>JAFMSR010000001.1:1031920-1266920 GCA_022818135.1 Saxidomus purpurata | reverse complement strand
AATAGAATCCTTTAATGGTAGTTGAAATCAGCGTTATATTCTTCTCAGTTATGACTACATGTAAATCAATAGTTCAGGTTTATCTTGGTTTATTTTTAAATACAATTCATTACTATACATATAGCTTACAGATATATTTCATTAATGCGGTCAATGTATATTTATGGATAAACAACTATACGATGCAATATATACGATTGGTGTAATGAACACAACTTTATATTCAAAGTTTATTGGCAAATCGGCATTAATACAATACCTTTGGCCGTTTAACAAATAAATAGTACAAATGGCCAAAAAGTTATACAAAGTAGTATTCATCGAGCATAAAGAACATGAAATATTTCTAAATTATTAAGAAGCAGATATAGTATCAAATTTTTCCTGTCTAAATAACATATAGCAATATGTACATATTTTGCAATATTTCTAATGGTTTTTGTATTTTTGCATGACATTAACGTACAAAACTTTTGAACTGACGGAAACGATACATTGATACAATACGTTTGTCTTAAATCTCTATATAAAGGACAACATAACATAAAATGATATTCAAATTCAACGACATTTAAGTTAGAAAGTTTACAAAGTCTATTAATCCTTTCAATGTTTGTATATCTACCAGTTTCAATTTCTAAAGAAAGCGAACATAGTCTAAACCTCGAAAGAGTTTTTTTTTCTAATTACAGCACTGTTAACAACATGGATGTAATTTTCGTATTTGAATTCACATTTGAAAAAATTATAATAACATAACTTTGGCTGATTACCTATGGCGGTATTCCATTCTTGTATATACTGATCGTTAAGTCGTTGTAAAGGTAAATAATTAACATTAGCATTAAAGTAAAAGTAGGCAGTAAAAGTATAACCGAAACCTAGGTTATCTAACAATGTTTTCAAAGTAAAAGTCCATGAGTTGTTACCATTTATATGAAAGTTATGTAGTTGGTCATTGAAGCATTCTTGTACACGATTATTATTACTTTTTTTATAATTTTGATCCAATACTTTAATGCGCGTTCTTTGCATTTCACAGTCAGAGGATATCTTCAAAGCTCGCCAAGAACAGCTGTACTAGATGTACAAAATTTAAGATGTACTTTATCAATTTATTTGTAATTGTAAATACTCCATACTTCTGAGCCATATAGAAGAATAGGAGCTATTATGGAATCAAACAAACCAAGTTTTGTTTTTACATCAAGACTGACCTTACTAAAGACCGAAAGTAAACTATCGTAGGCTTAAAGAGCTTGTTCATGCAATGTTTGTGTTGGTATATTGACCACAGACACATGGAGTATGGAAAGTGACCCCTATACCCAGGTCCAAACCACTTTTTGCCGTCACAATTTTATCACCACAGTTAGGATCATACAGTAACCGATCATAAAGTTTGGTTGTTATCAAAGCATGTTCTAAAATTTCGCTTAACAGTCTGTATAATTATAAGGCTATATTGACTACCGGTATCATGTAGGTTCAAGTCCGATTAAACAGACCAGAACAAACACAGTATGTAGAAACAGAAAATAGACCTATACGCGTTAACTTAGCTACAAACATTGAACTTTTCCGCTGTACATGTTGGCAGTAGCGAGGTTGTACAACGAGCATGTCTGAAACGCAAATAAGAATAAAAGATAACCTTCCATGGTGCCAACATTAATGTAACAAGAGCCATGTTAGACATGGCCATCCCCCCCCAACCCCCCCCCCAAAAAAAAAAAAAAAAAAAAAAAAAAAAAAAAAAAAAAAAAAAAAAAAAAAAAAAAAAAAAAAAAAAAAAAAAAAAAAAAAGGGGGGCCCCCCCCCCCCCCCCCCCCCCCCCCCCCCAAAAAAAAACCCCCCGAAAAAAAAAAAAAAAAAAAAAACAAAGAAGAGTTATTCAAAAATAAGGCAAGATAGAGTTATGGTTCTTAATCATTTCACTTTCCCGAATGGACCCCTACAAAAAAAAAAAATTAAAAAAACCCCCCCCAAAAGAAAAAACCCCCAAAAAAAAAAAAAAAAAAAAAAAAAAAAAAAAAAAAAAAAAGCACCACTCCTTTCTCTCATTGTACTCTATCACTGTATTAAGTTTTAATTAATTCCCTTCAGTACTTTTGAAGTTACGCTCTGGACAAGAAAAATCAAGAAAATGTAACAAAGGGGAAAAAATAAAAAATTAGGCAAGATAGAGTTATGACTACCTTTCAATGTCCTCTGTCTATGTTTAAAGTTTCAAGTTCTTTGGAGTTATGCTCCAGACAAAAGTGTGAAGGACGGACGGACAGACGGACGCACAGACGGAGCCCGATACTATATCCGCTCCGCCAAGGCGGGGTGATAATAAAGGTATTTCTATCAGTTCAATTAAAGTACACCACACTATTTTTTATGACTTTTTTAGGTAAATGCAAGAGATGTCACAAGACAATTAGTGATCTGAGTTTTAATACACGGGAGACGTGTGAGTTCCACACCTTGGGGCGGGGCAAATCTGGTATGTATAAAAGCTGGTGTCGCTTATTTTAATTCTCTTTGAATCAAACGGTAAGATGATCTAGATTTTATTACTTTTAAGCAACATTTTATGACAAGTTTTACTTTTTGTATATTCTGTTAGAGATGTATTTAATGAACAAAAAGACCCCTTACATAGAGTTAGATCCCTATCAGAAATTTGCATTTTATTAACTTTTATAAAAAAATTGTTATTACTCCCCTTTAATATGAAAGTATTTATAAAGTTGAGTACATGTATTGCTTTTTTATTTCCATATAATTTGATTTTCTACTTTTTCATTTGAATTGGATAGATATACAAATATTTTAACATTCTGAAACAAAAAGGATCTCGTTAATATGCCCAATTTAGTAATAAGACTAGAGTATTCCGATTGAAAGGGTAATGCGAATTGTGACTTGTAAATGGATCTTACAACAAGATCTATCATGCAAGAATTCAAACAAGCAAGACACGATAATTTTGTCAGTATGGATCCAATTCAACATTATGTATATCTTCGGTAGACAAAAGTACTTACTAGATATGTATGTCTATTTTGTATTGTAAAGTATGTAATTGTATATAAAATGCCTCTATATACGTTTTATATTTCAGGTGGATACGGGTGTTGTAAGGGAGGTTCTGATTCAAATGGATGCCAGAGGGCAGATGTAACGTTTTAATTATTTCCTGATATACACAATGATATGATAATGTCCCATGCATCTGAATCTGAGAACACAACAAACAATTTTTGACTCGTGGCCTTACTCAGAATGCACAAAGCATTGGTTTGACGTAAACAATTTAAACCGCGTTACCAATTTCATCAGCAAAATTGTGCTATCACCTTAAAAAATATAAGATAAAAATGCAACTGGGAATGGAAACAGGGATACCGATATAGACCGGGTATATAACAAAGGTAACAAACTTCACAGAAAATGATACCACGACAGACGCTAATCAATTATGTAAACTGCTGTGCGGTTTTTGCATATGGTCAAGAAAAGTGTTAAGTAATTAAATAATGTTTCTTTCAGAGCCACGTTCACAAGGGGAATTTATACACGGACCTACAGGGTTATCGAAAGGATCCTCCGCCAGATGGTAATCGGGGTGTTTATGCGTTGGATACCGAGTCGGTAAGTATTGCTGCAAACATATATCTTGTCTTAGAACAATTGTATAAACGATTCACACTGTATGGAGTTTCTACTTACCCCATTAAACTAACTTAACCGATGGCCTTGGGTTCGAATCCTGGCAGTGCAGAGTTATTATAAATAACATTATATAATAATGTATATTTGCAGGTCCATACAGTGAGGGGACTTGAGGTCTGCAAGGTGTCAGTCATCGACACAAATCTGAAAGTGGTGTACAATGAATTTTGCAAACCCACTTCAGAGATTGTCGACTACAATACAATGTAAGTATGTACGTGAAGCCTTTAGAGATACATATATCCAGGGATTGCTACAACAGTCTTCTTAAGTAATGTAAAATGTCACGGATGTCTTGTATTGGTACTGTAGTACTGTAACTCGAGAATAAAAGGTCAGTTCAGTTCTTTCACATCACAGGGGAGCGGGTCAATGGTCTAGTGGTTACCGCGCTGGACTTGTAATCCAGGGATCGCAGGTTCGATCCCCCGCTCCTCCACTAACAAAACTGTCTTTCGGATGAGACTTAAAACCGAGGTCCGATGTATCGGTGCTGTACACCGGGCATGCTAAAGAACAAGGGATGTCTCTGGAACGGGACGCCTTGTGTGATCTTTCGTAATCGATCGTTTAACGCCAGGTATTTAACATATTTTTAACTATAATTACTGACTAACCAACTAGTCATTCTGTTGGGATTCGACTTTTGACTCTCCGCTCCGAAAGGGAATGCTATGACAAGGAAGACAGATGTACACTCGACAACTTTTCTAAGTAAACACTTAATATATAAGTAAGTAAATAATTAATATATGTCGTTTAGTTTATTCAGTTTTCAAAATCTTTTAATGAATATTTCATAATCATATTATCAAAGATTGATCTTTATTATTCCACCGACAGGTAAGAAATTCAGTGGTTCGTGGCGCTGTAAACACAGTAACCCCCAATATTCAAAAGTCGCAAAAGGTTGAAACTACCAAGTTGTGAACAGTCTGAGCGTAACACAGCCAATCATTTATGTTTTGAGAATATGAAAAGTAGCAGGCAATTTGCAATGACTGACCATCCTTATTCTTTAAGAAGATGTTCTTTGGAAGATTTAAGATGTAGAAAGGAATTTCGAGAGTTTACCTTAATACTAATCCACACCAAAAATTCAACCTGATAAAGATTTGGTGGTAATGAGCATCCTGGTGGCATTTGAACTCACTTTTCGCTCTGACGTACCAGCCATCAAGTATTTCGCATGAATAACTCGTGGTCACTTTATTCAATGAAAAACGTCTCTGTGGAGAAAATACAGCACTTTGTGGAACCAGTTCACGAGGTGTGTTGGGGACTGCATTGGAAAGGCAATCGCTGTAACGTCCGAAAGGTCAACTCCGTCAACAAATTTTAGTGTAGGGAGGGTATTTTGATAAAGGCAGTATAGAATATCATTGCTATTGGCAACAAAATCATTTTGGCCACAAAAATGGACTTTTCTAGGTAATTTGGAACGGTAATTTCCCGTTATTTTGCGGCTTTGCTGGTTAGCGGCGAGGCAATGAAATTGCCATTCATTGTCATCAATTTTTTACACTGCATTAGAAGAATTATTCTTAAAATTTGTTGACTAATTTTCACGTGCGTATCTTGAAAAAGGATTTCGATATAACACACATCTGAGAAGTTGTTAATTAAGTGTAGGACGTTCTTTTTTTCTTCCCCTTGCAAAACAAGTCTATGCACCTCGATTAGTATGGCAAAGCGTACAATTTTATTGCCCTATGCATTTTGCTTACACAAACATGGTAAACTATATCAGTAAATAACCCAAACAAATCCTCTTTCGAAATTCCTCTAGAAAATGTTTTGCTTACATGCTGAAGTTTCTAAATTAATTGTATATCTACTGCCAATTTTATTTCCACAAATGAATCTTGTATGTAACAAAGTTCTTGTATTTAACAAAGTAAATACCATCTACAATGCTGTGTACATGTAGATGTCGTTTGTTGCTCATTTACGCCAGTCATTCCAGTATAAATCAAGATTTCAAGACACTTGAAAATTAGAATTCTATATCTACAAGCTTTATTCCTCAGATGGAGCGGTATCACGGAGAAGGACCTGGCGGGAGTTACCAAGACCTATGATGAGATGAGGGATGACATACTGGGTCTCATTTCTGCTGACACTATCATTGTAGGACATGGTCTCCATAACGACCTAGTAGCTATGAAGGTAACACAAATACCCGTACAAACACGGCTTAACATGATGCAAGCCATATAACCTGAAGAAACAAAAATACATGTAAATCAAACAAATACAAGCGGGCATGAACAAGTTTTTTTGGACAAATTAAAGACTACCACATGAGATTGAAAACGTTTGATGCAACTAACTCGAGTGGAGGGGTTCTTGTGACATGCTTGTCAGACATAGCTAGCTCCCACCCCTCTCGCTAAAGGGAAGAAAACATTGAAAAACATGTCAAATCTGAAATGCAAGAAACCTTTGAGAACCCTTGAATTTAAGTGAAAACGAAATATTAAGAATAAAATTGAAAAGTCACTCACCCCGCCAAAAGGGATGAAAGAATATTTACCTTAAAAAAATGGGCGAATATTAAAAATCCTAACGCCATTGTCACATTGTCAAGAAGTGTTTCCAAAATTTCGTTATAAAACACTAAAATTACTGAATATAATAATTTTATATATATATATATATATATATATTCTAATAAATCAATTTCTACAACTTTTGTTAGATCATCCATGATAAGGTGGTGGACACAGTAATGTTATATCCCCACAGTGACAGAAGACTGAGAAGGTCACTGAAGGAAATAGCCAAGACCGTCCTAGGACTGAGCATTCAAACTGGAGGTAAACAACCGACAAAACACATTCTAATTTAATAATTTTGATTATACACTTACATACAAAATGTATAATATTAACCATTTTAAATCATTTTGTGTGCATGCTTTTATGTAAATCTAAATTAACAAAAGACTTTTGACGTATACTGTTACAGTAACATATCTTATCAGGTAGCATTTCAATGTTTTGATGTAACATCTATTTGATTTTTTCATAGGTCTAAGATAGGCAGTAATATGAGCTTATATTAATATACCAACCATTGATAGCAATTGTATATACATGTATGTAATATTAGTGAGCAAAAACTGTCTGCAGTTAAAGATCTTACACAAAGTATTTTTATATCTGATAAAAGTAGGTTAAACCATAAATTATGCTGCATGATTTTCTTCAGTGGGCCATGACAGCAAGGAAGATGCCGAGGTGACCATGAAGCTAGCGCTTAACTTTGTAGAATCGTCATAGACAAAACCCAACATAACTTATTATAAGTTTCATAAAAAACATTCTATATTTTGAAAAAATAAACACAGAAAACTTTGTATCTTTGTGTTCTTTGTCTTAGTACATGTATACACTTGTTCTTGTTTGCCTTTCATTTTGCGTGGTGACAACATACATCATTCCAAATACAACAACAACTATAACAACAACACATATGTGCAGGAACGAAAGTGTTGTGTATTATTCTAAAACATGTTTAATTGACTGTAACACATATTGTTTTCGGTACAATATATATATCCGTCACAGAAATGCTGGCTTTGTTACAAACCAAATACTCGCATTTTGAGTAACGGCGGTAACAACTATCAAAGCGCTGAAGGCACTGTAGTTCTTCGGTTTGAAACAAGGACAACTTGATGAAATGTCACCAGCTTAAAACAGACATTTAAACAAATGTCTAAACTGGCCTTAAAGGGTAACGCAAGTCAAAATATAACTTAGCCTGAAATTAAAGAGCTTATTAACATAAACACACCGTTGAAAGAATTTTTGAAATCGGATACAAAAATACAAGAGCTATGAGAAATCTAAGATTTAATAAATAATATCATGCATATTAGACATACTAGCAGACACGCCCCTTTTTCAAAACTTGATGTTTAACTCAATTTACTCTTTTTTTCGTGATTGTTTTTGACCTGAAAATGGTAACATTAATTAAGTGTCATATTGGTAACCATGTTTTAATACACATTTGAAGCTGCTGTTTTTAACTTAGCAGTAATATCTGCATGAATATTTAATTACAGCGCTATGACATCACAAATTCAAAATGGCCGCCTTTAAAATCCTCCATTTTTGAAATTTTCAATCTGCAATATCTTCACATTTAATTTTCCGATTTTAGAAATTCTTTTTAACAGGGTGTCGACTTATTTCCGACTTGCCTTTACATTTAAGTCGCTGAAGTAATCAAAATTGCAATAATCCCTCCAAGTACTGTACTGAAGTACTCATGCACTCAAGTAATCTTTTGTACTGTAGTACTGTACAATACTGTGGTGCTCTGTAGTACTATAAGTACTCTAGTGTTTTAAAGATAATTGAAACTGAAACTTAAACTAGATTATTTAATTAAACGCATAATTTTACACAAAGTATATCCAATGGCGTTGTACATAAAGTTAAAATTACTATGATGAAATATAAGAACAAATAAGCAAATCATACATGTAAAAAGTGACAGAAAACAGCGCAACAATACATAATAAACATATCAATCAATCGCAACTACAGACCCAGCATCTTTCCTTATTTAGTCCGTCAACATAGAAATACAAATGTAATTAAAACCATGATTCAAAATTTCTGAAAAACAGTGTTTTGAGTTTCTTCTTGAATATGTCTATTGAATTAGATTTTTTTACGTCGACTGGTAATTTGTTCCATAGTTTTGGTCCTACAGTTTGAAAGCTTCTATCAGCAAAGGTTATACGCTTGTTATATGGTACATCGTAACAAACTGTAACGGAGTCTGAAGACCTTAACCTTCGTCTTGGAACTCGTTCTGATAATAATTCAGTAAGGTACGATGGAGCTCGGCCAATTGAACAGTTAAACATGATGATTAAAATCTTAAATTCTATTCTAGCTTTTATAAGAAGCCAATGTAATTGGAGCAGAGCTTGTTTTGAACTGTCATGCTTTCTTAGTCTTAAAACAAGTTTGGCACACATGTTTTGTATCCTCTGCATTTTCTGAATTTCACACTGAGAAATACCGTACAAATTTGCATTGCAATAGTCTGTATGTGAAATGACAAGTGATAGTACGAGAATTTCAGTAGCCTCATTGGTTAGATATTTTCTGATAATTTTTATTCTAAGATAATTAATCATTGCAGGCTGACATTTTCTCTTGACAGTAAGATTTTCATCTAAGAAGGCCCCTAAGTACCTTATACAGCGTACTGACTTAACTTTGTCACCAGCAATGTCAATTTCTGTTATTGTACATTTGACTAGTTGCTGCCTACTACCAAATAAGATAATTTCAGTTTTTGACGTGTTCATTTTAAGTTTATTCTGTTTCATCCAGTTATCAATGGTCAATGCGCAGGTTTCTAGTTCTGGAATAGCCTGTTTCTCGGTCTCAATTGAAGTTGGTCGAAAGTGTTTGTTTGCAATATGGTCGTCAGCAAAGCCATAAACAGATATTGATTCTGGAATGACATTAAATAGAGTTCCAGCATAAGTGAGATAGAGCCAGGGGCCCAATCAGCTACCCTTGGGAACACTACACTGTAATGGACGTTGGTTAGAAACAGCGGTTTCAACACTTACACTACAACTGCGTGACCTAAGGTAAGAGTCAATCCAGTTGAGTGTTGTACCACATAGTCCGTACTGAGAGTTTAACACTTGCACTAAAATATCGTGGTCAACCGTGTCAAAGGCGACGCTCAAATCCAGTGCAATTAGAGTACTGACCTCCTGATTCTCCATGCCGTCCAGCAAGTCACTCACTAATCTGAGTAAAGCTGTTTCGCATGAGTGGAAACGTCTATACACTGACTGATTCTTGGGAAGTAGATTGTTTTCACTTACATGCTCATTTAATACGGAAAGGGCTGCCTTCTCTATGTTTCGATAGAAATGGTAAATTGCTCACTGGGCGGTAGTTGGATAACATGAGTTCTAGTCCGGCTTTCTTTAACAAAGATCTAACAATCGCATGTTTCCACATGGATGGAAAAATCCCTTGATGCAATGACAGATTAACTAAGTTGGTTATTAAAGGGGCCAATTCATCTAGATGCATTTTTAAAATTTTAGTAGGTAGTTTATCAAGTTCACAAGATTTGGTTTGAAGTTCTGTTATCAATTTTTTCACTTCTAATACACTTAAATCTCTGAAAGCCTCAAAACAGGGAACGTCCTTTTTTCTGGTACGTAACTTTCATAAATTCTGAGTGATTCACGGATCTTGTCAATTTTGCTTAAAAAGAAATCTGCAAATTTCTCAGCCAATATAATGTTGTTTTCCTCGGTAGGCAATAGATTTTCAGACTTTGTGCCGGTGAGTTCAGATACCAACTTGTACAATTGTTTTGAATCTCCCTTTGAACCTACCACTTTATCACTCAGAACTGATCTTTTCTCTTTGCAAATTGCATAATGATACTTAAGGCGTAGTCTTTTTAAAGTGTCAAGCAGGCATGGTTGCCGGTATCTTCTCCATGCTCGTTCAAATTTACGTAGAGACCTTTTTAATTGAAGTAAGTCGGCGCTAAACCATGGTTTTGGGTGACCGACAGATCTTAGTTTTCTGTGTCAAGGGTGCATGTTTATCAAGAACTGACTTTATTTCCGTTTCAAACTGGTCGACAAAAGAATTGACATCTTCACTAATTACCGATATACATGCAAGATCTCTTGAAAATTCTTCATGATTGATTTGTTTTAAATTTCGTAATTCCACTGTTTTACTGGTTATAGTTTCTTTTTGTACATTTAGAACACATTTAACAACACAGTGGTCGGACACAAATGAACCAGGTTCACAAGATAAAATTTCAACACCATTTGCAGCTTCAGTAATAACTAGGTCTAGACTATGACCAGCTGTATGCGTAGTAAAGTTAACATGTTGATCTAGGCCCATAGCACATAACGAATTCTTGAATTCTAAAATTGTACTACTGTTTTCATTTATATGCAGGTTGAAATCTCCCATTATCAAGATGTTTGTATACTTAGGGAGTGTGTCTTCCATAAACTGAAAGAAGTCTGATACAAATTGAGCAGGAGTCGAAAATGTTGGCGATCTATAAATGCCGACCAAATGAACAGTTATGTTTTTAAGAACAAGTTGCCAGATGCCAAATTCGAAAGGCTGCGTTGTTCCCATCGTCAGCCTACGCATTTTCACCCCTATACGACATGTTACTGCAATGCCGCCTCCAACTCTATTCTTTCTGTTTGCTACACTGAGTTTATAACCATTTTGGTTTAAGTCAGAAGTTTCGAACTGGTGTTGTTTATTATCTGAAAACCATGTTTCAGTGAGCAGCGCAAAGTCAATTTTGCCATCTCTGAGAATCTGCAAGATATGCAGTGTTATATACAACTGTATAGTAAGCCTATTGTATTGACATTCGATAGTAATGTAGTTTTCTATAGTACAGTATGGTACTGTAATACTATAAAGTAAATTGCATTAATATATTAAGAGATTATCCAATGTTTATGGGGGTTCACATGGAGCTCTAAGTGCATATAGTACTGCATAACAACTATTTGATATAATTTTCGATCAGCTCAGCCCTTTATACCTATATTTAATATTGCATAAAATGCAAACAAAAATATATGAAATTATACAAGTTTTGTAAGATATATGAAACTGTTGTGATTGCTAAATGTGACTCTTTGTTATGGTACACACTGCATGTCCAAATCATCGGCGTTCATTTCGATTTAGGTCCGCTTGGAAAACTCTGCTATCTACTCTAAGTGACTCTCCTATCCTCTTTGTGCCACTGTCTTTGTGAAAAAGTTTATTCCACAACAGTTATTGTGTGACAGGCATAACATACCTAAATCCTGCGGAAATTGTGGACTTGTGACGGTGTTTTGTTTGTTTGTAATCGTGCTTATTAGGTCCACCATCCTCTCGCGATGTATATAAGCGGTACGACCCGTTGTGACGGTGTTATGACAAAGACACGTGTATAAACTGTTAATGTGACAAGTGCTGTGGTTTGATTAGATGTATCCGGCCTGTATGTCTGAACCCGACCTACCTGATAAAGAATCATCCTGATTGTGACCGAGGTGTCCCCAGAACGTTGATAGGGGGGAACTTTGACACCATAATGTAATACACTGCTGTCTGAAACATAGTTAATAGCAACCAGGCAAATCTAATGCTGAACATGATTGATGAGACTTGATATCTCTTCTGTAAAGCCTGTTCTTTCGTAATATGGGACTATGAAACAAGAGCTATGCTATTCTTCAAGGTGATAACCATGTCCCTGTGGTATTTTGAACATTCGGCCATTTATTTATACCTTTGTTTCAGATGGTCAATGTATTACATGTTTCTGTGTAGTAATTTTAGTTAAAATTAAGGACATTTAAGTATGGAATGCGGGTTGGGACATGCCAAACTTGCTAATTGCTACTTGCGGATTGCCACTTACTTATTGATAAATGCTGGTGGAAACATGCCACTTAGTAATTGCTAATTGCCACTTGCTTCTTGCTACATGTTTATTGCTATAGCTACTTGCCACTTGCTTATTGATCAATGCTGGTGGAAACATGCTTCTTGCTAATTGCCACTTGCTTATAGCGGTTTAGCCAATTGTCACTTGCCAGTTGCTACTTGCTTATTGCTAAATGCTTGTTGGAACATGCGTCTTGCTAATTGCCACTTGCTTATAGTGGTTTTGACAATTGCCACTTGCTAATTGCCAATTGCTAATTGCTACATGCTACTTGTCACAAGCTATTTGCCACTTGGTCATTGCTAATTGCGGGTTAGGACTTCTTATTGCCACTTGCTTATTGCGGTTTTGCTAACTGCAAATTGCCACTTGCTAATTGTCACTTGCTAAATGACAAATGCAATTTGCTATTTGCTAGTTGGGACATGCCACTTGCTAATACTTACTTGCCATTTGCTTATTGTTAGTGGGGAATGCTAACTGCCACTTGCTTATTGTAAATTGCTTGTTGCCACTTGCTGCTTACTAATTGCTTATTACCTTTTGCTTGTTACTAATCGCCAGTTGCCTATCGGTTATCGGTAAGACTACCGAACATGGCTAGGAAATAACGAACATTAGTTTCTGATGTTAAAATGGAACATGCATACCAAAAATATATTATATTCAATCACATTCAAGCTTTTAATTTATACAATTTCAAAACGCGTGATCTGATTCATGTTAATAAACATTGAACATGAGTTACTATGAAAAGTAAACAAGACATCTATAATGGTGCATGTATAGATTATATATGTTATAAGTTTATTATGAATTATTAATAATATTTCATACTGAAAATATATTTAATATAAATAATCTTGCAGCTGAAGTCTGAACAAATTAGATGAGCAAACACTGAGCATTGAACCATCCATCTGATCAAATTTTATATTTGAAAGGGTATATATTTTAGTTATTTAACCTAGATCAAATTCATACTATTCCGATATAAATTCATATTTGTTCTAAATATGTGATATAATATCAGTAAACAAGTTCTTATACATATTTTACGCAATCAATTCTCAATGTGCTGAAAGTGTGATTCTTGTATTCAGGTAGACTACCAATCGAAACTGTATCCAACATGAATCATTATTGATAATATTAATGAACGAAACATAAGATAAGTTTTAGTTAAAATTCTGTCGGCAAAAGTAATAAATGGCCAAATCTAATTCCACTTGTTAACAATTCGCGGGATTTGCATTGTTCTTGGACGGAGATGAAATCACAAACACAAACATGAATTTTGACACTTGAAGCAATTGCAATGGCGACAATATTTTGCTATCGAATTTAAAATGTTTTATCCATAGTGCTTTAGTCAAATGTTAAAAAATTATTATGACAGCCATGTCATCGATGAACAAGTAATAGCAACTATTTTGTTTAATTCAATTATCCAATTAAATTTTTAGCGCATAATTGGAATTATAGTACGTTTCTTAACTCTCCCAAGACACATTTCCTACATGTCTATTAGCCCATGACAAAGGTGAACTGATCAAACGTATCTAGAACGGTACGTTAATGGTGCTGTACATATTTTGCAGGTTTGGGTAATTTTCATAATTAACCAGAATAAATTTCAATCTATATTTTGAATGCATCAATTTGTCCTCCAAGTGGAAATTAGCAAAATGGCTGACTAACAAGTGGCAATTTTAGAAAATGATAATTGCCAATTAAAAAATGACAAGTCTAAAAAATAGCAAGTGCAATAAGCATTTAAAACAAAGCCTGGCTATTTTAGCAAATGCCTAGCTGGCCATTACCATTTGGCATGTCCCTAGTAGCAATTAGCTAGTGATCATGTCCCAAGTAGCGTTAATAAAATGGCTAGGTGAGCAACGAGCAAGATGTCCAAATTGCATGCAAATGGTATGGCAATTAGCAAGTAGCTGTCCCAATATTAGCAATATAGCAAGCCTGACAATTAACATGCTGGCATATCCCAAGTAGTAATTATTTTGAAGCAATTGGCAATTAGCATCCGCCATGTATCAACTAGCAATTAGCATTGACAAATGACTTAATAAGCAAGTGGCAAGTGACAATTAGCAACTAACACTTTCATGTCCAAACCTGCAATCAGCAATAAGCAAAGTGGCATAATTTGCAAACCAAAGTAGTGATTAGCAAGTGGCATGTCCCAGTATTAGTAATATTGAGTGTCCCCCCCCTCACTTGCAATTTTGCTCATCGACCGAAATTCCTACCAATACTGATATTCCCTTTGCTTATTACGATATGTTTGCACATGAACGAGGTAAGGAAAGTAACTGCCTACAGAAACTGGTATTCTATCACCGCAAATTGATACCCCTCAATGGAAATACGCATATTGTTTTAAAAGTGTTTCGACACCAATAGCCATTAAAAGAAGGAACTATGAAATGTCAATAACCTCTGAAAAACTAATTTTTAATATACATATTTAAAACGATACATTTTGAAGTGATTATAGTTTATTCACGCTGAGAGACAGCAGCAGACTTTTCAGGTTATAACGAAGTTATAAAATATCAATATCAATAACCTCGGAAACCAATTATATTATGCTAATTTAACGTTCGTGGATATGAGAACAGAAGTGTTGATATTTAATAAATTGAAAAAAATGGCTGTGAATCAACTAGTAAATATTTTGATTGAGGAAAGAAATAATAATCGAGCAATTGTCGAAAGAAATCGACAGTTGGAATTGCACGTATGTTTAGCAGTTTATCTTACATACAATTAACTATTTAATTAATGTTTTAATTATAAAATATATCAAGACAGTTACAAAGCTTTTAAATTACATTGATGAAAGGTTGTTTCTGTATTTAAAAAAATGAAAACCAACTGACTTCATACTAAAGTATTAATGATTTTTTTATCTTTAAATTCAGATGCAAACACTACAACAGAGTGTGATAATGATGCAGAGTGAAATAAATAAACTAAAGCAAAAAAGTGAACAGGATGAAAGGATAGTGAAACATACTATCGATAAGCTGATACCAATTTCAGATCAGGTAGATACTAACTCACTTAAATATTAACTTATTTAATATTATCTAATTTTAGGTCTTGATGATTGAATACTGACTTTCTTAATCTTATTGTTTCTCTTTATTTTGGTTTTAGACGTAGTTTATTTGATATAGGTTAACGTTTTATTCACTTTGTATCAATGTCTCAGATCATAACTCAACCAGGAATCGAACTCACTACATTACTCATTAAACCTTTCTGCTGAGTAATCAGGGTGAGAAGAGCTTTGCACTCTTGTAATACTTTTACGTTTATTTTTTAATTCTGTTTGCAGCAAGAAACACTGCTGAACAAGTTCGTTAAAAGCCTAGATGATCAAAACCGTGACCATGTCAAAAAAAAATGGAAATAAAAAATAGCGAAATCAAAACAGATGAATTTCTCAACTCACTAGAGCAATACACTAGGCAAAACAGCATTCGGCTGAATGGAATTGAAGAAAATCCGCCCGAAGTTCTAAATGTAATAAGAATGTGCTACCCAAACGATTCAGTAAAAAACATAGAACCAAAAACTGATACAATGAAAAAACAAGGAAATGCCAGCTCAAGTATGTTTAGAAAGTGGATATAGTAAAGCCTGTAAGACACAAAAAGGTGCAAAAAGCCTTAGATCAAAAAGAGTTCAGTAGAAAATGCAGAACAGACCAACTGAAGTAGTTAGCTTAGACCGAAATTGAATCCAGCTATTCCGGATTTAAATCTCACGAAAGATCAGATCGACATGTGTCATCGACTAGGTAAAAAAAGTCCAACAAAACATCGATAAATAATTATAAAATTCACTTCAAGGCTTGTCAAGAACGAAATTTTACGAAACAGAAAGCAACTTCCAAAACCTATCTTTGCAGTAAAAGAACCTAACAAGAATGTAATAACCATCGAAACATTAATTGTTAATATATAAATTTAAAACGATACATTTGAAGACGAAGTAGACTTGTATGCACACTGAGAGACAGCAGCAGACTCTTCTTATAACGAAGTTACAAAATGGCAAGTCAGTAACATGAAACAAAATGATGCTATGAACATTATATAGAGACCATTGGTTTGATATTTACTAAACCAAAAAAAAAGCTAAGAATAAAATCATAAAATTTTCGATTGAGCAAACACTGATAATCGAGCAATTGTGAAATACAGTTGGAATTAAGTGTATAATTGTGACAAGTTATTTTCATGCATTAACTATTTACTTAACCTGTTTAATTATAAAATATACCATGACCATAGGTACAAAGCTTTTAGGACATTACACTTTATGAAAGTTTGATTTTTGTATTAACATGAAAATCCAACACTTCATACTAAGCAGTACTTCTAATAATATTCCTGTCTCTTAAATTTGGAAAATACAGTTACAAAATAGTTTCAGCAATCATTTGCAGGGTCATTAATAAACTATAGCAAAAAGATACGGATGAAGCGATATATTACGAACTTCATTACTATACCATTTAGATAGGTAGATACTAACTCACTGATGTATTAACCTATTGTTTTTGTGCATTTACAGGTCATGAATATTGCAACACTAAGACCTGGGAATACTATTTTCTTTTATATTGGTTTTAGACAAGTTTACATTTGATAATGTTACATTTTAATTGTCATTATACACATGTCTTGTCATAACTAAAATGGAGGATCAAACTTCAATCAATACTATTAACCTATACTGTTTAATCTGGGCTGAATGTTTAGAATATTTTTACTTTTACTTTATGCTGTTTACAGCAATAAATATGTTCAACAAGTTCTTAAAAGCCTAGTGGGGTAAAACCGTATCCATGACTATGTATAGATAATTTAACAGTTTAATGTCATTTTGATTGTTATTTAACACAGGAATTTTGCAACTCACTAAAGCATTGAGGGATACTTCATTGGGCTTAGTACTATACTGAAGAAATTACTGCTGATGTTCTAACTGTAATATAAGGTGCTACTCAATTGTCAGTTAAAAAAAATTGCTGTACTGTATAACACCATTTATTTCCCTTTAATATCTAGAAGATACATATGTTAAAATGTTAAAAAAGGTGCTGTAATTACTCTGTAAATAAGAAATGTTAAAAACACGTAACAGTTTACTAAAATTTAATACGGTTAAATTAAATTAACCTTTCCGGGTTGATAATCCCGATATTTTTACCTGTGTCATACTAGCTTTCATTCACTTTCTTTGACAATATATGTGTCCAAAATTCACTTCAATTGTGGGTGTCAATATTGTAATGTCGAAAAAAGAATACTACTTAACTGATATAACATGACTGCCTTTATAAATTCTTTTAATGTAAGAGGCGTATCTGACTTTAAAAAAAGACAACACATTTTTCAGTTCTTAAAAGAAAAAAATACACTATATCCTTGCTTCAAGAAACACACTAGTAAGATTGAAAGAACTGTTCAACTATTTCTATGGTCGAGCATCTGGAGCAGACATTGAACTAGTAAATAAGTGCCAGTTTGAATAATTTCATCATTTGACTTTGTCAGGAAACTTGCACAAAAATTGGATATTTTTCATGTAAGTAAACCAAGTACTGAAGTGACATGTTTAAACAATATTTGCAACAAAACACACCAATACAGGTTCTAAAAGCTTATGTAACAGTAATTTGTTTGTGTATTATGTCAAAAGACCACCAGACTACATTTTAGTAATAGTATCATTTTTTTACTGGTGGCCATTTTTGGACAAGTTACCTTAAGACTATGTTTGAATTTCTTTGGGATAACAAACCAGAAAAAATAAAAAGAGAAATTATCACATTAGATTATGAACTAGGGGGGTTAAAACTGATTGATTTAAAAAAAATTCTCGACTCATTAAAAGCCAGTTGGGTTAAAAGAATAACGGCTGAAAATAATCATGGCGTATGGAAAGTCTTTTATGTTAACATGATGAAAAACTATGGAGAAGCCTTAATATTTGATAGTAATCTAGGAGAACAAGAAATCAAAAAAATAAGCAAAGGAAACAAATTCTTCAAAGATGTTTTGAATTCATGGAGAAAAATAGATCTTAATCTAATGAAAACCAAACAAATAAGGAAACAAATAATTTGGAATAACATTAACATAAAAAACGCAAATGGTACATTTTATTATAAAAAATGGTTTGAGAAAGGTATTAAATATTTAGAACACTGTTTTGATTATAGAAGTAATGAATTCTACACGTTTGAAGACTTTAAGTTTCTATACAACATAGAAGATAGCGATTTTCTTAAATATAATCAATTAATAACAAGTATTCCAAAAAATCTAAAAACGAAAATGTCAAAAATACCGAGACAAGATAAAGAAAATATAAACTTACTAACAAACATAAAAACATGTAAAAAAACAAATAAATTATTATATTCCATGCAAAAAAAAGACAATTACAAAGACTGATGTTAAAGCAGAAAAAAGCTGGGAAAACTTACTGAACACTAACCAAATTGAATGGAAAAAGACTTATACCCAAGTATTCAAAAATACTATTGATACAAAAATAAGAAACTTTCAGTACAAATTTATAATACGTATCATCCCAACAAACACTTTTTTATATAAATGCAAATTAGTAAATTCAAATCTCTGTGATTTTTGTAACCGACACGAAGAAACATTAGAGCACTTTTTTTGGAAATGTGATATAGTTCAAGTCTTGTGGAATGGATTAAGTAACCTATTGAAAGAAAAATATCAATTTGAATTTTCAGGATATATGCTTTGGTATAAACATCAAAAATAAATGTACCAGTGCTATTAATTTTATGATAGTAGTTATGAAATATTATATTTACCAAATGAAAAATAGAAAACAAATACCGGTGTTTTGCCATTTCAAACATTATCTTACAGTCAGAATAGAAATTGAACACGAAATTGCTTTAATACAAAACAAAATTGAACAACACAAAACGAAATGGCAATTTTTGAATTTATATTCATAAAACATACGTCAAAACATTTCTAAAATACTAGCATGTTGTCTTTTAAATCTTTGAGTCAAACATTATATAACAGCATAATATCAATAATATCAAGATCGACACCCATCATACCGATTTCATTAAGGGATATCATACTTTCAATTCTCTTTTCCTCCAAAAGTTTTCTTTTCTTAACTGATCCTTAATGCATAATTTGGCTCTTCTTTTTGTTCTTCAAAATATAACTCCTTTCTACCTTGCACCTCCGTTTCTTCTTTAATTCTGTTTTATTAAAAAGTCTGTATATGCATATTACATAAAGTGTTAGAATTACTATGTTTACATTACAAAATGTTGTGTATATGCATGTATGTTGGAAATTGAATATTAAAAGATAAAAAAAAGAAGTGCTGAACAAAACGAAAAAAAAAAAAATAGTTCGTAAAAATGGAAACGGACATGGATTCTGCTAGATAGCAGCAAATGGAATCGCTAAACAACATAGCGGCCAAGATATCAATATATGCGGCATCATCTAGTGAGCAACAAGAAGCAGTGGTGAGCAAATTAACTCACAGCATACAAATCCGCCAGCGGTTAGAAGAACTGCTTGAAAAAATTGTGAGCATTGAGACACACAAAGAAAGTGTTACAATTACTATGTTTACATTACAAAATGTTGTGTATATGCATGTATGTTGGAAATTGAATATTAAAAGATAAAAAAAGTGCTGAACAAAACGAGAAAAAAACAAACAAAAAACAGTTCGTAAAAATGGAAACGGACATGGATTCTGCTAGATAGCAGCAAATGGAATCGCTAAACAACATAGCGGCCAAGATATCAATATATGCGGCATCATCTAGTGAGCAACAAGAAGCAGTGGTGAGCAAATTAACTCACAGCATACAAATCCGCCAGCGGTTAGAAGAATTGCTGGAAAAAATTGTGAGCATTGAGACACACAAAGAATACCAACGACACACTGCGACCTGTAAACCGCAAGCCTGTACTTTGAATAGCGTTTGAATAGCGTTAATTTTAGTGGAGTGAGCGAAGTAAGAAAACATTATTTTAATCTTGCGTATATTTTAAATGAATAGTTTTAAATAAAAGCTTGTTATTTGATTTTGCTTGTTATTAAGAGAATTGTTTTCATCAACAGGTCAAGATGTCCTCTTGTACAGAAATGTCTGACATCGCGTCTTCCTCTGAATCTTCGTCCGGATGTGCAGACCTTTTATGCCGTAACATATTATCCCTTCTTCTAAAACCTTTGAAACAGATATTACATTCAAACATCGCGCTTGAAGGCTAAACTGCAAATGAGGAGGAGTCATGTAAGTGTTCAGTTTAATACCTGTCCAATAGTAGTGACGTTTTCATCTTCTTTTGACGTCTGCTTCGGCTTTCTGTTCGCAGATGGTGCCCTCAGTCTAGGTTTCTTGGTACTATTGTTTCTAATACCATTTAGATTCACTCTGGAACCTTTACGCTTCCGTGCTTCACTGACTTCTTTCATTCGTTGCAATTCCAGATCGATTAATGTCCCTTTAGGTTTGGACTGACGTTCAAGCATACTCTTAGCTATAGCTGTCGTCTGCACCGCTGGGAGGACCATCCGTATATACATTTCAGAATGATGCACATGACTTTTACGAGATGCGCTCCCAGTAATATCGATATTCACACGTAAAAAGGTATCCTTCTTACTATCAGCTTATCCATCAGTTCACCTTATTATTCACTCTTTTACCCTCCTCTCTCCTCCTCCTTCCTCCCTTTTCCCTCCTCCTTCCCTCCTCTTTCCCCCACCTTTCCTCCTCTTACCTCATTTTCTATATTTTGTCTTATTTTCCCCTTCTTTCCATCGCCACTATTTTAGGTAGGCGTGTGGGGTGTTGGTGCTGCTAAATCTCAAGTTTCAACACTAGATGATGCCGCATATATTGATATCTTGGCCGCTATGTTGTTTAGCGATTCCATTTGCTGCTGTCTAGCAGAATCCATGTCCGTTTCCATTTTAGCGGACTTGCTCAGCAGTGTTTCTTGCTGCAAACAGAATTAAAAAATAAACGTAAAAGTATTACAAGAGTGTAAAGCTATTCTCACCCCGATTACTCAGCAGAAAGGTTTAATGAGTAATGTAGTGAGTTCGATTCCTGGTTGAGTTATGATCTGAGACAGTTGATAAATAGTGAATAAAACGTTAACCTATATCAAATAAACTACTCTAAAACGCAAATAAAGAGAAAAAATAAGATTGCAAGTCAGTTTCAATAATAAAGACCTTAATACTATTAAATAGGTTAACATTTAAGTGAGTTAGTATCTATATACCTGATCTGAAATTGGTATCAGCTTATCGATAGTATGTTTTACTATCGCTTCATCCTGTTCACTGTTTTGCTTTAGTTTATTTATTTCACTCTGCATCATTGTCACACTCTGTTGTAGTGTTTGCATCTGAATTTAAAGATAAAAAATATCATTAATACTAGGGATGTCAACGAATACCCAAATTGGTATTCGGATATTCGGTCAGCCTTCCGAACGAATATCCGGATATTCGGTCGTTTTATGTACTAAATCTAATGGTATGAGACGCCTAAATACATTTCCATAGACTTACATTATTAGGGCTTCTTCCGTGCGACTACCCAAAATCTCACTGACTGCTGAAATGAACTTTAATTTGTAGAATCATCCTAGTCCCACATAAAAATAACAAAATTTATATATGTGATCCAATACTTTATGCCAGTAATTTGAGCTCAATGACACTACCCCCATTTTTGTGGCAGTTTTAGTGGTCACCGACCAAATATGTCAGTATTTTCAAATACCAAATATTTTGATTATAATTTATATCCAGATTTTCTCTTCCTATTTCATTTGTGATATATCATGCAGCGATTATTTCAAACTATTTTTTCTTTTATGCATCCACTTAGTTTCAGCCAATCAGCAATCAAACACATAGTGTATGTCTGCATGTTCCCTAGACAAAATAACCTGCTTCCGGTTTTCACCGATTTAGGCGTCTCATCCTAAAAACAAAAATAATATCAAACAGGGAATGCCACATACCAAAAACGCAGCCTCCCCAAAACGAGCCCCATTGTCACATATTTTCGCGATTTTAAAATTTATAGCTTACAGTTACCCTAGCCAGGCGAACATCCCGAATTTTAATTTATATCTTTTAAGTCAGACAATTAATGGCTATGAGATTCAATCTTTCATGTCATAAAATCAGGATAAATAAATTTCATATACGTTGTTATTACGGGAGCTAACTCTGTAAGGACTGATGTATATTTTGGTTTCGTTTTCTCCCTGACCGCGTCGTTCACGGACATGTATTGTCTTTTTCTGCTGCTTCAGTCCTTCTAGATCTGCAGTAGGCTTAATAGGACTGAGAAAGAAAAGCTTCAATTAATAACAACCTGAAAAGATTTTCATTTTAAAGACAGATAAATGTAAAATTATTTAATAATGTAAAACGGGGCGCTGTACAAAAAGATACTTCATAATTGCAATGGCTAAAGAAAGCGCCTCTCAAATGTTTGTTCAACAATTCACACCTAGAAATTGAAACTCTTTTGTTTGCATAATCTCTTTTGTCTATCGCTAAAGATTGACTATAGAAAGTGTCATCACCAGAGCAACCGGGTATTGTAAACTGACACTTTATCGGCCGTAATTGAAAATTAATTATTGTCATGAAAACAACACGTAAATATTTAAGATTTTTTTATTGAAATCTGTTTTTTGGACGAATTTACCGAATACTCGGATACATTAATGGTATCCGAATATTCGGAAGCTGAACGAATATTCGGATATCCGGATATTCGTTGCCATCCCTAATTAATACTTTAGTATGAAGTAAGTTAGTTTTCATTTTTTTAAATACAGAAACAAACTTTCATCAATGTAAGCTTAAAAGCTTTGTAACTCACGGCCTTGATATATTTTACAATTAAAACATTAATTAAATAGTTAATTGTATGTAAGATAAACTGCTAAACATACCTGCAATTCCAACTGTCGATTTCTTTCGACAATTGCTCGATTATTATTTCTTTCCTCAATCAAAATATTTACTAGTTGATTCACAGCCATTTTTATTCAATTTATTAAATATCAACACTTCTGATTTAGACAAAATGAGAACTGAACATACTGGTTTGGGTTATAAATGAACATTTTTGTTTTGGGCGTTTGCGATGATCATATGTCCTTCAAACAGGATTACTGTTTCATTTAAATACTTAAACAGTGTGTTCTCATATCCAGGAACGTTAAATTAGCATAATATAATTGGTTTCCGAGGTTATTGATATTGATATTTTATAAATTCGTTATAACCTGAAAAGTCTGCTGCTGTCTCTCAGCGTGAATAAACTATACTCTCTTCATATGTATCGTTTTAAATATATATTAAAAATTAATTTTTCAGAGGTTATTGACATTCATGTTTCTTCTTTTATCGCGATTGGCGGAAACACTTTTTAAAACAATTCAGGGGCATCTCGATTCCCAGGGCTGACCAACTAAAATTACTAACAGTCTTTCGGATGAAATTAAAACCGAGGTCCCATGTATGGGTGAAAAACTGGCATGATAAAGAACCAGGGGTGTCTCTGGAATTGGGACGCTTTCTGTATCTTGCACTATCCCCCAAAACCTAAAATAACTAAAATAACTAAAACTCTTCTGGGGGCGTTGGTCATATGGGAAACCGGTACCAACGATAAAACCCTAATATACCATCCTGTGAAATCATTGTTAAATGATCCTGAGACTCAACGTTGCTTAACTTCCTTAATCTGCAATGGAGTCCAAACATGTGGCTCAAGAACATGTTAGGCTGTTGGGATATTTTATCTGTGGCAGTAGTGACTAGTTGTGGCTAGCACTAGTTACTTCGCATATTAAAACTTTCAACATCTTATACGTTCACTTTTTATGATTTGTTAACCCGGACCTATATACATATTGTCAGTAAACCACGAAGCAGATCAGGGGTTGAAATGTCTACTAGAGTGTTAAAGTTCAACTACATGACTCCAGGAATTGAAGTGTTGAGGGTTAGGGCTAGGGTTCAATTATGTGTTAATTGGTAAAAAAAATATCAGTCCATCACGTAACTGATTGAATGTGTAGGCTATTGGCCAAAAATGGCGACAATCTTTAAACGTATGACCTAGTAGTGCAACTTTATTATCCTACTATCTGGCGCATTTACCAAACTGGCCATCATTTACAGCATCTTCAAAAACGTTGAAAAAGACATCAATATGTTTTTCAATACAAATAGTTTATTTCACTCAAGTCATGTAAATAAATGACAATATGACACAAACATACTGAATCATCTTATATAAATCGAGGCTAATATTAACAATACTACTCTATGAGGGTTGATAAATAATATCAATACAATATGAAAACAGTTTTAAAACAATGTGGGGTTTGTTTCACAGATCACAGATCTTTCTTATATTCTACTTTTTTATCTATATTATTATTCATGATATCTTCAAAATGTAGGGTATAAGGTCTTTTGTAATATTTATTTTTCAAATATTTTTTCTGCTGTCTAATAAAAATGAGCATTATAAAAGGTAATGAAACTCGTCGCCAATGTCGTTATTGCATTTTGACAAATACGTTGATTTAATGGAATTCTGTTCCTATTTCCTATTTTTATTTGGTAATCTATGATTTCTTGTTCTGAATTTTACAATGAAATGCAAATATTTCTGAGGAGTGCTTATCGAGTATTTTTCAAATACGTTTAAATAGTTTATAATTTCTGCAGTTGCTAGAGTTTTCAATCGCCGGAAAGCATTCGTTTTAAAATAAATCTGTCTGTTGGACTGTAGTTTTAAACCAGTTAGAATTTGTGCTTAGTCCATGTCTCAATCAAACAATCAATCAGTATATTTTTAACATTACTTAACCATTGAAACCTATTACCCTGTGCATTATTTGTATCTTTATATTGGCTCAATAATAATGAGAACAATTTGCAAGATAGCTTGTTTGTAGTTGGTATATCTAGATTAGCCCCAAAAATATGACTCTTGTATTATTAATATCAATACTTGAAGGTTTAACGCATAACGCAATTTGGGGTACAACTTTTAACTTTTAATACAAACTTTAAAAATTCAATTGCACTCTTTCAATCCCATCAAGATTGCCATATCCCCAAATTTGTCAACCGTAAAGTAATATAGATTTAACAGTTTTCATAAAAAGATCAACTTGCATGTCAACTGGGATACAAAGGCCTCTTGCTGTGCAATTTCACGTTTTGCGTTATAGAAAGAGCCGCTTCTACTAAATAATACACCTAGATATTTATATTCATTCGCAACACCCAATATATCATTTTTATAAATAAATTGATGATTTCTTTGTCTTCCTTTGAAAATACTAATACTTTGGTTTTCGAAATGTTTACCATTAACTTCCAAAGATCACAATGATCTCTATAAACAGTTAACGCATTTTGTAAATCTTTGGCTGATTCTGCAACTATGAGTGTATCATCGGCGTATTATAAAACAAACAGTTTTACAAAGGTCAATACCGAGTTATCAAGTTCGTGTTTGGTACATGTAATACAACTGACAGCTCTGTTAGAGTTGAAAAACTCGTGGCAGTTGTCAGACCACACAATGAAAACTGCTTTGAGCCATGGCACATGGGGCTTTGTACAATCCCAGAAACTGACCAGTCCAACAGCTCCGCTGAATCTATCTCAACTATCAGACCCACGGAGATACGATCTGTCAGGCATCCGCTCTACTGTGCCTGGACTACTACCAAATATGGAAAGTGGAAATATCAAATATCAATGATAAAAGTTATTATCTAAGCAGTCAGTCTATCAGAGACACAAAGTCATGTGTAAATACTAAATACGAAACTAGAACAGCTTAGTGGTATTTCCGAGACAGGGATCTGATACCAACTGCCAAATTCTTTACCAAGTACTAAGCAAATGTATAACCTATCATTCAGGCATGAGAATCCATTGAATAGTCGAAAAAGAACTGTTATTGTGACAGACGCTCTATCAGTCATTGATACCATGGCTAACGCCGTACAACCATTTACATGTGCAAGAGAATGAAACAGACTTAGTGAGAAACGGAAAGTATTCTTCCTGTTTATATCCGCATATTTATGTGTTTTATGTTACAAAGGTGATGGGCCATTATATAGATTCACATACGTAGCCTTGAAGAACTTGTAGCAAGCCGTTACCACCATGAAAAAGAAGTACGGTTAGAAAAAAAGACATTAAAAGGACTATTTCCTTTATTGTTGTTACGATGGTGAAGCCAGGTAAAGTCTGTTTAGGCGAAGACAAAAATATTCGAACTTGGTAGAACTTATTTGACATAAGGTCTCCTGTCGTTGTGCCATCACCAATCGTTGATCGCAGACTTTAGAACAGAGAAGAATACACGCATCCTTAATAATGTTATATAAAATATCACACAACCTCGTCACACCTAGTCAGTCTCTAGAAATCTTAACTATAACATACCATTTTCAAGAACTCATGCAGTATCATATGAACTCCTTTTTCCCTCGCACGATCAGATACTGGAACGCCTTGCCTTATAACATCAAGGACAGTGTGAATCTTCTGTGCTTCACATCTGGCCTAGACTCATATATGGACTAATGTCATCGTCCTGTTGTTGTTTTTTTAACCAAGTTGTATATATAGTACTACTTTTACTCTCTTAACACATGCATATCATGTAATTTAGCATTTTCTTTTAACAACTGCCCCGACCTCCCAGTTATGATCAGAAATTGATTGTTGGGAGTATCCCCGTAGATGTAGATGTAGATGTAAAAGAAGGGGCATTACGATGTATACTAAATTCATCATAGATTGCGTACATAAAGTTATGAGTGCCAATCAAGCAAATACCACACATTCGACGATAAATTTTACAAAAAACATGCTTGAGACTACGGACCTATATATAGGTGTTGAGATAGAGTGGAGATCAACTGCATTTCATTTCAACTATCATGCATCTCCACTGAATAATTGCAGAACAAAATATGTTGTATTGAGAGACCTTTCATTAAACGCTCTAATTGCATTTCCTTGTGTACTTCTGTCTGTTGGTGTCGTTTATAACCTCATTCATTTTTAGAGTAGTGTAATGTTAAGTTTCTAAACAGTCTGCTGAAAAAAATGTTTAGAAGAAAAAAAGTTGGCCAGTGTGGGGGTCGAACCCACGACATTCGCGTTATTAGCACGACGCTCTAACCGACTGAGCTAACCGGCCACTTGTATGTCATATTTAAATCCTAAATTATTAAATGAATTAGTATGTGTTACTTCTCATTTAAGAAACGTGTATTTGATTGGATAGCCGATATTTAGATAAACCAATCAATGAACTTGTTTTACAATACACAGTTATCATGACGGAAGTACAAAACGTAGAATAAATTGTAAACAGTTTTAATTTATTTCTTTAAATTAAGTTAAAGAATCTAAAGATGAAGGGGAGATTTAGTACAATAGATATAACAGCTGTGATACGTGAGTTGTTAAGGTAAGAACAGTTTCATGTCAAGCGATATAGCAAAAATAACGTGGCTTAAAATATGGTTATGAAACTGAAAGAAACAGAGTATCTTGATTCGTCATAAGCTGATTACGAAATTGTGAAGTTTGTTTTAACTGTCAATAAATCTCTACATGTGTTGGCCATACAGTCGGGAAATATACTTTTCTATAATGATGAACAAGAGACTAGAATTTGGAAATCAGTCAACTAGTGGGCATGAATTCTAGAGTTTTCGGCTAACTGCAGTTTCGGCTAACTGAATTTATATATAGTAAACTGAAAGTGTTTTCGGCTAAGTTAATTAGAGTAGCACAATAGATCATAAGAGATGTGATCAAAGTGTTAATTTAGATATAAATTAAAAAAATTGTTGCAACATGTTATAGACTTTTATTATTGAACAAACATTTTAATTGACAAGTTGTAATTGAGCAGTGCTCACACTGTCAGTCGACATTATCGCCATTTGCGATAATTTTATGAGTTTATATTCAAATGGTATTTTCTGATGTCAATGCAACAACGCGGAGACTTTGGCTAATATTTTTTTTCATGAAAAATTTGTGGCTATTATTAACTGCCAGTGTGAGCACTGTTGACATACCATTTGCACCCAGTTGACACATCTATTTACACATTTGATCGCACATCTTTTGATCTATTGTGCTTCTCTAAAAAAATTTTTGACATAGCCGAAAACACTCCATGTTTATTATATAAATTGACTTAGCCTAAACTTCAGTTAGCCGAAAACACTGACACCCAGTGGGCATACTCGAGCCGTATTCAAGTCAAAACTTTGCCACACTAAAATGAAGAATTAAATATTATTATAAATTTTACCTGAAAACCTAAAGATTTATGAAAAATCTTACCACACAATAATAATCTAGATCATAAGTAAAGACACGGACCTATATATAATCTAATAATCTGATTGGTTTACTGGCTAGTATGATGTCACAGCAAAGCGGTGAATCTAAATATTAAAAAAAATGCAATTTAACACACACCGTATATTGGCAGGTACACGGTTAATTTAACTGACCTTCATTGCTTTAGTGTTCTGATTGTTACTTCAGTTATAAATGATATTTTAATTTTTCATATTTCACAGATTGCTGCGGGCTGATGTACATTTGTTAAGCGTGTTCAAATATATTGTATCACCAAAAATAAAACTTATTTGAGCCAGTATTATAAACTTTCTCTTACTGCACTTTCATATAATTGGGGGCTGTCATCTTGAACATAAATTAAAATAAATTATATGTGGGGTTTACAGAATAGGACTGGCTCTATCCCTAAAATGAAATCCAGGAAATTGTACAATATACCCATTTACACAGTTAAATCATATAAAATTAATTGTTACATTGTGCCAAGGCACTTTATGTCGTGATACCTACAGATTTCTGTTCTTACTTTGAAAACTCCCCAAAAGGATGATATACATGTAGTTTGTCTTTTACTTTTACATATATGACAAAAAATTTTTACACATGTAAATATAAATGATGCAATCAAAAGGGTATGCGCATCATTTAATTAGTAGATGATGGTGACTCAATTAGTAATTGGTGGATGTTTTTCGGCCTAGCGAGTAATATTTCAGGTGTGATTCAGTCGTGAATTATTGTAAGGCGTATTTATATTGATGACGTGTTGAAAGTTTAACTGCGAATTTTCACTTCTAAGAGCCGTTCTTTTCCATCCTGCATGAAAAACTTGATATGGAAAGATAATCAAAATAATAAGCCTTATAATCGTGTCAAATGACCTTCAGTATTTGTTAATTCCAATAAAATGCGGGGAAAAAAGCGAAAATCGCGGACAGCGAGATGCAAAATATGTGACAACGGGAACATACATTGGAGCCTGGGAAAGGGATCAGCAGCTAGATCTATCTAATTTAAGATTTTTGAAAATATAACGTAGAGCTTCAGAACACAAACTGAAAAATATGTATGCAAGCGCAGAGTACAAGGCCGAAACCCTATGACACTGGTCCGCCCCTTCGACCCTAAAAATCTCACCTTGACTCTTGAAATTTGTTTGCCCTGAAAATTGGCGAGGTCCCCCCCCCACATGCATTCCGTTTGAAACATTCATTAAATTAAGTTTGTGCTTATAAAGATTTAATACTGTTCGTAAATATTATGTTATGGAGAAATATTCATTGGAATTGTTTTGCGGATATCAAAGCATAGGCTTTATGGATTAACCCTAACATCGGTCCACCAGATATCGTTTTTGTTGGAAATCTTTTGTTCCCGTTTAAACTATCTTTCAAGGTGGTACTTTCAATAAAATAATATTCATATTTATTTGTAGGTTTGTCAGTATGCGTGTGATGAATGTTTATGATGTGGACAACAAAACCTACCTCATTCGTCTGGGAAAGTATGTACATATTTGCAATTTTGTATTTATAATTTGAGTTGCAAATTTATGATCAACCATTGATTAAGTATACTTTCTTTTAAAACCAGTGTACCTCAGTAGTCGGGTGAACATTGTGTTCAGTTTGCAACCCATAAGGCCTTAGACTAAAACTGAGTTTGATCCTTGGTCAAAGTCAAACCCCTTGAGCAGTATGATGTTTGACCACATGTTGAAATGGACCAATGGCTGTAAATGGGCACCAGTATGAGAACTGATTACTGTTTCTCCTGTTAGTGATTTCTTTTATCATGGTTGACCATGGTTGATTTATCTAGACTAAGAGTGATTAGTCTGAATTGAGATCATTCGTTTCAAATTTGAGTTTAAACAAGTTATAAAAACCAAACAATTGAAATGTACGGTAGTAATATGGAGATATTTAGAAGGAGTTGTGCAGCTCTGAATTTTAACCAAAGTGTCATTTTCTACTTAAACTAAAAAAAAAAGTAGGTACATTTAAAGTACAAGTATTTAGAATTAAGCTGGTTACATGACTTGCTAGTTTCAGCAGCTGGTAAAGCCCCTGTCCCCTGACATGGTAAAATTTGTGTGGGCCAGAAGTATAATGTATGAATGACTTGAAACCTCAAAAACTCAGCAACTTTGATAACTCCAATCAGTTGTACCATGGGGTGAAAGAAAGCGGCAGTGTCTTCATTTTTATTGTGAAAACCTTAGTAAAGTACTTAGAAGGGCCAGTGTTTACAACCTTACAGTAAGAACCAAAAACTGCTTCAAAGAAATCTATTTTCAACTGAAGCAGGAGAGATTGTAAATGATGAGACATGTTACTGTTGTTTCAGACCTGATGACAAGGCTGTTATACTGATTGAATCAGGTATAAAGATACACAGTACAGAGTTTGCATGGCCAAAGAACCCTGCTCCATCTGGATTCTCAATGAAGGTAGGTACACTGTCTTTTAGCTGTGACAGTTTTAATGTTTTAGTTTTGAAGAACAAATGCAGCTTGCAAACTTTCTCAAGTATGTTGAGAGGAACAATGTTTATGCTGTCTACATTGTTGTAGCATTTATAATATCTATCCATCTATGTATCGTTTTCCACTGTAGCAGAGATCAGTTGAAGAAAAACTATGTTTTTCGGTTTATTTTTAATTTTATCTGGTTATTGAATAAATTACATGGTATCTTAAGTACCATGTATCAGGAATACATTGTTTCTACGCGGCTGAAATGGTAGATATTTTAATTTACACTGCTGGCCACTAGTGGTTCTGCTTTGCAACCAGTGTAGATCATGATTAGCTGGCATGTTTATGAAGTTGGATCATGGTTTGCACTGTTTACTGTTCAGTCTGTAAATTTTCCATGAGAACCCCTTTGAACAATTGTTACAAAGTAACTATTAATTGGGTGAGAATGGCTATTACACTACATGCACTTTACATCACACATACAAAATGTATATATTTATAAGGTCAAAAGAGTTTGACATAAAACAGCGTGATAAGAAAATGTTTGAAATGAAAACTACAGCACATTTCAATTGTGTATGATATCATTTTAGATGAGGAAGCACTTGAAGGGGCGTCGTTTGGAGAGTGTTCAACAGCTTGGAGTAGACAGAATAGTTGACATGGCGTTTGGATCAGGGGAAGCAGCGTATCATGTGATACTAGAGTTATATGACAGGGTAGGTTTTGTTGACTATCAATTACCAGGTCTCATTCTGTGAAGATAGTGAGTTTTTGCTATCATTTTCAGCACAATGCATCTTGAGAGATTGATTAATTGGATGTCAAGTTACACTTTTACATTCATTTGGGCTGACAAGAGTACATTTTAAATAGAATATTCTATTGAGGGTAATTACTTTTGTAGATTTCCACTCTAATAAAGTCTAATATTACATCAATGACTATTCAGGGTAATATAGTGCTGACAGACTATGAGTACACGATCCTCAACATTTTACGTCCCCGTACTGATCAGAGCCAGGACGTCAGGTTTGCTGTCAGAGAAAAGTATCCAGCAGAGGGAGCGAAGCAACATGAACTGCCTACAGAAGAAAAGTCAGTAACTTCCCTTTTTAGCTCGACTTTTCGAAGAAAAGGGGAGCTATCCTACTCACCCCGGCGTTGGCGTTGGTGTCACACCTTGGTTAAGTTTTTCGTACCACCCCACTTTATTTCAAAAGTATTAGAGGTATGGCTTTGAAACTTACCATACTTGTTTACCATCATAACCTCCATGTACAGACAAGAGTACTCTGTCAAGGTTTTTAACATAATTATGCCCCTTTTTTACTTAGAAAATACATTGAATATGGGTAAAATCCACTTATTGCCTTAAACCTTTGAGATATTGCTTTGAAACTTTGAATGCTTGTTTACATCATTACCCCCATCTGTAGGCAAGAGAAGGTAACTCTGTCAGGGATTTGTTTTAAAAATTAAGGCCCTTTATCGACTTAGAATCTTGGTTAAGTTTTTCGTACCAGTCCACTTTTTGACTAAACTGTTTGAGATATTAATTTGAAAGTTGGAATACTTGTAAACCGTCATGATCCCAAAACATGGGCAGGAGAAGGTAATTCTGTCAAGGATTTTATTTGAATTATGGCCCTTTTTGACTTAAAAACTCAGTTAAAATGTTCATTCTTGTCCACTTGTTGACTTAACCATTTGAGATATTACTTTGAAAGTTGGAGTACTTATGTACCATCATGAGACCTATCTGTAAGCAAGAGAAGATAACTCTGTGAAAATGTTTCTTGATTTGTACTTAGAAATTCCTAGTTAAAGTCTTGTGTGCCCTTAACTGTCAAAGTTTTGTTTTATAGGCAAGCACTAAAAAGTCGAGTGTGCTGTCCTACTGACAGCTCTTGTTTACTACCTGAAAAAGTATTAACTTTTTCCTTTGTTATAGCTTAATTATATATTATAAAGAATATATTTAGTTTAGAATTATTGAAAGTGTGGGTACATGAAAAGCTATGTTATACAGTTTCATTTTTTGGATTAAAAGGGGACTAAATAGAATTTAAGGTAGGCAAGTATGTAATATTATAAAATGAACACTATGTTAAATGACATTTCTTTAACCTTTGAGAGATAAACCATTGAGGATTTTGTCATTAATAGGCATGTGGTAGTATAAAATGATAGTTTGTATTTAAAACTGGTACAAAGTAACAGATTGTCAAAACTACAAGACTTAATTTTCTCCAAATACACACTATCCTACTTTGACATTTCTATTTGTATGTTACATTTTCAGGTTAAGGGAGATAATCCTGTCAGGGAAAGTTGGTGATCCACTGAAGAAGCTTCTCATTCCACATTTAGGTCAGTTGAAAACTACAAGGGTTTTAATTACTAAAAGATCGACCATTCAAATAAAGTTGAAATATAACATTTTACAGTTTACCATAGGATGTGTCCCATATAAAGCGGTGTTACTAAGATGATACATGTGTAGTATTCCAAAGGCATGGTGAAAACTATTTATGTTTTTAAGTGGGATGAAATAGGCCTACTATAGTTTTTCATCATAGCCTTGATTTGAGATGTACAGTATGAAAACCAGCCTTAAAGTTTTTCTCACCAGTATGGGTCAGTCTGCAGGAGCCTAGAGTCTAATCTGGAATGTATCGTGTTCATTTCTATCAGGGAAACTATGTCGCAACACAAAATGTATAAACAATGTACATGGGCTTTCATATTGATGTACTTAAGTTGACTGAAAAGGTTGTGATTGATTGATTGATTGATTGATTGATTGATTGATTGATTGATTGATTGATTGATTGATTGATTCTGATGATTTGCTTGAATAATATTTTTTACAATATATGATACATTTGTATTCTTTCTGCAAGATGTCAGATTGTAAAGCTGTTTTTATTGTTCTTTCCAGATTATGGTCCAGCTATGATTGAGCATTGTCTGATAACAGCTGGTTTCCCAGAGAATGTTAAAATTGGGAGAGGATTTGATATTACAAATGGTAAGTATATATTTTTAATGAAGTTTGAAATCAAGAGTTGTATTTTGCCTGTTATATAAAGTCTAGTGCCAGAATGGTAACTGATAAATTTAAGTCTTTATTATGCTATTACCATGATTAAGTATTCCTGTGACCTTACAAAAGCTTAAACACAGGAGTTCTGGCTTGCAGAGTTAGTGTGGTACACGTACTGACTGAGCTAACATAGTAAGTCAAAGGGCATGGCAAATTGTTTAGTTTTTTGCTTGTTTTTGTACCAACACATACTCGGTGTCATAACACACTATATGTCAGAAGTGAGCTGATGCATAAATTATAACAAATCCTTGATATTACAGACATGGCAAAGTTACTTATTGCTATAGAAGAAGCTGAGGGATTACTGAACATACTGCAGACTCAAAATTCAAAGGTGGGTAAACTTTCCTGTGAAAGGTAGTTTTTTTGCATTGCTATATCTTAAATTAAAGTCCAGAGTTTGAAGAGACAAACTTTCACAAAGTAAAAGTATAGCTAAATCTCCTATTTAGTTAATCTTTCTGTATACATATACTGCTAACAATTTCACTTTCATTGTTTTAGTCCCTTCAGTACTTTGATTTGTAATATTTTCATTTCAGGGTATAATTGTTCAGAAATCTGAGAAAAGACCAAATGCCAAAGAAGGAGAACCAACAGAGTTACTTACCTTTGATGAATTCCATCCAATGCTCTTTAAACAGCATGAGAAACGACAAATTGTAGAATTCGAAACCTTCAATAAGGTAATATTGTAGCATATATATAAACTTTTGTACTAATAAAGTTATACGGTAAGCTATGTATCTTGTAGTTAGTCACTCTGATACTGTGTATGTATGTGTTTTAGTGATACTGTGTATGTATGTGTTTTGGTGGATACAAGATTTCAGGGGGGAATTCTTATGGCAAATAATTTCATTGATTTCATATCTGTATGTTTAAACAAATGGCAGAAATGCTTTTCAGTGGGGTTTAAGTTTCATAGTTTACTTCACAACTGAAATCCTTGAAATTTAGTGTCCTGTGAAAGTCGATGTTTTCATAGTGAGAGAAATTAATATAATTCAATCAATTTAAATTGAAATGGTTTGTTTCTTAAATTGTGTTTATTTGGTCTGTACCAGTATGCATTCTGTCTAAAAATGAAGTGAATAAACTTTTCAAAGTAGTCTTGTTGCTGATTAAGTGAGTCTTGTTTTTCAGTCTGTGGATGAGTTTTACTCAAAGATGGAAAGCCAGAAAATGGAACTGAAGACACTGCAACAGGTACACACACCATTATTCTAGGATTCAATCTTGGACCAAACAACCAAACGGGGGACTTAGGATTTCTCTAAGATTCAATTGATATAAAGTCGAGAAGTGTTACCATATTTTATTTTCACAATATTACATAATCAAGTATTCCCAAATTAAATCAAATCACTTAGTTTGTTTCAGTATAAGTGGAGCGCATGGTCACGTCCGTTGTGACTTCAACAGATAACTGCTATTGAAGCTAAAGATTCTCAAGCAAACGCAAGGAAGCGACCGGGGCATATATAACCAAAACTTTGTTGCGCTTAAGTATGATAGCCACACACCCCTTTGGTGTACTAAAAACCAAACCAGGTACCCCATTGGTACCATGATAACAACAGGTACCCCGTTGGTACCATAATAATACCAGGTACCCCTTAGTACCAAATAAAAGCAGGTGCCCCTTTGACACCATAATACAACCAGGTAACAGCGCAACCCCTCGCCTACTTCCTGTTTCAATATAAAGTAGTCTTACATAAACGGGTGAGACAATGTAAGAACGCCTAGCCCTTATCGCTCTCTGGCCAGTTCTTACATGCTCCAAAAACCACTCCCAAAAAACTGTAATTTTTAGCCGCATGAGTCTCCTCCATATCACAGATGACTGCTATGGTATGTTGAAAGACCCACGGGCATGCAAAAGAATGGATTTGAAATATGCCAATACATAAGTAATATTTCGTTATGCCCCCGATCGCATCCAAACGTAAGAATTTTCCCCCCACAAAATAAATATTATTTTTATTTCCCCAAAATTCTTATTCTAAAATCTTTAACAGATACTCCCTAACTGCGTCTAAATAATAGTCAATGCCAACGCCTGATAAGTGTACCCGTCGTTCGATAGAAACCAGGAGTTTTAGAGTCAATATCCACGGTTAATGTTTTTCCCGCTCGTTGTCTGCCGAATTGATTAATACGTTTTCTTTTCTTTTCGATACCCTTAACGTCTTTGTCTGGAACGCCCCAGTTTAACCTTGGTAGAATGTCAATCCACACTATAATCACATCCAAAAGCTCTTTCTATATAGCTGAAGGAATCGCTCAAAATTTTGAAAATACACTTGACAGAATGTTTTGTAATGTCGTTTCCCCCTAAATGAATTAAAATAACCTTTGGCGGCTGTCTAAAGAGTGCCGGTAGCTGCAGACTATGAACGCAATCGCCGAGGCTCATTCCTCTTTTGCACCACCAAGCAATCGTGTTACCGTTTGGCATGTTTAGATCCGCCGCCCCCCCCCCCCTAGCCACAGCCCTAGTGCCAGCCCAGTATGGGATAGAGTCCCCAATGACCCATATATCTGTAAATATTTAATAAGTTTAATTAGACTCTAATGTAAGACCTATGGGCAGAAGAGGCCATCTACCCATCTTCATTATGGCAGATCCAGGTATCCCCATGCTAGCCAGATCGTAGCCCTACCTATAGAAAGCTGTGAGTTTGGAAATTGTTCGAGCTAAGTTTTAAACGGCAGACACATTTCTTGAAACTGCCAAAATTGGTATCTTGTAACTGGAGAACTGTTTGCATGAATGAACAAGGGACCTGTATGGTTCAATTTAGTATCATAGTATATTTTTAACGTACAGCGGGGCATATAAGCTGATTTTCGTCGCATGGTATTTTTAAGAATTACGGGTTGACCTCGCTGATTGGTTTTAAATTTATGCATTGTAACCTGAACTGCCTTGCCAGAAGTATCAAAAACAATATCACTGGAACGCAGAATGTTATCGTATGACCTGGTGACTGTTAAATCCCGCCTACCGAAATAAGCCAAAGAATCAGACAAAACATAGCCTTAAATAAATTTGATTCGTATGCATCGAAACAAACCTGTGGTAGTACCCTGCAAATTTCTTCTAACATATTCAGGGTGATGGGTGCCCTGCTATCGAATGAAGGCGAGATTTATGACAACCTTCCAGTAGTTTTTTGATGATAAATGATTCTGAGATATCATACCAACTATTAATTTTATGGGAAAATGACAGTCCTGATATATATGTTGAAATAGTTTTGTGGCGATTTAGCTTTTTCGAAAAGGAAAACGATGAAAAGGGTGATATCTTTCATAGGCGCCGGCCACGCATCTGGCAAATTATAAAGTGTACGGAATGATTGAAGGAGCGTTTAACGCCGTGTTGTAAGTGAATGCCGTATTTCTGGCTATCCCTGCACGAACCAGTTGCTTGTATCTATTGTGAAGATATCCCAAAGTTGGCGTGGCACTGGTGTTGGGTTCGAGTCTGCTTCCCGCGCCAACATTCTGAACCGGGAGAGCTGAAACCGAGATAACGATCACTTATTTGCGTTTTTTGCCCCAGGGATATGCGAGGCTTTAATCAAGCAATTAAAACGCAAACACTGCAGTGAGAGTATTCTGAGTAGGGTTACTACCCGCGATGACTTTGTCATGGTATTTAAGATGTGAACTACAGCTTGATTATCACAATGAAAGCGTATTTTCTTGTTACGCAACTGCTCGCCCCATATAAAAACCCCTCGATGATAGGAAACAATTCTAACGGGTAATATTTTTTGTTAGGCCGTTCTCTTGCCACTTTAATGGCCACCTCGCATTACACCAATGTCCCTTAAACCAAATTCCAAGCCTATGCGCCGGCGCCATCGGTGTACAATTGCCCGTCGTCATTTGACACCCAAAACTTGTCATGAAATACGGAGATGCCGTTATAATTTCTGAAAAATGTTGTAGCCACATTTCTAGATCTAGTTTTATTTCTTTGCTCACGCGAACGTGATGGTATGAGCGTGTCACGCCGCAGGTGGAATTAATAAGCCGTCTACAAAACGGTCTTCCTACTGCTATTGCGCGACAACAAAAATTTAGTGACCCTATGAGCGACTGCATTTCTTTTTAATGTTACCGACTTTTTTGACAGAGTGTATTGAATTTTTTGAATTACTTCAGTAATTTTCGGCTCAGGGATTGAACCTCCATTTTCTGAGAATCCAGTTCTTAGCCCAAGAAAACAAGAACTTGAGTCGGACCTTCGGTTTTCTCATCTGCTAGCGGTACACCCAACTCTTGCATAATCGTTGTAAATACTTGCATCAGAGCATAACAACTTGCATGGCTTTTTTCGCCTCCTAAAAAATCATCTAGGTAATGAATTAGACGGCCTGATTTCATGTTAGTTTTGACACAGAATTCGAGGAAAGTTGAAAATTTGTCAAAAAGGCTCGGAGATATGCTACAGCCAAAAGGTAGTGATTTATCAAAATAAATTTTACCGTTGAGAGAAAACCCCAACAGCTCGTAATCTTCGGGGTGTATTGGCAATAATCTAAACGCGTTTTTAATATCCATCTAGATCATGAATCATTTGAATCGCTTGGTCGAATTCTGTGTACTTAACCGAGCATAATTTGGGGTCGATGAAATCATTGATAGACATGCCTTCCGGGTATGATAGGTGATGTATAAGTCTATATTCCCCTGGATTTTTCTTGGGAACAATGCCTATAGGTGAAATTTGTATGTTTTTAATAGGGCTGACGTCGAAAGGGCCTGCAACCCGGCCCGTGTCTATCTCTTTTTGTATTTTTCCTTGGGCGATTTCTGGTAGTTGCTTAATAGATTTGAGATTTTTTGACAAGCGGGTTTCACGTGGACCCGTGTAGTTTAATTTAAAGCCATGTGTAAAACCGTTCAAAAGAATAGTGGCATCCGATGACTCATAATTACTTAACCAAAGTTGTAAGGCTTGTATATTGATTGGTGAAAAAGCAAGCTTGACGATGTTAGATAACATAGGTGAGTTTTTAACTTCTGCTCGAGGGGCCTCGTTGACCACGGGGGTAGCCACGCTGCCCTCGCCACATTCCCCGGCCACGAAAAGAATAACTAGTACTGGAAACTGGCGGGGCTTGATTCACTTTGTCCCCTATATTTTCTGTTTGTGGGGCGTACGGTGCGGTGTGGGATTTAGCGCCCATGTTACAGTGAAGCAAGGCATGAAAACGGCCACAGTGGAAACAGACATGCCTGAATTTGCAATTTTGCCACTGACACGCACCCTTATTGAAAGCTATACAAATTTTAGCGGCATACGGCTTTTGTACCACGTGACTAGCAACAGGCTCATTACTGAGCGGCATGCACCTTATCCAAAGGTTGTGATTAATCGCAGCCCACGAGGCTGGCGTAAGAGCTTGGCGCATCGAAACTGCTGATCGTACACTTTCCACAATTTCCCCCATGACGGGAGGAACATTCGCGGATTACATAAAGATATTGCAGCAACTCGTGAATTTTGTTCGGATGTGTCGCCAAATAAATAGACATGTAAATTATAACCGCGTCTGTCCAGCGTTCAATCGAGCCGATATCATCTTTACACTCGCTCGGACGGCTTTCTATAATACCGTTATGTGATAATCTCAAAGTACTACCTGAAGTAAATTCGGCCAGTTCCACCACACCCTTTAAAAGTAAAGCCAAATTTACATATTCGCCTTTACATATTTTCTGTTTTAGTGTAGAAGGAAGGTGTAAGGCGATATCATCTTGTGCTATGCGTGCAAAATAGCCATGTGAACTAACATTATCAAGGTTCGGTAATTGATTAATTCCTGTAAAAATGTTGCTATTCGGGTCTGTCTGTTGACCCACATGTCTGATAACGCCGGGTAGGTTCGAATCCGGCATGTCGCTATCAGTGTTGAAATCTTTAGGCAGGCTATCATGCACATTACTCGTGTTAGTTTCGCCATTTTTCCCAGTCGCCCTCTGAGGTAAAATTTTAGATGCCTGAATAATTTGTTCAAAATCGATGACGTTACCTTTATCTACGTCCGTTCCATCATCCACTGAGGGTTGTCCCCGTTTTGCAGCTGCCCGTGTAACTACCTGTCTCCTCTTAACACCTTTACCCCTCCCGGCATAGCTATACGATATTGATGTTTTGCTTTTACCCGTGCAATATGAAAGTGCGAGGGCGACGTGGCGGTCACATGGCCTTATATACCCGACCAGTTCACGTCCGATATCGCGAGGATTAGTTACTATAGAGAAACTAGCGTCTTTAAAATACAACTTGCTTCCGTAAAGCGTGTCCGAAAATATACGGAAATTGTTACCAGAATAACCAAGATTAATCTTTAAAATTAATCTCTACTAGTTTTTACCTTTGCTTTATCCTAGTGTCACATTTAGAATACAAAGTTTTTGAACTAAGAAAATTGATTGGCTACCATCTGCTCCTTCTTGAAATTTCAAATTTAAATTCAACAGTGTTAATTGGATTTGTCTAATACATTCTTGTCAGGTGACAGGAGTTTAGCACCAACTAAAGCTGGTAAAATAATGATAATTATGCCAATTCTGAAACTACTTTTACTTTCTATATTCAATATATACACAGGTCATATCAGGGATCAGGAAATTTTGAAATCTCAATCGGTCCGGACAAGTCGAGGGTACATCGTCAAACCCCCCCCCGAAAAAGAAGTTACAAAAACGTAAAAAAAAAAAAAAAAAAAATAGAAAAAAATGAAAAATTTGTACGTGATTTATATATTTTTCAACCATCTTTCCATTGTTGTGCATGATCATGGAACGGTTAAAGTATTTAGTTTCCTCCTTTGGATTCCAAAATGTTACCAAAAACGAAAATGTTTATCTTCTTTCATTATTGATTAGTAAATCTCACGAATCGTTAAAATAAATGCGCCGTTCACGTGGAGCGTTCCATTTTCTAAGGGATAAACTTTACATAATTTTCGCCATAAAGGAATAAGAAACGGAATTTCTAAGTGATAAGAAAAATATCGAGCCAGTTTTCATAAATAAATATGATAATTCCCATGCGATTTTATCATTGAAAGTGTGTTCAATTTCGATTAGAACTGATTACGTTCAAAGTCACCCCCACAAATTTTTGTAATAATCCATGTGTCAGGTATAGGCAATATAATTTTTGTCGTCTGGTTTCGTTTTTGAATAATTTTTTATGCCTTTTGGGTTGCCAGACCGATTAACATTATCTTTCGGCTTCCCCCTTCCGACTTTTGGAAGCATTTACTACCGGTTGCCGGTCCGGTTATTTGTTTTGTTATTATTCTCCCGATTATCATAAGCCGGTTCGGTCATTTGATTTTTTGAACATCGCAAATATGTGGCGTTGTGCCATTTCAACAATAAATCGAAAGGCATTGAATGCCCGAACATGATACATTATAATAGCCGGCACTATTTGAGTAATAAAAATTAACTCTTGGGTTTTATCAACTGTTTTCTTACCGGTAAAAAGTACACGTGGACCGAGTCGTTTTTAATTAAATCATAATGACCAGTAATGTTGGCAAAGTGTAGGTAATGATTAGCGGCCTAAAGACAATCGGTCCGGCATAGAGTCAATCGGAGCTGCAAACACATTAATAAAATCCTTTAATCAATATCGTGTTAGCGAGCCCCCGAGGACCAATTAGGTAAAGACCGCCGCGGGTTATTAACATGACACGTTTATTGGGGTATTGGATAGGTGCTAATAACACAGATGCTATGTGTAATTACACAAGCAACTCCTTTTGTCATATTTAAGCGATTTTATGACTTTTTTTTTTAAAAATCTCGGACCGATTTTTAAGCAACTTTTGGTGACGTGAATCGGTCCAGCAAGTTGAAAATCGGTCCAGACCGGCAAATTTTCGGTTTTCCTGATCCCTGGGTCATATGATCATGATGGTACATGCTAGACTCAGGGTAATCATCATCTTTATAATTTGTATAAAAGTGACATGTATATTATCATATGTTTAGGAAAAGACAGCATGGAAGAAGCTGGAGAATATTAAGAAAGATCACGAGAAGAGAGTTGAAGGTTTACAAAAGGAACAAGAAGTCGACAAAATGAAAGGACAACTTATCGAGATAAATTTGGATCTCGTAAGATATTTTCTTTGTGTTGATGGCATTCTAGGTAGAGAGGATATTTAGTTAGGGTTTTTCATATCAGTTTTACTGTAGTGCTTTTATACATTTGGAAGTTGTAGATCTTTCCACTTTTTCAGAGTAATTTGTGGACAAAGTGTAATGGAGATTTTTGTTTTGTTTTAGTTTTCATTTATAATATTTCATGGTTCCCTTATACAATTTGGAAGTTTCAGGATGCTCCACTTCTTCATTCTAATCCATGACTAGAGTTGAATGCAAGTATTCATTTATAGTTTATTGACATATATACTACACTATGTCATCAGAACAAGTAAGACTGTATTTATTATATATATTGTTACATAGGTTGACAGAGCCATACGGATTGTGAGAAGTGCCATTGCCAACCAAATAGATTGGACAGAGATACAAAATCTTGTGAAGGAAGCTCAGATGGACGGAGATCCTGTTGCTATGGCAATAAAAGACCTCAAACTGGCAACCAATCACATTACACTTCTCCTGCAGTAAGTTGCATTGTATTTGTTGAACCATGTACAATTTATATTGAAATCAGAGTACATATATTAATTGTTTAACCATAGGCATATTGGCTTCCTTTAGATTCTTTGCAGAGGTGGAATTACTTTTGGTGGTTTTATTAGGGAAAATGGGCAAAATATTAACCCCTTGCACTGCTAGTTCAAGGCCATGTTTTACATTGAAGGCATAGGTTCTAGGTTTCCAGGATGCAGACTTTCTTATGATTCTGTTAAGTTTTGAGCTTTTTGTTACAGTCACATTAAATTGGTATAAACTTATTTAAGCGAAGCAAATGATCTTTGACAGTGTTGAATCATCTCTTAAACTATGGTGGGAGTTGATGCAAGGGCTACTTCCTGGTGATAATACACTTGCTAGACTTTATGTTAGTCTAAAACATTGAAAGATGTTTCATAAATGATTTCCAGGAACCCATACGTGGACAGTGACTTTGAGGATGATGGAGATGACGATGAACCTATCAAACCAACGAAAATAGACATAGACCTAGCACTCAGTGCATATGCCAACTCTAGAAAGTAAGTGAGAACTTTACATATTATTTTTATTATCTTGAAACAGATATTCTAACTAGGCGACAGAACTGAAATTCATAGTACATGTAGTTTAAATTTTGAATGCGAGGACTTATAACTATATTAGGAGATAATTTCTTTGCTGTTTTACTTTAGCTGTCAGTGTTTTAAGTTAGGAGCTAAGTTTTGTGTATTTTCAATTCTTCTATTTGTGTACTGGAACATTTAAAGAGGCTTAGTTTTTTATCACATTTAAGCAGTAAAGTGTTAAGCCACTTAATGTTTTGAGGGTGTTATGGATGATATAAACTTTGCTTCATTCAGATACTTTGAGAAGAAAAAGCAAGCCGGTGCAAAAGAACAGAAGACAGTAGATGCATCTCATAAGGTTAGTAACAACTTCATGCTAATGGTAGAGAACCAAGCAGAATATTAGTTTCTTCCATGAGCATGCGGTTCAGATCGAAATATCCGTCACTGAGGGTAACTGTTTTGGCGGGAATGAGGCTCTGCCGAGTTCCTGCGGAACAGTTACCCGAGGTGACGGATATTTCTATCTTGAACCAAATATCTCCTGGTAGGAACAATTTCTTGCATACCGTCTTGCACTTTAAAAAAGATATTTAAATCCAAACTGATCGAAATGATGCATTTAATATAAAAACAAACATTATTCAGATGCTGTGTTTGGGAAAGTGACGTCACAATGTTTATAACGTTACGTCACAAGTAATTCACGAGAGTCGTATTACATGGGAGGATGTAATATGAGATTTTCCAGCACTGGTGAAAACTGCGTATACCCCGATCCAATATGCAAGATTTCAGGTGTATGTTGAATATGTTTGTCTGTTCTCAGATCACGAAAATTTTGTCTTGCGAAAATTACCCTATTTACAGTATAGACAATATATTGGTATAACTGTGCTACAAAAACTTCTTCAGCCTTACAGTGTGTTTCCACCAGCAGCTGTGTTACGAATAGATATTATAGTAATATTCATAACATATTAACTTATCTGTAAAGAAGTTCTGCAAAATATTTAAAAAGCTAATGTTATCATGCCATGACATGTTTGATTTAATATTGTGCAGGCATTCAAGTCAGCAGAAAGAAAAACTAAGGAAACTCTAAAGGAAGTTGCTACAGCCGCCTCTATCAACAAAGTCAGAAAAACTCACTGGTAATATTTTTTTTTTTTTTAAATCTCATACAAGGATTCCGTGTTAGGAATTCAATTGACTGCAAGCAATTAACTTTGATCAAATAGAGTTTCTTTTCATAACTCAAAAATGTAGATGCTTTGTGCTTTAGTAAGTCCCAGAGAAGAAGAAATTATTGTTGGCTTGCTTTGTTGAAATTATTATGTCTCTAAGCTTATTATTGTTAACTTTTACGGTGTTTGAAGCCAGTGATTCTGCTTTTCTAAGTCATCGTAGACCATGAGTAGCCTGCTTATCTGTACTGCCTCATGATGGTCTGCACTGTCTACTGCTCTCTGAGTAATTAAACACAGTGGAGGCGCAGTGGTAGCACCTTTGACTTGGGATCAGAGGGTCCCAGTCTGGATCCCCAACAATGCCACAGCGGTAGTGTCCTTAGGCAAGACGCAGATATTTCCATATTGCCTTTCTCTCTCTCTTTGAGATTGATTCCATTTGGAATGAGTCTCAAGAGCGATTAATCTAAGTTGTAAGAACTTGTTTCAGAAGAATAAATAAATTAGTGTAAATCAAATGAACATTTCTAGTATTGTCGAGATAAAAAGATGAACAAACCTGTGTTAGAACTTTAGCATGCTAAGGGTAGAAATTTAGCTAAAATCCCCTGGATGATTTGTGGAGAAATTCTGATTGGACTCTTGATATATTTTTGCAAATGTTGCACAAAATGTTTTATAATTTTCAGGTTTGAGAAGTTTCTGTGGTTTATCAGTTCAGAGAATTTCCTTGTTATTGGTGGCCGAGATCAGCAACAGAATGAACTTCTTGTGAAACGATACATGACACAAGGTTAGAACTGAGAGACAAAACTGTTTCGTGTTTGAATTAAGTCAACATGACTCTTGCTGTATTTGGTTGTTCTGTAGAAACACCTTCTTTGTTCAATAAAGTAGGCTGTTTCATTCTTGTTATTTTAAAGGTCAGGTTTGATTTAGTGGCAGATAGCATTAAAGTGAACACATGTAGATGGACATTTTCCACATTCCCCCCCCCCCCCCCACCCCCCCCGGGACCCCCCCCCCCCCCCCCCCCCCCCCCCCCGAAAAAAAGCGCGCGGGGGCCCCCCCCCCCCCCCCCCCCCCCCCCCCCCCCCCCCCCCCCCCCCCCCCCCCCCCCCCCCCCCCCCCCCCCCCCCCCCCCCCCCCCCCCCCCCCCCCCCCCCCGGCCCGCGCCCCCCGCCCCCCCCCCCCCCCCCCCCCCCCCCCCCCCCCCCCCCCCCCCCCCCCCCCCCCCCCCCCCCCCCCCCCCCCCCCCCCCCCCCACATTTGACAGGTCATTTATTCCGTGACTGAAAACTGCTGTTATAAATTGCATTGTATAAATGTTTTTTTTTCAGGTGATATCTATGTGCATGCAGACTTACATGGTGCCAGCACTGTGGTTATCAAAAACAGCACAGGGGAACCAGTCCCACCTAAAACACTGAATGAAGCGGGAACCATGGCAATCTGTAACAGTGCAGCCTGGGATGCCAAGGTTGTGACGAGTGCATGGTGGGTGTATCCGAGCCAGGTATCCAAGACGGCACCATCGGGAGAATATCTAACCACTGGTAGCTTCATGATCCGAGGTAAGTGTTTGTAACATAAAGTCAAGCAGAATGAATTACTGTATATTGAAATTAGCTGGTATGCATTTCTTTAGAGTATATCAAACTATTTTACAAATATATTGACACATTCATGTGTATTTTAAAATTCATTTCAGGAAAGAAGAATTACTTACCACCATCCTACCTGATTTATGGGTTTGGGCTCCTTTTCAAGGTAATTCTTCATGATTATTTCAGTTTTACATTCGCTACCATGACTCCATAAACGGTTGAACACATTGATTGAAGCTTGTATGTTTTCCAGCAATTTGATTCCTTTCTAGTCCATTTTTCGAAACTTTTGATTTCCAAAATATTCAAACAGTTCACACGTATTCAAGTGTCTCCTCCAAGCTTATAACTTATGAAGACAAACTGTATAATTGTGTCTGTTATTAACAGCTTGAGGAAGGCAGTATATCTCGCCATGCTGGGGAACGTAAAATAAGAACCGCGGAGGAAGATGAAATATCTGTAGCGGATTCTACTGTAACAGAAAGTGAAGTTACCTTGGAAACCATCAGTGATAATGAAGTAGACTCAGAGGATGAAAATGAACAGAGAAATGATGAAAACAATGAGAAAAATATTGAAAATGTCTCAAATGAAGAAAGTGCTAGTCAAGATGCTGAGGATGAGACTGAAGTTGATGCAGACAAAGTTGACATTGTTGTGAAGGAAGAAACAAACTGTGATAATGAAACAAGTGATAGAAATGATGAAGCTGAAGGAAGTAATGTAGAAATTATTGTACAAAGACAATGTAAATTTGAGAAGGCACCAGCAAGTGTTGTTGAATTCCCGGATACAGAAATCAACCTACAGCATGTGAAAGGAGACAAGTAAGAGCATTTTGTATTGGTAATCAAAAGAAGTAGAATTAGTTTCTATTCATTAACCTATTAAAATGTTTTATTAGTCTCATTGAAACAGTTATTTGATACTTTTAATTATGGAATTAATTAGACTGAAAGAAGATATTAAATGATATATCAGATTAATCTTTTAAATACATGTATAATTGTTACAGGTACGAGTTGTCACGAAGCATATCTACACAAAGTACAGACAGCGATCAGATATTCCTGGGCGATGATACACCTGTTACATTTGGAGAAAAGGTAGGAGCATAAAATATATGTAAAGATAAGTACATTTAGTCTCTTATTAAGAAACCCTTACCAAAGGCTTATCGGTAGGAACTTTAAAGTTTTGAAAATAAAGAATGGTATTAAATTGTAAATGGGAGATGCTAATGAAAGGCCTTAAACATTTGCAGAAAACACCAGGAGGGCCTAGATTGTCTGCCAAACAGAGACGAGAGATGAAGAAAGCCAAGAAACAAGACCAACTTTCTGTACAGAAAGAAGGTGAAGAGGAAGGGGAGACTGTGTCATGGCTACCAGATGACAACCAAGGCAGGGGCAGAAATAAGGGCAAGAAGGAAGAGCAAGAAACACAACAACAACAACAACCAAAAAGGGGACAGAAGGTAAATTTCCAGTGACTTATTATACTTGTTAATTAAATTAGCTCATTAGAAATGAAAAACAATTTGAATCTGGCAATGAAATAAATGTAATGTACAAATGATCTATTCAAGATATGCTATGGTAACTCATGTGTTTGTGTTATTTCTGTTACCACGTGAAGATCACTTATTCGACTGAAACATTAAGTGAATCTTGATGCTTGCTTTCTGATTATTTAGGGAAAGATGAAGAAACTGAAGGATAAGTACAAGGACCAGGATGAGGAAGAAAGACAACTCCGCATGGAAATACTTGCTGTATGTAATATACTGATTAGTTGATAAATTTTCATACTAAATAGTTAAATATTGATGAAAGAATCAGAAAGTGATGTATGGTAATTGACTTTACGTTTAAGCAATCTGCATATAATAGTGTAAGAGTAATATAAAGTCTAACTTTCAGGTATGAAATCTTGTAACAACAACACTGCTATTAAATGCAAATGTCAGCTACTTTTGTTTAAACTGATAGTAATGGGGTTGGCCAATGTTTATTTCTGTGGTAGGTCCAGAATTCGTGGTATTTAGGCAGTTTCTTCTGTCCCCATTGCTCGCATAAAAGGTAAAACAAAAGAAAGTAAACCAAGCTGGACAGACGTCCACAGTTGATGATGTCCGTTGATATCCCTAACAACACCAAAGCATAAACCAGAACTTGTTGTACAGTTATTATCCAAAGTGTTGAAAGTACAAACATTTCATTTTAGTTAAGTTTTTGATTGCTTTTTTAAATCTGGTACTGGAAGAGATAGTTGACGTTTGTTTTACAATATAATCAATTTATTCCCTTGATCACAAGCCATAGGAAATTTTAATTCCATAACAAGCTTCTGCATAAATGTCATATGGTACACTTACTGTTGCAATTTAACTTTTTTGATTGACCCACGAATTCTTAACATATTATTGAACGCTGGCCAACACACTTTATATTTTTGCCAGCTTTCTAAACAATGTTACAATCGGCATAAATAAACAGTAAATCGTATGTTAAATGTTATTTGTTCTAGCTTATATTTTCAAGAACTTTTGTTGTTTCTTTGTATTGTTTAGTACTACGTAGTGTTATAAAGGGTTTAATTACCATCTGTAAACTTGTAGGGCCAACCAGCAATAACAGGGTTAATGTTTATTTTGTGGTTAATGTTTATTCAACATTCTTTAGTAGGCTGGCAAGCAAGAAGGAAGATACAAAAACTAATGTATGTATAGATCAGATAGGTCTTCCACAATTCTTGTGTATGTACGATCAACAACCAGAAAAAAACCAGAACTTTTACACATCTATATAAACATTTTTGAAAGTACAAACATTTAAGCTCAGTTAACTTTTCCTTAATGCCTTACAATAGGTAAAGATGATATAAAACTTTTGTTCCACTGAAACTAATTGACTGCTGCCTTGAATATGCGTTTTAGGCTATTCTTCAGTTAGACTAAAAGGCTTTGCATAGATGTGATATTTATAACTTACTTGCCATTTCTTTTGATGGTTAGGCCAATATGGCAATTAACCTTAATTGAATCGCTTGCCTACAAAAATATTAAATTAGTTGCCACTTTCCTGCACCAGTCAAGAAGACACCCCAGAAATCTAGCCCAGTTCTTTGTTTAACTTATACATTCATTAACATTTGGGTCGTTTAGTCCTTGTTATTTTTGTTTCATCTGTTATGTTACACATATTATAACTTAAAGTGTAATACATTTCTTACTTTTATCTTCACATACACCAAGGCCATTGTGACGGCCATAAAGTTAAAAGTGAATGACAAGCTAGAAGCATGATCCTACAGATCTACAGATCTTTCTATAAAATACTAATGACTTTAACAATTCTTGTGTCATATATGTTGAACATGAAAAATCCACTTTTATTGAATAAAAAAAATTTTTTTATTTCAAACACATTAACCTACCACATCTTACCTTAAAGCCAGGTACAAGGTAGGTAGGCATATAACCCTTTACAGGCTGGTTAGCTCACTGACTGCATGCATTAAATGTGTGTTTTAGTAGTTCTACGACTATACAAAAATTGCACTTTATGATTATGAATCATTTATAAAGGCAGATCAAGCCAAGTAATGCAATCTCAGCATCATTAAACACATACATGTAACACAGTTAATCAAGATAAATGACTATTCTTATAGATACAGTGTATCTTACCATATATATTATGGTATATAACAATGTTATTTTAGGACAAGCCTTTTTTTTATTGAATATTTTAAAACTTACTTTTTAATATTACCTGCATCATACCAAATTGTATGTTTAATAGTTGCAAGTCTTAGCTTTATGCTTAGATTTGCTCAGCTGGAAAATGCTAGTGAACAGTGAAGCAGCCTTGTTAGACTTCATTCACCAAGCTCGTAAATCAAAGAAGTCTAAGGAAATCAATTGAAAATGTATGATATTTGAAAATGCTGCAAGATACTTTACAGAGAATTACAGAGTTTGTTTTATGTTCTACCGATGTATTTCTATTTTTAGGATATACAGGCACTGAACTCTTTGACTGGTATTCCAGATATTGAAGATGAACTCTTGTTTGCGGTACCAGTCTGTGCTCCATACAACGCTCTTACAAATTATAAGTAAGTGTTTTATTACATATTTTCTACCTTGAGAACTTTAGTTATTAGCTCATGCTCAGGGTGAGCTTTTATATTCGTCTGCCGTCCGTCGTTAGATATACGGTGTCTGTAAACATTTTACTTCAAATGATATCTTCTCCAAAACCGCTAGATGGAAGTTTATTATTCTGTATGTTAGTAATCAAATTAAGTTGGTCATAATTTCAGATTTCACGTAGTAGCCATCAACTGTTGTGTCTGCAGTAAATTAAACATGTTTCTTGGCAGTATAAGGCTAGCCTTGGCTCATGTTCTAGTACTGTTACTGAATGTGTTGTAAACATTTCAGGTACAAGGTGAAGTTGCTACCTGGATCAACAAAAAGAGGAAAAGGTATGTTACAGTTTAGACACATGTTTTCCGTTACTTTGAAGGTACTAATTTTTTTATACCCCTGAAACAAAGTTTGGGGGTGGTATAAGGATCACCCGGGGTTGGGGGGGGGGGGGGGGCGTATAAGGGGTAGTCCAGGGAAAAAACCCGTGGTGGTAAGCACATTGAGAGGAAGTGCAGTGCACAGGAACCATAACTCTTTCTTGACTCATTACAGAGTTATTGCCCTTTGTTACTTTTCCTTGTCCGGAGCATTACTAGAAAACTACCGGTTGGAATTCAATACAACTTCATACAATGGTCTAGCACAATGAGTGGAAGTGCAGTGTACAAGAACCATAACTCTGTCTTGAGTATTTACAGAGTTATTGCCCATTTTTACTTTTACTTGACGCAGAGCATAACTTGAAAACTGCTGGCTGGAATGCAATACAATTTCATACAATGGTCCAGCACAATGAGAGGAAGTGCAGTGTACAAGAACCATAACTCTATCTTGACTAATTACAGAGTTATTGCCAAGAACAATATCTCTATTTTAGTTTTTTTTGGCAAGGTATTCTGTTACTACTAACTTCCTCGGTTTATAAAGCAGTCTTTCGGGGGTATTAATCACATTTAGTACTAGCTCTAGTTTACCTGGTTATGACATTTATACTATTATTTAACACATGGCAATACTCAAATAGTAGATAAAGCAGGTTCTTGTTTGTTTTTCAGGTGCGAAGCTTGCTCTCAATATGTTCCAGTATGATAAAACAATAACACCACGTGAAAGAGATCTCCTGAAAATACTGAAGGTAAGCTTTGCTATTGTTGTCATTCTTTTGTTTAATTCTATTGTTCCATCATGTAGGGCTGAAAGTGAAATGTAAACATGTTTGTTAGAATGACCATTTCACACCGGAGCTTAAAGAACATTTGTGGCTCATCCTTCGTCAGAGATCCCGCTCCAAGCCAGAATAGGGCACACATATAAATCATAATGTCTACATGGCTGTTTGTTGTAAAAACACAACATATGTTTATCCTCACACATTTGTCCATCTGGAATTACATTGTAACTCTGCCAGAATGTAGTGAAACAACGTACTGCAAGATGTGCAATTGTTTCTTTATTAAGTCCCTTATCAAGTTGCAACGAATCAGCTCAGAGATTTAGTAGAAGAGCCGACAAGTTTATCAAATTATATCTGGGAAAACTTGATTTTCTTATCTCAGTGAGCAAAAACAGGACAACATGCACATAATTTAGGTCTAGCTAATTCTGATGAACTAGACCTGCATTTAGTAAATTATTAAATTTGCAGTCATTTTATGTCCATGTTTAATTAATCTTACATGTCATTTTCTATACAGATCTTAATAATAATTATAAAGTAGGTGGGAAGAGCATTGTTGCTAATTTCATAGTAAAACCATTACCATTAATACTTAAAAGTGAGCATAATCTCTGTAGTTAAATGAGCAATAGTACAGGAATGAAAAAAACCAGATATGGAAAGACTGTCCAGTCTTCAAATTTAAACAATCTTGTATTACAGGATGTTGACATGTCAAGAAACATTCCCGGCAAGGTGAAGGTCACAGCTCCAAATATCAGCAAGATTAAAAGGAAGTAATATAAAATACCAAGCTTCAACACATTGATAAAAAACATTACCGAACTTGTGCAATTTATGTTACATAATTTACTTACAGAACAGGACTATAAGTTTCAGTTTTCATAGGAATGACTTACCATTAAGTGCTTGAACCAACATATTTGTTGCTTTATTTTAAACAGTGGATTAAACAATAAATGGACTGTTAAATTAAAAATTGCTTCTGATTTTATTTACACAGATGGATTTATGACTACAATGTATTTCAGAAGTACATGTTTATTATATTAATTTGAATGTACCAAAGATTATTTCAGACTTAATTGAGAAAATTAAAAATGGCTTTTGTATTATAAAATAAAAATTTCAGAGCGACATTATTAATGAGTGATTGTAATAGACAGAGCCAAATTGTTCTCATTAACATCAATTGGTACTTGGTGTAGTTGATGTGTTATGGCTTAGGTATTTTCTCAGCATGAAGTACATGTGAAGGCCAATAGACATCCTGGATAGAACATGTCATGAAGGGTACATGTAATCTGTAGATACAGCAGTGTGGAGAAGTTGGTTCAGATTTACAAACAACTGGAAATTTTATTATGAACTTAGCATGTTACAGAACCTGCATCAGTGTGATGTAAATGTACCAGGTAGGTTGACCATATTGCCAACATCCATAGTCAATAGTGTGCCAAGGTCGCCATGGTCACCCATCTTGCACAATGAAGTTGCTGACAAAATCAGATGTAGCAGCCAAATGTTTTTGAAGCTACCAATGAAAGTAAAGAGCATTCAGAATGTGTGAAATTCTGGGCTCAAACTGGACTAGATATCTAGGCTTCCATGTTCATGATGCATCAGTATTGTTTCATTTCAGAAAGCAAACTTGATTGATATTTGCCAAACTTCCAGCTTTCCGTAAAGAGAGGAAATGCTATATAAAAGTAAACAAAAATATCTTTGTGCTTTCTGGCTAATTGGATTGGGAAATTCTCGAGATAGTGGCCATAGCTTGCTTTTGACTTACCTATGGCTATGTTAATTACTTTATTTCAGAAAGAAATTTCCTTGGCACTGACATGAGAAAATTAAATCTGTATTTATCAGTATGCACTATAGTTTGAATACTTCGGCAGTAGAGTCAATAAAGTTGCTTACTCCAATTAAGTAAATTGCTCCAACCAGATCAGTGTAGCTGGATAACATCAAAGAACATTAGTTTGTACATCCGAGAACAAAGAACTTGGCATTAGTTCATTTTGTTTTTCAAAAATTAATTATTTTTTATGGAATGCAAAACTACAATTAGGTTTTTTTACAAAAGGATTTATTAAGTTATATATTGCATCAATTAAATTACATCTTATCACTTTAATGCTTAGCATACAATCATGGAACATCAATCTACATATATCTTTAACAAATTACAATAAATACATGGTACAAAACTTGCTGAAAAACTTCAAAGTAGCATATCAAGTTTAATATTCTGTAATGTAAGCGTTAATATCAGCTTATATCATTATTACCAGTACAGCGTAATATCATTGTTTCCAGGTAGTACAGTGTGACTAAATGTACCAAACCAAATGGGACCGGCTTACAATGTCCTGTGTTCAGTGAATTACATGTTTGTTACATATTCAACAGGCAATCTTTCAACTTGTCCATTGAGGCCATTACAAGAAAATCATTAGAAGATGCAAGGAATTACTTAAGAAATAATAAATGTGTCCCTGTATTTTATCGTTTAATAAAATACAGTCAGGAATTCGGATGCGTAGTAATTAAATCATGAGTGATTTAATTTTTGCATCGAATGCCCAATGACCTATGCATTTATATTTTATTAAACCATAAAATACAGAGACCTATGCATTTATCATTTCGATTCTAACAATAAATAGTCTTTGAAAAATACTACAAACTATGTTCGACGTGTAGCAACATTCCATAGTAACTTACAAGCACGAAATGCGATTGGACATGTGCGATATTTACCCCACGTTTTGCCCCTGAAAAACGTGATCTGTATTTTATCGTTAATTGATGTATAGCTTCTTTCCCTCTATATCTATATAGGAAAAGTTGCGGATCGTGTTAGAATAGTTACTAATACTGAATCAAAAAAGCCTGACTGTAAAACTAATATTTAATTACTGACTTTGACAGGCAGTCGTTTTCAATGTTTTTAACTCTACAAGATAGAAAGACATACAACTAGATTAATTATATACAAATGTATATTATGATTCAAGTGTTACACTACTATAGTTTTAATCAAATCTGAAACATCGTACATGTATTGTAATTCTGATTAAAGCCTTGTTTTAATAAGGTTATTAAGTGACCGTATTGCCTGTCTGTCACATGTTTAAACCAATGACTGAAAAGCATAGAGTCAGCGCTTTGATGGTTCTAAACTTCTAGGATTGCGAGATCAAAAATTGAAACAGTTGTCATATATACATGTATTTCATGTAACAGCCTTGATGGAGATAAGTTAAGCTTGCCGTGAATCAAAGATGAGCTTTGCTATACATGGAAATGGTAAATACATTTTAACATTGTGTGAAAGTACAGAATTCTCCAAGCATAGATTAAATAATTAAACAAAATTTGGCTTATGGTCAAATGACTAGTGCTTATAGGACTTGCGCAAAATGCACACTTTAAAAACAAAACGCATCGGTATACAATATTTCTCTCTCTTTTCACCGTATGTATGCACCCGTGTGCTGTGATTGTAAAATATACTCAAAATATGTATAACCATAAAAGCGCAAATAAATCTTGGAGAACAGCCAATACAAAGAATATCAAAGCAGTAAAGTAAATAACCTTATCTGTGACGTGTTTGAGACATAAAATAAAAAATGATACATTGCTGAATTATGCAAAATATCAAACTTGAAATCTATGATTATCTTCTACAATTTAATAATTTGAATTATGTTTCAATCAATCAATGCTGGCTTTGAATGTATGTTTGTAACCAGAGCAACCTTTGAAAGGTACTTCGGTTAAATTCCAGATGATATTAACGAAATATTTATGGATTGAAAACCATGGAAATGAAATGCTCCCCTTTATACAAGTTAAAGGGAGGTAATAATCTTGAGCACTGACTTGTAGCAGAAAAACATGGCTGTATGATATACGTCGGTACTAAGGCTATGCAAAATTACAAAAGCTAACAATTGCATAGATATTCTACAATGTAAATGTATAAAGTAAACTGAGATTGCACTTTCAAACACATAACAACACATTCACATTACAATATCAAAAAATGAAAAATAACACGGATAACAGCTGACACACTTTTCCAATACACCTCACAATTAACGACAAATCTTTTTTTTAAAATTTTAATATCCACTTCCACGATATTTGTCTCTGGTCATGTTGATTCAAATTATTCAAAATGGAAACATTGAAGTACAGAAAGCCTTTTTTTTTTAATTGACCAGGCAATTAACGAGATCAAAGTATTGGTACAATCAGTAGACCAGCTCAACTAGTTCTGTCTTAACTTGACCTTGTATTAGGAACAGGTAGCCAATGGTGTAATTTTTTAATCCAAGAATGTTTTTAATTTTTGAAACAATCAAAATTATTGTAAACTATTGAAACTGTGTACACCTAGTTTTTGCCATTTCTGAGGAAACTATAGTTATTGTGAAATCAAATAAGATGTAATCCCAAACCAAACATTATGATATTACAATCATAATAAATGAAGATCCAAAAGTATTGACATTGTTGATGGACTTTGGATGTATCACATGTCACAGCATTAGTGAAGTTTCCAGAATTGGATAAATGTACAATTAGCATCTGTAATACATTCAATACCAGAACCCAAACATTGGTTAACTTGTGACTTCAATTAGAGCTCTACCATATCCTGTATGTTTGTAAAGTACAAGGTTATTTAAAAACTTCCTATGTTTCTTGACCAACCAGCAATGGGATAATTTTGTTTAGTCTACAAAAGAAGAAATACTGACTGTTTCCTATACTGTAAATAAAAAGATACGCAATTAACTAACAGTTATCATAGCCACATTTCAATCATCAGAATTTACCAGTCTAGCTTATAAGCCTGACTATTAAAATAAAGGGAAAACATAGTACATAAAGTTGTGTTTATATACGACATACCAAGACAAGAAATGTTATGAGATTCAAACTCCACAAGCATTATGCACTGGATTTTCCATGAGAATATTCTGTTGTGTGCACATACACGTTTTGTTCAGGGGCTCTGTGCTTTATCTTTGTATGATGCCATCTAATAATAGTAAAAACTCTTTTCATTTCAGTTTTCTTTGCAGTAACAAATCTTCTGAAAATTGCCTATCTCATTGTAAGCTTGAACTTGACATGCTTAATCTTTTCTTTTTTTCAGCCTTTTATTTATTTCATTTCATCCATTTAAACACACATTTTCATGTTCAACCCATGTACCGCTAGCTAAAGAATTCAAAATTTTAACGAGGTTGTATGTTTTGACTGAAACTGACTAAAAGTTTAGATACAGCTTATTTTGATTAAGCCCATCTCAATACCCTGTCATATATATACCTTGTCATATACATACCTTGCTAACCAAAGTACACGGAATATATTTCTAAGATGGTCAGCAGTATGAATGAGCAAACTGAGCATTTACACAAAGCATAAAGATAATGACATCTACATCACACTGGCCAGCATAAAATGGGTGTAATAAATTTCTTAGTGTATGGCAAGTTATTTTGTAAATGGTCGCACAAAAGACAGATCTCCATCCTTCCAAGACCTTTTTTGAAACAAAGGTTGGATGGTTGTGAATTTCACAAGAAGTTTACATAAACAAAATACATTAACTGTCAAAAATGGAAGAGATTACAGATTCTCTGATGGTCATTTTTTTGTTTAACAGCTGACATGCTCAAAGGTAAAATGAAAGATTCAAGAAAGTACGGGAAAATTCTGTGCACATGAAAATATGAATGGAGAGCATGTCACTATGTTAGAATGGCTACTGAATATGAGGGATGGTCAAAAACACTGCTGGCTCATCTAATTTTGTTAGCTTTTGACAATGATACTACAGTCTACCAACTTTCTGACCAACCCCCACATAGTAAATGGAATATGGTAACTCAATGACTTGCTTGTCTACAGGAAGCTATATTTGGCAACAAGTGCTCTTGCATTACTGTTTGATAATTCAATTTTGGGAATAAAAAGGTGTCTCAAATGAAATTTACAATGTAGTAATGAACTGTTCCAATATTATCACTGCTATGAAAGATTCTCAGTCAGTGCTAGGTTTTGTTTGTAATCAACATGGCTGACAGTAACTCCTCGTCATACGAGTCTATAAACACGCTTGATCTACAAGCTTTCTGTATCATGGAAGCATCCATTTTCTGAGGGGGGATAATCAGAGAACGGTTCTTCAACTCCTCCGTGTACTCCTTGATAAGGTGTGCTACTTGGGAAGCCTGAAAACAACATCATCAATATCATTTCTCAATGGAACAAAGAGTTAATACATTGTGTATTTATATATTTTTAAATATAGTTTAAAATTTGTATCTTATAAAACTTTGCAGTTCCCTACTAGGAAGATAGTCTGGACTGTATTAAGACTTACCATGCTCAATTTCTAAAACAGACTTGTCTGTCTATCTATACTGACTGTACAAGTGTTTGTTCACAGAGGTGCACAATGAATACATAATAAATATCAACCAACTACTGAACAGTAAACTGTTCATACATGCAGCCTGCTCATGTTCTACACTGGCAGAAAAGATATATGGTATTTGTACCAAGCAGGATATTATATGTTATTTGATTCCAGGTGCGTCTTATATATGGGGATATATTACCCACCTAGACTTATATTACCCAAGCCGTGAGGCGAGGGTAATATTATGTTGACACGGGTAATATATCCCCATATATCACGTCAAAAAACAAATAATTTTATTACCCTTCCCTTTCTTAAATATTGAAAGATTCAGTTTATGTTTTATTTATTTAACGGCTTAACATTAGCAGACCTTCAAAACCCCTTATGATACCTCAATGTCACTGTGTGACGTCACAAATCAGCACGGACTTGTACATTGACGTACTGTACCGGACAAACAAGCTCACGTTTAGCCTGGGGTACAGTAACGGGGTTATGTCAAGTGTATATTACTGGCTTGCCCATAAATATCAATATCTATTTACGGATCATTGACCAATCAGAAGACCGCAAATTTCATGGAAGGGTAATAATATGTTATTAACAGGTGTGAAGATTTCAACTACTGCTGGTTCTTTCATTATGCAGGCTGGATTCACTTAAATGTATATCACAAAATAGCAGGCCAGCATTAATTTTGCATGCTTTTGATCCTTAAATATAATCAGACAGTGATAATGTTTTCAGATACATGGCTAACAAACGAATGAATATGAAATTATAGCCAGAATGTAATATAGCGGCATTTACCTGTGTGGTCTGGAACATATATTTGGTCCCTTTGGCAACGTCTCCAACAATCATCATAATACTGTTCAGTGCTGGGCTTGTGTGTAACACATCTGTGTACTCATAGGACTGTACAATTCTCTGTAAACATAACATATAGTGTGTACGCACATGTATGTGTTGTCTAAATATACATTCAATTTGGGAAATCATAATCTTTTTTTCCCTACATTTTCCTTGAATTTTGTTTGCAGTCTCAATAATTTGTGGACAAAACCGTAAGACAACTTGCAGTGTTTAACCCTCCATAAAATAGTAAATTTAACTCTATACATCTTGAAAGAGATTCTGTGGATCTTTTTAACAGTAAAGCAATATTTAACACACCTACTTTTTCATGAAATTGTGTAGTTTTTCTATGATATACAATGTAAGGGGTAACATTTGCAATTAATGTATCATTAATTTTCCTTTTTCTAACGTTTCTTTCTCATATCAGACTGCCTGTCTTCTATGATTTTCACAGAACGAATCAGCAAGTTTTTCCTATTTATCTACTTTACTAGAAATAAACTTACGAAAGTTTTTGTTTCGAGCAAGTGGACTCCGCGTTGTTCAACAGCCAGGAGAAGTGTCTTTGGCAATGAGGAAGTATAGGATTGCTGAAAATAAATGAGATAAAATAAGACTTTGTATGAACATTTGACAAGGCCAAAACAAGAATCACAAGGTTCAAATTATGTTGAACTAGTACACTTAAATGAGGCCAAAAAGCTCTACCAAACTCTGTTCCTGTTTACTTTCTAATACACATGTCATTCACATTGGCGTAACACTGCCGATGAATATTAAGTATTGTAGATCATGATCAGCCTGTGTGGATGTACACACATGAAGATATAGTGTATTTCAGACCAGTTATAAATTACCGGTATTATATTCATCAATATTCTAGGATAAAATGTGCTGTTTTTGCTCATTTTGCCGGTGTTTTAACAGGAGAAAAAACGTGTGTTAACGGGGAGATTCACGCGCCGTTATAACCCGTTTTCATTTATGCGCAGTACAGGGCCATTGTAAACAATGGACCTGTCTCCCAAGTCTTACATCATGTACGGCGTCAACAGTGCCGGGCTTAAAAACCGCTGGTGACGTCATAAATATGGCGTAAACAACAGGGACGTTGTCCCGCGCATTATTGAACGTCGTACCAGTAAGAGCATTTCATTTTTATTTTTATGATTTTTTTATGCTATTTATGCTAGAATAGCGTTAACGCACCCGTTTTTTGTTATAACACCTGCAGAAACCCTCGGGATATGTTGGTGCCCTCGCCTAACGGGCTCGGGCACCAACCATCCCACGGTTCTGCAGATGTTATAACACGAAAACGTGCGTTACCCTACATTCTAGCATAAAATGTGCTGTTTTTGCCCATTTTGCCGGTGTTTTAACCGGAGAAAAAATGTGTGTTAACGGGAGATTCACGCGCCGTTATAACCGGTTTTCATTTATGCGCAGTACAGGGCCATTGTAAACAATGGACCTGTCTTCCAAGTCTTACATCATGTACGGCGTCAACAGTGCCGGGCTTAAAAACCGCTGGTGACGCCATAAATATGGCGTAAACAACACGGACGTTGTCCCGCGCATTATTGAGCGCCGCCCCAGTAAGAGCGTTTCTTTTTATTTCTATGATTTTTTTATGCTATTTATGCTAGAATAGCGCTAACGAACGTTTATTCGTGTTATAACACCTGCAGAAACCCTCGGGATATGTTGGCTGCCCCTAACGGGCTCGGGCACCAACCACGGGTTGCAGATGTTTTAACATGAAAAAACGTGCGTTTACCCTACAGTATCATTTGGTTTTATAAACTGTAGGATACTTACTGAAATATCATATACGGAAGCACCAAACAACGGCCATGATTTCAGGACCTCGATGAACTGGAGTACAGCTTGACTCGGTATTAGATCTGCCATAGACTTGTGCAGGATGACAATGTCCTCGAGCCGTACATGTGGTCTCATATCACGTGGTAAGATCCGCATCACTGAACTGTGAGGAATATAAATATAGAATAGACACTATTATGCCTGTAACTATGGCGACTATTTAAAGTACCTGTGTGAGGACTGAGGAGTACAGGAGCATTCATCTGTAGGGATGGTAGGGATGTATAAATAGCTATCTATGATAAGTGGCTTCTCAAACAAGACAACAGCTCACTGTATTTCAACAGTAAATGGATCAAGATATACATGTAAAGTTATTATAATAATAATAATGATAATAATATTTTCTTTTTACGAGGCTACACATTCAGATAACCAAATCTTCCATGTGGGCCTCAAAAGATACACGATATAAATGTAGAATAATATATACGTGGAAACTAAATTACAAACAATTGAAAATTTAACAAACAACACTATCAGTTCTGATGAACAATTAAGATATTCATCTAAGATGACAAAATAAGATATTACATTGAATACGTGATATTTCTAATGTATTTTACAGCAATATTAGTTACCGCCACAGAAAAGAATATAAATTTACTGCTATATGCACTCAAGATTATAATCTAAGCACGATCAGGTCTAAACGAGTTGTAGCAGCATGCTTAAATGAAATGAAACATCTAACACGAGGACTTCACATTAAAGTTAACACAATACTGTTGTTTAAGAAAATGATAAGACATACCTATAATCTATATCACTGGGTTTAATTTCTTCACTCTCTGACTGGATTTTTAAGGCACAAAGACGCACCTGGAAATAAACACAACAATTTAGCAATCTCATGTTGGATTTCTGTAACATTTAGTGACAGGTCTTTTTATCACACCCATGGCTCTGTACTATGTATAGTAATTGCCAACAAAGTATATCAAGGTAAACATTTTGGCTTTGAATGTGCAGTTTACATTGCAAAATAATATTTCTGAATAATTTCGAACTAATTATCAAAATAAATATTGAGGGTTGACCACATAAGTGTTGTAAGTCCTTCTTTGTTTTATATACTGTAAGTGTACTTATTTTGAAGAAGTTTCGACTTATTAGCGCTTACTTGAATAAGCGCACCATCGGCAGCGCAAAATAAGAAATGAGCGATTTCCCCAAAAAGCGTTTTCTTTACGATACAAATACAAAACACAAAATTATTTTCTAAAAATAAAACATTTGTTTGATGGACTACGGTATTCAGTTCATGGCTGTTATACGTAGGACCCTTACTTCGTGATGGCTGATGCCTGAGGTTCGTAAGTAATCCCAACCCGCAAATAACCTGACATGTTCAAACATACAATTTGTTTATCATGTCTTATATTCATATACACTAGATAAGTACAGATTTTTGATATTGTTTGTTTTGACACAGTGAAATGTCTTTTTATGATGACATTGTAAATTACGCGTCCAGGCAAACTGGCGATCTACGAGGGTGTTTATATACAATGTTTTACGGACAATGGTGAAGATAAAGAAATGCATATTAATTTACACAAACATTTGACTTTTGCATTAAAGTTTGATACAAATTTGATATTTCTATTTGTAACTTTCTGAAAAATATTTGTAAGTGAATGCAATAATTGTCACAGTCACAATAAAATGCATGTATCTATGTTCTGTCGAATAGTAATTAAGGTATTTTTAATACGATGAATGTCATTTTATGTTTGGGAATGCCTTTCCTTTTGGTCAAATATTAGCGCTGACATGAAGTAGCGCACATATCCGCTAACATGAAAATTAGTACCATAATGCAATATCTCTTACAGTTTACGACAGTTGGGCGGTCAACCCTCGAGATATATTTTCAAGTTTTGTTGTAAAAAGAGGCTGTCAATAAGGCTGGTTTTCACACAGCATGGCTGTTATACTTACAGCATCCTGTGGAGTAATGGGGACCCTGTGTTCAAACACATCTTCTATTAACTGATGGAACACTAGGTCACATTCTACGGGGTCTATTGGGTTCAGGTAGGGCTCTATAAACAAACGTTTCTGAAATAAACAAATGTGCAAATTGAATAATTACATGCAAGTCATAAATTATTCATTTACAGACAACAGTTTTTTCTTGTCTAATGTAGTACACATTTTCTGCATAAGTTGTTTCTGAAAGGTTATGGTCAGGCGGTACATGTGCAATATGTCTTATTATGATACAATTTTCAATGATTGTACAGATTACAAAAATGTACATGTACGACTGGGTATTTCTGATTACCACAAAGCAGTCTGCCTGATGTAACACTTGAACTTTCTTTGACAAAGGAGCTAAACAGTTAATCTAGACATCAAATGAAACTAGCTAATTGAAGGTAAGGTTATATCTCTTCACTGTGGACTCTGACTTATCTATATATGGTATATGTACTGCATACACATGTATACTGATGCTTACTTTGAAGACCAGCTTCATTTCTCGTGTTGATGCACCCTTTGATATCCTTTCCCATTTACTCAGTGTGTCTGACATACGTTCGTCTGCATTCATACAGCGTTCTGAAATTATATACAACATGATAGTACATGAAACAGACATAAATATTTCCAGGCATAACTATACTGGCTCATATACTCTTGTACAGCATGCAATCATGTGGATTACTAGTACACACTATAAAGAGGGTACTACTGGCAGTGATCCAATTTTTTGTTATGTGAATTATTTTTATTACCTAAGTTGCTCAGACATGTCACGCAAGTTGATTCAATTTTCCACATTGACACATTTCAATTTAAATTGATATTACCTTTCTGCACTCAGTTTACAAAGAACTGGTACATTTTCAACTCGGCAAACAGTGGTATTCTTTACCGAAGACAAACAGCCGGTCAGTAACAATACAGTGATCAAGAAACATGTTTTATCATTCTATACAGATATTAACATTGGAATATTACCCGAAGACCCACTTGTAACTTCATACAGGGCAAAACATTCAGCATCAGATCTCATCCCTATTTTTGCTTTCACTGTTTTTAGTACCTGAAATAGCAAAAAGTATCACTCAGTGGGGCATTGACTCTGTTTCATATATAAACATTAGACAGAAATCATTTTCTTTTTTTAAAGTAAATTCATAGCCTTTCCCTGTATACCAAATATGCTGTAGTCATTTCTGTAAAGTGCCAATAAAACCCCCTTTTATCAAACAAACGGCCCAATGTCTAGGGTGCAGTCTTTATCATCTTGCCAATAAGGGGTAGGGGTAATTTGCGTATATAACTCGCAAACTATGAATGTTATTTAAGAAATAAGAAATGTGTCCCTGTATGTTATTGTTGATTTCAACACAGTCAGAAGTTTGGATGCGTAGTAATTAAATCTCGAGTGCATAGCATAAGTGATTAAAATATTTTGCATCAGAACTCATGAATGTATTTTATTCAACGATAAAATACCGGAATTCTAACACACATTGTTGTCTTTGAAAAATTAACCGAGCTATGTTCATCTCTTAGCAACATTCATTTCAATATAACTTGGAATACAATTGTATGCGTGCATCATTTACCCCATTGTGTTGCCCGTGGAAAATCTGATTTATTTTATCGTAAAATAATGTGCAAATTTTTTTCATCTAAATTAATATAGGAAAGGTTGCAGATCATGTTAGAATGTTATTCACACAACATACATATTTCCTTGGACAATACTTAACAAATCATCACTTCAGCACCAATTGGTTGGAACTATTATCAAAATAAGAATTATGGCCTTGCTGCATCAATGGGATGAAATATCTAACAAACCACAGAACCATACTTATGTCTAGTCTTTTATATCAAAAGAAAATTGGACTGGTTTCAAAAGATTTACTATGCACCATCATAAAAGATTTTATCTTTATCTAGAAAGAGATACTGAAAAAAAGCACCAGTCTATCAGTGTAATGCTTTTTGTCAAGTATCAAGTTAAATGATTCCCATGCATGTCAAAGACTATTTCAAGTGAAATATCTATTTTGTTCAAAATATTTATCAGTGAGTAATGATTCAATAGCCTCCAGAGAATTTGTTTTTCTAGAAAGGATGAGCTATAGAATGAAGATGGAACTTTTCTAAAGATATGAATGTTTACAAAACCTTGCAACATCATGTCTGGTTGTTTACTTAAAAAATACTGAATTGTGTAACAAAAGGAGGGAAATGAATGTCGTCTCAAAATCCTGTCTGAAAACAGAATGAGTCTTCCGTACTGGGCAGAGATATAAACCTGACAAAAAAGTGCAGTTTTGATGACGGGGTGTCAACAAATGGCGATTTTAGTATGTTGAATATATGATTAGTCTTCCAAACAAATATTCGAATATACAGACAGATATTTTGGCAACACTTTAGTGTTTGCCTTTCTAATATGTTTATTGACGTCATTCTTTCATCATCTTGTTTGACTATAAATTATTCACCAATAAACATGCATCATCATCATCATCATCATAATCATCATCATTTTGAGACATGCACAACTGACAGACCATATTACTTTTATCTGTTAAACTGATACTAAACTTTACCATGTCTCTCTATACTATTACACAGGAATGATAATTTTGAAGTTCAATTAACTAATTATAAAAAAAATATTAGCTTGGTTCCACTTGATGACATAACTAAAATCATTTTTAATAACACTTATGTAGACAACAATGCTCTATTAGCCGTACATGTACTTGATTTAGACAATGATATGAAACAATGTCTTTATATATGTACAATTCAATTTTTTTTTTTGAAGCAGTGTTAAGATGGCACTGACCTCGCCACAGACAGCAGCTGCATCAAACTCAACGATTCTGTGATCACCATTCAGCAGGAACACCTTCTCGTTGATTGGCTTACGAGATATTATACATTCTATCTCCTTGGACGATGGCGGGAACTTGCGCTTCTTCTTTTCTTGCGTTCTTGTTAAACACTTGAAAGATAAATATACAGAAAAAACTATAACTACATATTTGTCCTATGGGTTTGAAAATGTAATTATGGGTAATAGGTATATGCTTTTGATCTATGGATAAGATTTTTTACCCTAAATGTATTGAAACTGTGAGGCACTGTTTCTTAAGTTTCGCAAGTACAGCCAGCATCACTGTAACTTGGGTAATTTTCGTGTGACGGGTATTTTGCGATTTGTGAGCAGACAGACTTATTGCGAATTTTAAATTCACAAAAGAAGAATTCTCTAATACATCTATGAGACATGAATCTGTCATGAGATTTTTAAATTAGCGAAGTGGGAAACTCAAGAAAAAAGCAATAATTAAATCATAGCAAATATTACCCAATTTACAGTATACAGTAAAACCTGTGTTATAGACCACCCTGCAAATAAAGACCAGCCTGCGAATAAAGACCAGCAGGGAGATCACAGTGTACTATTCATATATAGTAGAAACACCTGTGAATAAAGACCACCTGCAAACAAAGATCTCATTTGTAGCTTCCCAACGGTGGTCTTTGTTCACAGGTTCGACTGTATAAGATTATTTATAAGCTATATATTTGTGTTCTCACCTTGTTACAGAAACGTGCATACTTTCCTTCCTCTGTTGTGGTATCTAGGGAACATTTCTTCAGATGACAGTTAAGGTACTTCATCACTCGGCTGTTGCTAGGCACCATGCAGCTGGTTGCCACACTCATCAACTGCCAGTTACGCTTGTTTACATTGCTGTTTGGATCTATAGTGAAATGTTAAAACATAATTGGACCGAGTTTTCAATTAAAGCATTTGGATGCATTCTGCTCCCACTGCACATTTTCTTAAAACACGTAAAACATGCAAACTTGCAGCTACAGAAAATTCTAAGACTTGTGCAGAATTCCTTATTTCCATGCATTTCACATCTGAGACAAGACTAATGTAATATCATAACATTTGATTTTTCCCCATTAGTGTGCATATGGTATTGAATGTACTTTAACAGATGTGATGCATTTAAATAAATGATAAATCAAGCAAACCTGGATGATCAGTTGTCTGTTTGATTAGCTGAAGAAAGAACTCGTTACCAAGCGTCTCGTTCTCCTGGCATTTTTGCATCACAGTCTGTATCATTTCTGTATGGTCTACATTGCCATACTCCCCTGTAAATAGTGTAAACTAGATCCTTAACACATCCATTTGGTTGTTTCAGATATATTTTAGTACATAAATACTACATATTGACAGTTTTAAATATTTTAATGATGTCAAACCTGTTTTAAGCGACTACACAGGGAAGTTGAAATGGTGGTCTCTTAAAACAGGTGGTCTCTTAATTCAGGACAGACTTCTGAGCACATTATTATGCTAAGACACTTTCACAAAGAATAAGATGCTACTTCCGGAACTTCTTATATAACGACTCCGGATATAGCGAAATTCCGGATATAAAGAACAATTTTTTATGCCAGATTTTTTTCTTTCATCATTTTACATGGAAAAGGTATATGGATAAAGCAAACTCTGGATATAAGGAACACATTAAAATAGTCCCAAGGAGTTCGTTATAAACAGACTTTACTGTACTATGCAGTTAACTTAGTACTTGTATTATAATAGAATGTATTTTGACATGTGAAAACATAGAAGTGTATATACATAATAAAATTGTATATACTTTCCAGAAAATTTCAGAAAATTTTTTTTTATTTTATTTTAATCAGCCAAATCCACAACAGGTTTATTTGCTATGATTTTCTCTCCACTATTGATTGACACCATAAAATATATGTACAAGGGTATTTTGAACACCTTGTAAATTTCATCAAGGGGATTATGAATACCTTGTAAAATTCATCAAGGGGATTCTGACTACTATGCCATTTTTGGACCAAGGGGATTATGACTCAGGGGATTTTGAGTGTCTCCCATTTATAAGGTAATGGGTATCATCTTCTTGTATTTCGTATTTTTGTATTAAGTTAAAGAGAGCATCACTAATGACAACATTTCTCTAACACAAAAGACTACAAACCTGATTCTATAACTCCAGAATAAATCAGTATAGAGTTGAACACTTTGAGCGCAAGCTCCTCTACTGCCGGTTCCTGCATGGCTGTCAGCGACTGCTTGAGGGCCACTTTACTATATGACCAGTAACTTACATCAAACATGCCGATATTTCCACCAGCGTAACAGCTACGCAATCTCTCCATTTTAGATTTTGTAATCCTGCGTAAAAATGAGTCATTTTATTATGATTAGAAATGCTAATTAACATGCAAAATATTTACATTTCACAATGGAAATACATCAATGGTTGATTGCAAAACTATTGTATCTGCATATAAAAATAGAAGCAGATACAACAGTCCCACGATCAACATTCGACATGTTCAATGTATGAACTATATAACTGTAATAGAGTTCAAACATCATCTGCCACAGATGGGGCACTTGTTATACACAGGAAGTACCACAATGAGACAAGCATCAGCTGACTCTCAGACAAATCACATTTATAAGAGACAGGACTTGTTTCATGAAATCTTATTCTTCTTCACATCGGGAGTAAACTAGATAATTTCCAAATCATCAACAGAGCTGTTTTTTAAGATTTCAACAACAGACAGCATAGAAAGCTTACACTCAGATGAATTCAACATTCTTGCACATTGTATCCATCTGTTTTAAACACTGAATTGCTTGATTTCCTTCTTTGTTTTACTGACAGGGTGTCAGACCAGTTAAGCCATGTTACAAAGTCTGGTTGTGACCCAAGGGGGTTCATACCTGCACTTGTTTTATGCAGATGACAAACTACTTATGCTCCAGAAAAACTGCAGACTGCTTAAAATGTTAGTCCATTTCGTTCATAACATAAACTAGATCATCAGGTCATATATTCTGTAGTGTACTGCAAAATCATATTTTATTCATGCTGGAGATATTTCCATGAAATATATGACTAGACTGACACTAAGAGAAAGGCCAATGAACTGTTAAATATGGATTACGATGCCTTTAAAGTCAGAGAACTTATTACCTCTCGGCTTAAACTTTCAATAACATCAGTTTCCCATTTACCATCTCAGCTTTATCTATCTGACAAAGTTCACCCTTTAGTTACGGCAACAGAAATATCGGCTTACCTTCGCAACGTGTTTTTAAAGAAGCTCGAGTCTCTATCCTGGATTGGCCTGTGCAGGAGCCGGGTCTCTGACAGACTACGCCGTGCTCGAACCAAATCCTCGTACAACTTCAGTTTCTCTTCATCTGTCATCTTCATCTACACACACAAATACCAAGTAATTAAAATCTGTCATGTGACTGAGGCAAAAGGTCGGGTATAAAAAGTTTGTATAAGTATATGGTTGATGCTTTATTATTATTCAAATGCGTATAACATGTGCTACATTCACTTTAAAATAGCTTCCGTCAGCCTTGCTTAAACACACAAGCATGAGCAAGTCTTTAGAAGCTTCACAAACTGCAACCATAAAGCATGATGGGATACCGCACACCAAAATCTAACCCCTTCACCTTCAGTCCAGAATTAAGAATAATTTAAGAATAAGAATAATAAGAATAGTTACAGCCTACTAAATCTAAAAATCCACACAGGAATTGTCGATGTAACATATAATTAAAAAATGTCCTAATTTTCATGATTAAAAAAAACTCTCAAACTTTCTTCCAAATTAATTCTACATCAGTACTGGGAATTTGTGATTTAACAGCTGTATCGTGAAAACTTATGCTAGCTGGTTATGAACTAACTTAAATATGTTCTGTAGAATTTAAATTTCAGATTAAGAACTTACATTTTTAGAGGCAGTTGTTACTTAAACATTTATATAAATGAGAGGGAAACACTAGGGCATCTACATGTTATGACAACAAAACCAGTCTGACAGCTGACTAGATTTATGTTAGTGAAATGAAACTGTAATCTTTATCTGTTATAGCAAAGTTTTCTTATGTAGTAAAAATTATTAAACAGCAAGATTTTCTTTCCTGTAAAGAAGTATAAATATTTCTTAAGAGTATTTTCACAGCAACTAAATACCACACCAGAAGGTATATCTGTATAGCTATACAGACGGACACTGTGAGTAGGAGGTCGCCTGTATCCAAGACAGCAAAGAGGGACAGAGATCACATAATTGGTTAGTAGATTAAGCAATTACTGGTTAATCACAATGAACAAGCTAAAATCTTGTAATGTTGTGCATGTTCTTCCCAGTTCAGCTAAAGGAAATGCACAACATTACATTTTCAAGGTCAAGGCCACAGCAAATTTATTATTCAGATATAATCTGTTTCCTTCTTGACCACCCATTTTTTTGCACTTAGATGAAATTTGGTGTTAAAGTTACACAAAAAATAGTTGATGAAGCTTTGATTTGAAGCAACTTTTATAACGGTCCGTCCATGAGAGCATTTTTATTAGCTAATTTTTTTCTTGGATGAGACCTCGGCATGTCTCCTATTCTTAACAAAATGTGTTTTTTTCTGAGTCCAAAAAAGGAAAAATTTACCTGACTGTAATTTCCAGTCAGTTTCAGCCAAAGAGTGAATTTGATTGGTTGCCAAAACGTAGGTCAATCACAGTGACCAATGAGATCTGTGAGATTGACCTAGTTTGTTGATGAAAGCCCTTTCATCACAGTCTTAAGGCATACATTTTGAACTAGTGAGTGGCTGTTTGAGAAAAGGTCTGCAAAAAACATGTGTATGACAAGTCATTGGTGTGGCCTTGTAAATCAGTTTCTACAGTCAAATACATACTACGTCCACCATGCGTCCATGCTGAAATTAGTTCAATACATGAGGTGATAACATAAGAACATAAAAACATGTTACAAAAACAATTTGTGGGTATACTGTGCAAGTGTTAGAAATTGTGCATTGCCTTTATATAAAAGAGTTGAGAAAAGCTAGGATATTTTCAATGAGGAATTAAACACAATAGAGTGTCGGCATCAACTCATTATATTCAGGACATGTCCCATGTGTATACAGAAATATGCTTTGTTCTTGATGGAAACAGTCTATGAAAGCAGAAATTCTTCTGTTCCGTGGATTTCATTCCGTATCATTTGACATAAATTGAAAAATAAGTAACAATCAATAATAATTACATGGCTTTCAAAAACAAGATATGATTACAGTCAAACTGATCAGTGTCAGCAGAAGATTTATTATAACAGAAGCCTGATTACTCAGGATCATTGAAAGGCTTTCAAAAATGTAATCAACATGGAAATTGATCAGAAAACTCACAAACTTTACACTATAAATCTGTTGTTATATTGAATGACAAAAGTTTACTGCACTTCAGAATAGCAATGTACCGAGAGAGAAATCAGATACATTTTGTAATTTGAAAAAAATTCATTTGTTCTACCTAAATTTGGAAGGGCTTGTCTCAGTTATCTCCAACAAATAAAAATTTCATTTACTTCCAAAAGTCACACTATGCAATACATTATTTCAGATCAAAACCAAAAATAAAACTTTTTGAAACATCAACACATCTTTCTATAACTCTATAATACTTCCAACATTACCACTCCTCCTACGCCAAGATTTCTTGCTATTGTCATCAAAGCAGACGTATTACTGTAGGGGATTAATACTCCCACTAAACCTGATGCTGGATAAAAGGCTTAGTTCTAAGTCACTTAAGAGAACATTTCTCCACCATCTTCATCTCATTGTGATGCAGTCATCAGAAATAATATAAAAAAAACTTCAGGAAGAATACATACAGAAAATGAAACATTAAGTTAAATGAATGGTGTCTCTGATCTTCTGATAAATTGGTAAAAAGCTTATTGAAGGCTAAATGCGGTTTATTCGCTTAGCTTTAAACAAATATGCTGAACTTTTGCTTTCTGCATAAAAAAATGACACAATGTAACATTACACTTCATATGGGGAAAGTTGATATAACTCATATATGTGCAATAACCTCTTTCCAAGTTTCTCATTTAACTTAACCTAAGTACATGTATATAGTAATGGCACAACAATTACTTTTTAGCACTCAGTAGCTTAAATGTATATTTTTTCCCATAAATAGCTTCTTTCAACTTAGCCATAGTGTCTAACCAGGTGCATATAAGAAAGTAATTATCTACTAGTTAATAATTCATTGACAGACAAGGGAATCTAAAATTAACTGAGCTTTCAACTGAATGAAAGGCTTTTATTAGCTGCCAGTTTTCACATTTTCATTGCAAAAGGTGTAAAGGTACAAGATGTTGAACATGGCAAAAATATTTGCAAGAGTAAATATGCATATTATTCTCAAATAATATAACCAATCAAAATTAAGAAAAGTATTTCTAGAATCTGCTTTTTAATACATTGGTAAAATGTTTACTTCGAATTTGTTGTCACTTGTTTTTATGATTTTTACAGATCATTTGTTATATGAATCGTAAATCTGTAGATATACCAGCAATTCCAAACCCTAAACTCTTTAAAACTGTGATTATAAATACTTCACACAAAAAGGGAAAAAAAAGTTTTCCTGCAATTTGACGTGACTATCATGACTATAGTTAAAATGTATTGGATGTTACGTCACGTCCACTTTATATTGTTATTCTGATGAAGGCTTTCACCAAAACGTTCATATGAAAATGATGATAATAAAACATTGTTGTAATAATGTGTTGTTGAATTTTCCATTCTTAAATACTTAACGCAATTCTAAAGCCTCCGTGTCATTAAAACACAAACATTTCCTTATTTTCAGTAACTGAATATCAAAGTATGTCAAAATATTTAAGTATCTGTCTTATTTCTAAGAGTTAGCTGCCCAAAAAAATTTCTGTACAAATTTTTAAACCCAAAAAAATGTTGTGCATAAAGAGCAGTTCTCAGTATTTTACTGAAGCAAAATCAAATAAATTGTTTAGACTGTTGTCACAGTTACTTAACAGGCATCTTCACTTCAATGAGCCACTCAGAATATCTTCTTTTTGGAGAGTAAAGTTACATCAAGACAGAGTATCTTTCTATATTGAATATTTCTTGATTTTGTTTGCGAAGTCTTTGGAAATCTATACAATGCAAAACACAGTTTGCAATTTTTGTTTGCACTAAATATATACCCGTATATCAAAACATGAGTCTACTGGGTATACTTTATAAAACACTGGCAACCCTGTAATTATGTTAGGCCGTCTGAGGAGGGTTTTCTGAACATCTTTGAAAGACTGAAGCGTTCCATGCAGAAAGTAGTTTGCAAAATCAATATAACAGTATAATAATTGAAGTGATAAATTGATCACATTGTCATTTAAACATTACACAATTCTGAAAGATCACAGCTATCATGCAAAGTGTACAGACATACTGACTGGAGATTCTCAGATGTTCACTCGAATTTCATATTGTTTTCATTACATTTATGGCCTACGTGGGAATGAGTTATTTCCAATTTGCTGAGGAAACCAGAGAATTCCATTATTTTACCATACAAAATTATAATGGAAATAAACGAGAAGTACACAAATGTAAGTGAATTATTTCCAAAAAACATCTGTAAAGAATGGCATTTTTTTTTAATCCTAAAATTTTTGCATTAAACAAAACCTGGATATAAAGTAAAACTTCGTTCTTTTCAACGAGGCATCTGCACTTTTCCCAGATAAGCATCACCATTCAATGCATGATTAATAAAGTACAATGTAAAAGAATCCAAAGCTCTGACTTAATCTAGTTTTTTTTTTATCTTGTTACTTAATCATCGAAGTGAACATCTGTAAGTTCTCCATTTTCAAAATGCTGTGACATAAAGAACAGAAGATTTTCTACACGAACAAGAGATCTTATCTATAGTCTCACCTTCTTCACTTGCTATGAAATGAACATGATATGATAACAATGAGATATGATGATAAACAATGAAATGTAACATAACGGTTAAAAACTAGAAAATTTGACAATGTTTCCCACTTGTCAATTGCCAATGAAATGACCGTGATTTAAAAAACACTGAGATACAGTGTACATGTGTATAATAAATGATTCAACATAACAACTGAATATGATATGGCTGAAATAAACTATGTTGATGTGACACATTACTAAACAGAAATGAAATAAACATGATATGATAGCAATGAACTATGATATGATTATAATGAGATATGATTTTACAGTATCAAACATGATACAATATTGTCACAATATTTTACAGAATATAGTTAACAACAACTGATTACATTACATCGAAACAAGGAGCTGTATGAATATAGTGTAAACTTAATTTGTAAACTCAAAAACAATTTAATTTCTACAAGTTACTGACTTATAAATAAGGTACCATCGGTGTACAGTAAATCATCTTTTAAAGTATACTGCCAACAAAAGGCTACAGGAGTAAGACCTAAATATGGTATGGTTCAAACCTGGCAAATGATCCATTGTAAAGAACAAATGAACAGTTGTCAGGTATGGCAAACAGAATGATCTGATGGTGTAAGTGATAGAACTTAAGGAAAAAGAAGCACTTCACTTTATAACATCCAAACAACAACACTAACCCTTACACTGCAAAGTTTCCAGTCAATTTCTGACCTCAATATTTCAATCTCTATGGTACTATAAGCTCCATAAGTGTGTGCTACTTTACCTAATGAGAACAGTGTAGACTGTGATCAGAGTGTGTTGATGTGCACAATGATTATGATCTATACTGGTCACAAAGTCAGAAATAACTTTAACCAGCAGGGTATGGGTTGAAATACCAAACTCTCAAAAAATACGAGAAAACCACACTGGGTGTATATTCTAGAAATAGAAAGAAAATGTATCCAGGGAAAAGAAATACTGGTACCTTTTTCACTCCTTCATAGTCTGGTTTGAGCCAGTTGGCATGAGCAGGTGAGTAGCTAGATGTCAGGTTTCCTAGGTCCTCTTTGTGATTAGTCTCAAACATGAAACATCTCTGTGGACAATCTGTTGCCATGCCATTCTTTAATTCCATGGTTACATAATTGTCATTAGGATCCAGAGCTATAGATTCTATCTCTGAATATTTGAAGTCATGAAGGACAAGTTTATCTTTGGCACGTACAAATTTGACACCGTCCATATTTATTGCAAGCAAAGCATCATGGGCATGTTGCCAGAGTCCCTTGTGAGTGATCGGGAATAAAGTACATCCAAATAGTGGAAATTGTTTCACACATGTCAGGTACCACACCTTTGCCTCAAGCTCTGTCTTGCCTGTACCATATTGCTGAAGACAAATAAATATCAACTGTTTTATTTCGAGAGACAGATGAATTCTTCTTATTCTTCTAATATGTAAATATTTATTTTTTTGTATTAAATGATTAAAAAGAACTGTGGCTTTTCCAAGGAACCAGATCATGCATGACTCATCAAAATTTAAGTTTCGCATGTAATCAATTTGTTATAAAAAATATGTGTAAACTAAACTCAATAATACCCAGAACAACAAACCTTATGAGCATTTGCAACTAGAGGACTCCAGTCTAGGCCCTGATAATTCAGTATCCTTCTGCAGAGATATTGCCCGACCTCCTTGTAGCGTTGCTCCTTGCCTGGCACAAAATCTCCGAGAATCACCTGAGCTTGAAGACCAGCCAGCTGTAGAGCAACTTTGTCAGATACCGAGAACTCGTCCTGTGATAGGGATAACATATCAATATATACAGCAATGTCTTATGTTAAAGTTTTGATGAATTATAATCATTATGCTAGCCTCATCCATTTATTTACCTAAAGGTGGCAGCACTTATAACACATATGAACAACGAACATCTCGAAAATTCTTACTACATCTCTTTTATCACTGTGATCTGGCCATTGAAAACATTTTGCACAACTGTGCTATAAATTGAAATTACCATAATAAACTGATATACCTGTTATTACCTGAAGATTATATTAGATGAAAATGAACATTATGATAGGGACCCAACCTGTGATACAATATGAACCCAAACAAAGAAGTTGAATCTATTGACACATACAGTACAATATGAGCAGCATATACCTGTGATACAATATGAACCCAAACAAAGAACTTGAACCTACCGGTATTGACACATACAGTACAATATGAGCAGCATATACCTGTGATACAATATGAACCCAAACAAAGAAGTTGAACCTATTGGTATTGACACATACAGTACAATATGAGCAGCATATACCTGTGATACAATATGAACCCAAACAAAGAAGTTGAACCTATTGGTATTGACACATACAGTACATATGGCGCATATACCTGTGATACAATATGAACCCAAACAAAGAAGTTGAACCTATTGGTATTGACACATACAGTACAATATGAGCAGCATATACCTGTGATACAATATGAACCCAAACAAAGAAGTTGAATCTATTGACACATACAGTACAATATGAGCAGCATATACATCAACTTACTATGGTAAGTAAAATGTAAATATAATTTCAGAATGAAAACTATGACTTTATTGCCTCTGACAAGGTTTTCAAATACACATATCTGTAGTTTGTTGTAATGCCTTTGAATCAGGTTATATGCGATTCTGCACTCTAAAAGTTAAGGGAAAAGTGGTAATCTTTGAAAGACTCCAATTCTGGAAGCTACCCGTGTTCCTCTATCTGTCTAATGAACAAAATGACACCCTGACCCCGGGGTCACCTTGACTGTAAAGTCCCATTAAAATCTGCACAACTTTCCTAGGAGGAAGAAGGAAATGGAGACACAGAAATCTCAGATGAACAATGAGTTTAGAACTGGAAAATATCACATTCAGAATTATGCATCATTTTGCATATCTGGACAGCTTCAGACAGAAGATCTATTCCTTGGAGAAAGTTTAACAAGTCTGGGCTATAAACAAGCAAGCCATAGGTTGTTACTTTACAAAACTTGCCAAAATACTTGCCAATAATAATAACTACTTCAATATTTCCAATGACTTACCTTAACAACTTTATTTACAGCCTCAGCATATAGGAGGTGATACTCTACTGGGTCATTTGGAATGTCATGAACATGTTTGTACACACGTTTACGGAACACAAGTCGGGCATCACTGCCACCTAGTGCCATCTTGGGTCCTTTCTTTGATACGGTCTCATACTTACTGGGTTGTGAAGATTGTCTCTCACACCTGAAACAGTAAAGGAGCAAATTAATCATATGTCAGAAATGTTTCTCTCTCCTATCTGTTAATTATATGTAAGTTTACTGTCTCTCACTACATTCACAATTTGTTAATTCACTTCCTCTTATATATTACCAATTGATGGTTTAGTGCCTTTCCCTCCACAAAAGTCATGTAGTTATGTGTTAACTGCCTGTCTCTCACATGTAACCATATGTTAGTTCCCTATCTCCCTCACAGGCAATTTTGTGTAATTCTCTGCCACTCACATATAATCATGTTTGTTCTTGTTCTCTTACATTGAAATTATGTGTTAGTTCTCTGTTGCTCACATGTAACCATGTATTAGTTCCCTTTCTATCAAAGGTAATTATTTGTAGTTCTCTGCCACTCACATATACTCTTAGTTCCCTATCTCTCATATTATAATCATGTGTTAGTTCCCTATCTCTCATATTATAATCATGTGTTAGTCCCCTATCTCTCATATTATAATCATGTGTTAGTCCCCTATCTCTCATATTATAATCATGTGTTAGTTCCCTATCTCTCATATTATAATCATGTGTTAGTCCCCTATCTCTCATATTATAATCATGTGTTAGTCCCCTATCTCTCATATTATAATCATGTGTTAGTTCCCTATCTCTCATATTATAATCATGTGTTGGTCCCCTATCTCTCATATTATCATCATGTGTTAGTTCCCTATCTCTCATATTATAATCATGTGGTAGTTCTCTATCTTTCACATTGTAATTATGTGTTAGTTCTCTGTTGCTCACATGTAATTATGTGTTAGTTCTCTGTTGCTCTCATGTAATTATGTGTTAGTTCTCTGTTTCTCACATGTGATTATGTGAAACTGCACTGTCTCCTTTAAAGTACTACAGCAACATGCAAGCAAAATAAAACATACATCAATTAATTTAGTGTTCAGCTAACGTTATAAGACAAATATTTGGAAAATCTTGTAAAAGACAGAATATTAAATCCTGTTTCAATTTCATTTCGCTGGAAGATAAACTGGTTTCATTTCCAATATTTTAGACTGACAACTAACATGTTAACTGCCTTAAGTAAAATCAAATCAGAGCCTTTGAAATCTATTTACATCCGAGAGGAACAAACTGTTTAACTTGGCGCTAACAATTAATTATGAAGCTAAAAGGAAAGGACAATGTCATCAGAGAAAAAAAGAACAGGAGAGTTTTCCTTTTATCTTAAATCCTGGTGAAATTTACATACAAATCTACTTTTGAGTAAGTCACTGTTCAATATGTACAATGTCAAAGGTACAGTGAGGCACATGTACATACACCACCTATAGCTGTAAGTTTTACATAGCAATACGGCAGTACAATATACACTTAATCGAAATTAGAAACGCAAAGATTTCTTTTATCTGAATGACGCTATTGTTTTTATTTCTATTTAAGTCACTTTTTGCGATGAATTATTGAAACTTTTACAAGAATTCAATTTTATATTGTTTTTGTTGTGTATGAAATTTGAATAAATTTGAAACACAATAACACTGTTAAAATAAATATTTTGCCACTTTTGTGTTTCTAAACCTGTTGAGTGTATAACATGATGGTAGGTATCACCAAACTATTTTACATTTTCCTGAATCTATACACTGTGAATTAATGCATTTAAAACATGCAGGCAACTATCTTGCTGACTCAATTTTAATGAAAACAATTCTAACTCTTTGATACTCCTTTAACAATACTGACATAAACAGAATCAATAATACATTAGATCTAATACAAAACATTACCGTTATCACAACAAAATAACGAAGAGCGATAGTAATAATATTTCTTTGTCAAATTGTCGTTAGAAATTTAAAATCATTGCACCAATTCCTTTTGACTGACCTTTTCCATAACATCGTTTTTCTCGTTTCTCTTAAATTTCAAATAAATCACATTAAACTCATAAATCATTGCAAAGGTCCCCAAGGATGGCAGTCAGATTATCTCAGCTTTCTGAAGATATCTTGAAACAGGTTATAATATGAACCTGAAATAATTATTCAATCTCACGGTTGTTGATCGAGCTGACATTTTGAAAAGCGGCAAGCATCACTTGCACAAGGCATCTGTATAGATGGCAACGTTTACACAGTAAACATTTCAAAGAAATCAGGTACTATTACAATATTTTAGGATACAGACTGGCTTTTTAATCAAACATTTTGGTCATGAGTGTATGAAAGACAGGATTATGAATCCCCTTGAGTATTATTTAGACATGAAATACGTTTATTAGAAAAAGATTAAATTTAATGTTTGCAGAAAATCCAACAACTTCATATAAATCTTAAACTAATTTGTTTCCCCCAAAACAAATCTTACAGTAGCTCAGTTCTCATATTCGACCCGGGATCTGAGACGCGTGGGCTTGATTGAACTGAACCAGACAGCCTTGACTGGACCCTTACAGCTTTCAGATAGAATTAAACTAAAAATCTTACAGATGTCCACTAATAGGCTAGCTGAGATACTTACATTTCCCAGTGTGCCAGCACGTCTGCCACGTATTCATACGCCCTTATGTATCTCTCATACTCCGATGTTACCTGTCAAATATAAGTCATCTATGTTTGGCGTCTTTTATAATTTGCTTCTCAGTTATTAACAGAAAAGGAAGCAATAACAGAATTCACTACATCTTCTTGCATTAAATACTGCTCAAGATTGAAACATATAAAACAAACACTAACACTGGAAATTTGGCAGTGTTATTACTTCTGCCAGCAAAATTGTGCAGATTGCAGACGATGGGCTATTTTATGTCTTCACTCATTATAGTAAGAATAAATGTCTAGGTTCTTTGAGTTCACAAGAGCCTCCAAAATATCATAGAGCGGGAACAATTACCGCAATCAGTAATGGATATGCTTTTGCAGCTAACTGACTCAGGTTGTACTCACTATTTACTTTCTACACAGATCTTAACTTCGCTGTTACTTAACTATGATATATTGGAAATGCAGGCTACTTAACATTACGTTATGTTGGGCTTGACAACTCCTGAATGGTATTCAGTCGTAAAACTCAGCCGTCATAAAGTCTGAAACATTAACCCTTAACCCTACACCTCAGTAATCTTGTTATAGGAGACAACAAACCTCGTAGATTGACCACCCCTCTACTGACTGCAGACCAATCTTCTTGGCTACTTTACCGAGAACATCTTGTGTTGTATCACATGGCATTATACTGACTGCCTTTGTCTTCCCATCCATAAAGTGTACCTTACAGATCAGCGGGCTCAAGTGTCTCATACTCTGTAAGTATATACAGTAAATAATGACAAGAACACTCTTGTACCATAAATAACAAATTCTGTCTTTCTGTCTTCGAGATCAGCGTTCTCAAACTTTGTTAAATCATGCATTAAATTTACAAGCAATCGGCAGTACTTTATTTCTTGCACAGACAGCTGTTTCTTCCACTTGACTATATTCAAGTTAATCTATAAGAAAATCATCAGGCTATACCAATAGAATTATCAGAGGACTTGAAAATCTTGCAGACGAATGTATTTAGAGATTGGTATTTGAGAGAAAAATTACTCCATCCGTTTATCAATGGCTTCTACGTTTACAGTATAGAGAATTAACGATGACGAGACCGAATTCATGACAATAATACTATAATGCTGAGTCCTTAATGTTTTTGATGTTTGCTTGTTTTGATCTCTCCTTTTTAACTTTATAAGCAAGATGGCAATTATCTTAGCACAGTTGTGTCATATTAAAATTTAATGACACTTTTTCTGTAACCAATATCGAAGGCCCAAAATAGCTAATCTTACTTTATGACAGATATGGGCTTTTTAAGATCAATGGAACATTCATAAGACAGTTACAGAAAAGAATTGCTCACCATAATTTCAGCAAATGAAGGTGGGTATTTTCTTGCCATGGCACGGGGAACCGTCACCTGCTTCACACACTGATGAGCATATTTACCAACCACTGGGTGAGATCTGTTACGTTTTGCATAGGTCACCAAATACTGTAAACAGATATACATTGTATATCACAGTACTGCAAAATTGGTTAAATTACTATAAAAGAAATACAAACATAAAAATAAAGCAATCTTACATTTGAAATTCCCCAGCAGACCAATCTGATATTAAATTTTCTTCTCAACATATTACTGTCTGTTTATCAAATACTTCTCAGATTAAAGTAAGAATAAAATCGCTATATGATATGGTGAATATTCCATAAGGAAATCAATCTTAAAATCAGATAAAAAATGGAAAGTAAAAATCTTGCTGAAAACCACCGTATTCGAACATAATTCTTAAAACCCAGGCAACACAATTGGTATACTTCCAAAGTGTTAATTCAGCAGCCTTATGGTTTATCTAACTTTTGTACACAAAAGCTAAACTTGTAAAATCATAGACTATCACACGATATCTTTCACTTTCATTACCTTATTATCATGTCATATACAGAAAGCAACAAAATGGAAATATTCTCCAGACCTTGACACAATTGCTTGAAACTTCAGAAATTGATGAAAATTTATCACTGCTTTAATTCTTTTGATAGAAAGATTGATTTTGAATAAAATTCATGTAATTTGTTAAAAAAAAGAAGTCATAAGTACTTATTACAGGTATTGGTATATCAACACGCAGAGAAAAAAGTTAAACTTTACCCAGAGACTACCTTTACTGTTGGTTAAAGAGTCAAAGGACTGAGTCCCTGGCCATTTGTCCTTAAAGAAAAGTTATGTTTAAGTATATGAGGAAGAGAACCTTATGCAGGTTTTTGCTGGGAGCAAATGAAGCAGTGCACAGACACATGAACAGCCAGCCCAGAATGAGGCTACTGTCGTCTGGTGGATCGTTCGTCTGTCTGATCAACTGAATCAGGATCTCATCTCTAAGTTCAATCCTCTCTATGCCATGCCGGATCACAGTCTGTATCAGCGCTGCCGCCGAGTCATCCTTCACATCGTCCTTTATGCATTTTGTCAGGTCCTGTTTCAATATCAATGACATAAATATAACAAAAGTTTGTAGTACTTCAATAATGTTATCAATAGTAGATAGAGTGTAGCACTTTGAAGACAAAATTAATGACATTAATTAAATCTTGAAAACTCCTACTGTACATTTCCTATATATTTTAAATGCAACATTAAGCCCAAGAAGCAGAATTGAACTTTTCCAGAACTACAAGGTCACTGTATAACTTTAAACAGTGTAATATTCAGATATTCCTATGGGACCAAAACAATGCGTGGTATCGAGACTGAAATAGCTTCTACAAAACTACCAAATATTCAAGTCTCGAAATAAAAATTTACTAACAATAACAGTAACTGTTGTTTTGGTCTTATATTTGATGTACTCTAGCACAGGCATGGATGTAACTTTTTTCCAGCTAATATCTTCATACTGTTCTTCATAAGTAACAGAACTCTGATACATTTCGTTGCCTGATGAGAACTCACCTTAAATATGGAGCATGCCAGCAGGACGTTTTCCGTATCGTGTATCTTCACGTGAGACGTAGCAATCAGTCCCGATTTGCAGAACTTCAACATTTGATCTTTACTCAGGAAATCCCGCTGTAAAGCATGGTATAATAAATATTTAATAAAGCATTAATGTTCCACTCTAATTACAAGGACTCGTGGAATAATGAAAGAAAGCCTGGCACAATGAATTTTTAATTAAAATTAACCTCTTTTTCAGCTCTGGAGAAAATTCATTTCTAAAACGACGATGAACACAGTTTGTCATGTTTATTTAACTCAAAATGAAGATTGCAACCAGAAAATGAACGTGCAATTACTTTTGAGCTGTGACAGTTCATAAAATTTGGAAAGACATTACATTTAAATAATGAATGAGAAGAATTAACAAGGAAATAACTAAAGACTACGATAAATGCGTTTTACTACAAATGCCTCCCCAGAGCTCTGTAAATGTGCATTTTGGTCTTATATAGTGGGTTAAGGCTACTACACATCTGAATTAAGCATCGTCATCCATTTACCAGTGATTCACTCAAAAGAAAATTATTTTTACTGTATAAATGATGAAAAAGACTTACTTCTTGTGAATGTCTTTTCTTTAAACTCTTCATTAGTGTCCCACTGATGTCTTTTGGATGATCATTGAAATATTTCTCAGCATATTCAAGCATATCATAAACTTCCCCAAACTCTCCACCACCATCTGACACTGGACTCATTGGGGTAGGAGGAGTCATTGGGGTTCTTCCATTTGGAATCAAGCTCTCCTCTGTCTTGTCAGGTCCTTCCAAAAGATTTTGTAATTTTTCCTCCATTTTTGGAGACAATGTTTCAACATTAGATGGGCCCTTCACTTGAAGTTTATTTTGATTTACATTATCTGGCACTTCGATAGTTAAACTTTGTTTCTTGGCAAGTTTTTCTTTGGCGTGTTTGCTCATTTCTACATCTGGAGGTAGTGGGGGAGCTGGTATGGTTGGTGGTGGTGGGAGAACAGGTGGTTTAGGTGCATAGTCAAATTCAATACTCTCAATCTCATTTATAGCATTCTGGATTTCCTGATATTCCAAGGACGTTAGAGAGGTACCTCGGGGTGAGTCACTGTTAGACAGATGGCTGTCTCTTCTAACAGGAGGTGGCGGTGGTAACGGTCTTCCTGTGTTTGGATTTGCAACTGGAGGCAAAGGAGGAGGAGATGGAACTCCTGGTGCTCCTGTAGGTGGCAAGGGTGGAGGAGGAGGTGGAACAAACTGAGGGGGTACAGTTTCCTCTTCTCCACTGGGTGGTGGTGGCAGGGGTTCAAGCCCTGTCTCAGTTAGGTTCTCAGTGCTGGCTGTAATCTCTGGAGGTGGAGGCAGGTTATCGATGCTGGCTTCCCGTGTGTTACGTGAAGACTGTTCCTCCTGTTCTTGTTTTTCCTGGAACAATAAACCATACAATACATTAGAACAGAGCGAGATCTCTACACGCTATATCAACATAGCCTGTAAATATTTAATCTTTAGACCATGTAAGATCTTTCATGACATAATATACTCAAACACAATTTACAAAATTAAAGATTTACTATAAAACTAACTTAATAATATGGCTGGCGAAAAGAAAAACCAAAGTTTAAAATCATTGCAGTTTTTTAACAAACTAAGCAAACTGAGAACGGCTAGAAGTAACTATAAGAGGAGAGAGCAGAAAGCACGGTTTAGACAGGATGTGACTATGGAATGCTGGAACAAATGACAGTCTTATGTTCAAAATATGTCTTAGTGGAAATTAAAACTACTGTAATGACAGTTAAAGACTAATGACAACCTAAACACACACACACTGCTTAGCTCTATAATCTAAGTTAATCATGCATAATGCATCTGTCTGAAGTTCCGATCTTAAATTACTCGGATTCACCCATAATTTGGAAGGTCATACATTCAGTCTAATGACAGTTGGTTTTTTTGCATGCTATAATACCGGCAGCCAATACAGGGGCTAACAGAGATGTTATTTATGGAGACGGATGCACATTCCATTGGGATATTTATCCTTCATGATGCTGATGTGTAAAGAGATTTTTCATGTCTGAGCATTCTTAACAATATACGAATAATTAAATTCTTACAGTTTATAAATATCGTGGAACCTTTTTAGTCATAATGATTTGTTTGGATCTTGGCACATTCTAAGACAATTAATTTAACAACAATTTGAAGAAGTCCCGTCTGCTACCGTCTTATTTAATGTTTTAATGGAAGCTGAGTCTCCGAAGAGAAAATTCAAAGTGCGATGAAGAAATCCACTGACATTGTTACTTTGACATTTCACAACTCGTAGAAACTCGGAAAATTTAGTTATGCCCATTAGACCCCCAAGGTCTATATATCACAATTAGGTATTTAATGTTTTATTAAGTTCTTTCCGATACTCTACGAAGATGACAAAAAGTATTCTTGACTGGAAAGCTTAATTCAATAGTACCACTTCATTTCCCGCAGACATCGGCCTACTTGTTGACTATCATTTGTGTCACAAACAATCTGCGTCTTCGGAAGAAACTGTTTCCTTAATTCAATACTCATTTTCCGAGACATTCATGAACACTTGGAGAAACTGGCAATATAATATACTTTATATAACATTTTTAAGAGCTTTATATCTCAGAATATAGTTCTCAGAACAGATGACTTTGATGGGTAAAAATCTGAATTTATGGAAGGCCTGTGAAAGGAACATCAAGTAAAAACCTGAAAATGAAATGAAATCTATCTATTCATCTTACTGTGCATTGCAAAGTAATGGGAGCTGATGTTTTAGTTTAGAAGAAAGTGGTTATGTTTAGAGACTGCAATTAAGTCAGATATATGTGAAATGACTAAGTATCTTTCTGACTGTAAAAACGGCTTAATGTACTTTAGCTGTAATTCTGAATCCTGCTTTATTTTCTGATTAATGGAAACATTTCAGGGTGAACATGTTAGCTTCAACACAACCATATTCCTTTTCAATATTTGCAATACTTTGTTTTGTAAATTGTTCCATGCATTTTGTCTTGTAATGTTTGTCCCATTCTTTTAAGCAAACAAAAATCCATTACCTAACACAACATTTTCTCGTTTTCTAACCAGTCAGCCCCTTGATTCCAATGGTTGCTTATTTCCATGTCTTTCTCTAATGGATTTTATCATATTTATAGCCTATTCTAGCTTGATATATTCATAAAAGTCGAATAAAATACTAATTCCCTGCCATGTTCATTGTTTCTCAAAGTAATGCTGTAAATCACCTAGAATGTTTATTGTAATGTCAGTATTTGTAAGTAAAAGTCTAGAGCTATCAAGCTATACACTGTACCACTCAGATAACCCACATCTGTTACCTGCTCTCTCAGAAACAAAGTTGGTACTGAATCCAACTTGTTCCAAATATACATAATTTTGTCACTCAGTGATCTTGGATTAAAATCTTTTGTTTGAAGATTTAGCATATTCTATACCACAAACACTCAACATAAAATCATCAAAATAGGCAAGAGAGGGAACTGCTAGAAAATACGTTTCATGGTTAGAATCACTGGTTACCAAGGTGTTCAATTAAATATAATTCTGATAATATAATGTTAGAACATATGTTTCTTTTGAGGTTTACCTTTGATATTTTACCAGAACATTATTAGCATGTTTTAATTATTTTTCTAGACACACACAGGGAGTACCAACATGCCGGCCATATCTTAACACCACTTGAACAATTTTCTGTACACTAAAACTTGGCACGTCCAGATTCTTGCACTTTCTGCAACCTTTGGTGAGAGGTACAATGATTAGATCTGTCCATCTACAAGATGGTGTCAGATATTTACACCATACAAAATGCTATCCATTTGTTCCAGTAACATGTAGAAATCTCTTTAGAAGCAGCTGTTTATCTAGGTAGCCTTGCCTTAATTACAATGAATACTTTTTTTTAAACTAAATTGTTCTTTAATTTTATTCTGTAGTGTTGTTTTCAGGAATGTGCAACTAATTTCAATTCCTTAAACAAAATCATGCTCGAGGCAATGTACATGTGAACAGGAATTTTGCAGTTATATATTGTACACATTCAACATGTATAAACATTTTATTCCACATGTAAATTTATCACAAGAAGGGAATGTGTAAAAATAATAAATTAAGTGCAGTATGTATGAAAATATCAGTTAAAAAATAAACAATTTCAAGCAATAAAGAAAATACTCCACAAATCTTTAAGCAATAAATTATCTGACTTAATTATACTTTTAAATCTTTATTTTTTGTTTATGAATTATACGAAGAAAATAAGAAGAACATATATTTGAAGATTAAAAGAAGTTAAAGGGCATAGAATTCACAGTGAGTGAAATGTAGACAGAATCTGATATCAAGAAGTATGAATTTTATGTAATCAAAAATATAAAAATTGCAAGTACTGGTAAAAAAAAATTTGCATTTGTATGAGTTTAATAGGCTGGCTTGTAAGCATATGAAATGTAAGGTAAAATCTTCATTATTTTCTATGTTACAGTTATTTACATTATTTTGTGTAGGTTGCTAAAGAATTAAAGCAAATTTTTGTGATTTGCAGCTCTATTACTATGTTCAATTATAATAATATTTTAAGGTTAAATTTGATATACAAAAGATCTATTTTGACATTGATTACTTACATACACGCTGAAGGTTTAAAAAATTTGCTATCTCAATTTCTTTAAATGAGGGAATATATGCATCTCTAACACAAAAAAATTGTAACGTCATTTTTGATTTGTTGTGTCTTTTAAATTGGTGCCTTTTAAATACCTTGTAATTATACGGTTGGAAAAAGTTTTAGTTTTTTTAATTTTAGCTGCTGAGTAACTGAGCGTAGACTTTTTTTGTGTCGCCCTTTCGGAGAAAAGGTGATTTACAGGGATTGCTTTTCTGTCGTCTTCGTCTCCTGTCTGTCTGTCTGTCTGTACGTCACAAAAACGTAACATTGGCTATAACTTTGGCATATCTTAAGATTTCTTCATCAAAATTTCAAATTGTATTGCTTATGACAAAAGGGTTGTGATGCCACAAATCAACATTCATAGTTGGATTGCTTAAGCAAGGTAAAAGCTTAATAGATTGTTAGCTTTTAATTTTACAACAAAGTTCACAATTTCTTGGGTTACTTTGTGAAATGCCAGACCCCAAAAAAGTAAAACATGGTAAAAGCAAATTGTTTTTGTTTTTTGTCATAATAAGTTATTTCTTGAAAAGTTAAGCATGTCGTCTTGTAAATGTTTTGGTTATACTGACAAAGTGTAAGAGAGCAGCACAAGTGTTCTACTGAACACCCATCTAGTTATATTAGTGACAGTAAATACAGTTTGTTATGGTCATACACAATATGAAGGGTTCGACTAACACTGTCACCATTTAAAAAAATATCAAAGTGTTAAAAATGCATATACTGGCTGTCACAAATATCCAAATTTCAAATATCAATCTAATCTTATTATGATAGCCCAGATACACAAATTATTTCTAAAATCTTTTTTCTAAAAAGGGGGTAGAAGAGTTAATATAAAGAAGTTATAAATTTGTTGTCATGCCACAAAACATCGAGAATCTTAACAGATAAATCAACAGCTTTCATTTTGTACTACTTACCTGGTCACTATCCTACATAAAAGAAACAATGAAACAAAATTTCACTTCAGATACACTGTGGAACTGTTTTTCAGTACTAGTTCCAAGAAATTCAAATGACTTGCATAGCCTGTTTGTAAGCTGTGTTATGAATAAAATCCCTTTTGACTTCATTGTACACTTTCTACAGAGAAAAAATTTGTCCCTTGTTGCAACACGGCAATTTTTCAACACTGTAACTAACACAGAATATAATGCAGTACATAGGTATATATCCAACTTTTTATTTCTATGTCTCTCTCAGTTCAGTATTTCTTGGTTCAGCTGTTAGAAAATATCAATATAGCAAAACTATACATCAAACATCAATATTAGTTTCAAATATACGCCTAACAGACATAAACAACTGTATTTAAATATTTTCTGTCAAGCTCAGATTTCTTAAAAACTATCATAGAGACATAAACAGTGCTATAATACAACAATATTGGAACCATTTCCTGTAGTGGAGATATACTAGCATTGTTAAACAATACACGCTTGGATTAACCAATCAGAAAATTTGACGGCAACCTATGGAGTCAGTCATCTAAACAGATGTCGGAAAATAAACCTTATGGCTCTGACCATAATTATTTAGTCCGCAGAAATCAATATAAAAACAATTATATAAAATGATCCCTGTCTTTTATTATTTTTTGATTAAAACCAAATATATAAAGCTATCAATAACAAAATCTCTGGGAATACTCTCTGAGACAATCTGTGAATGTTTATAATGTAGAAAAGTCTCATGTGTTGTGAGCTGTATGGAACTGGGAACCAGCATAATACTGGTGGCAACCAAAACTGGGAACCAGCATAATACTGGTAGCAACCAAAACTGGGAACCAGCATAATACTGGTGGCAACCAAAACTGGGAACCAGCATAATACTGGTGGCAGCCAAAACTGGGAACCAGCAATCTGGTGGCACCAAAACTGGGACCAGCAAACGGTGGCACCAAACTGGACCACAAACTGGTCAAAACTTGAAGACTTGTAAGAAGAATTAACATCAATGGTATTGCCGGTATGAATGAAATTCCAATGCATTGACCAAACGACAATGAATATTTAAGAAATAATCTATGACTTGGAGTGCTTTATCGAAATTGAAGCATTCCCCGGAGGTGATGTGCCTGGCGATAACGAGGGCGAGGAATTATTACGCAGGCACTCCACGGGAAATGCTTCAATTTCAATAAAGCATTCCAAGCCTAGATTATTTCCATTCTTAGAAACTACTACGGACCTTTTTTCGTTCCGGTAAGGTGTAAAACGCATAAATAGTGCTGTTGGAATTACTCCTATTCGGGCAACCATTTAAGATATCAAACTACTATATTATACAACTTATTTTTTTTTAATCTCTAATAAATAAAATATAAAAGAAATATTAACTGAGATTATGCAGAATACTTCAGATTCAGAACCTAACAAAGCAGCCATCGATTTAAATGCGCGTTAATTTGAACTGTACACGTTTAACGTGAGTAATGCGCAGTGTGCGACGTTTTCTTCATGTTTTGTCTCCGTCTCCGAATCAAACTTGTATGACTGTTAGTCCTGAATTTCTTGGCCTTTTTAAGGAAACAAGGTGAGGGTTTTAAGGCTTATTTGACAATCGGAAATAATATTTGGTTCTTAAACAATTTTTTTCTGCACTGATGTTTTATACTGATTTTTTCCTTTCTATATTTTATTTCTGGGAGTATAAGAAAGTCGGAAGGAGCTACCCATGTCCGACTCCCCTTTTTCCAGTGCTTTATCTTTATGCCTCTCTACCCTGATAAAGTTTAATAAATGCTTGTAATTTCTAATTTTAAACTCAATGACATTATCCGAAAACATACTAAACAATTTTGTACTCAGCCAAAGGTACTGCTGGTATAGAAGTCTACCAGAGGAAGAATATGGTAACTGAGACTGACAGAGAAAAGTTTTGGTGAAAATCTGTCCATCATTCTATAAAACAAAATCTGGAAAGATTGGTGGTATGGAGGGGAGATAGTATGATCTGGTGTGATTGACACTGATTGTCTATTAGTAGCTCAAACTTATACTATAATAATATGTCACATAAATGAATATTTAGGAGTTATATATATCATCATTAGCTTCCTTCTCTGGTTTACTGTTTACATTAATACTTCCTTAAGCTATGTTAATATGTGACCCAAATTTCTTTCTAAGTACACAATAATCAGCATTCTGTAATTTTCTCATCATGCCTCATTTCCTAATCTAACCCTAAAAACTGAAAATGGCTATTCTATGTCTGGTTGGTCATCTTATAATTTCTCCTAATATGTAATTTTCACTTGAGATATTTGCGTTTTGTCTCAGTGTACTAGTAATTATGGTCATTATTGCCCGAGGCTGATTCATCCCCTGGCGCTATCTTGGTATCTCCTTCAATCATAGACAAATAAATTGGACCCATATTATCGCCACTGACCTAGAATTGATATAACTTGTGATGCAGGCTCTTAAAAGACTGGACATGATATACTGTGGCCGCACTTGATTTATAAATTCTTGACAGGAAAGATGAAATGGTCTGATGGCTAGATGACAGGATAGCAGATAGACTTGATACCCCTACAGATAAATAAATAGACTTTTCCAAGAATAGCCAAGTCTAAGTAAATTACTTTCTGAAAATCAAAACAACAACGCTCAATACTGACAGTGACAAAGGGAGTACTTCTTGAACTATGGCAGAAGACAATTTTCTATTGTTTATATATTTCAAGCTCTGTTGTATTATTACCAGAAAGTGAGCCTCGATTTTGTACCTGCCTGCTGGAAATCGCTACAAAACTATTTCATTGTTTTAAATCAAGGTCACGCATAATTAACTACTCTCATGAAATTTACATTAACTGCAATAAATGTACCCAGAGTTTTCTTACTTTCTATAATCTGAGAACTTTACCCTCCAAATATTTGCTTCTCAAACATGGTTTTGCATACAGTAATATTTAATTCTGAACAAGAATGGCAAATGAATTATGCAAAGCTTCAAGCACCAAACTGCTAAATTTTTAAAACAAGAGGGCCAAGATGGCCCTATATCGCTCACCTGACTACCATTGGCTATAATAAAAGGGGTCATGATTTTAACATGGTCCACTACACAATACTTAGTAACATTCCAAATATTTAAGCTCTGCCTGTAGGCCTTGTGGATTTTTAAGTCTAAATAAGCCTATGTGAAATTGAGTGACCCCTATGGGCAGGGTCAGTTTTGACCCATGGGTCATAATTTGAACAACCTTGGTAGAAGTCCACTAGGCAATGCTACATGCTAAATATCTAAGCTCTAGGCCTTTTGGTTTCAGAGAGGAAGATTTTTTTAGTTTTTCCTATATAAGCCTATGTAAAATTAAGTGACCCCCTGGAGGTGTCAATTTTGACTGGGGGTCATAATTTGAACAATCTTGGTAGAGGTCCACTAGGCAATGCTACATGCCCAATATTTAAGCTCTAGCCTTTTGGTTTGAGAGAAGATTTTTAAGCCTATGTAAAACCAAGTGTCCCCCGTGGACGGTCCACTAGACAATGACACATGCTAAATATCTAAGCTCTAGGCCTTGTGGTTTCAGAGAAAAAGATTTGTTCAGTTTTTCCCTATTTGTTGCCATAGCAACCAGAGTTCTGCATGGAATGGAATTCTTTGAACACCTTTGATAGAGCTTAACACAAGGAACATTTCCACAAAGTTTCATCAACATTGGCCCTGTGGTTTCAGAGGAGATGTCGTTTGAAGGAAATGGTGGACGGATGGCGTACTCTGGACGGTGAGTGATCCTTATAGCTCACTCTGGCACTTTGTGCCAGGTGAGGTAATAACAGATGAAAAATTACAATGCAAAAGCCATGGCAACAGGTAATTGTTTTATTTTAATGAAGCTTAAAGCAATTAATGAAGCACCCTACAACTCTAAATTTGATGCCATCTTATTAAACAACTTCTACAAGTATAAAGCAAAATTTATGAACTAAAAGAAATTAATTAAACAACTTAAAATAACAGGCATTAGCTTTCAAAGGTCAGCAAGCTTAAATACTCTGAAGTTTCCAAAACAATTATGTACATGACTGTAATGTTCAGTCATATAAAGAAGGAAAGAAAAGATATAAAATCCTTACAGGACATTTAACAAACACTTTATCTATGCATTTTCATCAAATGTCAGCAAATCTCAATAGGTTACATAACCAGTCTCTTCCAGTATAATTGGAGACCTTGTAAACTTTTTTCTATTATATGGAAATGTTACCTTAAATTTTCAGAGTGTTTGAGGTGCCACTTCTGAGCATATGTACAATCCAGTGTTGCTGAACTTGTCTGTCTTCTGTTTTTCATGATGCCAAATTTGCTTAAACTAGTGTATGTTCTAAGGAATTAGCGCTAACATATAAAACATTATACCATGGCAGAGACAGATGGCAATAGCAATAGAGTTATTTTTTCGTGTCTGAGCATCATCTGAAATTTCTTACCATATCCTGCGTAAGTAAATCATTGAGCTCGTTAAGCTCATCTGTAATCTCATCAAGGGTCTTGTTTTCTTGGCCTCCACCTCGGTTATCTGCTCCCTGTTCCTTCTGCAAGAACGAGAAGATCTCGTCCAGGTTGAGGTTGTTAGGGGACACCGTCGGCTCATACTGCGTCCACACAGACTCAATCAGGTGTGTCAGTGAGTTAAGCTCATTCTGTGATTCCCTGAAACATTGAAGTGGAAACAAATTTCAATATTATATTTTTACAGGACTATCAAGATAACTTTAAAGTTTATCAATGCTTGTGGCTCTGAGCATTAATGGATACCCATGAGGGCAGACTCCATTAATGTCCTCTTCAAATATTTATACATGCATCAGCATAAAGTCATCAACATAGGGGAGATAATGTAGCTACAAAAACAAAAATAGAATTAGAACATCAATTTTATTTCTTTTCTCCTATAAAATTTCCTGCGTAGTAAAGAGTTTCAGGAAAAATTAGATAAGATCAGGCAATGTCATCTTGTTCTACTTAACATAAAAACAATACAATGTCGGAAATCCCACTGATCTGCTCAGCACTAATTTTCTTGAGAATGTTTTACTATTTTTGCCAGCAGCTACAGAGGAATATCATTTTTCTTTGAGCAACTTAAATCACTCATCCCACAAATATCTACAATTTATGTTCACTTGAAATCAATTCATTAAAAAAAACACAACTAAGTAGCAATTAATCATAGTTTTAAGTTCTTATACTTTGTACTTAAGACTTTAAGCGTAACAATACAGTAGGAAAAAAATAAATATTTATAGAATTCCAGCCTTTGATGACAGAAATTCTTCTTTGAAATTATAAATGTTATATGTATCAACAAAAGTGTGCATGTTTTCCATAATTATGGAAAACTGACTGCTCTGTTTCTATTAAACAAACCATGTTTCCATGGCAAAAACACTTTACTGCTCACTATAAGGAAACTTTGATTCCATGGCAAAAACACTTTACTACTCTGTATCCACTAATTAAACTTTGATTCTATGGCAAAAACACTTTACTGCTTTGTGTACACTAAAAAAAACTTTGATTCCATGGCAAAACACTTTACTGCTCACTATAATGGAAACTTTGATTCCATGGCAAAAACACTTTACTGCTCTGTATCTACTAAAAAAACTTTGATTCCATGGCAAAACACTTTACTGCTCACTATAATGGAAACTTTGATTCCATGGCAAAAACACTTTACTGCTTTGTGTACACTAAAAAACTTTGATTCCATGGCAAAACACTTTACTGCTTTGTGTACACTAAAAAACTTTGATTCCATGGCAAAAACACTTTACTGCTTTGTGTACACTAAAAACTTTGATTCCATGGCAAAAACACTTTACTGCTCACTATAATGGAAACTTTGATTCCATGGCAAAAACCCTTTCCCCTTTGTGTACACTAAAAAACTTTGATTCCATGGCAAAACACTTTACTGCTCACTATAATGGAAACTTTGATTCCATGGCAAAAACACTTTACTGCTCTGTATCTACTAAGAATCTTTGATTCCATGGCAAAAACACTTTACTGCTTTGTTTTTACTATTAAAGGAAAATTTTATAAAATGGCAAAACAATTACTTTTCTTTATCTACTAAAGAAACCTTGCTTCCATTGCAAGGAAACTTTACAGATCTGAAAATTCTAAAACCTACATACAGTAATGAAATTACGTGGAAATATTAATTTCATCTGCATTCTTTATGGCATAAATACTCCAGCATGACAATGGTTAAAACATTATTCAACACTCACTTTTCTAGAAATTACTACATCTACTGGCAGCATGAAAATTGAAAATTGTTTTGACAGGGAGTCATGACAATATATTGAATTCTACTTTAGTACTAAGAATGCTTCATGAACAGAAGTGATTTAAGAAAGACAAAATGCCTCAAGGATTATACTACTAGGAATTCTACCAAATTCATTTTGAACTGAACTTCGTTGGAAAAAACAAAAACCATTACAAAAACAATTGCTTTAATTGGAAAATGCAAAAAAAAACTAAACTGCTAGAAAAAACATATTCTAGAATTGTGAGAAAGTCTTGGGACATCATTTACGTGCTGTTGTCAATTTGAACACTGGAAAACATTATGAAATTCTTCAAGGGAATTTGAGGATGTCAATCAAGATTGAAAATGCATCTTTTTACCGCAAATTAACAATAGCTGTGATCTTTTCAAATATTGTTTTTTCCTCACATTTAATTTCCTTGAATATCTTTCAATTCAAGCAATTCATGGCGCGACTGCATGAAAAACGTGTTTAATTGTACAAGGAACATTTTGTGATTGATTGTTGCTGAAACTGGGATTATCACCACGAGTATTCCCTCATGACATATTTTTTACAACATTAAAATTTTATGTTTCCATCCAAATATTCCCAGTACCACCATACACAACAGATTATTTTGCGATTATTTTAGCATTATTCCCATATCGCAGAATTGAATAGATTTTAACAGAAAATTATTATTCTGAAAACAAAAAATTTAGTAAATTAAAGTAAATTTCAATAACGAAGGCTTCTGTGGCCATGACAATCCTCCAGTAAATGCATGCATTTTGTATATGGTTTACATGACAAATAATTACTGATTTTTTGGCACTATATAAGTAGGTAGATTTGCATGATGCTTTCATACTTATGTATAGTATAACAATGTCAACTAGCAAATAAACAGTCAATGAGCCAAATTCTCGATGCTTTACTGATACTGAATAACTACATGTACTTCTCGAAGCATTTCCTTGCCTTATTTCCAGAACCCTGTAAGTCGTTTTTTTGGGGGGTTAAGGCATTTTGGCACTGTTGTAATCGTCTCATCAAGCTCTTTATGAGGACGTAGTCTGTTTTACTATGGAATAAATACAACTTAGTTAAAAGTTAATTCCATAAACCCGTAAGTCACTGAGCTTCATTGAAATTTAAAACTTCAAAATTGATTTTCTAAAAACTTGACTTATGGGTTTCTGGAAAAAAGGCGACACTTTCCTAAACCACGTATATCTATAGTTATAGTACTGATAATTGGTTTACCATTTATGAAACCACATGAACAACCATTCAATGGGCAATACAATGTAGAAACTAACAAAAAATTTCAAAAGCTAAAAATCTCACTCCTTTAAATAATTATGGTAACAGAAAAGTACTTACTTAGATCTAGGGCAAACAATAATTATAACATTCCGACCACATACAGTCCTGGAAACTTTAATTTGCCAGTTTGGCGGCATCTTTTTTGACACTGTTATCCACAATGCCACAAATTTATTAAAAATGATGAGCAGCGCGCCAAACAACACCGGAAAAACAAAGTTATCAAATTATCTAAATAAGGGTTAACCTCGGATATAGACAATTAACACTTCAAGTGTTTCACATGAGCCACCTTAGTAAGTACTTAAAATAACAGTGTGGGATTTCAACTTTCGGATTTAACAAGATTTCTGTAATTGTTTAAGTGTTATCTGAACTTTCCCATTCTTTTTGTTATCTCAAAGTATCTATTAGTCAATACTAATACTGCACATGCACAGTTGCTGCATCTTAATTACTCATCCTTGATTTTCATCGTAAAAATAATGACCATTGTTGATAATATCAGTTTTGAGACTATTTATAGTATATATTTTCCTGTTTGTTTCTAAGACCCTTTAACCATCAACCTAATGTGACAAATACACTCCCTCCCACTCACCTCCCCTTTCCACTTGGATAGTGAACAAAATAATCTAAGTCCAAGGGCAATAGACTTTACCAAGCCTAGGCATCAACCAACACATCACCAAATGCTGCACTTCCTGGTCATTATGTGTAACAGTTTTTACTGCAATATTTCTAAATCTGAGGAAAGAGTTACCCCAACAACTTTTAACAACAGACGGCCAAACTATAATCTATTTATGGTAGCTCGTAATATACACCAAACTAACTTATACTTTGTGTCTGAAAGTATCAAGAGTCGATTTACTACAGGCAGTAACTGTTGTTTTTTTAAAAACAACACACAGTTACATGATACACTTGTAGGACATGACTTCTACCAGAAAACTTTGTGTATGTAAATTTTGTTTGAATCTGTCAATGACATTTTAAATTGCAACTGTAAAAAGCCTTAAAGGAGGCTTGAGTTTTTAACAAGGCTATCATTACTGAAGATGCAAAAAGCATTTTCTCTCACTGTCTTTTACTCATTTATTTCGCTGAAGTGGTATAATAAAATTAATTAAAATCCGACCTCGAAAATTTAAATTCATAAAAGGTCATAATTCATTAATTACTTTAAGGGGAGCTATGTTCTTATGTATATTCAACAGCGGTGGTGTACAGGTTAAGGTGTCTGCCGCTCATCCCAGAGGTTGTGGGTTCGAGCCCCACTGGGGTCACGACCGTACATCCTTATATGACACCAGTACTGGTTTTTCCAGGAAATGGACTTGAGAGTGACTTCATTAAGCTGAAAGCTTTCTTCACAATCGGGCTAAAATAAATTAGTATAAGCTATAACAAACTGTCACCAGCTTTCCCTACTGAAATGTAAAGTTTGCTCCCTTTGATGGATACAATATGGTTTGGGCACAATTACAGCTTGACAGACAGACAAACAGACAGAAAATGTAAAAGGGGTCCCTAAAAGGCATTTTGCTGTTTTGCATGTAGTTAACATGATAAATCATTTTTATCAGTTGAACGAAGGAACAGAATCTTTGCACAATGTTACTGTTAACTTCTATACTAAGGGATATAGCACCCAACCTGTCCATTTTTACAACCATTTAATAATGCAAGAAAGCAATACAGAAATTCATTACACTACTATAGCAACTTTTTCAATTCACATCTTGAAGCATCTAAGATGACTTACTACTTCATAGAAAGAATCTGGCAGGGTTCTGATTTTCCTCCGATGACAAATTTGAACTGTGTACGAAATTTTTATAAAAATGGAATAGTGGCATTATAAATGGTAATTACAATTGCTATTAATATTTCAAAGTATGGAATGAGCTGGTACCTGCCTCTGTGTGATACCATTAACATTTTGTTCACATTTCTCAATGAGCTTCCTGGAGATTTTAACACAATACCTCTGCAGGTGTAAAGGTCAATAACCAGAGGAACCTATTTCAGCACTGTATATAAACCCAATCTTTTATGAAAAAAAAATAATGTGTAAATCATTACAAGTTTATGTTTACGAAGAAGCTTCAACATTTCCTTCCCCACTCCATTTACTGGCACTTAGCGTCTATAAATGGACTACATAAACAAACCGGCAATTCTCGAAGCCAGAAACACAGTGGCTTTCGTTCTCATTGAATTATTTACTGGTCTATTTTTTTGCAGAGCCCATTAACAATGTGGTATCTTGCTATATCTCATGGCACATTGATTTTTCTATAACAGATTAAAGGCAACATTTTCCGTCTTACTCACAAAAGAAGTAATCAGAACCAGGGAATAGTCTCCTTATATAACTGTCTGCTTGAATCCTTTATATGTAAAATAATCACAATTCTTTTGGAAGTTTTTATGGCTCCAATGAGTCAGTGATATATATTTTCTGTTATCCTACCAATGCCCGCATGGCTATGATTTTCAAATTACTACATCACTCAATGACGAGAACATATTTATTGCAAAGAAAAAACAATTTAATTAGGTATTATTGTTGTTTATCTATGGCAACAGAACTGAACTTGAAAACTTTAATGCTGCATCTGAAACCTTTCTTAGTGCAGCTGTACCAAACCTATGCAACACTTTGATTGAAAGACCAGCAGCAAGATGTCACTTTAAAGTTTTAAAGTTAAGGATTGTCAATATCAAGGATTCAATCTCAAAAATTCTCAAATTAACAACACATTTATCTCCCTTTTACATTGTATTTTCATTTTTTATATTTCAAAGCATCATAAATCAGTGACTAATCTATTAACATTTATATGTCTTGCTTACATTTTAACAACTATTATATGACCAATCTGATTATGCATCTCATCGCTAATCAGTTATTAAATTAGTTGTTAAATTGTTACTGTAAATTCACATGAACAATAAACTGTCAAAATTGAGAAATGCACACACCCATATCAAAAATATTGAAGGTCCCGAGAACTCATGGTTATATGTGACTGTCAGAATATGAAGTACTAAACATGTCACAATCTGATGTACTGATGTCATCGATGCTGTTGGGAGAATGTTCAGAGAAACCTGTGGCATGACATTTGGTTTCCACCTGATGGATGTCAATAACACTGCAATGTACTGCCAACTTCACTCTGTGTTTGTTTATACCAGCAGACATTTGATTCTATCAGATTATGCAGAGGGCTTGGTATAATTCCATCAGCAACAACTTACATCTGACATCAGTTTCTGACAGTTATGTCTATTAAAGCTATTAACAAAAGTAAAGATTTCCCAGCTGCCAAAGTCTGCACGTCTTTCTCTACAAGGCCATATCAATTCAAACTGTATTTGACTTACAAAACAATTTAAGAAATGAGCTATTAACAATGGAAAGAATCCATAAATTGCAAACCAGAATCCTTAAAGCTGCCAAAAGACAAAAAACCCTGCAAAAGTGAGACATTTGTGAAAAAAGGAGCAAAATCTTTTAGTCTTAAGAGAGATCCAGCAAGTTGTTTTCATCTAAATTTCTTTGCTGGAAATTGCTATCTTTGAAACTTATATTATCCCCAGCAAGGTTTTTGTGTCAAAACCCATTAAAATAGCTATACATATCTAAGTGGTATTAACTTTTATCACACTTTCTTCCTACTGAAAATCTATATTTTCCCACACACAGTGGTCTATTTGTCAGGAAAATCCTTCCATACGGTGAGTGTTGTCCCCTTAGGGACTCTCTAAAACTGAAAACAAGAATTACTCCATCATTTCTGCCAAGTAATTTTGTCCCAACTGACATTTGCTGGCAGCCTACACCAGACAATCATACCAGTATTGTGCAAGATTGCTTTCAGATTTGAGAAATTGTTTACTGACTATTCTTTGACAATAATGTGTCAAGTTAGGAAAACACGTCTCCAAAGAATTACATTGTCGGGGTGACCTGGCGTTTAGGCAATGATTAGAAGGTTTTAAGGTTACGGTTGATGGATATGGCAACAGTAGAGGGGTAGTGCTTTGTCTACGTGCTGCACTCACAGAGCAGACTGTACATCAGAATGAAGGTACTCTTGTGTTAATGTCATTTTAGAAGGTAATATATCAAAACACCATACACTTACTGTACTAATACTTCAAGATTGATACAATTATTGTACGGTTTCAAACATACTGTACATACTTTTATGGGTTGTGAATGTTGTATTACAGGCTATACACAGGCCAAAACAAACTGATATATACCGCTTGGATGTGCAGAAGCCAAAAGAAATTGAAAACACAAAGGGACAAATAGGACACTACATGGCAGTTAAATGGAATAATGCACATAAATGTGCATCGTTCAATCATGCCTTTGTATAGTTCCATTGTACCTTGCGTTATTTCCATTATACCCCTTCTGTATTCTCTATCATCCCATAGTATAGTACTTGTCAAACAGGAAGTTAATATAAAGATAACATGATTGGAGGATGTGAAAAAATAATTGAAATAAGGATAATAAAAGATTAAAGAAATTCTGAAAACATGATAACAAGATGGAAATATGCAAAAGACATGATGGATTAAATAAGAACATGATGTAAATGGTCTCAAGATAATTTGAGACAACAAGACATGATATCCATACTGCATTGTCTCCTCCCTTTGCTTATTTACACTGTTCAAACGAGACTTTGCATTGTCCTTAGATTTTTCTATGCTTCCAGTGCTTTTAATACTTTTATATCATGAAAACTTAAATTAAAGCTTTGAATAATTGGTAAAACTGGAAACATGAAAGGTATGTAATGGTCAATTTTTCAAAAGCCCTTAGAATTATTATTTTCATTTACTATATCCTTTCTATGATTCATATTCAAAACTCTGAAATAAAACAATCGACACTAATCAGTCAACTTACCGTGACTGCCTTAGAACTGAAACAATACATCCCATTTCATAAGATATATATTCACATTGGAAAGTCCATCTTCTTCAGCCATCAACCTCAACTTAACATCTGTATTTTTAACATATATATATTGTTGTTTGTTACAAATTTCCTTCTTGTAGCACCACACATGACTCCAAGAACATAATATATGCATAATACCAGTGCCATTTACATCGTATGTCTTTATAATTAATATATACAAAATATATGAAAACATGTACAGTTTCATAACTTGACATTTCCTGCACATGTTTATGCTGTACAGAGTTGTTCTTGCTCAGCCCAACATTTATAATAATTTCAAGAGAATGTAATGTACATGTAAAACAAACAATTCAGCTCAATGTAATTAATAGCAAATACTAGCTGGATTTTGTTAGTTATTAAGTGGTCAAAATGAATGAAACACGGATGGACAGACAAAACAAACAAACACAACTGAAAGCATATAATTAACTAAAGCTGAAAAAGCAAATTATACACATCAGGTAAAAAATGTCAGGTAAATGAAAAATAAACCTTTAAAGTCTTTAATCTTTGAAGTACCTTCAGAAAAACTGAAGTACATTTATAAATATTTAATCAGCATACTAAAAACAATTAGCAAATCAGTGTTTTTTCAGGTAAGAAAAATAAACACTGTCATTATTTCATATGGAAACCTTCACAAAGAACTCTTAAAGTACCAGAATTACCTGCAAGATTGTGTTCTTCTTGCATTGTTATATTCATAAACAACTGTCAAAGTATAACGCTATTGTTTAGAATGTGCTACAAAATTCCACCTGCAAGACTGCAACCAGTCAATTCTCAGACAATCCTGTCTCCAAACAATATAAACTGATAGATCACTGAAACACACTGTCTTCACATACTTCATTACATGACTACAGAATGATGTCTTACAATTTTCATCACCAACAAGCAAATTGTAATTTCCTAGAAACATTTTTTACAGAAATATGGATTGATATTCTTGCTTTGTTTGAACACATCTGGACAAGTTTGACCAGAAGTGGACAAACAAAAATTGAACAAATGGAAAGAACATTTTCTAAAGGGCATGGGAGACATTTAGTTTCCAGGTCTGTAATTTACAGTTACCCAGCAATATCTGTTACGAAGTGTTTTGCTCGAAAGGTCATGAGAATCGCGAAAATATGTGAGAAATGGAGAAAATCTGTGAGCACTCTGAATGTTTATGCTAGTAAAAGAAGTCAGGGAGGTCTTTATAAGGAAGGGGGCTTCTAACAGGACTTTGACTGCATCTAGAAATGTTCTTCCTAAACCCCATTTCTGATTGAAACTGTAGCACTAACATAAAATTGCCCATTAGTAATATTCAGTAGCCTGACATTTGGAATCTGCTATGTTACACAACCATTTGCATGGACTAACTTCTGCCAAGATTTTATTAACATTTCCTACAAACCAACACAGATGTAACTCAAAGCTTTAAGAAGGTTTACCATTTCCCAAGAAGAACCTTATGAAACATTAATTAGAATGTGTTCTAAATTTGTACACTTTTCTACTGAATTATTTAACAGGTACTTAAGCACATTCCTCTTCAAGGTCGGGACTGACATGTTTATGCTAGGGTAAACATCAGCAAAATCCCAAGAGATGTTCATAAAGACACCATGTTTGCCTATTTGTAGGGTTTTATTAGTATATTAGGGGCACTAACAGGGCAATCTGGGAGTATGGAAAGTGACCCTCCCCCCCACCCCCTCCCTATGGCCAGATCAGCACCATGCTAAATGGCATATTTCTATCACTAGTATACAATCTAGGGCCATAAAATAATGTATGGCTGTTATCTAAGCAAGTTTGGAGGGAGTCACTCCCCATACGGCAAGACTTAGTGTCTGTAACTGGAGATGGTATAATTTTGTCAAAATATAGGAGGACTTGTTCTTCTGGACATTAAGCTCATCCCAAACACTTGTCTTACATATTACCCCAATATCTGCATTAGTTTTTACAGTAGCAATTTGCATGCAAACCTTTAATTAGGATTTTCCTAATCCAGAAAGGTGGTTAGAGTTTTGCCAAATTTTACCAAATAGCTATAATCTTGTTTACAGATCTCAGAGACCTTTGTGGAAATTTCAAGAGATAACCAGCATTATCTCTGGAAAGAGAGGCTGGCATGCAAAGTTTGTACCTGATGGTTTGATGCAGAATTTTGTTGAGATTTTTTTTTAGTTTGTATTATTATTTGAACAGACCAACTAAAATCATTAACTGAATTGGCTTCAAAATATTTTTCAGTACAAGAGTACAAAGTCCGCTCTATAACCGAAGTGGTCGGTCAAAATAACTTTTTTTGTCATGAGACTTCATGTCAATAAATGAAACTTTGTCCATTGTGAACTTTAAGTACATGAGTACAAGTTTTAAAGTCTGTTTTAATCTGGATGTTAACATTCAACTTCTTCTGCTGAGATATATCAATAAGGAGAACAAAGCAAAAGAGTTTCCTGTATATTTCTTAACAGTGCTAAGACAGTAGTTAAACAAACTGATTGGGGATGCATGTTTTTTTAATTTAACCTAGCAAAAACATGTAAGGAGGAAAAACTTCTAGACTATTAAGCGAGAGCCCCGCCTTGCAGGTGCAGATTGTCTCTTGAAACGTAAGTGTTGTCAGCTTCTCGTCATTATCTGTTATCATGGTGTTAAGTAGCTGTAGCAATTTTGAATGCATCAATGTATATTATTAAATAACAAATCTAAAACACTACTGGCTGACTAATTGTCTAAAAGATGATTAATAAAATATCCTACAATCATGGCCTTCAATACTATAATACTGTTATTGTATCTCACAATGTACAATAACTACTTAGAGTCATAGTCATAAAGTTAGAGAAAAGTACTGTTAACCTAAACACAAAATTTAGCTAAGGCAACTGCTTTTCATATATAGAACAAGGGACGTTACTCATCCAAAACAATTACAGTAAACCTATTGAGAATCATTATATGTTGGTATATTGGTATTTTAAGTTTGATGCTTGAAAAGAAATACAGATCTACAAAAACAAAAAAAGTCACTATGTGACCTTGACCTTTAATGTGGTGAAAACTTGATAGTTTAATGCACATCTGAATGATATTTCTAACATCACTTGTTATGGCCCCACGAAAAATTAAAAAGTGATGACAATGACCTTGACCTTTGAAATTGTGGACAAATTTAACACAGGACACATTCCCTTTGTGTGAAAGACAAAATACTTCTGCATAAAGTATAACTAAAATCTCCTGACTGGTAAGGAACTTAAATACTGGAAACTTAAAACAAGAAGGAAGTGCAGTGACCTTGACCTTTCACAGAAAAACTATTTTCACACAAGACACATATTATGCTGTTATTTAAGAGCATTTTTACCAAACTTTTTTTTTTGGGGGGGGGGGGGGGGTAAAGTTATAACAGAACTGATCAACGTTACTGTTCATTTGGCAACACTTTTTAAAAAATAAATTAAAAACAGACACCAGTTTTAAAATACCAGAGCCAATCCTAATCCAATTCCCAGTATTGCTATCTAGGGTATAGAAAACTTCTGTTTTGAAAGTACAGTTGTTTTACACCATTAAGTTCAAAACACATGATGTCCCTGGAGACACCATAAACCTATAACCTGAGGCTGTCTCTCCATGTCAATAAACTGGAAAACAGTTATAGAATATCCTCGTTCCACAAGGCAAGTATAGAACTCCAGGACTCGATGCACTGTTCCTACATTATTTATCCTACTTTAACACACTGCACTAATAGACACACTGAGGAAATGCTGGTCATATATTACATGAAATACCAATAAAACAGAATACAAAAAAACAAAGTGACACTTAAATTGTCAAGTATTAAAGAATTTAATGATAACTTTGTATCCACTTGTTGTTTGAAATGAAGCTTGTTATTTGCACTACGAAGAATTTGTTCTCCATCTAGAAGCCCAGTAAAAACAGACATAGTTGATTGGCATCATTTTGGGCAAAAAAAATGAAAATTTCATTTTAAAACTTTCATTTTAAGCTATTATCTAGGGTTCAAACAGATCTGATGCTCTCGCTTGTGGCCAGTAGCACACCTAGGTGTGTTAACTAGGATAAATACAGTACTTTGGATTACTTACATCAGTTCTGTTGTTTCCTGATCCCTTATAACAAAAGCTTAATGTCTTACCGCTGTCGGGAGCAAGCAAGCTGTGCTATGCATAAATATGATCAGGTTTTGCGAATCTGAACTGAACTTCTTATAGGACTTTGAACAGATATTGACTGGATTGCCCGAGATATTATGCCAAAATGCTTGTTTATGTTTACATAGTTCACAAACATAAGGTAGATGCAAGGAATAACATAGAAAATGTTTTGATATAATAACAATAAACAGAAGTAATAAAAGATTCCGCAAAAATATAATGTTATATATCTAATATCATAATAATAGTTTATTTAACCTTGAATATAAAAACATCACACATAAAGAAAGGTGAACTATAGTAACACCAGGTAACATGGTGATTTTGATGTCATTTAAAAGACATGTAAACCTGGCGCAAGGATTTTCAATGTTCTTAATTCATCAAAACAATAAGTATCAAAATGTTTGTTGGAATGAGAATCACGATCGGATAGAAAATATTTGCAACCTAGCAACATAGTTTTGTCTCATGGGATCCAGTTTCAAACTTGACTAACATATTATCTAGCACAAGGCAATCATTCTCATCAATTTTCATGATGATTTGACAGAAAATGTAACTTCTAGAGTGTTCATACAGACAGATTAAAGACGTCAGGAGATCACAATTTCTCACCATGAACACTTGTTCATGTGAGCTAAAAGGTACAGTTCTCTAAATATAAGGACATTCAACATAAGTGCCTTTTTAAGTACCTACAAGCACTTACATTACTTATTTGTATACACACATATATAAGAAGTTAAAGTATGAATTAATCCATTAGCAGATTGACAACCATCAGGATTTTCTCTGCCGATAAACAGACAGCAAACCTTGGGGGAAATAAAAATGGATTAATTTACAATAAACATATTCCTTTCCTAACATAATGAACCAGTTCGTGCAAGAGCTTGTGTTCAATTCAAGTGTTACTTAAAATACTCCAATTCTTGGCTGCTGCTCTATAAATGCCAACACTGAAAATAAAACCAACTGTTTGGTGTCTCTAATCATGGATTTAGTCAAATATCAAATATTCTAACATGAAGATTTTTAGGAGGGGCACAACTCTGTTAAGACTAATATCAGAGTTACGGTTGTTTACTAGAATAAAGTTAACAGTTTTCGACAAAATACTGTGACAAAAGGGGGAAACTCCACAACTTGTTCCACAGTATGATTTATATTATGTCATTTAAACCCTGCATGGAATGATGCGATGTAGAATCTGCTGGTTCCAACATAGCTCTGTTCCAATGCCCTGTTATTTCCTGCAGCAATAATGGTAATATCAATCACAACAACAACAACATCTAAGACAACAGATTTACATATTACAATCACTACTAAATAAATACAATAGTATAGCTACAACACTCGTATAGCAACATGACAACAGATTCTAAGCAATGAATGAAAGTGAATGATTATGAAATAATGTGATGTTGTGCTATTCTTTATGATGCCTTATATTACGACATCTTGTGCATTTTTCCCAGATAAAGTAGCTGTGGCTAATACATGAACAAGAGGACCTTGGAATGAAATTGAGGAAATCACCAAAATATCTTACCAAATTGAAATAAAAAAGTTTGAAAAGTAGTACGGTACTACAAATGATAGAGGGTTGTAACTTATTTGATTGTTGGCAGAACAAAATATTGAGGAAAGGCAATTCACCTGGTTTTAAAAAAATCCAGTCAAAAAAGCAAAACTTGATTTTTTTGTTTGCCTCAAGCACTGCTCACTGATGTGAATCATGTCTCTATTGTACCTAGAAGTAATCACTCAATGATTTTACTTAGTATTGAGTTTTGAAAATTCTTTACTGAAAGACAGATAATATAACTATATGTAGGACAAATAAAGAATTTAATAAAGGAAACCAAAATAAGCTACTCCGATCCAATACAGGACATTAAGGTTGAAAAAATAATATTAAATGTTTGTCTTTATAAGATCAAGAGCACAATGGGTGTGGGATATACACCCTTTCAATTAATCGGTAATTTGAATTATCTGCCCTTTGATGACGTCATGCGGGGATGCACCTTTAAAAGGAAAAATGGCGCAAGCGTGAACATGTTGACCCTGCATATATTATTTCATCAAAAAACGAAGGAACACTAGATCTAGGTATTTTTGTAGCTTTTACAGCTTGAAACTGTAGACATATACCGTATCAAGATAACCTAAATGAAATAATAGTGGAATGACGAGAGAAGTGAATCAATGTTTGCAGCGATTTAACCGGAAGCCGCACCCTTTTTTATCTTCAATTTTTAGCACTGGTGATATGCGTTGTAGATATGTAGCAAACCCAGTTGTCACCGATAAGTGTTTACTTTATTCTTAAGAAATCTACAATAAAGAACAAATAAAGGAACTGCTACAAAAAGTTTGTCTTTGCTAACTCACCTTTTCATAAGAGATTAAATTACTGGCTGAAGAAATATTTTCAGTTTCCAATACAGTGATGACATTAAGCTTGAGTTTAACACCCACCATAATTTATATATTTTGCTACATACATGTACATTATTCAAACAATTAGTTTACTATTCTAAGGCAAAGACATTTTTTCTCTCTTTTGTTCAGATCATTGCAGGTTCCTAATTGTCAAACCAAATTTCTTACACGTAGGCACGGACCTATATGTGTATATAGGTCCGTGGCCTAGGTGGCAACTGTGCAGCCACTTTAAATATTCTGTTTTTGTTTGATAATATTTAGAGTTCCAAACTGGGAACAGTCATCCACGGCGTTGGGATCTCGGACACAAAATATTTAGTTAAGAAAACAAGTACTATGTTTTTTATATTTATAATTAATTTGTTTAATATTTTCATTCTGGGAAGGGCCGTTTGCAAGAACTTATGGCCCGACAAATTGCATTTTGTTTCATTGTGTATATATGACATTGTATTAACATATGTGATTGTTGAAAAATAAAAGATGATTAAACTAAAACTAATAATATGTTACTCTTAATTTGTAAAATGAGACAGATCTAGTAATATCAAGGCGTGACAGTAGCGCTTCTTAGATTTCATATTAGATTTTATCTAGTTTCAGACTCAACCATAAATTCACATGAATGCTACATATCAACTAGAGATTGTTTTTCACAAAAAAACTTGTCTCCCCCCTTATGACCTTGACCTTTGAGTTAGTGACCCCAAATTATAACGAGAAATTGACCAACGGTCACTGTGACCTTGACCTTTGAACTACTGACCCCAAAAACAATAGGGATCATCTGCTCAATAAGACCAATCATCCTATGAAGTTTGAGGTCTGTAGGTCTAAAGGAACTCTAGTTATCATCCGGAACGAGAAATTGACAACGGTCAGTATGACCTTGACCTTTGACCTACTGACCCCAAAAACAATAGGGATCTCAGCTCTATAAGACCAATCATCCTATGAAGTTTGAGGGCTGTAGGTCAAAAGGCCCCCCACCCACCCCCCCCAAACAAAAAGGACCCCCACCCCCCCCCCCAAACGAGATTGACCACGGTCACTGTGACCTTGACCCCCCCCCCCCCCCCCTTTGAACTACTGACCCCAAAAACAATAGGGATCATCTGCTCAATAAGACCATTCATCCTATGAAGTTTGAGAGCTGTAGGTCAAAAGGAACTCTAGTTATCGATCCGGAACGAAGAATGGACGGACGGACTGACGGACTCCCCAGTTTGAGGGTTGTAGGTCAAAAGGAACTCTAGTTATCATCCGGAAATGAGAAATTGACCAACGGTCACTGTGACCTTGACCTTTGACCTCCTTCTGACCCCAAAAACAATAGGGATCTCTGCTCTAAAGACCAATCATCCTATGAAGTTTGAGGTCTGTAGGTCTGTAAAAGGAACTCTAGTTATCATCCGGAAACGAAATTGACCAACGGTCAGTGTGACCTTGACCTTTGACCTACTGACCCCAAAAACATAGGGATCATCAGCTCTAAAGACCAATCATCCTATGAAGTTTGAGGGCTGTAGGTCAAAAGGAACTCTAGTTATCATCCGGAACGAGAAATTGACCAACGGTCCTGTGACCTTGACCTTTGAACTACTGACCCCAAAAACAATAGGGATCATCTGCTCAATAAGACCATTCTCCTATGAAGTTTGAGAGCTGTAGGTCAAAAGGAACTCTCTAGTTATCGTCCTCCGAAACGCGAGAATGGACGCACACGGACTGGCTACACCACCCACCACCCCCCCCCACCCCCAATATGTCTCCCCCAGGTGGGGGAGACATAATAACTGGTCACCAAATTGTCATAAAACCCACCCCACCACCCCCCCCCCCACACGGGCCCCCCGCCCATTTTACCCTGATTACCCCTGCCCAAGGGCTTTGGTGCGCCACCTGATGTTTTATGACATATACACTGCAGAACAGGGCCCCAATGAATTGTAACACACATCTTATTAAAATTGACAATGTTATTATCACCAATATTCACATTTTAACACGAAACCTCCCATCTGTATGATGCAACTTTCAAGTTAAAAGTATTTATGTTGCCATTTATGTGGTACCTTTCATTTTAGTTTTCATTTCATAACCTTACATTGTGGAAATGATATATTAATAATTGCATGGAAATGAAAAAAGATGGTGTTTAAAAATTAATATTTCTAATTATGTCATTGATTGTTATTTCAATAGGCCTTAGTAACATAATTAGTCCAGACATAATTATAGCACTTTTTACGGTAACGGACATTATCCCCTTACAGGAACCGTCTAGAGTATTCCTCCCCCCCATAGCTCATACTTTTTTAAAATGTTTCTTGACAAGATTCTTCCAAAACCATGCTTAATTACTTTAATTCATGTAAATCACTTAATATTCTTTTTGTTTATTTCAACGCAGAACAATTACAGCTCTGTAAACTTTTATTCAAAATACCCAGTTTTTTTCTCTAAAATATTTCTAAATAATCCCCCCCCCCCCTTTTTTCACAGTTAACTTCTATATTTTATGATTATGATATTCGTAGAAATGTGTATAAAATGACAATCATTACCAATTACCCGTAAACTTGTTTACCTTATTGATGTTTACTAACTATTACAGTAAGTGTCGCGTAGTTTCATGTGTGCAATTTATCATCGTATGACATCACAGCCGGTAAGGGACACAACTCTTGGTCGATAGATTATCGATTAATTGAAAGGGTGTATAGAGATACCAACAAATCTTTTTGTAGTCTAGAGAATAGAAACTACACTAATAAATTGTACTTTACATTGAAGAGCCGATTTCTCCTAAGCAAGCATTTTGATAATGCTATGGGCAAATATTTCTGGTAATGCTACAGGCAGTTTACATCATTGCAAATAGAAAACTAGTGTGTGCTTGATTAAAATTGTGTGCTTGATTTAAATTGTGTGCTTGATTAAAATTGTGTGCTTGATTTAAATTGTGTGCTTGTTTAAACTGTGTGCTTGATTAATTGTGTGCTTGATTTAAATTGTGTGCTTGATTAAAATTATATCTGCTGTGTACATTTGTAATTTTTTGTGTTTTCTTGCAACACTTATTTGTTAAAAGAACATTAAATGTAGTTGCAGAGAAAGAAGACTGTGCCATGAGAACAAATGTCAACAAATAATTTGGATAGAGAGGTGTTTGTGTCAAATAAATATTTTACCGAGAGAGTGAAAGACAAATAGAAATTTGTTTCAAATCATAACAGTTGTAATGAGGGAATCACAATACTCAATGACCTACTTTATTTTCCTGTAAAGTTGTTCCCGTGTCATTTTTCTGCAAAAAGTTTACAAATTTCTTACAATAATAAATTTACAAAACTCATTTTGATATCCAATGTTGATTTTATGATGGATAACAGATGGATAATGGTGAAATGTAGTAAGGGGAAATGACTACCATTACTAAACTACATGAAAAGTTTCAGCAACACATTTCTAATGATAAAGCAGGTGAGGCATGGTTGAAATAGAAATAACAATAAAAGTGCATGGTAAAACAAGAATGAAATACATGTCAGATCCAATACAAAGTTAAGTAAAGTAAGTATTTCGGCAGCGGGTAAAATTATGTAGGATCTCACAGTACAATGTGTGATTTCCTAAAACTCATTACTTTAATCGAAAATGCATAATGCTACTGATAAATAAAACATTCTTTATCTAAACGATGCATGCACTTAATGTGAGTGTTACTATGTGAAGAAAGTGCTAGAATCCTATCTATGTCTTTTTACTAACAGTTTCCAAGGTAACTACAGTTACTTTTCCTGAAAGACATTGATGAGTTGAAAATGATAGGACAAAGACAGGAAAATAAAGATGCTTAGTATGGATCGTTACCATGACACTGCCCGGGTCAGCCCGTCATTACCTTGTCATACATGTATTATATTATTCAGGTTAACCTGTTTTTCTACATCACTATTGTGTCCTCTTCCATACAAAAATGTCTGTAGCTATGAAACTTTTTCTTGAAATCCACATTAATTTTGTTCAACAATTATTGTTTAATACATGTATTTGCTTTTATTTTCCAACAAAAATGAGTGATACCACAAACTAATTTATTAGAGATTTTGCAGTTTTAGAGGATAGTGCATCGAGTAGTTTTTATTATATGCTTGTATAGTGACCAAGTTAGTGTATATAACCCCGTAATCCCAGCAGTATAGCAAGGGTTTTTAGAATTCAATAAGGGTTCCTCCTTGTGTGGGACCTGTATCGTTCCAATCAGTAACATTCATTTTGTATGTAAACATTTCTACTCAATTAGGTATAATTCATTCTAATTTCTAAAAAGTGCAGAACAAAATAAGCAAACTTTCTCATCACTAGATTGATTTGCTTGCTATATAGTTATGTGCTCTTCAAATTTTCTACAACAAACTATAATTTTCAGGTTTTGAGCCACTCAGTTCAAACAACTGGTACCAAAGTAATAATTTTCATTTTTACCGACATAATTTTTCTTATTTCTATCTGAAATTTATTCAAGTGAGTTCCTTTTCTAAACATCTCAAATGTCTTAGCTCTTTGTACTAATTCTATACAAGGGCTATAACTTTGATAAGAGTAAACAACTACAGCAGGGCAGCCAGGTTTAAGACACATGACATCAAATCTGTGAAAGCACAAAACTGAAAGCTTAAAAAGACTCAGAACTATGTGAATGGTAAAGTGCAGGGCAGGCAATGGGACATCAGGCAGGCAATGGGACATCAGGCAGGCAATGGGACATCAGGCAGGCAATGGGACATCAGGCAGGTAAAATTCTGTGGCACCACAAGCTTCATTTTACTGATCAAGCGTGCAATGTGATCATGTCCTCAAAACGTTCTAACATGACTCTAGGTGATACATGCTCTGTTAGTGATTGTTAACAAGGTTGTCAATCAGACCTCCCATCACACTGTGAAGTCTTCTTTCCGAGAGCGCTAGAATACGCTGAAAAAGCTCATTAAATTTAGGACACACTGAGAAGAATACATACTTGAGAGATTCTTCAATGGATTGTTCATCCTGTTCTGCTTTTTGCCGTGCGAGACGTTCCTGTTCTAACCGTTCTTGACGTAGCCGTTCCTCCTTGATGCGTTTGATCTCCCGTAATTCTGCCGCCAGACGACGAGCCAGCATTGCACGTACCTGAGACTGAAATGAGACAAACAAACATAGATAAACAGAGGTCCTAGAAATTTTACCCTCCTGTTTTTAATATTTTCTAAGAAGCTATACTCTCAGAATATTTCTTCAGTAAGGCTAATGGCGTGCAAATTGAATTAATACAAGCAAAAACCATTTACATAATAACTGATTTTGTCAACATAAACTTTTTTCCAGTGTTATTTCTTTTATTCTCAATAGGCAGAGCCCTTAATATTGAATAACTTTTAATGCCTTTCTGTAAAATATGACCATAAATACAGAATATAATCATACGATGACTGCTTGAGCTTATATCAGACAAATAAGAAGAATTTTAACACCCAGAGACAAATAACTCAAATGGCCCATAACATATTTCTTGCACAAGAGGACAATATGAAAAGAACCAATAAAAAGAAGTAATCTATAACGAGGAATAGGATGAAAATATGCAATCTATATGCCACTTCTTTTTCATTGTATATCACTAAAGACTAACATTTTCCATCAAAGATGGAGAATGTCTGTACATTTACATAAAAGAACCGTTAGTTTTGGAATCGCTGTTCTATAGAAAACTAACATATTCCTCTCAATGAATTCCCAGATGGCCTTATATAATCCTTATAAATGTGGATAGGTCTGCCTATTAATTCTTCCACTACTGTGACAACTGATTCAAATATAACATTCTGTACTGGGATATTTTCAAGAAAGTTGAGATAGCTTATTTTATTATTAAAGGGAGAGGCCTTGCTTAAACTTAGAATCAGACAGAAAGTTGAAAAGTTGAACATTGAAAAAAAACTTTATTAAATGACAACAAATTTTATGTATTTCTTTTTTACTGAAAATCCTTCCTATTTATTGGGTATTTTCAGGGTGAATACCTCCGTGTCATTTCATGAAAAATGATGAATTGTTTAGAATGGACCGTTCCGGTTTTTTACGACAAATTTTAAAGCCTACCTAAGCCTATTGTTAAGGGATTATTTTCTTTTCATGGCTAGGTCAACTGCTCACACACAGTATCACAAACAAACCCACGTGTTCAATGTGAAAACCAGGTCAATCATTGGACACGTGATGTCCCAGTGTGGTCATTGGATAATCCAGCGAGTTAATTTTAATATAATTGTAAACACTGGAACCATCCATTTGAAATAAAAACACAATGTTATTTGCCAAATTTAGAGGTTTTGTATCGACAAACATGAGAGTTGGGTCATTTTCACTGCTTTTGAGGGTATACTTCAAAAAGCGTAGATTACTTATAAATAAAGCTGGTGACCTAACTTTATTATTTCATGTTCCTACTGATCAGGTACTAGCCTAACAACAAACCAAATTTCATAAAATTCTGAAAGCTAGAAAAAATTAATGAAACTGTAGCAATCGTCTTTAAATACCACAACTTTGTAGACACATTTCATGCAAATCTTTATAGATCATGTGTGCCAAGTTCCATTCCAATCTCTAAAGTAATCTGCACTAAGTGTAGAGCAAGAGAATTTCCCCCCAAATATGGCATTTATGTCGGTGTAGATGTAAGTAAATAAGTAATTTGTGTTTGTTAATTATCATAACAGACATTTATTCATGATCAAAATTATAATTGATATTTCTGTATGTAATAAGTATTTTAAAAGGACAGACTGTGCATTCTCAAAGAATTAGAAATATATGGTACAGCAGACGTGCCAGACTCGTTCTCAAGAACATATGAGTAGCATCACATGACCTGGTTCTGAATAATACATGTAATGGAGCTGTAAGTACTTTCTAGAATTAAAACATAGGTCAGACAGGGCTATAAATCATTTAATACACAAATACATCTGCATTTTTTCTGCCATATAAAAGAATATCATTGAAGACAAAATCTATTACTGTAGAACAATTTGCATTAATATGTTTCTTTATGTCATTTATCCAGTCTCAGAATCAGGGGATTACCGTGTTTCTGTCTGTATTAGTCTAACGACCGCAACTACAATACTTCTGAACATGAACGTAACCGGTTATAACTTTTCTCACATATTCATCTTTTGCCGTCAGAAATGCATTAAGACAAATTGCAAAATGACTCTGAATTGTCAAAGAACTGTTAAAATTTGAAACCTTCAACTTTCATTTCTGTATATCAAAGTTGAGTATCTGAAATAAGTCTATTCAAGGCTTCTGAAGTACATCAATTTAAAGCCTTTTACATGTATTTACATTCTCAGACGTCTAAACATTGTTTTGATAGAAAACAGGTCTGTGGAAAAGTCAAACAATGCCACAACAAATTTACACTGACTGATGTTTTACAACATCTGCTACTCTTATTGCTTTGTTTAATGTCGGATCGAAACGATATATGTTCAGCAAATAAATTTCACTGTAGACCTAAATTTATGTCTTTGTCCTGAATACTATTAAATCTGAGCTAATATTCTAGAAATCATTGAAAACATGCCAGTAATCTGCCGCATGGTACGCTGCCTGTGGTTCAACAAAGAATTAACACAAAATTGGCAATTTCAAAAACCGTCTCATATCCAAGCTCCCATTGCAGTGATGTACATTGACGTTGTAAAATAAACAGCAACATCTAAGATGAAGGCAGTCCTAGTATAATACTTTAGACCTTGGTGAACGTTTTGATATATCAATATTACTCTATCCTATTTTTGTGGCCGCCCCTTCCCCAAAAGTCAAAGTCAACCCTCTACTTCTTTTTCACATATTACAAAGTAATGACAATTTTACTGAAAAAAAAACAGATAGGAATATCCTAGAAGTGAGGTCACTGTAAACAAGAAACAAATTAGGAATACCCTAGAAGTGAATGCAAGTAACAAATTCAACTTCCAACACTTCAATTAATTAATTGTGATATGAGATCTTGTTTTGATGAAAAACTATAATAAAGAAGTTCCGGAGCCTGGAACAATGTCCTCATCCATCATCTATGAAAGCAACTATTGTCTACAACCACAATATAGGTCAGTTTACATATGCTTTATCCTGTGCCGAGGCATACCAATCATTTATACATATTTCCACCATTATGTCATATGAAAAAGGGAAATTATGGCACAGAATCATTCTTCATTGCTCCACTTTTCTCTGGAAGAGGAACTTTTACTGTCACAGAAATATTAATTGGCTGCTTAGAAATTTTCTACAATTATGTGCTGAAAAATTCTTCAGGGATGGTATTATTTATTAATATTTTCTGAATTTTAGACATTTTCAATTTCCAGTTTTCTCTCTTTTTTTTTATCCTGATAAACCAACTTCTTCAGTTTTTTTCAACGGCATTTAGTGAAAGAATCCGTTCTTCTGGGGTTTTTGCTTTGGAGTTTCAATGAATAATTTTAATTGCTTCGTTTTATAAATATTTTAGAATATTCTGTATGGTAAAGAAAACAAAAATACATGAAGATTACAACCACTGAAATTGCTTATCAGTTTCACATTTTATGGGTGAAACTAAATTTGAAATTCAGAATAAATGATTTTTACGATGCGCGAATAGGCTTTGACAAGAACACAACATCAGTTGAAACACAATTTCTGAACAATTTCAAACAGAATCTATGTAAGTCTCAAGAATAATACTGATCATGTAATTCAACAATTCCTATTTTCTGAGTATGTGAACTACATTTTCTAACCCAGTGAGCATGTAAGAAGGAATTAGGTTACAGACATACTTACTACAGTCTGAAGAAGAGTTGCATTCATTTTTTTGTTTAGCTTAAAAGGAAATTATTGCAATGACTGATATTTCGTTGGCATCGCGACTTTCAAAAGATACGTTAACTCCCTTACTTCCATCACTTTTCATAAAATTTATTCCGTCTTACCAACAAGCTGCTTAAATACCGTCAGAAGATGCAATATGGTAATTTACACTCTAGTTCATTTGGTTTGACCTACATGTCATATCTAAAGTAAATGACAGATGATGCTAATTTTGTAAGACATCAAGAAATATTGCATGTTCACACACAACCTTAGGAGGCTTTTATCCCGGCATTCTACAATACATGTTCTCAGTTTACACAAAATCATTCATAATCGACTCTCAACTGAATTATAAGAGGAATTTTGAAGACAAATGCAATCAACTTGCATGTCAATTAAATGACAATAAATCACATCCTGAACGAAACAACTACAGCAAGCTGCTGTTAAAAATCTAGACAATTACTTTCTCCAAGAAATACAATGTTGATTTACCTAGTACAGACATCACAGGTACTGTAGTGAATAAGTTTTAGCAAAATCTGCCAACTTCACTTTCAGTTGGTAACATTTATGAGCTTTGTCACATCCACTTTGAACAAGTTTGGATAAAATGTTAGGAAAGTATTTCTGACTGAAGTTTGTTCAGTAAATGATAACTGCTTTATGGATGTGGGCGTAAGAAGAATCCTAGAGTTTCTTTCAATGTAATCTTTATGACATATACATGTAGTATTAATGGTTGTGCAAGTCTAAATCTAAGGATTTACTAGTTTGGAGTTTCAGGCTTTTTCAAAAGTGGTCCCTTCCATTTGTTCTGATGATTCAGTTTATGAGGAAAGCAGGGGTGTATTGGGAATCTCTTAGATGTATGCCATTCCTGTGTTCCAGTTTCCAAGCTTACATTCAAATAACATACTGTTTGGAACTGATATCTGTCTGTTGATTAGTGGACAATGGATGTCAGATATCACCTAAAACAAACATCTCACTTGGATGAAAAGATGTAGGAAGCAAAGCATAGCTAACATGAACTAGAGCTATCACTGAAGGTGATGAATACCCCCAGATGCCCCTTTGACACAGTTATTTTACTTCTTTGTTAACAACTTTCACACAGGTGAGGTATAAGAGCACCACAAACGACTGCTGCATGTTTGGTTGAGGTTGCTTGTCAATTATATGTTCTACTAAGCTTCGTACTAAACACTCCTGTGAAGTTTCATTTATTTTCGGGCAGTGGTGGCTGAGAAACTGGGCGCCCAAACAATTAACTCAGGGTAAACTACATGAAAGAATCTAAGGGCCATAACTCAATGAAAAATTGTTTGTGTGCATAATATGCCAACAATATGCACAAACAGGCTTGGTACTAATCACCACGGTAAAGTTTCATTGAATTCCTGATAGTGGTTGCTGAGAAATAGTCCAGATAACTTCTGTTTACAAATGGACACGAGTCCAATATAGCCTCCATATACTTTGTATCTGGGGTATAAAAATGTCCTGTTATATTAGATAGATATGTATTGTTTTATATTCACACATGAATTCATAATACAACAAATGTCTTCACTACGAGGTGGGCATGTTTTTACTATTTGCATTATAAAAGACCTACTAACTGGAATAAATTTATTGGTTAAAATTTCAGTGCAATCTCCAAAAGATTGAAACATATTTCTAAGCATAAGTTTTGTGTTGATACTTCTTTTTATGTTTAAAGAATATTTCACGTCTATAACATGTTATAGATTTGAATTCGCTTTCAGGTGTACCGGCAAGGGCACACACCAAAACATGGCATTGTGAAAGTTCATCCACATTGTTACATTTGTTTGCAAACCTAACTCAAGCTGCTAATTGGATGTCAGTAACAGGTTGATACAAAAAGAACTGAACATTTGTAGTAACAAATTCTAATATGGAAATAAATAAATGCTTTTCTTCTATGTTTACAGTACCATATCTGATTAAACAAAGCACTTTAAAATATCCGCAGAAATGTTGACTCGTCAATCACCCAGATATTGAATTAGACAATGTCCTGAAGTGACAGTAACACTAACTCATCTTTTCCTAGCATTTATAGACTGTTAAAAACCATGAATAATAATGAGGAGATAGCAATCTCCTGGGGAAATACGAGCAGTGAAATCCTCTTCCATGAGCATGTTTCAAGAAAACCAGCTAAATTAATTTAATGCTTATCTCTGGGTAATGAAAATTATTTCACGAATATATGCCTGAGGATTAGGTTTCTGAAATGTGGAACGATGCACACTCTAGATATCATTATTGTACTGCAGTCAGCTTCCTGCAAAATCAATACTTGATCATCAGAAATAGATCAAAAAATTTAAATTAAATTTTTTCTATACTGGAGTTATAAATTAAAAGCTACAGTCAAACTGGTTCCCTAAAATCCTGTAAAATATGCAAATTTATTTCAACAACAGTTGTTTCAGCCTAGACAAGTCTCAAAAATGTAATTAAATTATCTAACTTTTGAAAAAATATGCTTGTTTCCACACTGTTGGGACAATAGGGTATAAATCTGATGAAATTTCTTTTGAAAAAAATTAATTCAATTGTGGAAAGAATTTGCTACAAAATCACAGTCAGTTTATCCTGGAAATGCGGGCACTTTACCGAATACTATTCATCACTAGGAAGGCTTATTTGTTAAAGATGAGAGCTAATTCGATTGACCTTTTACAAACGCAGACGATTTGTAGAATCATAACACCATAATTACTCGAAATACAGGAATAAGCCTCGTGAAAATGAATAAGAATTGCCTCGTCGAACTGATGTATTCAGTAGAAGAATTGTCGGAATAGTAGATTTGATTTGGCAAGCATTTCTAATCAAAGTTTCCAATTCATGCCATATGTTTTAAGTGGAGATAAGCCTTGAGTAATCCAGCCAAGAACATGGACAATTTCCATCGCATGATGTTTTTTTTCTCTCTCAGTCTGACTGTTTGCCATTTTATCAAGATATAACAGTTGAGACAAGTTTGCATGACTTGAGGGTAACATGTAAATGTAAATGTCATTTTGTGTATACCACTGCATAATAATGAATTAGCCAAACAGCCTAAACAACTAGCAATTTAGCACTTATGTTAGCATCAGAACACGCAAGTACGGGGTATGGAAGTATTCTTCACAATAGCTTTGCCACTTCTATTCTTAGATATGCCTAAGAGACCCTGTAAGTAAAAATCTTATGAATTCTGAAATATCTTCCCTTATAGCACTTATTATAGTTATAAGTCTAAATGTGCTGCACTGAAGTGTATTCAAGGGTACAAAAGTTAATATGCACCATCAAAAAACATGTAGTGCTTCCTTATCTACTACAGCCTTTATTTGCTGATTACTTTAATGTGAACAGTGTTGCTATTATATTTGGCCATAAATGTCTTTCTGCATAATACTAATGAGTCTCCTTTACTCAGTTAATAGGTTTAAGCAAGTTACTGTTGCTACAGAATTTTCTTATTTATAGACCAATTTTTGCTATCCTCAGATAATCACAAGCAAATTCATTGTCTGCTTCCAAAAAGAAGCATCTTGTTTTATTTTACCTACCCACTCGGGCCTCATCTCTATGGTGATTTTTTTTCAAGTTACAGTCATAAAAAACTTAATTGTTGTAAGTTAATTAAATCAGTATTACTACTTTCAAACAACAAGAATTCTTAAGTTTCTATATATAGAATAGTTATGTAAGAAAAACACTGCATCCCCTTAAGGGCCTCATTTCTGTATAAATCCAGTTTCTAAATTTCCTGTTGTTACAGAACGTTGATTATTTGTGCAAAACAAAATCAAATTCTCACAAGCCTTTTCAGAAAAAAGCAGCATTTTTTAAATTTCTTTACTACTAAGGGGTATTTCTTTTTCTGCATCTTACAGTGATACAGAACTCCGTTGTTAGTTAAATTAAATCAGTACTATTATTTGCAGAAAATAAAAATTTCTAAGTTTCTAAATAGAATATTAAAAAAAGCACTACACGTCCTTCAGTGGCCTCATTTCTAGAAAAAATCATTAAATTATTTGAGCCAATATCAATTTAATTTGGATAACAGGTTTCAGAAAAATAGAATTTTAATGTTTTCAATCAAAGAAAATAACAATTAAAGGGCAATAACTCTAAAGATACTTATCCAATCTTGACAAAAGTTATGAGTGCGCTGCGGCATTATGCTATTATACACTTGTTTGTTTTTAAGTGTCATGAAATTCTATCCATTGGATCTTGAGTTATGACTCCGGACGGACAGACAGACAGACAATGCAAAAACAATATCCCTCCACCATTGGCGGGGGATAGTAATAATAAATTTCTGTTACTTAATCATGTAAGAACTAGCTGCATACGGAAAGGTTCAGTTCAGGCTGTACGCTATTCTCTAAACTACAGCACAACAGCGGCACACAAGCAATCTGTCACTGATCACAACACCTGTTATTACCTGTATTAAAACGGCTGCCTTCCTCTTTCTCTTGAAGATAATGTGATGTCTGAAAGCCCTGTATGATGTCTGGATAATAATAGTCGCTTCTCGTAATTGCTGGTAATCTAGAAACACACACAACAATTACAAGAAACAAACACTCTTAAAATATCATTGTCATATTGTCAAAAGAAATTGAGCCAATTAACTGACAGTCAGTATAATGTGCTTGTTTGTCCAAACAGACTCTGTATAAGCAGTTCTTTGAATTAACCAGTGGTGTTTGGTTACTCAAACAGTTCAAACATCTCTTGCACATATAACCAAAAACTTCCCCACTTGGTAAAGAAATTTGGGGCACCCAGACATCAGAAATACTTTCTCCAATCAAGTTTCCAAAGAAAAAAAGACCATTTAGGCTCGAACTAGCATCTCCTGGATTCAGAGTCCGCTGTTACTGGACAGATCTTCAAATACATTCTACAAAGTGAAGCCTGCTGTCCTACAACTGCCTTGCAAGAAACTATTCATAATGAAATCTAGATAACTCATTATATTAACAGAGTCTGACATTTCCTGTTAATAATTGATACCTTTAACCACCTCGCTAACTAATTCTGTAAATCATGCTTCTCAGCTTTTTAGCATGATATTGCAAATTTCAAACTATCTGCACAGTAACAGTATTACTGTGGTACTTAAATACATACTGGTACCTAAATGCATACTGGTACCTAACTGCATACTGGTACCTAACTGCATACTAAGGCTTTGTGTCAACAAATCTAATTGCAATAAATGCATACAGATGTCCTCAACCACACAGGTTCCCTTATCAAGACAAACAATTTCCGACTTTCCTGTCATGCCTTACCTCTCCTTTTAACAAATCCTTTCCAGATTTTCTGTATGATGATTGCTTTCACTCGCAGGAACTCGTGTCTTCTCTCCTCCAGGGGCTCGAACACAGAATTCTTCATAAACACCTGGAATAGCCAAATTAAATAATATACATGAATCGAGATTTTTGTTACCATTTGAACTTAACTCTTGTCACATTTTTAGAAAATGTATCGGCAATGCAACAATAGAACATTGTATGAAAGTGAAATGAAAACAATGAATGGGCATCAAATGATTGCAGACAGCTACAGTAACACATGCACAGGGATCAAGGTACAGAAACAACTGGATCGGGGCTAAACTAAGAAAGCTAAAATAAGGGATGTATATAAACAAGCTAGTTCATGTCGATAAAAGACAACAAACACCACAGTCATACTGTATAACTGTGGTAAAAAGACTTATGAAACATAAACACAGTAATTCAAGACAGCTCTAACAGATCTCTAAAGTTGACTATTGTTGCCAGGTAGAAAAAAATGAAGAGAGGCTGACCAGCTAGACGAACAATGACATGTGATGTGATCAATTTAAATGTGCAAGTAACCAAAAAAATAAACAGCTCAAAACTACATCCCAAATGATTTTACGAAATCCATTAATTAGAAAAACATCAACACCATGTAAAACCTAGGTATTTCATTTGACAGTATGATCTTAAGTTCCATTAGTCTGTGTGACGGGATGATCTATATTTAGAAATAACAGGATCAAGTTCGATACAATGTATCAATAGCGGTAATTACAAGGCCGCAAGATTAATTGCCGAGATCCGATCAGACATCGTACTGTAAGTCTTCAAGCAATTAAGCTTTGACTTGAAAACTACCAGTGATGCTTTAAACTGTCTTATTCCTTATTGGATCATTTCACTGATGATGGCATAAAGTCAATAAAACAGAATTAATTACATCTACGTGGAATGTATTACCTAACTAAATATAGACCACGCTACCTGAAGCTGAACTAAAAGAGTACAAATTACAGGGCTTTCCAAGTATTGATAGAAATGGTTTAAAGTTTTAAAAAACAGACTCAGGGTGGTTCTGATTGGTCATCACAAGCAGGATGTCACAATCTATACAATGAACAATGTATACATAAAACTTCAGTGGAAATTAAATGATAATCAGCATTTTCCACAAATCCTATGTACAAAGACTTGACCTTATGACTAAGTTCTGCCTATCTACAAATAAAAGGAGAATAGTTTCTGTTTCATTATAAGATAGAGAATGAGAAGTTGTTTCAACCAGAACATGGAGCCAGGTTGACAAACATATCTTTGTCATGTATCACAATATTTATATGTAATACCACGTTATTGACGCTTCATAAAACATGGTTATATCTTTCACTCTCTCATACATTTGTCTTAAATGTAAGCATAAAACTGAATTTATGTCCACTTTGATACAACAGAAAATCAAATTTGTTAGCAATAAAGATGTCTGGTATCGGAAAACAATGAGATTTTACTGCTGGAACATTGCAGCATATTGTATCTTCTCCCGTCTTTCAATTGAAGTATACTACATTGTGTTTCACATAGATTCAAGTATAAAATATTGAGGAAAACTTGCCAGAGACTTGTTTAAATATTTCTCTCTAATGTTCGAAACTGACAGAAAAAGGAAGTAAATCAGGTTTTAGCAATATAAACTTTTAAGCATAAATTCCACTGAAATAAAGAAACAGGTTTATAGTATTTAATTTATCTATAGCTTTTCTTTTTTTTTAGCCCTAATAACCTACATTTTTAACTTATTCAACTTTGAATAATACGAGACAGAAATTATTTCAAGATTTACCTTCTGGAACACATTATGGTGATCAGGACTGCTCCACCATTTAAGGCATTATTGTTTAAATCTTTTAAATTTGAGACTACTTTTGACCTTGACCTCTTCAAGGAAATCAAGTATTCAATCCATAAATACACCAACCAAGACATATAATCATAGTAAAAGAATGTTCAAGAAGAGCTACAACTCTGTCTACAAGAGTTTCCTATGAGTTTAACACAATGCTAGTCTGGGACATCTCTTAATCAAGACTGATTGGAAACACCTACTTACAGATACTGTGTCTACAATTTTTACTTTTATGATTTGATTGAGTGACCTACTGCTGATAAAACCTGACAATAAACAAGAAACAGAAGGCCCTGTAATTTCATGTTGGGACTATATTCTGACCGAATTACTTATGCTTGAAAAATGATGCCTCTTTAATGTCTGAGATGTAAAGATGTAATTACCAACAGATAGACCGATGACTCTGTAAGGGTTCTTGTTTAAACTCATTTATTTATGTAACACAATACAGCTTATATCATTTATCAACAATGTTTCTATGACAACTAACTGGTACTCATGGCCCAAATAACACTCTATGGCAACTGCTGCCAAATTTCTCCACTGCCAGGATTCAAATCTGTGATGACCTGATGACCGCTTTATCCCTCCCCCTTTGTACCCCTTCCACCTATGTGAGCTATCTTAACTACAAATACTCAAATTATTGAAACATTTTGAAACTGGAAACTGCTTTACAACGCGTTGCAGTTGGGTTTGCCCGATCGCTATCTTGGCAATCGATACAGTTATAATCTTACGTCACTCATAGCGCAATTTTGAAACTATTATTAGAGCTAGTTTATAGGTTAACTCCTCCCCATTCAAGGACATTTAGGTGCGAGCGTCCAGCTTCTTTCTCACGTCGTCAATTTGCTCCGCCCAAAAACCCGCATGGTAATTTTAATGCAAGTGACAAACAGTATTTAATAATGTTAAATATAGGTTTCTTCGCGTATTTTGTAGTGACTCCGAGATAAATTATATAGATCTTCTGTTTTATTTAAAATGTTGATTAATATATACTCTTTTAAAAGAGATCTCCTTCAATTACAGCGATTGAGCTACGGTTCATTGCTTTGTAAGTGTAGACCGTAAGTTTATGAATAAGTTTCATGTAAATTATGTTCGCGGACTTTACACATCGATTCCATTGCGTAACATGTTATCCTACACAATTCATAATGACGTCTGTTGAAAAAATTATTGTGATGCATTTTTCATAAAATGCGTTTTTCAATCTGTTTCTCAACTCCGCCTTGTCAATTTTGTTTGCCAAAGTGGAACAAAATGTCACGAAAGTAATTAAATTGACGAAATTATCAATAATTGAGTACACCCATGCGGGAAAAAAATTTTTTTTGAGTACATCGATCCCAAAAAAACCTTTCTCCCCCCGGCGGTACTGGAACTCCCCCCCCCCTTTATTTCGCAGGCGTCGCCACTAATGGTAAGGAAGTCTGCTGACATACTAAGTATCTAATGCCGTACTGTACGTACTGACATAATCAGTGCATCTGCCAAAATCTTTACTTGTACGGACGTTGTATTATCATACCCAAGTTCCCTCTCTATTGCCGACAGTGAACTTCGACAATTTTCCCTTGTGAACAGTGTTTTTACTTTAAAAGCCGTGCGGTTGGGGCGTTGAGTTTAACAAAAAATACAAATTAATGAACAGGGGCGTAGTTACTCCGGCCATAAAAATGAAACTGCAGACATGACAGTCAGACCAGTAGATTAATAACGTTCCTTTTATCTCATATATTTACATGTATTTCAATTCTTTTTTATTCCAACCAATATAAAAATCTGTAGATGAGTGTTAGATACTGCATCCTGCCTGACCAATCCAATTTACCGCCCGTAGCCATACATGAGCGAAATGTTGGACACATGACTGCAGAGTTCACGATTACTCAAAACTTTGTAAATTTATTTCGGCTTTTTTCACATTTTGAAGAAGAAACTTCGACGAATGATAAAGAAAACATATTTAAAGAATCTGCGGGAAAACGACAGTCTTAGTGAAACATTTTGTTTTGCCTGACCGCTGTGTCATCAGTGTCACTGAAGTAAAATATACACATAATTTATTATCCTGGATAATACTCATGCGCACTAATTTATGTTCAGTGTTATTGTTTTTCAAATGGCTATCGGTAAAATCACAATTAAGAAGCTCTCGGAAAGTCAACATTTAATGTACTTTGTACTATTATGAGAACTTGGTAGAGTGCTAGTCTAACTATTTCGACTTCGAAGGCAAACCGATTTTATAGGCTGATATTTTCAAGTTGTTCACCTTCTAGTTATAAATAACAGATCTGTGAAAGGGGTCTCACTGAAACACCAAATTAATTAGACTATTGGACGCTGCTGTATATGTCCAACCCATAGTACGAGGGGGTCCGACATGTCTGGCACAGGACTTTCTGCTGTCGACAAGCGGCTTTCTGTCGTGGGTCCAGGTTGTCCGCAGGCTAGCCGAAATGTTGAGGCAAAAAAATTAGAACGAATAAATATTGAAAGTCCTGTTTTACCTAGCCCAGACATTTTAGATCTATTTGCAGTATTGGGATAACATTTTAATCTTGCTTACTTTAAAAGTGCGCTGTTTTATTTTTATGTACATGTATTACCTCGTGGAGTAGCCTCAATATTTCGACTGCAAGACAGAACAATTTTACAAACTGATATTACATCTAGTCTGCCTTTGCGAAGGGCGGCCATCGTATGTAGCAAAAGCACTTGCGTGCAATTAGTTGGGCTATTCGTTGAGGTACGCAAAAAACTTCCATAGTTTATTTCATTACGTTTTGGGAAAGTTTCATCAATTAGTGTACACCTGGCTCCTCCGATTTACCAAATGGCCTTTTAATATATACTTTATCCGATACTGCTTCTGTTATGACTTTCAATTTTTCTTTCCACGTTCGACGTACGTCAGAATCAAATAAAGACTGATCGTATGCGCCCCTATTTGACCTTTTCAATGAAAGAACGGAGGGAGGGTTAACCGATATCTACTGCTCTATTAATAGTTTCAATTCGCCTTTGTGTGACGTAAGATTGTAATTTTATTGATTGCTAAAATAGCTAGCGGGCAAACCCTGTAATCATGGTGCAATTCATGATTTTCTAGTTCTGCTGACATTTCAATGACAACAACTCATCTGTATATTTCACATCAATGTCTAAGTTTACAGAATCAGTCCCGCTGTTGTAAATACGCAGCCCGTTTCTTGTTACCAAAATTTGCATATCTAACATGTAAATTATGCAAATGAGCTATAACTCATTCACTCATACAGATCACTGAATGATTGCGGCTATTTAGAAGAAGTTTATAAAAGGAACTGCTGAGTTATCTTAAAGAATCTGCTTTCGAAAAATTCTACTTTAAAACCTTCAGAGTAGCGAATTGACATTTTTTAATTTCTGCAAATGACTTTTATGCAAATGCATAACATTGAATCTCTTTTATGTAGTCCTTACAGGAGTTGCAACATAATTCCAATACATGAATTGGATTTCGCCTACGAAGCAGAAAAGGGGTACCAGATGCTTAAAAGTTGGAAAAATCAGGATCTGATCAACATCTACATAGAAAGTCGCACACTCTTTTCATGCTTCTATAACGCTTTGAATAAGTGCTCTCTTCAATAATTATATACTGCATAACAAATCTGAAATATCTATCAATTCTAGCATTATTCCAAGGCAACAATTTAGATGAATTGTTTGGTTCCAAAATCAAAAACTCTTTTAACACACAGATACTTTGTTTTGTTGCCTTTTTTTTCATTTTCTGAAAGCTTGTAGAAGTTTTGATATAAAATTTTATTTGTACATTATAGCAAAAAAGTAACAAATTATTTTCTTAATATTTGTGAATAAGTTTTTTTTTAATCTCTGTTGGCTATTGTTATATGGGTGTAAAGCTACATGTATTCATCTTACATACTGGCTAACTGGTAACAGACTCAGCAATATAAAATCTGAGGGCCCCATGTCTCATAGAACATAAGTGAATCAAAAATATCGCAACTATGTTTCTGGAAAAACCCATCAAACGTAATGCATGTCGTCAATACTAATGAATTTACCTCCGTCAGTCGACTCACACATCAGTAGATAATAAGCACCCCAGAAAATACATTGTTTTACAAGATTAAATTATCTTCTACGGGGATGCCTGACATAATCCCCACTCTGGGAACAATCTGATTAACATGGGAGTGAATGAATTTCTGTGGAAACAATAAATGCAAAAATATTTCATCACCAAGCCGTATTGATGAATAGCCAGTCCTAGGAATTTGTGTATTATTTGGTGAAAATATATCTGTTGAGAAAATGGAATTGTGTGATTCTAATATACAAATATAGGAGCAGTCTAGACTGCATCTTGTCATGATGAAAGGGAATACTGAGGGATCACCTTGTAGAAAATGTGAATGCTTTATGTTGACATTGCAATCAAGTAGCTTTTTGAATGCTATGGACTTTGCTCTCGAGGTACTCCAATATGCCATAAAGCAAACCAAGAACAGACACACTGTTATTCAACTAAGCCAAATCATGCACAAACAAAGACACTGTTACAATGTTATTCCATTCAGCCAATTATGGCACACCATGAAGGAGCAGAAACATTGCTCTACAACTACTACTTCCTGCAATATAAAAAACAAAGATGAACAGTACTTAGAGGGTCATGGGTTCGAGCTCAACCATGTCTCTTCATGTGAGAAAGTTGGCAGTTTCTTACAAAGGAGAGGAAAATAGTACTGGTTCTTCCCAGAAATAATGGTAAGGTAAACTGCCTTCGTGTAAAAATTAGGGAAATGCCGTGTTGAAATCGGCGTACAACAACAGCAACAACAATCTGTTCAGAATATCAGGTGGGCAATAAAACAGTTACTTATTCCATAACCACATGACACATTTTGTTTCTTTTCCTATCAAACTCATTCTCTTATATTCACTGTAGATTTCATATTTGATATTGTTGACATTGTTTAAGTTCTTGGCATCATTTTCTTCCATTGTATCTTGAAAAGCATCAATCAATTTGAAGATCACAAGAAAAATGTAATGTCTGTAGCAGGAAGACTTCCATAAAGGGGTTAACTTACTCCAAAGTTCAGCTATATTTGTCTACAAAATGCAAACCTGAAAGCTGCTTTCTTGCCAATATTTGGTGAAATAATTCAATAATTTCTAAAACAGCAGCAATAAAATCCAATTAGTATACAAATAAATGGGAAGCCATGTTGTGTAATCAAAATTTACTGTGTTTGAACATGCACAAGCATTGCCAACTATTTGAGTAATATTCAGCATCATGGGTTGTATTATAGATCGTATAGCTTTGAGAAATACAGAGAAGAGAATCTATAATGGGGCTATTAAGATATAAATATGGTATATATCCATGTCAACAGATGTGTTTTACTATAAATCTATATGTTTAACGGACAATTATAGCAACTGTTTAAACTGAATGAGGTAAAAGTCCAATTTTGAAACTGAGCATGGCGAGAGTCTGAAATAAACGGGATATCAGTCGGAGAAGAAACAGGAAACAGTCTGATATACAAATACAATAACCAACTGACTGGCGTCCAATAGAAACCTGAAACATCTCGATAATAAATTTCAATAAACTGTCAGTCTGGCTATTTATGGAAATTTCTATTATATTTTTTTGCAAAAAATAGAAAAGATAATTTCCTGTAGTTTTCTATGGTCTGTCAGATGATATTTAGTCGACCATAATTTTCACTATTTAACAGACAGACTGTCGCTAGCAGACTTTATTAAATTATCATGGTATGGACTGACAATCTCATCCGTTAATTTTAGAGCACTGCTCCTCATCTGACGGAACAATTTCAAGGGGAATTTTTGCATCAAATTCTTTTAACAATTCATTGTAAGTGAAGCTATCTGCAAAAGTTAATTATTCAGTCTGTGCTAAAAATTAACTTCAGAAAATCTCTCTATTTTCAAGGTAAATATCATAAATAATGCCAAGTAAGTTAAAATTTTAGTATTATAATTAAACCAAAAGGCAAATTAGTTGATACATCCCCCAAGTCCCATCAGAGAGAAAATTTGAAGTGCCTCCTTAGCATGCCTGAGAGTGGATACTGAAGGTAGCCACAATGTCACATAACTTAGGTAGCCACAATGATGTCACATAACTTAGGTAGCCACAATAATGTCATATAACTAGGTAGCCACAATGAAGTTACATAATTAGGTATCCACAATGATGTCACATACTGCAGATTTCATAATAGTGTGCCGTTTCAGTGTTTGTTACGTATCGATTGAATACAGGTAATGAATAACTAAAGCGTCTGTGGGCGGAGCTACATTTTACACAGTACGGAGAGCAATCAGATAAACTATGTGTCTGTGTGGACATAGGTCCATGACACAACTGAAAAAGATTCGGTCATGTTATTTACGGCATTCAGTAGTGTTTAGTCGGTCTTTATATTCATGTAGATCACTTATGTGATAGAGTCCCATCAAAGAAAGGGATGTACAAGTATCATTTTCACTTACATAAATTTTGTGTATATCTGTCGCAGAAATAGAAAGAATAAAAAATATTGTAAATAAACATTCATACTAGTTTGCCTATAAATAATCCGATCGCAATACTCGCATTATGCATTATAAAATACGACTAAACTGATATCTTGTTATAACCGCGCATGCTTTGCACATGCTGTATTTGACTTACAAGAGTGCTAAACTGTTTCTGTCGCTGCTCTGAAATCTGTAAAATGATAATCTATGTAGCAAGAAATGTTACAAAGACCGTTAAATTTTATTTATTTTATATCTGAAGACAGGATTTATATCTATGTACACTTTTGACTATTTGATTATTTCTACAATCCCTGCTGAAGATGTCTAGCGCATATGTCATCAGAGTCGTTGTGTAAAACTGGAATGTAGAGCGTTTTCCTATACCGGTAGTCCAACTATTTAGACATCATGCTTGTTTCTTATTTCAAATTTTTAATGGTTATTTTTTAACATCTTTGTTAGCATGACTTTCCTCAATGAATTTAAAAAACTAAAATATCATAAAAGTGAAAAGTGAAAACTGAATATAATAAATGCGAGGTCTTATTTCTAGGACTACCTATACTGGTAGACAAGTACATCACATGCATTGCCAACAAACTGACATATCGCCAGTACAAATGAAATTTACTTTGTTTTATATAAAGTAGTTTCGTTCACTTTGTTGGTGACGATTACAATGTACATGTACAAGCGAGCCAAGTTTTGATGTTTTCAATTTGTGTTTATTTTATCGACATAAGATTGATACATTAACCTGGATCTGAGATGGTACACGGAAGTTTGCTATACTCAGAGTGCATATACAATGTATACAATTTACCGTAAGTTTAAAGTGTGGTCACTCATTGATTTAGACATTTTTTTTATAAATTTAACGAAGGTGAATTTCGGTTTTCTCGTAAAATACAATCGACGATGATGCAACAAACAACTATAGATACATTTCTAATCTCGCTTTAGAAAGGATTCCTCGTATGAAAAAATATACAGGAAAGATGATTAGGGGTGCTATATTCTCTGCAGGTTCAACAGTGATATACGAATATAAAATGTCTTAAAACAGTTCATTCGAAACATCCTGCAAGAAATGTTCTTGGAACGTAAGTTGTAAAAAGTCAGATTCTATACAACCAACCGTGTCTACTTAGCACAGCAAACGTTTTAGAGACTTAGCCGAGGCATCAACATTTTATTACATGGACTATATAACATTAAAGTATAAAATCTTTGTTTCGTGTTGATTATAGAACACGCGCAGTACCTGAGTTCGGTTTCGTTTGTAAAAATTGAATAGATCGGTTTGTATACCGGTAATAGTTTCAGTACAGCTGTTTTGAGAAATAAACTTTCGAGGTTTACAATTAACCGATTTTATCCTACGAATACATAAGCACTAGATTCAGATATTGTCGCAATTGTAGCTTGAAGATGTGTAAACTTGAATATATATAGTTGTACTGTCAGTATAGTATAGTCAGTGTGTACGATAGATGAAGGTATCGATTTGGGCGGAGCTAACTACAGAAAGTGTCATCTACGTCATTTACTACCTGTATGTAATGCAAACACGGAAACGGCACGGTATTATGAAATCTGCAGTAATTAGGTAGCCACAATGACGTCACTTAATTAGGTAGCCACAATGTTGTCACATAATTAGGTTGCCACAATTATGTCACATAATTAGGTAGCCACAATGATGTCACATAATTAGGTAGCCACAATGATGTCACATAATTAGGTAGCCACAATGCAGTCTCCAAAATGACTTCTTGCAGTAAAGTACACCAAACAATAAGCAAATCCTATTTAGGTTTCTCAGGCAAAAGCACAAGATATTTAATGTCCCTCAGTTTGATAATCTGTCTCTGTAGACAAAAGGACTTTTGAAAATCATGAATAGTTGGTGTCCTTCAATAGAAATTGCAGACAATGAAGTAGAAGTACACTGTCTTCAATAGAAATTATCCTCAATTACCAGGATGGTTCTGAAACAATTGGCTGGGGACAAAAGTGCCATCTAATTAACAAAATACTATAAACCTCTGTGTGTAAGATTAGTAACAATCTTTCTTGAAACTTACAGGATTTTCATTTTTGTAATCTAGGGATAGCTCCTAGTCTGAAATCAATATCTTTGGACAAAGATCATTTTCCCCAAGTGACATCATGTCACCTTAAATTACCTTATGTTTACCAGTCATTATAGGTTGCATTAATGCCAAGGAATAAACAACAGTGATGTATTCAAATGCTTTTGCCAGAAATAGCAGACAATTTTCCTAGTAGTACTGATGGTTTTTGGGCAGCTGCAACTGAACAGTGAGTAGACTATGGCCATACTGAATGGAGATAAACAGTGAGCAGACTATGGCCATACTGAATGGAGATATACAGTGAGTAGACTATGGCCATACTGAATGGAGATAAACAGTGAGCAGACTATGGCCGTACTGGATGGAGATAAACAGTGAGTAGACTATGGCCATACTGAATAGAGATAAACAGTGAGTAGACTATGGCCATACTGAATGGAGATAAACAGTGTGTAGACTATGGCCATACTGAATGGAGATAAACAGTGTGTGAATATGGCCATACTGAATGGAGATAAACAGTGTGTAGACTATGGCCATACTGAATGGAGATAAACGTGTGTGAATATGGCCATACTGAATGGAGATAAACGTGAGTAGACTATGGCCATACTGAATAAACGTGAGTGACTATGGCCAATGAATAAAGTGGTAGACTATGGCCATACTGAATGGAGATAAACAGTGTGTAGACTATGGCCATACTGAATGGAGATAAACAGTGTGTAGACTATGGCCATACTGAATGGAGATAAACAGTGAGTAGACTATGGCCATACTGAATGGAGATGAACAGTGAGTAGACTATTGCCATACTGAATGGAGATAAAGTAGGTCAGGATCTGGCAGATACAATGATTTCATTTCCAGCTCTGTAAAGGTTCATTTTTAATCATTTTAGTTCAGTTTTCTTAAATCAGACTAGATTCATTTACTTGCCTATACCTTCAACAGATATGGTTTAAAACTTTGTTTGTGTCATATATCACATAAATACAAGTAGAAAGCATTAAGCAGTCAGACAACTGTGAGACTGCTACACTATCCATGAAAATTTGTCAGATTCTGACCTTATCTACCACAGGTAGATAGCTAAATGACCTTTGACATTCAATTTGCATTTAGGATCAAATGTTTAAGATGATTAATGATTTGAATGAAGCCAGCAGTAGAAGGACTATTTTACACTAATACCAACAATATCAACAACTAACCTTTGTTTTTCCCACTTGCCAGTCTGTTTCAGGTAGACTGAGTGCATTGAGAATGACCTTGACCTCTGACCTTGGGTCAGCATCAGAAGTCCTCTGAGACAGTAAACAGGAATATTTGTCCAAGAAGTTCTCTATGGGTACATGTACTGGATAGCCCTGCAATGCATGAAGGTAACATTCATACTTGCTAACTGGTCACTCAGACAAGACTTTATTGAAGTTCTTATCAAATTTTAATGTAGTAAGACAATCAAATAATTGCCGTTTTCAATTCAGAACATCTCTTTTAACAGAACATTCAAATTAACACATGTGTCTGAAATTATAACTTTTTATTTATATCTATAGCGACAACAAACTTGCACTCTATATCAACCATGTTTGATGAAACATATATGCTGCAAACTGTGGAAATGTAACTTACAGACAAAAGTCTTAACAATTTACGTGATTGATATAAATACAATGTGTTTCTGTTTACAAGAGAATAGAGTTATGTGTTTTACGTACTACCATAGACAGGTGTAGACAATTTGACCAAATAAATGAAGCACAGGGTGAAAGTGTAACATTTCAAATTAATGAAATGAAATAAACAAGAAACTGTAACACATTAATCATTTATTATTAAATTTCTTACTTGCTTGACAAGAGACAGGCAAAGGGAAGTCACTTGAGTTAAGTTTGTCAAAAGATGAGCAAGAGTTGTTTCCTTTGATAAGTCTTGTGATAAAAGTTTAGTTTGGCAATCTTACAATTAGCTGCATTCACTTGGCCGAGGTTACTTCCCAGGATTTTACTCTCTTCTAAATTGTAAGACACTGTGATCTATTGAATGAACACTGTGATCTATTGGATGAACACTGTGATCTATTGGATGAACACTGTGATCTATTGGATGACCACTGTGATCTATTGGATGACCACTGTGATCTATTGGATCATAAGTTAGAACCGTATCCTACCTCTCTTTTGATCCTGATGATATCAAGCATGCCAGAGTAACTCAACTGCAGGACAACGTCTTCATCAACATAACTGTTGGCTTTCTTCATGTTATTTGGCTTGACACATCTAACATACCTGAAAAATATACATGGCATAAAGGAATCACTGATTTGCATGGGTTCGACTCACATACCAACCTTACTCAAAAATGATGGTTTCATAAACTTCCCATCTGGACATAAAAACTGAAATAGTGTTAAAACAGATTTTAAACCCAAATAAAAAGGTCTAGCTTATCTATTGAACTATCTTTACATGTTTAAGAATAGTATGATTCCAACTTGCATCAATGTCTCTGTTTCAGCATTAGCTACTCAGTTACATTTTCATCTTTATTTAAAATGAAAGATCAAATTAATGTATGTTGACAAGAACCTATTTTCTAAATACTATATAATGAACTTTGTTACTCTCAGTTGCTTAAAACTAAGTGTTATGTAACATTTAAATAACAATATTGTCTTATTTATATAATTTCTTACATATCCAGAACAGATTTAGAGGAATACAATAAGTGCACAATAAAGTTATTTCATAAATCCTGCAAGCATACCATGGATTTGTTGTGGAGAGTATATCAACAAGGGCAGACAACTGGTGCTTGAACGTGTCACCTACTGTAGGTTTTCCCCTGGTTGTTCTAGAGATGGTATTACGTCCACTCAGATCCTCCAGTCTGACACCGAGCAAATCCTACAAGTGTATACAAAAGTGTCTAGAGATTGAAAGTATAAAAATTACCCTAGAGGGACATCTTGAAGACAACTTTCAGGGTTTCTATGGACACCAAAATATTTACTTCTAAATGCATGAATGAATTTAGTAATTCTACTGCAGTGGGATTCAAACATACAGCAATGAGAGACCAGTGATTCAATGGTCTGAACTATCATCTATATGTCATCACTACCTTGCTATAGTAAGATCTGAAATATTTCTCTAAGGTTGTCAGTCTTTAGCCTTTACACCTGCAAACTTTGTTCTTGTTATCTTCAATACAGCTTAAAACATCTGGATTTTAATAAGGCAATTACCTGCATAAGAGGAGAGATCTAAAATTTTCAAATCACAGAGAAACCCTTCACAGTACCAACACCTAGAATTATCTTTTTACACCTGGAATCCTAAGATATCCTAATCAGCATTATTTGAAACTTAATACATGTAAAAACCTCTGTTCTCAAACAAATGACTCTGCAAAGACCTTAAACCACAAGTCATAATTCTAACAAGTCTTTCAAACAAAGTACCTGGAATCTGGTAAGATCTTTGACAAACACATTGGTGGAGTTGTACATGAGTTCAAACAATTGGTCTTGTTGTACATCTTTATTTTTATCAAGGAAGCCAGCAGCATGGTATATGACTTTGCCAGCGTAGTGAAGGATTCCAAACTCTCGCTCCCACGTACGTCTGTCGTTACCCTTCACGTAATACTCGTGCTCCTCTAACTCCTGATGCTGTTTCAGCAGATATGATTTATCAGTTCCCTGCAAGGTAGAATATATCACAAGTAGACATGCCTTATCATGTAATATAGAATGGCAATTATGATTTTTAGTAAAGAAATGTTTATCAGTTCTCTTTGGCATAGTGGAATTTCAAAGTTCCAAGACAACTGACTGTATTTTACTTAAGCTTGGCCAGGGATATCATTCTGTTCTTAGAAAGACTACTGTGCAAACATTTATATTCATACAGAACTAATTTCGTGGATATTGTGTGTGATGTAAACCACAAAATTACTATTAAACCTTTACTTTTAGTGGAACAATTTCAATTACTTTCATATTAAAGACCCCAATAAAAAGTTGTTGTTATATAGGAAAAGCAGATTCCAAAATTCAAGTAGCCATAAAATTGCATTGTATTATAAATCAATGAAATTTTATGCCCACAGATTTAGATACATTCGTAGCAAGATATTCCTATATAATACTTTTGTTGTGTGTTTAACATTAATAACATAAAGTTCACAAATTCATTTGCTGACAAAACAGACGTTTTCTGAAATAGGTGAAATCAAGGCTTACTTTTTCTAGGAAAATGGATTCAAAATCAACAGTGCCAATTAAAAATTTTACTTGTCATGCATATAATACAAAACAAGAGTTGAACAGCCAACTCAAGGAAACAACAAAAGCTGTTGTTGCACAATAACGGAGTGTATTGCTTAAAATTGGCTGGGATGTTTGACAATGTTCCTATGTATCTTACCTGAGGAAATCTACACTCTTCATCTAACAATTTCATCACACATCTTGGTGCCTGAAAGGTAAATACAATCCATGGTTACCAACATAATACTGCCCCCAAACATAAACATTAAAACAAGACCTTCAATTGTCGTGATACATTGAACATAATAGTCTGTGTCAACTTAAAGGTCCATTACTTACACCAAATTGAATTTTCTTTTAAATCAGGAATGTAACAGGGAAATACAGTTTGAAACTGGCTTCTAAAACTTTACAATAGCCATGGAGTATTTCCCTGTTTGAAATACTGCTGCAGAAAAACGAGTGAATGTTTGTGTATTCCCTTAAATTGACCTGGGTCGTCTTTTTGTCCTACTTTCGCTTTGTTGAATGTTGTAAACAGTCAGACATATACTTTGCACATTATTGGAAGTAGACTTCTTCAATTATAATTCAAAATAGCCATGCTTATTTATGTACAACCTATTTACAGCCTCTCTCTAAGAGATTTCTAGAAAATTACAAAGATATTTGAAAACAGGAAAATCTACTTTCGTTTTTGAAAAGGCAAAATATAATTTATTAATTCTTTTGTTAAACTTAAATTTTCAACACAATATGGTCACATTCAATGCAGTGTATCATATTTTTCCTTCTGAGAAAATGCCCGTTACAATTCCAAATTTAAAAGAAAATTTGATTTGGTGTTAGTAATGGACCTTAAACTGAAGCACAGGATTTTCTAGAATATTTGTACTTACATCAGAAATTAAGACATTAATAGGTTACATATGTGAAAGTAAATGCAAAATTCCTGGTTGGTTAAACATACTTTCAGTCAAGTGGGTTACAATAGCCACTCTTAGATCATTCAAGTGAAAACACTCTAGCATCTTTAAAGTCCTTAAAGCTTAGACAATAGGAACAGACGGATGAAACTGTTCTTGTTTTAATAGCTTACTATTACTGGTACCTATCACCTGAATACTGTAGAAAACAGGCATAAACATAAAAGTACACTTAAAGCATTTTATGATCACTTAAAGTCCACAGGACCACATCCACAAGTACCTCTTATTTTACCAAGGAAGATGTCTTACCGGCAAAAACTGACCTTTATTTGTACGAAAAACATTTGTAACTTTACTTTTAAAATCAATGAACATGTTAGAATATATAGAGCAGTACTTTTTTTCAATGATGTTGCAAAAATTACAAAAGGCTTCCTGACACCTCTTTTTCATAAAGCTACTTCAAAACAAAAGAAATGAATATGTCAACATTGCTTTCGAGTGAAAGAACATGGTTCTATCATTATCCTATTAATATTACTTATCTTATAATATCAGTTAATTCAAAAAGATCCTGGGACTTTAAGCAAGTCAACTGTTCACAATATGAGCCTACCTTTTCTATAAGTTCCACACATTTTGTGTTATCTGTGAATGTTATATGTTCAAATGCAATCTCTTCATTGCGGTACTGAAACAAAACAGAAATGCAGCATATTTATAAAGCATGTGTAAAACATTTCTATCATAAATAATCAAACCTGTGAATAAAGATCATCCTTTGGGGAAACAAAATATGGCCATTGATGACAGGTGACCTTTACTCAGGGGTCAAATTGTTTTGTTTATTCATTAATAGTATCTGAAGGACCAGGCCCCAATTTCACAAAAATACTTAAATAATTGCTCAGCTGAGTATGTTATTTCAAAGTCAAATTTTCACTAAAAATAAGGATATTTCTTGTTGTCATTTTTAACGATAAAAAAATGTTGTACATCACTAAATGCAAGTCAGATATATCAAAAAATTCATTTGAGTACAACTTACAACTTAAATTTTTAAAAAATTTACTGATATAAATTACTTACAACATTTCCAGCACAAATACTGACAAGTGAATATAAATGTAATAAATGGGTAAATACAATTCTGACAAACTTGAATTTTTTAAAGGAATAAATATGCAAGGGGCTGATAAGTGTTGATATAAGTTGAGCATGTTACTGAATAAATACTTCAGTATTTTTGTAAAACCGGGGCCTGGCCTTTACTGACAGTGTGACCTTTATTCGGAGATGGCCATTAGCATAGGTTTGACTGTAATTTTAAATTCTTCAATTTGAAAGTTAAACAAAGGGAAACAGTATTAACCATATCCTGTCTGTCTTGCAATTGTGACAGTCCTAATGATTGTTCAAAGGGGGAGCTCACTCTAACCTAACTAACTGAATAGGGCATAGTGCAGATCATGACCAGACAGCACAGATTGAACCTGATCTGCACTTGTCAAAAAGACAAAATCACTTGCCATCAGGAGGGTAAGAGAAGAAATTCCTCTATAGGAACTTTATGTTTGTAAGTAATTATGTTCCTTGTTCAAAGTGGTAGACAGGTCATAGTCATTGTTTTACATAGTACATGAACTAAGTAGCTGCATCTGGAAGAATACTTACAGTTTCTTGTTCTAAGGCAAACACATAGTGGTTGAAGAATCTATGTAACTTCTCATTGGTGTAGTTTATACACAACTGCTCAAAACTATTCACCTGCAAGTAGAAATGATATACAACTGCTCAAAACTATTCACCTGCAAGTAGAAATGATATACAACTGCTCAAAACTATTCACCTGCAAGTAGAAATGATATACAACTGCTCAAAACTATTCACCTGCAAGTAGAAATGATATACAACTGCTCAAAACTATTCACCTGCAAGTAGAAATGATATACAACTGCTCAAAACTATTCACCTGCAAGCAGAAATGATATACAACTGCTCAAAACTATTCACCTGCAAGTAGAAATTATATACAACTGCTCAACTTCATACACTTTTAGGTCTTCAGAATCTTCTGTGCCCACTCGATGCTGTGCATCAATGTGTCTGTTGTCAGCTGTAGAAGCTCCAACTGAAGGGAAGTAACTCAAAAGATACAATTCAAACATTGCATGTCAAGGATTAGCTCTCTTGCTATAGAAAGATGTAGATAGTTTATGGTTCACCACTAATAAATCTGGGCCAGTTCAAGTGGATCAGGATAGTAAATAAATAATAACTCATAATATATGACACCATGTAAATAGCTTGTTGCATACTTCAGCCAAGATTAATGTCCCAGTTTATTTTTGACACTTCACTCCTAATGGTTACTGAAACCAAATGACTTGAATGCACTTGCAGCACATTAGCATGAAATGAAATGTAACAAACGCGGGTCAGGTAACCTTAAACTGCTAAACTGGAAACAATAACCACTGAGTGGTTTAGACTACAACATACAGGGCTTCCGTTAAGGGATGTCCAGAGGTACATGAATTCAAAATTTGGTCTAAGAAATTGTTCGATAGACTTTGAATGGTGGCCTTGGTGTATATGCAGTTAGCGCTATTAAGATGTGTGCACCTTACTAGCATCCTGCCGGGTCAATATATAAACTTTTTCCAATCAATGTGAACATGACTGTGTATGACTGAAATGAAGTAACTGGAATAAGTACATTGTCCTTATTTATCAAACACCAGACTTTTTATATGAGAAACTAATCTGAGCACAGCAGCCTCAATGAGACATTTTTTCCTGGAAACTGTATTATGATTGACAAATAAAGACCAAGAAAAATTAATCAAATATTGCCAATATTTCTGTTTACAGAAAAGAAATGACCAAGTGATAAGCTTTATAAGTCAATATATCACCAAGGAAATTTATGTGTCTTGCAGAACAATACATTTTCTTTCTAATTTTTCTGAAGGAGTCACTATTAGTTGTCACCTTCCCTGTATATGTCTCATCACTTTACAATCATGTATTTATATTTTACAGATAATTGCAATTATTCTGATAGATTTCCAATAAAGTTCCATAATGACGCAGAGCTGTCAATTCTGCAAACAAACATGTCTTAATACACTGCAGAATTACAGTATCATCATCATTTGCCTGTCCTGTATCAGTAGGTACCTGCCTTAAGCAGACAATATTTTGGCCACTTTCTAAGCAGACAATATTTTGGCCATTTTCTAAGCAGACAAAATTTTAACCATTTTCTAAGCAGGCAATATTTTGGCCATTTTCTAAGCAGACAATATTTTGGCCATTTTCTAAGCAGACAATATTTTGGCCACTTTCTAAGCAGACAATATTTTGGCCATTTTCTAAGCAAAAATATTTTGGCCATTTTCTAAGCAGACAAAATTTTAGCCACTTTCTAAGCAGACAATATTTTGGCCATTTTCCAAGCAGACAATATCTTGGCCATTTTCTGAGCAGACAACATTTTGGCCATTTCCTAAGCAGACAATATTTTGGCCATTTTCTCATACTTGTATTAAGCTGGGACCTACTGCAAGTGTTCACATTTCATGTATCCTTTAAATGGCGCCCTTAAAGGTTTGACTGTAAATATATTACAGAGACTGAAATTAACCATAATGGTCCTCCAAGGTTATGTCATGTCCTGACACAAATCTTGGTAAGTATCAAGTACCAGAAGCAAAGTAGATTACAGCAAACATTAAAACATCCGCCTGTCAACACTGCGTGCTGGCCACTTGAAAACAGTTCCCCATTTAACAGGACAGACTAAAATGAAATTTCCCTGGAGAACAAAAAACACCCACAGACATTTTGGGCACAGACATGATAGAGAGCAATGCACTTCATCTATCCAGACAGAGGAAGATAAAGTGGGATGTCAAAGTTCTCATGAAAACTGTCAGGACAATATGTTATTGCCTACTTCTAACACATTGATTAAAGATTCCTTCCGTATTGTGCAAAATCACTTAGTTTCAGGTTTAATTGCTTGGTAGATTCCTAAATATTGATGATGTTTTCAGGGCATAATAAGACCTGTCTTTCACTATGGTAGGTATGTGCTGTACAGTGCACCAGAATGAGACTTATCATCACACCATTGTCTGTTGTTGTTGTTGAGGCATCAAAAAACAAATTAATGTGATCTTGCCCTTGAACTGAAATGGTTTCCATGTTTCTTGATTCCTCAATCAATGGGTTTCAGCAGAAATTGAGAAGACATAGGATGGACAGAAAGCAGACAAACAGATATTGTTCATATATTTTTCTCTGCCTTTACCATAGACATATATGTCTCTGTCCTTATTATGATATTTACACAGACAGTTGACAAATATGCTAGTGCCAAACAATACAGATGAAAAACTACTGGCGCCCAAGTGAAATCAGCTGAGCATAGACAGACTTTTTCCGCCTCTTTATGATACATGACACAAACATATAATTTACATGATTTCAACTGTAAGATTATGCCATTGCCAATTACACAACCACTTGTTAAAGACCCACTTGACTCCATCATCAGCTGCTGACACTGGTTCCCTGCATATGAAACAAGCAGTACTCAAAAACCTTTAAAACATTAAGTACTAACTCATTTTCCTTACAAGCTCTGCAACTTCAATTATGTTCAAGTTCACAATGTACTTTAGATGAATTACCAGGAGCAGCTATCATTAATGCATGACATGTTGTAATCTCACTGTTCTGCATGGAAAGCATATAAATTTTCCAGTGGTGTCTATATTAGACAGAATGCATTATGCTTGGGCAAACTCTACTGGAGCCTACGTCTGTCATGTCCTGGAAATGGATCTGCACTCAAAACATCACTTTCCAACTTTTCCAGACCACTTTTATTACATATTGCCATCATAAGGTGATATATATGTTGATCAAAATCCCATCTTAAAAGCTTTCCTGTAATATCACAGTATTATTTCTTGAAAGCAGGAGACCAAGTCTGGTTCCCAGTTGAAGTGACCACCTATAAGAAACTGTTTCTTAGGCAAGAGAGATAACTATTTGGAGTCTTTTCAAACAGATAATAAGAATTATCAAAGGCAATTAAGGAGAAATAAATACAACCATTTAAACTGAGACTATCTAGTCTAATGGGAAAGTTTGTGTTAAAAGCAATCACTCCAGTACCGGATAACAGTTTTCTCCTAAGTATTCATTTGGTCTGATTTCAGATAAGAATAAATCAGCAATTTCTGTCCTAATTTGTCAATTTTCTCAAAGAACAAGATTGCCTCAGATTTTGCAAACACACTTAAATTATACAAATGAAAATTTCTATTTTCTAAATTCTTTGCTATTTTCTTTATCATTGTTTCACTTAATCCAGCTTAATTAATGTTATGTTTTCATAGCTCTTGAAAATAACTGCTGGCTTTAAGTGTTTTTTTTTCATAAGTGAACTGTTGGAAGAAGTAATCTTTTTTACAAATTTCTTTCTAAAGATGTCAAAAATTCATTATTTCTGTTAGAGACCCACCTGAATAGAGAAATAAATTAGCTTTATTTTCATTGACATGGAAACAAGCAGGTATTACAGATGAGGCTTAGAGTAACAAACTGAGTGATGTACAAACAACTGTAATAACATAAACAGACAAACATTATCCATTGATCAGTTAATACTCAACATAAACATCTGTACCAGGTGTGAAACTGGGAAGAGGCATGATGCTGCCATAGAACTCTCAGGAAAGTACTGTTAACAGCAGCCGATTTTATTTATAAAATTTTGTTTTACTGGACTCTTGATCAGAACCATGTGGATACAACAACAAAAATTAATGTTGAACTTGCATGTAACATTAGAACAAATCTAGGTGTAAAATCAACACACAGACTTCCTAGAGCTGCCTCTGAGAGGAGTATATGATACAGCTGTTGAATAGATTGTTAACATTCCAACAGCAGCTTTGATAATTACTTTGTCAGATTTCTCAATGAAAACGAGCTGTCAAAGAAGTTACAAATCATGTCTTAGACAATCTAGTTAAATTCACATAACTTCAAGTCATGAATTTCCGCAAGCATTGCTCTTCGATGTTACAGCTTGTCAGCACAAATGTGTACTAAACACTAGCCTAAAACAATGAAAACTCCCTTTTGATGTCTATAAGTAAAAGAACAGGCTGACCCTTGGTTGCATACCCAAGTGATTACTTTTGCCTACTTTCATGCAATTAACTAATTCATGCTTGCATACTGAAAATTATTCACCTTACTAGTTCATTCATAATATGATACATGTATATATTATCATAAAATAAAATCATTTTGAGAAACAATATAGGACTTGTTTTTTTTAAAGAATTATCACAATTTAATTGTTAATCAACTTATAAATTAATTCCTATCAGACTAAATACTCCATAATGTATATATTTTCACTGAAATATTGACCCTCTCTACTTGGAAAGTCTACTATAAAAGACGGAACAAGCTATTGATGCAAAATACCTCAACTACGGGAATGCAAGGGTGTGTACCGAGTGCTTGCAACACCATTACTCAGCCAAACTGCACGATGGTTTGTAGGATATATATAAAGAACAAAGAGGTGTTTCTATAATCAATTCTATCAAATGATCAAACCTGATAATTTTAGTACAATTTTCAGCACAACAAAAAGCAAGGAATTAAAGTCTTCTATAAATGTTTGTCATTTTCTACAGTAAACTTCCTTATAGCATAAAACAATACCAGTAAATGTAATTAAACGTTGACAGGAAAATAAATGATTTAAGGTCAAGTATTTTGTTCAGAGATCTCTTGAAATCTCGCTGGAAACAAGGGTCCCACAGCTTCTTCGTGTTCAACTGCAAATTCCACTCAAGAAGAAAGCTACTTTATTTAGAAACTACTTATGCTTTATGACTTATTGGAAATGTACAATGATGAAAAAATGCGAGGCATAAATGCTTCAATATATCCTGTTTACATCTAGATCTACTATATACAGTCGAACTTGCACATGCCGCCACTTGTATTTATCAGACCAGTAATAAGCGACCTATAGTCAGTCTTTTCTTTGTAATTTTATGGCATTTGGTATCTGTACTCATACTGAATAAACAGAATGTCTGTAAAAACCAAAGGGAATGTTTGTCCTGCTCAGTGATGCTTTGTATTAATTAAAACAAGATTGACAGTACATTAAACCTAACTTCTAAAGGTGATACACACACATATTATGAGTGATTCTAGATTTTTTTTATCCTAATATAAATTATTTATTAGGTAAAGTCAGTGAACCCAATCAATATAAATAAATGTGCTTTTACTTGGGACTGGTTACTTGGTTCAACATATAAATTGATGTGATAGAAGCATTTGCTGTCCTTATTGTTTCACTTCCTGTTAATTAAGGTCAAGTGCTTTTCTTAAAAATACCAAGTAATATAATTACCTTTTCAATGTAAAGCTTTGGCTGAAGTATAGCACAAACCTAATGCTTATTTATGAATTATTGTCAATTCTGTAATATTAATACAATGGACAGAACCATATAATGCCAAAGCATGAACTGCTAATGTTAAATTACAGTGCAAATTGAAACCCTTTGTTTTCCCTGCAGGATGAAGATTTCAATGTCCCGTCAGCATGTGATCAGCAAATTTGCAAAAATAAAATTGTATGTAGGCCGGGTATAAGTCAGAAGATTTAGACTGTGACATATTCTGTCCCGAATGGGAGGTTTTTTTTTCATATCTTGTTTATCAAAGAAGGTGCCAGTCTGTTATCATGTTAAATGTTACAAAAACATTGGATGTCAATGACTGGCAAAGGCAATGTAGTGGAAACCCAGAGATAAGGTAACTGTAGCCAAAGTCTTTGTAGACAATTTATCACTGATACAAGTTGTACAGAATGTTTGCCAAATTAGCATGAATACATCTGGCAGGATAGGATGCTTTCTTCAACTCTGAGGCTCCATTTCATTCCTAGTTAGAAAGTACTTTTGCAATCCAGGATTTCTTTGTTAATGTGCTGATCTATGCACATGAAGTTGGCTTCTGACCCTACATATTTTCAAATTCAATAAAAATGTAATTTCAGAAATGGGAGTACATGTATAATTTTATTCACTGCAGCCTAACTTAAACTGTAAATACCAACATATTTATTTCAAGAGTAACAGGAAGCAATGTATAGGACTTTCCAACAAAAAATCAGGACAAGATGGACATATATGGTCCTGAGCAGCCAAACTAAACTGGATAAGATATGACATATATGTTCTCAGCAGATATTAACAGGACAAGAGACATATAACAGGAGTAGCAATATGTTTTCCCACGACAAGATAGGAATATGTGGTTCCTCAACAGAAAGTAACAGGACAAGATAGGTTATATATGGTTCCTCAGCAGAAAGTAACAGGACAAGATAGGACATGGTTCCTCAGCAGAAGATAACGGATAAGTTAGGACATATATGGTACCTCGGCAGGAAGTAACAGGACAGAAAATGCAAAGACCCAGATAACACAAAGCAACAGGATAGGACAGGATATTATAGTTCCTTAGAACATGTCCTGTAAGATATTTGAAAGTGATCTGAAAATAGAACTGAAGATTTCCCCATTACCTGGAAGTTTTCAAATCCAAATATATCAAGTATCCCTATAAATCGTGTCTGGTGTGTTCCCGGATTTGTACACTTGTTCACAGCATCCACCAACCAGGCAAACGTCCGAGAATAAAGGCACTTTGCCATTGCATGGCGATTTTCGCAGGCCTGTAATTTAAAAGGGAAATAATGCATAAAGCTTACAAATATACAGGTTGTTACAAAGAAAATTATAGCAGATAAACATGAAACTGACACATCTACCCTTAGTTTACAGAACTTTAACAATAACTTACATGACTCTAACCTAAATGTAGACATGCATGCTGACTATACCTTCTTAAATGGTCACTTGCTAGACACCTTATCATACAACAGAACTGCTTAACATGTTATTGATATAAAATCTGAGGGTTTTTTTTGGTTAAAAAGTATAATCAAGGATATCATAAACATTGAACAAATATGCGAAGAATCTTCTCAATTCTTACAAATATATCAGGCAAAGGTATTGTCACATTTCACATAAAGAGAATTGGTGTAAATAACAAGGGGCTAGTTGGGAAGTGTAATCCAAAACATTAAATCAACATTTTGCAGGTTCAAGCCATACTCGAGGTCACATTAACCTTTCCCTGCAACCCCTTGTCCCAGATGACCTTGGAAACAGATCCAGGAGTGACTCAATCCATTGAAAGCTCCTGTGCAATCAAACTAAAACACAAACAATTTGTATCATAAAAATACATTTGTTAAGCTTCTGACATAAAACTTCAAATATTCAATATTTATTTCTGATGTATCACTGGAATTTGAGCAGTTTCATTTAGAATATAAATCAAGCCTAGCTGTGGAAGCATTATGAATCTGATCCAATCTTATCATTTCAAGACCTCAATCTATCACGTCTAAGTGATTGTATCTTAACTTAGCATTACAGACTTTGAAAGCAATCAGAAAATATGAATCTCATTGACTGCTGAAACCATACAGATAGTCATGTTCTTGTGTTTGTTTGAAACCTTACAATTGGCGATGCTCAGATTATTGTATGAATTGATTCTTTCCTGTGAAGAAGTTGAAATGCTTAGATTACTGGAATATTCTAATCCATTTGAAACTTTGGCGAAATAATAACATGTTGGAATGGATAAAATATACAGTCCTGATTCTTTTTTTAACAATACTCATTACTGTTGACACAAAATTATGTTACAAAGACATTGAATTTTAGTTTCTTGTAACATAAATATTCAAAGGAAACCATGCTTTAATCACAGAGACTCTCTCAAGAGATCACAGCATGCATAATGACTTTGATCTCTCAGAACAATGTATGCTATTAAGACATTGCATCAATAGTCAAGTGACATCTGAAATCAAATATCTGCCCTCAAAGAGATGTTCTGTAATGCAGTTAGAGGACACTTGTCTTTTGTCTGATAGAACTGGCTGGTGAATCTATTTGGAAATATACATGTTTTTATAGGACCTGTATGAATTTTTGGGGACGGGGGGGAGGGGTTCCTTATAAATCTAAACTCCTATTGATTTGCATAATAATGCAAAAAGAAATATTTATCCAATTTATGTTTGCTCGGTCTTCATTTCTGCATCCGAGACTTTCTTAAACCTTTGTTACTACATATTGCAGTTTGACATTATTGGATAATCTTACTTCATAAATCTTCTGATGACCAAGACTACAGTATCTGCTTGTTCATCGCCTTCAGCAATTTTTTGTGATATTGAGATTACAAGAAAACCTACCTCTTGGTGTTTGAAAGGTATACTGGTAACTGTTCCACGCACTTGGATTTGTCTACACAATAAGGCCTCAACAAATCCATCGAGATTAAATCCAAGTAGATCACAAACTAATCCAACTATTTCCAAATCACTCTCTGTTAATTCACTCTTCTCACCTTCAACATCTTGGAATTTGAGATTTCCTAGCCACAGAATTGATGACAATATCCGAAATATGCCGTCAACCATTTCTTCAGAGACACTTAACACATTTAGCGCTAATCGTAGCCTATCAAACATGATGGAGTCATTGACTCCGTCCAAGGTGTAACATCCACTTTGATCAAGATATGCGTATGATTGCACTGGCCCCACATTGTACTGCTCCTTGATTTCTGGCGATGCTTCTGCACCCGCAACAAACTGATAGAAAACGTGATAGTTGCGTTCATTGGCCGACTGAAACGTGATACGTGACTGTTCCAGGAGGTAGTCTTGCACAATACAGCCTCTGATCTGACAGGACATGTCAAAACAAACCTGCACGAATTTTCCAAACCGACTTGAGTTGTCATTTCGTACCGTCTTTGCATTTCCTGCAACATAGTTACATGTATATTAATATTTCATTATGAAAGTGGACTACACAATTTCTGCAAGAACTTGCTAAGCAAATTAGAACTAGAAATTTGAAAGTGCTTTGAATTAGTAATAAAAGCCCCTTAACTCATAAGGGGACTGAAAGTTTGGACTTCTACCTTTACTACAAGTGGGAGTCATAAACAGATCCTGACCCCCAGCACTGCACCGACAGAAATACCAACACTCTCCTTGCCTGCTTGTGTTTTTTGTCACAACTATTTTTCTAAAAAGTAAAAAGCCCTACACTTTCATGGTACTGTTCAGGCAGTTAAACAGGTAAAGTTATTTTTTCCTCTTCTGGGAAGCTTCATAATGGCCAAAGACATCATCCCTAACTGATTGCAAAAACATGTAAAGGCTAGTTCTTGTCTCTTGTTTTCTTTACTTTTCTAAAAACATGTAGGTTAAATGCAACATAAAGGTAACGGCTATAAAGTATAGGATGATTTATATGCAGAGGTAAAGTATAATAAAATATAGTATTTATGATCATTTTGCACCAAATCCTGGGGAAAGGTGTTACAAAAATATGTGATAAACACAAAAACAGATATATTAGAATTTAAGAAAGATATATCTTAATATTCGCCCCCTTATCAAAAGAGTAAAACTCCAAGATTTTAAGAACTTCTAGGTTTGCCTTTCACCACTAATGCAGCATGGGAAACAGATAGGGTTTGTGGCAAGGGTAAAGACACCAAATAAATTTATCTATAGGCTCTTTTAAAACTGAGGGGTTATCTCAATAAATACCTATACTGCAAAAATCTGCTATCATTCGAAAAGTGTGCCTGTAAAGCAAATCATTAATTTCACGTAATAAATCATGATTTAATCATAACATTTCTATGTTTCGATGTATTCATTACCGTAACATTCTGAAATGCCAGATGTGTACTTGGTACATTACAGAAACCTATTAAAATCCAGTTCTAAATTCTCAGAATACAAAAGTGGGTGAAACCAGATCAGTAGGTGGGGAATTAGAGCACAATTGTTTGAGAGATGAAGACATCAGATGAAACAAAATGTAACAGACAAATCTACAGGTACCACAATAAACCTTCCTACAATTAGTAAATAAACATTTGTTACGGGAAGAAAAGTTTGGTGGTTTTCTAATGGTTTGTCTAGATTACATAATTTTTTGAATTAAGGAAACTGTCTCATGGAATCATACTAGCGTACCAGCCTTCCCTTTTAATATTTTATTCTAAATCTTAACAGCCTGGTGGGGCTACTGGTAAACCAAGAACTTTTAAATCGCTGCAAGTTTGTTGGAAATGAGCAGCTTTATCCGTTGTATTAAAGTAATCATAGCATAAAATATTTTAATTTACACTCATCACTGTAGGTGATTCATAACTCCACCTATATGCTTCAAATTACTCAATGATTAAATATGAATAATTTATAACTAAACCTTAGCACCTTCTTGCACTTTGAGAAATGATTATGTTCATGGAAGCTCAGCAATTACTTGTTATGTAATACTGATTTATCATTCAGGTGGAATCAGGACCTTCAGGTGGAATCAGGACCGGACAAAGTTAATCTTATATTCCCCCTCATCTTTTCTATGGACAGCATAGTGGAATATCTTTCATCTACATTGAAACTTCTGTTTGTTTTTTTATTTTTTAAGTTCAGTGCATGGTGAAAGCATTTATTTCTATAAAAATGTCTATTTCTACGAATAAAATGGCAAAAAAGGAGAAGAATCATAACTCTTGCTTAGTGAAGCTTTGTTTTTACTTCTTATATGTGAGGTACGACCCTTGATAAGTTTGAATGATTTAATCAAAATCGTGCAGAAATACAAGGGTGTAAATTGCAGGCAGCTGTCAAAAATCTGATTTTCATTAATCAGAGGGCAAGATCAATCAGAAAAAAAAAACACAATTTAATATCTTCAAGAACTCTTGTAAGTTCTTAATACACCAGTTAACAGAAAACTGGGCCAGAACAAAAGATAAGTTTCTTTGCTACCAGATAAAAAAGATTTTCCCAAGTGTTGGAGCACATTCTGCATCGCTGATAAGCCCAAAACTGGCTTGGTTTATATACAGGTAAGTGAATCAAAATCAATCCAGGAAATGCCTGACTCCTGTTGTATACACTTCAGTAAGATGAAAATGTAAACATTGAAAAATTAGAGGAATGTGGGTAAAAAAAAATGCAGTGTCTGGTTCCAATCTGGTGCAAGTGTTGAATGTTTGAAGATTTTTTTAATTGGCTACAGGTGCTTGTATAATGATAGATATCATATCCCAAACATACTGAAAAATAACAGGACTGTTGAGAAACTGAAAGCATATACATGACTGTATATACATGAATAGTTTCTACAGAGACAATGACCCACTAATGGGTACTTCACAGTCTTACAAAACTGCTCTCCCATGACGGGCTCTGTTCATATGATGGCTTTGCAATATGCAAATTTACTGTGTTGCATGCAAAGCCATATTCAATATAGTGAACAGAAAATTGTTGCATAATGAGACAGTTTTCTGAACCGGGTCTAGAGCGTAAATCAACTCAAATATGAATATGACAGACAGAAGTGCCTTAAAGAATTCTCAAAATAACTTAATCATTTATAATTATATATGCAAATTGTATCAGTTGATAGACCTTGAATCAATTTGTAATTCAAAAATTTATGTAACATTTATTTTGCCACAGTTATACAAGCTTATGTGTCATCTTTGATGAATAGTTTTAAACTAGATTTCCTTAACTACTGTCAATTAAGTGAAAGGTACAGTAAATCAGATTATTTTTGCGTGACAAAACTTTCACTACATGTGAGAGCAGACCAACTTAATCATGAACTTTATATTCGTAAAAGAGATTTCTCTTATAGTAAATATGTGCGAAATGAATCTTTCATTAGATTTTTAAATTAGCAAAGTGGGAAGTTCTTGAAACTAGTGTAATAATAAATCATCTCGAGTATTACCCAATTCACAGTATTTCATTTATAAACTCTTCAACTACATCTTATTACAGTTGAAAGAATGCAGGATACTGTACAGTCTGTCGATCTTTTCTAGACAAAGAATTGTTTTATGTAATTCTAGAGAAAATTCATAGCTAACTATTTGAATACAATGTATACATTGCAAGTCAGTGATGTCAATTTTACAGGGTCACAATAAAATCCGTCCTATTACATAGGGCAAAACTTTACAACTTCTGTACAACTAACCAGTAAATCAGTTTCTTCATAATTTGTATCAGTTTTAACAACACAGTCAAAAATCACCTTAACATGTAAATACTTTGGAATCAGGATTAATTTGAAAAATACAGAAGGAATTTTAGAAAAATGGCTATTGATTTGTCTGACCAACAACTATATATGAATTTTCAGGATCAAATTTTAGGTCAGTACTGGACAACTAACTTCTGCCAAATTGATCATATTTTCATCTGAACAGAAGAAACAAGAGGGCCATGATGGCCCTATATCGCTCACCTGAGTACAAGCGCACTTGCCTGGTGGGTGTAGTCAATTTTGACCCTAGAGGCATGATCTGAACAAAGTAGGTGGAAGACCACTAGACAATATTACATACCAAATATCTAAGCTCTAGGCCTTGTAGTTTTAGAAAAGCAGATCTTTAAAGTTTTTTTCTATACCAAATGACCCCCTGGGCAGGATAAATTTTGACCCTGGGGGCATGATTTGAACACACTTTGAAGAGGTCCACTAGACATGGTTACACACTAAATATCTAGGCACTAAACCTTGTGGTTTTGGAGGAGAAGATTTTAAAAGGTTTTCCTTTATAATATTATGTCTTTGTAAAACAAGTGACCCCCTCGGCAGGGCCAATATTGACCCCAGGGGCATAATTTGAACAAACTTTGAAAAAGTCTTCTAGGCAATGCTACATGCTAAATATCTAAGCTCTAGGCCCTGTGGTTTCAGAGAAAAAGATTTTTTAAGGTTTTCCTATTTAAGCCTATGTTAAACCAAGTCAGTTTTGACCCCGGGGTCATAATTTGAACAATCTTTGTAGAGGTGCACTAGACAATGCTACATGCCAAATATCTGAGCGCTAGGCCTTGTGGTTTCAGAGAAGAAGATTTTTAAAGATTTTTCTATTTGTTGCAATAGCAATTTTTTGAACAATTTTGGTAGAGCTTCATGCAAGAATCGTATCTGTCAAGTTTCATCAACATTGGCCCAGTGGTTTCAGAGGAAATGTCGTTTGAAGCTAAATGTTGATGGACAACTGACAACCATCAATCCTAAAAGCTCACCCTGGGAAAGCCAGGTGAGCTAAAACGATTATAAATTTGTACGAATATAGTAAAGTGCTCTGCTATATCTGATATCAGTATGTACTTGACCAAATGTGTTGTTGTAACATCAGTGTTACAGGAAGTGACTCTTACTGGTGATAACTTGCCGACAGGAAAGCAGTCATTAACATACAGACTGTTGAGCATTAGGAAGCTGTGTAGCATATATCAAAACAACTTACACTCCCTAAGTACTTCAATAGGTCAACTTGTACAAAATACTGGTACATGCCCTTAGCAAAAACTGGCTTGCAATGTATATTGTATGTACATACTGTATTTCTCATTTACACTCAAGGTAGGTGTCCTTTTATGGTCCCTGCACATTAAATAAGGATTTCAGTTTTTCCCTACACAGAAAAAAAATTGTCCCCCTTATTTTGGGCAACCAATATAGAATAACAGTAGCAAGTAAACAATCGTAATGGCTTGCAGAATAAATTAGCGGCAGACACAAAGCTGACAGATCAAAAGTACTAAAATTAATTTCTATCACACTGACAAATCAATGGAGACCCAAGTATCGGTCGAGTGAAGCAACAGATTATACATTGCACAGACTGCAGAGCTATGAGTAAGTTTTCTGCACCTAATGTGCCATGCTGTGTGCTATATGCTATGTGTGCATCTCATTAATTTCAATACATGTAAGCCATGCATTGTTTATATTCTTGTCAGGTTTTTATTTTATCAGACTGCTCAGCAGATCTTGTGATATTTTGTTTGTATACTGTGAGAGTTGAATTTTCATCATTTCGAAATAGGAGTCTAGAATTCACTTTGAAAGACCCTTTTAACCCTTGAAACTTTGAATTTGAATGAAGCAGATGACACGAGTTGTGACTACCACTTTGTGGCATGAAAACAAAAACTGGTCCTGCAACAAATGACTAGCTTTAAAAAGATAAAGGTCCTTCAAAGGATAATGGTCATGTAGCAATATAGGTTTGGGCCACTCAACCGAAAGGTTGTACTTTTCTCAGAACTACTGCAAATTCAACCATGCTGCTCTCGTCTTACCAAATGCTTCAAGCACTGTGTTGGCTTCAAGGATTTGTTGTTCTACCCAGAATGATGTATGGTTGGTCACACAACATAGATACTGTAGGATAAACTTTGTGTTCTCTGTCTGCAATTATATATTCATAAAGTTATTACATAAAACACAATAAAGACTGAAGAAAAGCAAATTATTGACAAGAATGACAAGGGTCTGATTAAAATGACGAAGGCATCACATCATTATACTTCAGTTAACCAATAATCAATTTCAATTTATTCCAACATCTAAGGGATCAGGGAGCTATGAGTAATACTGAGTACATGTACATGTTTCTATCTTTAACTCGCAACATAATCATATGCATTACAGGAAGTCTCGCTTGCCAAGTAAAAGATTTATGACTGATGTGACAAGAGGCGAACCTTTCCCGCACCACTTTCTCCGCTGATTATACATGACTGGTTCGTCTTCCCGTCAGCCCCATTGTTGTTGTCGTTGAGCTTCTGGAAGGCGGCTTCAGCGATTGCAAATATATGAGGTTCAACTACACTCAGCTTCTGACCATTGAATGCTTCTACATTCTCCTGAAACAGAGAAAGGAAAAGTTCACACTCCTTAAATACACTAATTGCATTTTCTCTTTAAAGTTTGATAAACAGCAACTGTTGTGTCTTAAATACCAAGAAATTAAAACAAAATGAGTGAATACTGGTTAACTAAGCAATAAACTGACAAATTGTAAACTTAGTACTAAGTTGATTTATATACATGTACCAACAATGCAGTTCCTGCAGTATTTGGAATTGTAGTCAATTGATCATTTAGACAGTAAACTTAAGAAAAACTGCAAGAAGGAAACCACAATACACCAGACAATAAGGTTCAAAGAACATACATGTACATTTACCATTATACTAGGTATGTTTATATCTATGTTTTGGGTGAATTACTAAATAGATTATTATACCTGAACAAAGCAGGACACTGTATCATTTAACATTAGTACTTCATACTAATTTTAATCCAGTTTAAAATTTATGTCTGAATGAACATTATCTAATGTTAATTGATACAAAATAAATCTTTATAGGTGTACAAGTCATTATTAAAATATTTCTTTTCATGTACATGATAGTACGATCAAACCGCTATTATAGATGTGCATACTGCACTCGTAACAGTTAAAATGACATAAAATTTATACGCTGTTGAACATTTGTGAAATTTGAATTTGTACTGTGACATATTCTTTTTCATTTCGGTATGATCATTTCAGATTTTGATGATGATGATGATGATGATGATGATGATGATGGTGATGATGAGATAATGATGATGATGACAATGACGATGATGATTAGCATTAACATTACGCAAAAGAACAGGAATGAGAAAGTACAGGTGATGATCGTGATAATGAATTTTCTAATCAAATATAATCAATATGATGGTAACAGAGGTAACTACAAATTATGGTGATGACAGTGATGATAAAGATGATGCACCAAAGCATTGAAGTGTCAAAGTTAGACTGTGACTCACACTTATAAACCAGATATCATAGACTTGAATCTCATTGACTCAGAAGCATATTCTTTTTATTGCCTTCATTACCGGGGAGTATAACAGTTTCACTTGACTTTCAACCTCCTTTCGCTTGGCCTGAGCTTCGTTCAAAAGATCAAAAACCAGTAAAATTGGGCAAAACAAAAAATAATTTAAATATAAGTATCTAAATATTACCAAGCTAGAGGTAGTTTACATCATGAACCTGTATACAAATTATTTTCGAATGTTTGAAACCTATTAAAATTTCAAGATACAGATCAAGTCTACAATAGAGGACTGATACAATTGTTTCTTTCTGCTTTGAACAAGTGTCAGATTATAATCAAATATTTTCAAATTGTTACTGCTGAATTTTCTAATCTCCAATAAAGCTATAATTAAATACATTGTTGAACTCTTTGAGATGAGAGGGTGCAGGCTATTAATTGATTCTAGCGTCCAATAGATTAATTATGAAACAAAGAGAATCAATGAAATATCTGTTGACAAAAATCGGACCCTGCCCCAAACAGCTGCACAAGTGTAAAAATATGGAAAAGTGACCTTGTTGCTAACAGCTGCACATGTGTCTAATTGAATCAACACTGTAATTAAATACTTGTTGATAGATGATATAAATGAAGAAAGCTTCTGTATGTAACAAATATATAATGTGAAAATCTTAACCAAGAACCGAATGTGAATTCTGATATAAGCAAGCATAGTAATGTTCCTACAATTTGCCTCCAGGTACAAAAATAAAGTCAGGGATAGAAAGATTAACATTATTATATGTGATCATTCTGAGATTATAGAAAATGATTTTAGAAGATAATATTGAGTTCTTATGTTGCTACCCGAAACTCTGCAAAATACAAGAGTGAAGAGATACAGAGAAGTGGCCCAATAAAACATGAACAAGGCCCTATAAAACATGAACAAGGCCCTATAAAACATGAACAAGGCTCTATAAAACATGAACAAGGCTCTATAAAACATGAACAAGGCTCTATAAAACATGAACAAGGCCCAATAAAACATGAACAAGGCCCTATAAAACATGAACAAGGCCCTATAAAACATGAACAAGGCCCTATAAAACATGAACAAGGCCCTATAAAACATGAACAAGGCCCTAAAAACATGAACAAGGCCCTATAAAACATGAACAAGGCCCAATAAAACATGAACAAGGCCCAATAAAACATGAACAAGGCTCTATAAAACATGAACAAGGCCCTATAAAACATGAACAAGGCTCTATAAAACATGAACAATGCCCTATAAAAGATGAATATCATGTCTTTCCGCGGAAGATGTAGCCCCATTACATGTCAAGCTAGTTGCCAGACATTAACATCCTTCACTTGAGTTTCCAATGATCTTCATTTAAAGGTTTCTGTATTTTCAATCACTTCATATTATATGATGTTACTAATAGCAATTAATAGCCATTAAAGAGATTAAATGTTATCAGTGTCAGCCACATCCTATATTGCAAGTTCTTCCTTATATGAACAAGAGGGCCAAGATGGCCCTATATCGCTCACCTTGGTACAAGTCCACTTGCCTGGTGGAAGATCACTAGATAATGTTATATACCAAATAAGTTTTCCTATATACGCCTTTGTAAAACAAATGATCCTCCCCAGGCAAGGTCAATTTTGACCCCAGGGGCATAATTTGAACAAACTTTGAAGAGGTCTACTAGGCAATGCTACATGCCAATTATCTATGCTCTAGGCCTTGTGGTTTCAGAGAAAAAGATTTTTAAAGTTTTCCCTATATAAGCCTATGTAAAACTAAGTGACCCCCGGTGCGGGGTCAATTTTGACCCGGGGGTCATAATTTGAACAAACTTGGTAGAGGTACACTAGCCAATGCTACATGCCAAATATCTAAGCTCTAGGCCTTGTCTTTTCAAAGAAGAAGATTTTTAAAGTTTTTACTATATAAGTCTATGTAAAACTAAGTGACCCCCTGTGCGGGGTCAATTTTGATCCGAGGGTCTAATTGAACATCTTGGTGAGGTCCACTAGCCATGCTACTGCCAATTTTGCTCTAGGCCTTGTGGTTTAGAAGAAGATTTTTAAAGTTTTTCCTAATAAGCCTATGTAAAACTAAGTGACCCCCGTGCGGGGTCAATTTTGATCCGGGGGTCATAATTTGAACAATCTTGGTAGAGGTCCACTAGACAATGCTACATGCCAAATATCTAAGCTCTAGGCCTTGTGGTTTCAGAGAAGAAGATTTTTAAAGTTTTCCCTATATATTCCTATGCAAAAGTAAGTGACCACCCCCACAGGGTCAATTTTGACCCGGGGGTCACAATTTGAACAATCTTGGTAGAGGTCCACTAGACAATGCTACATGCCAAATATCTTAGCTCTAGGCCTTGTGGTTTCAGAGAAGATTTTTAAAGTTTTTCCTATATATGCCTATACAAAAACTAAGCGCCCACCCACGCGGGGTCAATTTTGACCCGGGGGTCATAATTTGAACAATCTTGGTAGAGGTCCACTAGACAATGCTACATGCCAAATATCTAAGCTCTAGGCCTTGTGGTTTCAGAGAAGAAGATTTTTAAAGTTTTTCCTATTTGTTGCCATAGCAAACCAGAGTTCTGCATGGAATAGAATTCTTTGAACAATTTTGGTAGAGCTTCATGCAAGGAACATTCCTGCATAGTTTTATCAACATTGGCCTAGAGGTTTCAGAGGAGATGTCATTTGAATCAAAATGTTGACGGATGACGGACAATCATCGATCAGAAAAGCTCACCCTGGCATAGCCAGGTGAGCTAATAAAATGCATCATAACTGAAATCATGTTTACTTCCCTCATGTTAAAATGTTCAGTGGTTTAGAAGGCAAACCAAATTTCGAATCCATTCAAATGACCAAATGAAGCTATAACATACTGTATAGACTGACAGACAAAGTTAGACATTGCTTTGTGACTAATTCTACTAATTAATTCTTAACTGCAAAACCATCGCATCAGCATTCTGCAAAGATTTGGATTTTTATCTATGCATGTATAATGCAAAAGGACCCCTCACAACATCATGAATAACATTAATCAAAGCAGTTTGAACAATGACATTGATGAATGGAGTCCAATATTTGATACCAGCACCAATTATGGAACACCATCATGTTCCAGTTACATGCTTTAAATGTCCAACAGAAGCAATTGTTGCTCAGGAATACTGGATTGTTGCTCAGGAATACTGGATATCTCAAATGATTTGCCCTCTCACATCAAGATAAGAGACTTGAAATTCCAGACAGAATCAATGGAATATGAATAACAAAGAGTTTTAGTAATTGTCAGAGAGTTATGTATTCCTGCTAAAACATTACGACTTTTTTTATTACTGACCCTGTATTATCAGTATTGTAAATATTGTAATATTTCATGTTTGCCATAAACTGGTCACTATTTGCTATGGTGTTATTCCTCCATTTATAACCTCTGAGATGTCAGCTTTAATTAAATACCTGTTTTGCCTATTTGTCTTTTTTCTGAATTTAATTTCTTATATTTTAGGTAAGTACAGCCAGGGTTTGTAACTCTTTCCTTCGGACTTTCTTATATGTAACAGGAATTTTTTGCCATATTATAGGGCAAATGTTGCTGTAGCTATTTCTGGACCACCTTTTAGACTGTATTGCAATATCAGAAATTCAGATCATACTCTGGGTAATATACATGGAAATATGGTACCAGTTTGTATCCCCCAGGGACACGCTTGTTGAGCTAAACATGAAACTCTATAGAAAATGCTAATCTGCTCAAAAGGCCTGCTGTAGCACATTTTTACAACCGGTAGTATTGAGTACATTTTACTAGTATTGGGTACATTTTTAGTATAGCTTACATTTTTATTAGCATAAAGTGCATTTTGATCAGTTTCAGTGCATTTCAAAAGTAAGCATATGGTCTAGACTTATAGAAGTCTGCTGAGATTGAGTCCTTTTTGTCTTAGAAAAATATCTCTATCAAAAATATGTCTCAATCAAAGCTCCTCTCAACAGGTAAAATGAAGGAGAAATTGTGAAGATATTTAAAATGTCTTGAAAAGACATGAGGTGATAACTCTAACAGCTGATGCTAAAAGTCTAATGATAATCTTACAGTTGGACAAAAAAGAAAATTCAATTTTAAACATGGTTGTTGACATCAAGTTCAAATAAACAAAGAGCTCCTCCCATTTATGCAAATGACATAATATTTGACAGTTATTCTCACCTGTAAACAGTGTGGTACATAACTGAACAGTAGACATGACATTAACGGCCTTGTAAGTTACTTTCTCTACCTATTCATACCTGATTAGTTTCAAGATATCGCTAGTAATTACCATAATATGCAAGAGATGATACAAAAACTGGCTAAAAACAATCAATATGACCTAAAGCATTGTATATAAATGACATATTACTGCCTAACAATCATATTACACATTCAATAACAATCTATTATTAGTTCTGATATTCATCAATTTTGATCGTCATAATGACAAACAATTGTTTACCCATGTAAACATTTGAAATGAGAAAATGAGAAGGGTTAATGAACGTAAATAAAAGACCCAGACAGGCAGAAACTGCCGACTATACATAAACCTGTAAAACAGACATGAATAATATCGGAAGTAATAAGCGGAAATGCTTACTGACAGAGTATTTGGAAATGAATTGATGAGTTTAGGGTGGCCAACTTTATCGATCTAAAGCAGTATTGAACAGAAAAGAATGCTGGTTCCCTGACGCTTATTATTTATTATAACAGATGATCATTAAACTTTTTCCGTTTGCTCAAGCTTAGCATGTTCTATAATTCATTTCCATGTTGAAGTGTGCATACAGGTTTACTATTTCTATGATTTTTTTGTCAAGTATAATAAAAATAAATCCAAGTGTTACAAGATGAAAGTGTTATTTTAGAATTACATCTAGAAGTGATTTAGATGAAAGAACAGATCAATGACCTTTACATTTTTTCAACCTGCTACAGTGTGTTGTGGTTATATGACACAAACGTTGGTTATTTAAATATTTACAAATCCTAATGAATTAAATGATTCACACGTTTTCGCTAAATAAACGAATCCAATATCGCTTCGAAGCCTCAGTGGCCGCCTACCAGCATCGTATTGTATAGCCGATTCGAAAGGAGCCAATAACCAATAACGGAGTATGCGTATGAGTGAGAAATAAGCAGACATAACATTACGATTCTGAAACCCTGAATCATCTTGGTATGGACAAATAGGCATTTATCATTGTTATGAGTAATACACTTATCAGAATCAGCATTGTCTCACTTCTCAAAATCAGCATTGTCATTGTGAGGGTCAATGGAGCAATTTAACCCTGTCAGGTTTGGGTCAATAGCATTCAGTTATAACAATCAAAATGAATTTTTAAATTTCCTTATTGTCCTGTACTCTTATTACTTTAGGCAAAATATGAAAATAGTCATAAACCGTCTTCCGTCTACATTTCAGCTGTTTCACTTTCTTTAACAACTGAACAACTTAAAACTTGAGTACAAACATAACACTGAAAATTTGCGTATCATGACATGCTCTTAACATGGAAGAAATTTTCTGTATAGTTTAAAGCTGCCCGCTCACAGTTTCAGGTGAAACAAATAATTTTCAACAATGCTATACTAATACATAAAATGTAAAAATAATGGCTAGAATCAACAATATAAGTAAAAATATAGGAAGGGATTTGCAAAAATTGATTTAAAATGCTTGTTTTATGGCACCGCTACACTCTATGTTTATATTGGAATTTCAAAAGCGTTTGCAACACTTTATTATTTGGTTGCGTATTATTTCAAATCTATATATATAAGTGACAGAAATTTATACTGGAACCTTTCTATATGACTATAATTATTATGTTCCAAAATATGTTATTTTCATACAGTTTGAAGAACTTCATTTTTTTACCAAAATCTGAGAGCGAGCAGCTTTAAATTCAAACTAAACACAGAACCATGAATATGTTTAACCATTAGACAGGAAGACAACATGGAACAATTTACATAATGGATATTTTTATGGAAATGTGAATTTTTATAAGCTCAGTCTAGCACTAAATTTACACATTTGTTTTAAAATGCTAAACAGTCTCAAAAACATTCAAAATCACTAGGCTGACTTTCAGTGATTTGGACAGCAATCACATTACATGTAACAGACAGAATCTCATAAAATTTGGGTTTATGTCTAAATTATGGTAATTCTGACTGATTTCTATACCAGAAGTGCCAGGAAGGCTAAAAAGTTCCAGAACACCCTGGAACAATTCTACATACTCAAACTTACTGATATATAATTAATAAAGTGGAGAAAGGTTATTCTTGATGGAATAAATATAATACTATTCAAGACAGACCGGATAATGGACAAAGAGTCGAGCAAATGGATGAAAAATCTATTACTACAATTGACTGAATACAAACTTCCCCCCATGAGAATTGTGGTATGCTATTTTCACCCAATGTAGGAAGCTTTCCTTGCAAATGGTAAAAGACACATCTTTTTAAGTTAATTGTCAATTGATGGCTGTCTGCAATACAATGCATGCTTCTGCGACCTTTTGCATTAAAACACTTAATCTCATTAGGACACCCACTATACTTTAAAACCCATGGTATGGCAATAGATGACCTTATACAGCAGTCCTTTATTTGCACAAGGGCAGCTGAAACCTGTCTCGTCCAGCAACAATAAACGACTAAACAAAATTATTCACCATCCTTTGACACAGGAAAGTTGATATTAGTCTTACAATTTATGATTAAATCTTGACGCATGATTAGCAACATACACTCCTGTTCAAACATATCGTTTCCATGACACTACAATGTTCATCATAAAATCGTGACAGCAAATCAAAGACGCATTTAGTCAACAATTTAAAAAACTGAAAGTAATCTTGAAACAATAGTACAGTCTGTGAGACAGCTACTGTGTAAGGGGCATTAGTTTCCTTGATGAATACCTATTGTCAAATACCATGACTTTGCTATACAATTGTTAACAAATGAAAGTGTTGTGTATGAACAAAATCCCATTAGTCATGTGTGAAGACAGACTGTGAGTTACTATGGTATCATTTTACTGCACCAAAATGACTTTTTTAACATCATTTTACATGTATTTGACATAAAATTCTTTGAAAACAAGCAACTTGTAATGTATATAGAACAATGACATGTATACCTTTTACCTTTATCCTGATGGTGACAAATGATTCTGCCTTTGCAGATTGTGCAGATTATGATCAGCCTGCACACAACAGCCATTATGATCAAGATAATCATTATGTACTGTTCACTTTTCAGTTAATATTTGATAACTTAATGGCAACTGTTCAAATTGGAAGATGGAAAAGGTCATTTAAGAAATGTTGTAGGATAAATGGTGAAATTGTATTAAAAAAACTTCAATTTGTCATTCTGTTTGATTCTAATTCATTCTGTTTATGTTTTGAGCCCTGGAGATCAGCCTTGATGCTCTCAAAGCTAAAACCCTAATGGCGCTTCAACTTCACTGCAAATACTATATACACTTAAATGCTGATCTTCCTACTCACTAAGTGGTCTAGAGCTTGACAACCTCCCAGTAAACTTACAACTGAGGCAAAAGAAAAGTCTATACAGATCATCTACAAGTCTCAGAGAACAATTCATATTTTAAATTTAGATGATACAAGAGGCCCTTACTATACTTACAGTCCCCTGTTCCTCTAAAACACAGCTGTATATTAGCTTTTAGTACCATATTCACATGCCTTATTTCATGTTTGGTCCTAAACACTGTTTCCAGACTGGAAGGCACACTAATGGATTGGCAGACAAAACTGATGCCAAATACCTAAATGTATTTTACCATTTTATAGGACATAGAACAGGATTTATAGGAAGTTCTTTTGACACTTAAAGCCGCAGGGATAATGTAAATCAATGAGACATCCCGATGCTCAATTAACCATATACTTAATTTACGTTTTATCTCTGATATTTGATCCTATGTGTAGCTCATTTCATTCTACTTTTAATTTCATTTTATTGAAACTACGGTATATAATTATGGGCAAAACTAAGTTAGCTATTTTCATCGATATCAAAACTGGGTCTCCCTATTGTCCCTTGTTCACTTTATTCATACCATGACTGATGTCTACAGTTTTACGACTTTGATGCACACGGCAATGCAATTGATTGACGCAACATAATTATATGTTTTACTTCATACTAACCTGTTCATATATGGCAACGTTCTTGTACGGGTTCACAGCTATTAGGATAGACCCTGTAAATGTCTGGTGAACAGTCAAGGAATAAAGTATGTACACAAAACATGTACGAAGCCTTAATAGAACTGCCCTCAGTGGTAACAGTCTCCAAAATGAAGTTGTGATTATTTAGTTACATTTTTCCTAAATACCAAATTACTATATCTCTTTTTACTATTGTTAAAACATTTTTGAAACCCCCATACCCAAGATTTCTTGCCAAATGGTTGTAATTCTTCTGATACTTCATATAAGTTACTTTTATATTGATTGAACTGCAAATCCCTTTTTTCAAAATTTACAGCAAAAAGAGTTTTACACTGAAACTTTGTAAACTATGCTTTGATTCCTTTGTTTCTGGTGGTGGTATAGGCTGGTTGTGACATCTACAACCAACTTTAACTTTTACCTGTCAAAAATCACCGAAATACTATAACTGTCATACAGGAAATCATAATACAAATAACTTAAATACCAGTTAGCCCATTTCAAAAGTTAATCTTGTCATTTCACTTCAATACAAAACCACAAAAATCACAATGTAACGCACACCTGTATTCAAAGTACCGGGGAATTATTACCAATTATAACTCAGTGCAATCAATTTACATACATCAATACGAATATGATCATACAATAAAAGTATTTATTGTTAGAAGTGGTTTAATAATACAGTATTACAACTTGAAGATGTTTTCATTAAGTCTTTGAGAGTCTTAGTACACAGTGCTCCCAAAATAATAAACAGAAAAGTAAGTCAAAAAGTACTGACCAAGTTTGGTTCAAGCATGCACCGTTGTCGACTATTTGAAAACTGTGGTAAGTTTGATTGAAGTGTACTGTATAACTAGGAATTGTATAAAAACATTTATTTCTTTACCAACGGTATGTTGTTGTTGTTTTTAATTCTCCTTTTTCAAAATTGAAGGCCATGTGAAAATAAGATGTTTGTTTATTAACAAGTAAATCTGTGTAATAATAATTAAATTAACTAGATCTATGTCTGATATGTGTTACCTTCAATAAATAATTATTTTATCATTATTGTTATTATTGTCGAGGCTTGTGTGAATAATCGCTTTCAGTATAATTTCTTTTTCTGTAATAGTCTGTGGTGACTAATGGCTTTCACTTACAATAACTTTTTTGGGCATTTAACACACAAAAAGACTTCCAGACCTGTTAAAAACTTCAGGGTTTTTTTACTTGTATTAAAACAACACTGTGACTTAATCACTTAAAATGTGCAATGTCTAGGCTTATCTGGCGCACAGGGAATTCCCAAGTTGCCCAAGTCCCCATGCCTTCGTTTACCATCTGTCTCTCCTCATGCACAATTGAATTCTGTTTCATATCATTGCATAACTGTCCTCTTGTATTTCATCGATGATGTAAAATTCTTGCATTGATCTGCTGGATGAATATTGCACAGCCATTAAACAGTTTCTTATTTACAGAGATAATTGCATTGCCTTCCACTTGACCTTGGCGAGATTGCATGCTAACAGGATGCATGTGCCCACAATATCTCACTCACTGTCATATTTCATAGAATTTTTCATCTGAAACTTACTTTTTCCTTTTCCAGGCAAATTACTCCTGTATGGATTATTTTAATTTGTGGTGAGGCCAAACCAGGTTGTGGTGAGGCCAAACCAGGGTTTTATTTCCAGTTACATAATATCATATACTTGTAGGACAGTGCTCTTTCCTCGAAGGTCTTTGATAAAGTGTGCTTCTGGAGAGTGGTTGCAGGATAGACATATTACATAGCTACATTAAGTCAACTTATTTCAAGCCACAAGTTGCTAGTTATTTCTTTGTCACAGACATGTATAAATGACTTTCTTGCAGTAGGTTATAATCACAATTTTGATTTAATGTTTTGATTGTGGTTTTATGCCTTTTTCCCCCCACCTTGAAGTCTCCATCATTAGGACTGACACTTGACGTAACCATGGTGACAGGATTGAGCACTATTTTCCCTTGGTAACGTTCTTATATACTAAAAACACAACAGTCACCTCAAGTTTTGACAGCTGAGTGTTTTACAGAGACAGATTGCAGTTTAGTTTATATTATAGATGCACTAGCTACTGTCAGCCGAGTTTGTACACGTAGGATGCTGCCTATTTTTTTCTTGAAACTTGACTTTCATGTGCACAGCAGACTGCAAAAAAATGTCTGCTTTTTCTTTGTCAATTTAGATATAATTATAGACCTTGGTAAAGTTTTATTCCTCCGAAAGAATAAATGGTATTTCTCAAACATCTTAGCCTGTAAAACGGGTAGTCAAAGGCTTCTTTATTACTATTAACGAAACAACCCCCTAGGTAACGAACCAGTTTGACAGTCAAAAGCATTTTCAGAAAATTACTACATAATAATTTTTAATTTATTAAAACCTGAAATTACAAAGGAGACTATATAGTAATACCCGAAAGATATGGGACAACCAATTTAAATTCTGCAAAATAATTTAATTTTCTACAGTGAAATTGCATAATATTGATTTTCATCGTGAAAGATGAAACTATAATATATATCCTCATGAGAAACAATAAAAGTGCTGCTTAGAACTAGCTTCTCTATAACATGTTATTTCTTATAATGGTTTATGTAAATGTTTGAAACAAGATCCAGATCTCTGAAAGTTCCCATAATTTTTGCAATAAATGTTCTTTTTTGGAGTATTCTGCAATACAAGGAAAATACTTCCCAGCTTCCAGAATAGGAGGCTCAATATTGATTGATTTCATGAAAAGATCATTGTATGAAATGTAAATCCCAGCATGCATTATACTGTCCCAGACTTCCTGGGACATTCTATTGATCACCAAGTATGAATGGCACTTTGGTTTCCCTCGAAGCAACAAGTCAATTAGACAAACTGGATAATTCAAGGAAATCATTTCATTTGTCATTTTATAATGGTAATATGACCATTTTCAGGGCAAAATGGTATGAATTTTCCCGTCTAACAAACCTGAACGCCATAAAGGCATGTCCTCATTCAACAGATATTATGCATGAAAAGTGTTCCTCTGTCTGATAAAGACCTGGCAAGTACAATAAAAACATACAGACTGCAGAAGTTGTTTGAAATTATCAATAATTCTGACAGAAATTCATTTTGATGTTAATACTACAGTTAAGGTAGTGCATTAATTGGTTTTGAGGTCTCGTAGCCCCAGGTTAATTGGAAGCAATAACCTCAGTAATTGGCTTTGATTGGTTAAGTACATGATGAAAATGATGGTAGTCATATTGCTAGCAAGGTTAAACTGTCCCGGTTACTTGTTTATTGATTAGTTTTTCATGCTTCTAGCATTGTTTACTAATCATTACCATTTCAACTGCATGTTATTAAAGTCAACAGTGCTACTGAGAACTCAGAAAAAAATTGCGTCTGCTGCTTAATACGTCTGCTGCATTTGCGCACAAGTTTTTGCCTCAGACTTGGATACATTGACAAAAAATAACCTTGAACACACATGACCAGCTGATACAGTCAAATTGACCTAGCTGTGCATTCATTACATCAAAAAAATGGACATGATCAATATTTGCTACTAAACAATGTGGCTAATTAAATAGAAACCAATAACGCACCACTGACTGTCTGTCAGATGGTATTATTCAAGTAGGTTCATCAATTCCCTACGAGGAATATTTGGTATTCCAGTAGATATGATTATTTGTTTTTTATGGCTCCTTAGACTGGATATGCCGACAGTCTTTTTACATATTTAATTAACTTTTTACAAGCATTTTCCAAAAAGAGAATTCAGTTTCCCCTGAAATAGACTAAATTCTGCAAATATGCCCAAATATGTTGCAATTTCTTCCCAAATTCATGACACAAGTCATGTTCCGGCACTTAGTATGACAAAAATGCAAATGAATTATACCTTTCATTTTTATTAAATTAGTGTGAGAGCTCTGTTATTGGAGTTTCACCAAAAAAAAAGGAATCAACAGGCTTAGAATATTTCTGCCTAGAATTGAAAATTAAAAAGCCTGATTGGACTTTTTTGTGTGATTTTTCAAGAAGCAGACAAAGTGTCTGCTATCTGTAATTTAAGTGATGCTAGCTTCCTGCGCTCGGCAGACACTTGGAAACGATGAAAACTAAAACATGCTATTATTTCAATAGCTCCCATTAGACTAGCTGTTAACATCTTTGAAAAATTGATAGACTCTTGTAACTGCACCAGTCTGCTTAAAGCCTCACAACCACTTTGGATTTATTCCGATAGAATAATAAATTTACTAAATGAGTAGAAATGTGCTCTATTTGGTCCTTAAAAAAGTTGGCATGAACGTCTCTTTCATACCCACATCCCTTCTTCAAGAAGACCTGTTATGAGATAGAGTTTCTTATTTTTGCCACAATTCTGAGAAAAATACTGCACAACATTTACATTAGGTAGCCTACTTTCAACTTAAAAAGCAATGTAAGGAATGTCTTTTGTACAAATTATGGTCAATATTGCCGTTAGGATATCTTTCTTCGTAAAACTGGCGCTACAAACAATTGTAACATCCAAGGTGCTCAAAGACCTTTAAAAGTATTTTGTAAAAAGATGACAACATGGATTACTATGGAATAGACTACACAGCTTATATAACTTTAGTCAGGTCCCAACCAGATGGATAACCAGTGTGACAGCCTCTTGGCAGACTGACTCATGGCTCACTGGGACCATGAACTTTCTAATGACGATAATGGATAATCAAAGAGTATAAATCCAGGCCTGACTGCCTTGATGCACATGATGATTCCAATCTATTCTATCCATAGTGTCTTGCATTGTTAGTAAATGTCATATGGTACCGGTTCAGTATTACATAATCTAACAATATTCTGCTGAATAAAAACAGTTTCCATTTGTAACGCTTAATTCTAAATAATGCACTTACATGGTATAGACATTAATATTTTGTATAATTTTTTATTTATTATTTTAACTTATTATGAATGTTTAACTTTAAAAGTGTGAGTATATTTTTGGTTAAAGCAGTCCAGACTACAATATCCACATTGTAAATTGGTTATTTTTTGTGTGACGAAACTTTTGCGATTTTTGAGCAGATGGACTTCCTTGACGATTTTTTAATTCACAAATGGAGAATTCTCTAATGGTAAATCTATCTGATATGAATCTTTCACAAGATTTTTTAATTCACAAAGTGGGAAATTCACGAAAATAGCAAAAATTAAATCATCAAGAACATTATTCAATTTATAGCACGTTGTTTCTTTGTATACTATACCATGCCAAGTAGTTCAAATTTTTTATACAAATCGTACAATTGTAAATTTCATTAATGTAAAGAAACTCTTTCCATGCATGACTTACATATATCAATTTTTAACATGTGTTTCACATTTTGCAACAAAATTTTCCAATTCATGGTTACATTTAAGAAAATATGTATGATGATAGTGTAACTGCATTAAAATACAACACCATATTTAGAAGCCCTCCATGGTGTGAGAAATATACAATCCCAAGCCACTGAAATAATATGGAACAATCCATATAAAAGCTAAAGCCCTAGCTTAGACAACAGGGAGACAGTCCCTCATTTATAAACATTAAACTTTTATTCACTGAATTCCATCCATGAAATTTCCCTTTTACCTAATTTTACACTGCAAAGATTTCTGAAAGGCAAGGAGGCAAAGCAACAAATTTTACAACCTTTCATTCAAAATCAACCATGAACTTTCTGTTAACAGCTTCCTGTAATAAAAAGTAACAAGATATTCTCCTCTGTATTTCCTCTTTGTTTATTCTAAGATACATGTTAAATTTTTGTAAGTCCATCATTAACCCTTCATCCCTCAGAAACATCTATCATCATTAAAGCAGAAGGTTTTGCAGTTCGTATAAATTTACTGATTTTCCTCGCTTAGATTTAATGAGGTCACAATAAAGATTATCCTGTCAAAATGTACACCATTAAAGCCACTGACCAAGATAACTCAACCAGAGGTAATAAAACCAGTCTATCTTTTTACCTGACCACACAATGTAATATGTTTTTTCTTCTTAATAACAGGTGGGGGGATGTAAAGCTGAGTCTGATTCACTGTAAGTGAGGTTTTTGGAGTCTGATTATTAAAATGGCGGACTGGACGTTCAACTTTTATTTTCTGCATTTTCTCCTGGTAAGCAGTGTTGCATGAATATTTCTGGCAAATGATTTCACTATTTCGGCTCTACCTACTTACACCTCTAATTCACTTGGTCTTTTATTTCTAGTTTGTAGGTATAGGAATAAAAAAAGTGTTGAAAAAAAAAACCTTTGACAGATTATTTACAGATAATGAGGCATTTTTTCTTGCTGTTGGTGTGATTTTCTTCCACAATATATGGTATTTGAAGACTAGAATGATATGAAATGTTAACAAAATATGAGTCCTTCATTTTTTGGTGCTTTCTCTTCTGTTATAGATACCTTATGGCTAAAATAGTTTGGTTTAACCCCCATTTTGGTGTCTGACTCTTCGTTTATGCATTTTTGGAGTTCTGATAATCTATTGCCCTAAAATCCCAAAAATACTCCTTTCTATGGTCTTAAATTGTACAATGCTTAATTATTTGTCAATCTGAAATACAAAACCAAGTGAAGCCTATAAACAGTAGAGCCCAAAGAGCATAATAATTTGCCAGAATACCATGAGATAGTAATACTACATACCAAGTGACAATGCAGGTTAGGAAATTGCCAATGTTGTGAACGTTTAGGAATAGATGCTGAAAGTAAAGTGTGCGTCTCACACTAAGAAAGGATACGTAAATGATGTCTTGTTTGTATCGAACTTTTAGATTCTTATTGATGCCGTTCTCATCTATGTCACTGATAACAATCATATCCCGCACCCCATCTTCTGGTCTACAACCTGTAAAATATTTTAATGTTCAAAATACATTCAGTCATGTAATTCCCCATGAAATAATAAGGTCCTTATATTACTTACTTAAGAAGGGTATTTCCCCAAGTTTTCATCTTAAAAAATTAATGAAGAAGTGTCAGATAAAGGTACAACTGTACTGATACTGGACCAGCAGATTTGTATACCAGCTTCATTTTACAAGGTGTATAATGAAGTGTATATTAAAGGCAAGTGACAGGTCAAAAATGATACAGCTCTCTGAAACAGCATACTTTAATGACACAGTTACCATGGTTACTACTCAAAATGTGTTGCCTTAATTTCTTTTCACAAAATGACATTAGTGTACCATCTTATTATAAAGTCACAGTTCTGACTGCCCTGTACGACAACCTAGTCTGAATGCCATTATAAACTAAACATGCCAGTGTTGTTATTCTTATAAACATTCAATCCCCGAAGTCAGAAGTTTTTCTAGAAATTTTAACGAAAAATCGGTCACTCAAAGCCCATCTAAGTGTTAGTCAGAGGAAAAAGATGGGGTATAATATTGTCAACGAAGTCAAATCAACAGTCATGAGAGTTATTTTAAATGCCAGCTGACTGTAAGTATAGTGTAACTATAATAAAAAACAGTCACATGAAGTTTGGACCCCCAAAAGTTCATTTTTATAAAACACCCAGTACTGACTATCAAGCATAATATTTTAATAAAACACCCTGGACTGACTACATCTGTCAAGCATATTATATAGGCCTATACAGTTATATTATACTTGATAGTAGTCTAACTAATTGCACGGGAGTCCAGAGATTGTGTTATTTTTGTATGGGTAATATCTCTCCTTTGATATTGCGGGATTCTGACCCAAAACAAAAATATCTGAATTTGCTTAGGACGTCACTTGTTTATTTTGACTAGCTTGATAGTAAACAGTGAAATACCTCAGCCCAGCTATCATATGCTTGATAGTCGGTCCTGGATGTTTTATAAAAATTACTTTTAGGGGGTCCAAACTTCATGTGACTGGAATATTTCAATAAACGGGCAAACTGGTCCATTTCAGAACTTTACTTAATGTGATCCTTTTTGTTTTACAAGTTATGAAAAAAAAGGTTTTATTTCATCTGTATTTTCAAAATAAAGTTTATGCATGCACTCAAAGATTGTAACTAAACAATGATTTAGAAGCGTTCGTATAAATAAACACTTCACACAATACACGAAGCTGCACGTGTTACTTATCTGTCAAACAAAACAAGCGTCTACTGTTTGAGATGGACAAAGAACTCAATGAACCGTTTATAAATGCCGATTTCTTACCTCTTGAGGTCAACTCTGGCCTTCTCAAAAATTCTGACATTTTAAAAATATTTTATCAAATAATTCCACAACTGTCCAAAATTATATCCATAACAGAAAATATTTTAAATTCATAAACTCGACCACCGACTTGGTGCACAAATCATTTTGTGACTCACTCAACCGGCGGAGTTTCCGTCTTAAGCCACGCCTTCTGATTTACATAGAAGTCGCAAAACACAAAATAAATAATAACAGAGTAAAAGTTTGGTTACATTTTTGGTAGTTTTATATCAGTTATTTGCATCCAGTATTTTAACTTCTACTAGATAAAACCACTTTTATTATAGTAGCCAATTACAAATATTACGACTTTGAAGAATTTAAATACAAGAAAGCACAAGCAAGAATTAGTAAATAGGCGTAAGGACAAGTAAATAGTGACACATAATGACTTATATCAATTGGTTTATATCAATAAAATTACTTTTCGTACATGTAGTTTAAAAATATCATTTAAGGTGCGATGGAGGCTGTGAAGCAGGTTATTTGATCTACTGGCGAATCTGCTTTGAGAATGTCTTTTGCTGTCAGGGCATTCCAGTCCTTGGAAGTATTGAGAACTAAACTGTGGTGGTTGCATTCCGTGTTTGCAGAACAATATCTCACTGCTGTATTTATGTTTTCCTTTGGATTTAAGTTTAAAAGCTGCAGAATTTCTCTTTTTATGACAGACACCACAAATCCAACATCTGCTCCAAAAGGGTACTAAGTTTTGGTGATGTAAAACTCAACTTGCTTAGACAAGGGCTCCGCTGTCAAAATCACAATTTTGGTATATGGTCATTATAAATGCCGTAGAAGTCACGAATTTTATCCGATTTTTCCAGCTGATATACCCTGACCCAGCTTAAACATTTATCTCCACAGAAAACATATTTATTTCTTGCTGTTATGAACCGTTTTGCACAGCGAGCTCAGAAACTCGTCAAATTTTATCAAAATCGTTTTCCGACAAGTCCGTGTTCACCGGAAAATCGTTGAATTTCGCCTCTAAACCACATGTAGGCAGCGAACAAAGGGAATGAATTATGCAATTAAAAATATTATCTAAATGTATCTCACAAACCTCAGTTTTTAATCACTAGCAGGTCTATATCTCCTGTAATGCTTTGTTTATTGTCGTACCCGAAGTAAACTTTTCTTCAGCTTCCATTTCAATCACATGACACCCGCGGGTTACTGATTGGACAACGGTAAAGAAAAATCACGTGACCCGTATTTGACATAATGGCGGAATCGACGAGAAAGTTGCGGCTACAAAAATAAACAAAGCATTACAGGAGATATAGACCTGCTAGTGATTAAAAACTGAGGTTTGTGAGATACATTTAGATAATATTTTTAATTGCATAATTCATTTCCCTTTGTTCGCGTGCCGTACATGTGGTTTAGAGGCGAAATTCAACGATTTTCCGGTGAACACGGACTTGTAGGAAAAACGATTTTGATAAAATTTGACGAGTTTCTGAGCTCGCTGTGCAAAACCGGTTCATAACAGCAAGAAATAAATATGTTTTCTGTGGAGATAAATGTTTAAGCTTTGTCAGGGTATATCAGCTGGAAAAATCGGATAAAATTTGTGACTTCTACGGCAGTTTATAATGACCATATACCAAAATTGTGATTTTGACAGCTGGAGCCCTTGTCTATATATAGGGGTATCAATACCCTCAGACCACCCAAAATCTTATGTGATGTGCCCCTTTGATCTGCTCTGTGTACAAGTGGGATGTAAAACTCAACTTGCTTAGACTTGGCTGCCTTCTGTTATTTATATACATGGAAGTAATGAATTTTCTCCATGTCCTCTGCCAACACTCCCCATTTTCACTTTTATAGGAAAGAACTGTGTATAATTCTGAATGTCTTTAGAACGGCTGAATGTATTTTTATATTTATATATCAAAATTTAATGAAAAAGTTATTATAAACCTGTCGCTACATTAATGAATGACAAAAACTAGTAATATGTGTGCGTTATTTATGTACACACGTCGTAATTGTTTCAGCCCCCTTGATGAGGGTTGACACAGTTATAGTTGTTGTTCTTTCCCTTTCAGCTGCTTGTAAAAAAAACATAGCTTATCTAAAGACTTCTTCAACACACATTGATGTTATAGTCCCTTTCGAGTTTCGGTTACGTGTGTGACGGTGTAATAAGCAATGAAGAAATGTTCCGATTACTATACAGTATGACTGCATATGAATATCTAGAAAATAAGCTCTATACAGTACGGTATAGAGACAATCGCTGTTGCTATAAACAAACTGTTTAGACTTAGAATTTAACGAAAAGGTCAAGCCGCTCGACACAGATGTACTTAACTGGATGTTTAAAGGCAAGCCATTCCACAGATCTTTTCAGTCTACATACTAGACTGTTATGGGTCAAAATAAACATGAACAATTCTAAGCCCTTGTATGTTGCTGCCTACTACCGAACAAAGGAGAATGATCTCGTGAGCTTCAATGAGTTTGAAAGGTCACTGGATCTAACCAGGTCCCTCAAAGGCACCAAATGGTTTTTTGGTGACTTTAACTCCCCGACCTCATCTGGGACACATATACCTTCAACGAAATCTAATAGCACAAACACCCAGTCTTATAATAAGTTTCTCGAAATCCTTGATGACTATGATCTCACACAAATGGTTAATTCCCTTACACATAATGAAAATGTCTTGGACTTATTCCTCACAACAAACCCAACACTAGTAACATAGTATCTGTCTAAAAAAAAACCCCAACAAAAACCCCCCAAAAAAAACCCCCAAACACCAAAAAAAACAACAAAAAAAACACCACAAAAAAAAAAAAAAAAAAAAAAAAAAACCACACCCAAAAAAAAAAAAAAAAAAAAAAAAAAAAAAAAAAAAAAAAAAAAAAAAAAAAAAAAAAAAAAAAAAAAAAAAAAAAAAAAAAAAAAAAAAAAAAGCCGGCATTTCAGACCATAACATAATTATCTCTCAAGCTCGAATCAAACTTTTCATAAATAAATAAACCCTAGAGACATTCCATTATTCAGAAAAACTGGGATGATTTCAAGCAATTTATCAGTAACTCCAAGATGCATACGTTATCCCAGTTGATGACCTCTGGGGAGGCTGCGTTTTTGGTACGTGGCATTCCCTGTTTGATATTATTTTTGTTTTTAAACTTCTAATTCAAGAAGGCATATCAAAGTTTGTCCCAATTAAAAAACTAGGAAATAAGAAAAGTCTCCCATGGGTTACACAAGAAATAAAAAGATAAATTAAAAAGGGACAAACTCTATCAAAAGGTTAAACTGCACAAGGGTGAAAATCAGAACATTCGCAAATTCAGAACTGTTAAGCACCTCATCCAGCAAAAAAGTTAAGAAATCACACGAGACATATATAGAAAACATACTAGACATCTAACATTTAGAAAACACCAACACTACTAAATTCAACACCAAACGCCTCTACTCACTTATTAAAAATTCCAGACAAGATAACAAAGGTATTGCCCCGCTAAAAGATCAGACAAATGGTAAGATCACCTCAGAAAATCTTGGTCAAGCAAATATTCTGAATACAAAACAATTGCAGTCCGTTTTTGCGGGTGTTTCTCCATTGTCTCTGTCCCAGCTGTGCAGGACTGCCCTAGGAAAAAAGGAAGTACCCTACAATGCCCAACATTGAAATTGACCCCAAAGGCGTCCTGAAATTACTCCTAAAAAACCTAAAAGTGAATAAGGCTGCTGGCCCAGATATGATAAAGCCCATTGTCTTGAAGGAGCTCCGCTATGAGATCCTTGATATGGTATCACTAATCTTCAAAAGATCCCTTAATACTGGTCAACTCCCTTCCGATTGGACGAAGGCAAATGTCGCCCCACTATTAAAAAAAGGTGATACTTGTGACCCTGCAAACTATAGACCCATATCGCTAAAAACAAAAATAATATCAAACAGGGAACGCCACGTACCAAAAACGCAGCCTCCCCAAAACGAACCCCACAGCACCCAGAAGTGCACACCACCAACACATACACACACACACACACGCTAACCTGTATTCTATGTAAACTCCTAGAACCCATAATTGCAAATAGCCTATCCACGCATCTCTCAAAACACAACATACTCTGTGAGCTGCAACATGGGTTCCGTGAAAGACGGTCCTGTGAGACCCAGCTCATTGAGCTAGTTGATGAAATATCCAAAAACCTCTCCTCAGGTAAACAGACCGACCTTGTCCTACTTGATTTTAGTAAAGCCTTCGACAAAGTCGACCACCTCAAATTATTATTTAACTTCCAAGAACATGGTGTCCCCAGTCAAACTGTATCTTGGATCCGATCATTTTTAATAGGTAGATCCCAATCAGAATTGGTTTGCGGTTGTACGTCTGCGCAAAAAACAAAACAAAAATAATATCAAACAGGGAAAGCCACGTACCAAAAACGCAGCCTCCCCAAAACGAGCCCCACAGCACGTCCTGTTACATCTGGAGTCCCCCAGAGTTCTGTCCTAGGACCTCTGCTGCTGTTCCTCCTCTACATAAATGATCTTCCTGACACGGTTACCTCTCAGGTGCGGCTATTTGCTGATGGTACTGCCGTTTACCTTGCGGTTACTTCCCTTTCTGATTGTCAAATGTTACAAAATAATCTCTTTAAGCTAGGAACTTGGGAAAAATTGTGGGACATGGAGTTTAACCCTAGTAAATGCCAGGTCCTCAATATTACACGTAGCAGAAACCCCATAATCAGAGTACGCATCATCTGTATGGTCTCCACACACCAAGGTTAATATTCACAAGCTGGAGATGGTCCAGCGACGCACAATCAGATGGGTAAAAAAATGATTTCTCTACAGATACCAGTGTGACAGACCTGCAGAACACCCTAGTAATTTTCAAGGGATCTCACAGAAAGAAGCTGTAAAGAGGTTCTATATGAATTAGCATGCCTATTTTTAATTGTAGTTGAAAGACTTTCACTTCCAATGATGTGCAATATATATTTCTGACTGTTTACAACATGCAATAAAGCGAAAGTAGGACAAAAAGACCACCCAGGTCAATCTAAGGAAATACAAAAACATTCACTCGTTTTTCTGCAGCAGTATTTCAAACAGGGAAATACTCAACGGCTATTGTAAAGTTTCAGAAGCCAGTTTCAAACTGTATTTCCCTGTTACAAATCCAGAAAATTTAATTTGGTCTTAGTAATGGACCTATTTGATTTATATTACGTATCCTTATACACCTTTCCGCCTCTTTCTGTTCCTTTCTTTACGTTGCTGTACATAACTTGCTGCTGTTAGTGCATGCGACGGAAAGCTACCGTAAACCGCCAAGAAAGAGGCGAACTGCTGTAGTTAATCAGGTTAATTTCACGATGAAAATGCTTCAATTTTACAAGTAGAATGGTATTCATAAGTAGAGGACGTGGTCGAGGTGGAAATAGAGGACGTGGCCGAGGTGTTGGAGAAGTTTCATTTGAATCGCGTCCCACACATGGCCAAGGCGTCGGAGCTAATGGAAGAGATTCTAGAGAGGTTAATACTGAAATAAATTTTTTAAAGCACTGAAAAGTTGTGTGCATTTGATAGATTTATGCTATGACATAGTGTTGTGTAAATGCCTGTGTGCTGTGTAAATGCCCGTTTCCTTTTGAAGTTAGCTCTCATTTAGCACTGCGACGGCACAGACCTATATTTCTCTTGTATTTCGGCACAAATTTCAATGAATACAAATAGAAGAAAAGTATATAAAAAATCCCCCCCCACTTACAAGAAATCTTGGCAATTTCGCAATGTCAGTCAAAAATCGTCTTTTGAGCTAGTCTTAGCCTTTAAAGAGAGTTAATTGAAATTAATCAGGCTGATGAAATTGCCCAATCGGGCTTTCGAAAATCAGCTTTTTTAAAAATGATTTTCTTCACTTTGAAAAGATGTGAACATGTCAAGTATAATAAAAACATCTGAAAAAGAGTTTAAAAGTACAGAATTTTTCATGTTTTCCTGCAAAAATTTGTCTCCGAATTGTCAAGAAAAGACATTTTTGGCATTTTCTTTTAAACTTACCGCCAGAAAGTTCTGAAACAGCTCAGATTCATAAAAATGCACACATAATTATAAAGAAACCCAAATTAAGATTCACAAAGGTATAGTTTGTTGCCCTGGCCCTTTTTCTGATTTCACATATAAAATATATGGAAACTGAAAGTAGAAGTGCCAAAATACTGGCGCAAGAAATGGCTGAATGGATTTTGGTGAGGTGGAGTTTTTTCATACCCTACTAATGCAAATAACATTCCCTAGCTGTTTCAGAAACATTCATGAAGATTTGCACTGAAAATCTTAAAAAATGTGTTTTTCAGTGATTTCAAACTTATGTTAATGATGTTGAAAAATCTCAAGATGACTTTTATACACTTTTTAATTTATTACCTACATCTGAACTTTGTAATAGAATGTTAATTGTATGAAATTACTCATTTTTAAAAAAGCTGATTTTCGAAAGCCCGATTGGGCAATTTCATCAGCCTGTTAATAGGTTTTAGGAATCCCCGAGATGACGTCATTCGTGCGCATGCGCATTGACTGGCCGTCAATTGATCAGCCAAAATGAAAACGAAATAGAGCAATTGACTGTACGACCGACAGTTTATATTTTAGGCTATAACGTTATGAAATAAAACAAAATCTAGTCTATATGCAGTGGTTATGCTGCTGTCATCTACAGGTTGGTTATAATACTATATTTAGTAACGTAACTAAATAAGGTAACCGTTACTTAATTCAGTTATGAAAATATGAACAGGTATTTGTGGTTTCATACTTTTTATTTGTTTTTGAATATTATTCATTATATATACAATTCTGGTTGACGAAAAGAGAATATCTGCTGCTGCATTTATTGCAAATAAAGTGTAAACAAAAATCCCGAAATAATTTTCCTCAAATTGCAAAAAATGCAACGGTAAAGTTTTTATTTTCAACAAGCATTGTGAAATGTGTTCACTGTAAGTCAAAACTGTCAATGTATTTTATTGCAATAATGTCCGCAATATATTCAACAATGTAAATTCTAGCTATTTTTCACAACAACGTTACTGTATTTAGTTACGTTTGCTGTTACTAAATTTAGTGTTATAACCAACCTGATCTATGCCAGTGATGCTTATGTATATAGTTTTCATTATAAAGTCCGATATGAAAGTGAATTTTGACTGAATCGGCCAAAACTAATTTAATTTGTAAGCTTTCCCTTCTTGTTATTCCTGACGAAAGTGTCTCTATTTTTTGTTTAATTAGCGCCGAAATTCATTATTTTCACACAGTGCTTAGTATATTTTGTTGCTGTACAAAGAGAAAAAAACTACAGTAAAGTTCTCCGCATTTTTAAGACGATCATGTATGTTTATGTGATCCCAAAGAAATCATTTTAGGGGACGTACCGCATCTCTAATACATCTAAGAATTTTTCAGACTCCACTTTTGCCACAAAATATTTTTTTATATAAATACAATCATGATATTATTTTGTAAACTATACACTTTGTTAAGAAAGATCTAGGCTTTATTCAGGTAATTTCCCTATTCCATTTCTCTGATTTCAGTAAAAAAAGCTCTGATTTCAGTAAAAAAAGTATTCAATGAAATCATGCATGTGACAAATCTGTGAAGCGTACATCTATTTATGAATAGTGTCAAATTAAACTTCAAAAACCATGAAAACCCTATAGCTATAGAATATATATGCTATATGTTTTCACAACGCCTGACGATGACGTGGGACACAAATGACACATTGCCATAGAGATCTAGTAAGGTATCTTGTCCCTAGGGCATGAAGCACGGTATACATGATATAACTTGGATTTAATAAATCCATGGAACATCCTGTTTATAGACTAATTGGTCACACATTATAGATGAGAACTTTACTGACCACTTTGGTTGAATTACATAACTTGGATTTAATTAATATATCCATGTAACATCCTGATTATTATAGACCAATTGGTCACTCATTATAGATGAGAACTTTACCGACCACTTTTGTTGAATTACATAACTTGGATTTAATTAATATATCCATGTAACATCCTGATTATTATAGACCAATTGGTCACACATTATAGATGAGAACTTTACCAACCACTTTTGTTGAATTACATAACTTGGATTTAATTAATATATCCATGTAACATCCTGATTATAGACCAATTGGTCACTCATTATAGATGAGAACTTTACCGACCACTTTTGTTGAATTACATAACTTGGATTTAATTAATCCTTGTAACATCCTGATTATAGACCAATTGGTCACACATTATAGATGAGAACTTTACCGACCACTTTTGTTGAATTACATAACTTGGATTTAATTAATATATCCATGTAACATCCTGATTATAGACCAATTGGTCACTCATTATAGATGAGAACTTTACCGACCACTTTTTTTGAATTACATAACTTGGATTTAATTAATATATCCATGTAACATCCTGATTATAGACCAATTGGTCACTCATTATAGATGAGAACTTTACCAACCACTTTTGTTGAATTACATAACTTGGATTTAATTAATATATCCATGTAACATCCTGATTATAGACCAATTGGTCACTCATTATAGATGAGAACTTTACCGACCACTTTTGTTGAATTACATAACTTGGATTTAATTAATCCTTGTAACATCCTGATTATAGACCAATTGGTCACACATTATAGATGAGAACTTTACCGACCACTTTTGTTGAATTACATAACTTGGATTTAATTAATCCATGTAACATCCTGATTATAGACCAATTGGTCACACATTATAGATGAGAACTTTACCGACCACCTTTGTTGAATTACATAACTTGGATTTAATTAATCCATGTAACATCCTGATTATTATAGACCAATTGGTCACACATTATAGATGAGAACTTTACCGACCACTTTTGTTGAATTACATAACTTGGATTTAATTAATATATCCATGTAACATCCTGATTATAGACCAATTGGTCACTCATTATAGATGAGAACTTTACCGACCACTTTTGTTGAATTACATAACTTGGATTTAATTAATCCATGTAACATCCTGATTATAGACCAATTGGTCACACATTATAGATGAGAACTTTACCGACCACTTTTGTTGAATTACATAACTTGGATTTAAGTAATCCATGTAACATCCTGATTATAGACCAATTGGTCACACATTATAGATGAGAACTTTACCGACCACATTGGTTGAATTACATAACGAGTCATATGGCACACATCAAACATTGATGGACCTACATGATACATTTTATTCATTTTAAATTCTTTGTCATAATATTTTATGATCAATGACCCAGATCAGACAGAATATTTTTTTAATTTCAGATTACTGAGTTTCTTTTTATTTTAGTGGTGACAACAAATGTCTGAAACAAAAGAGATTTTAATTCAATATTTTAAAGTCTTTGTTTTCTTTAAATTTGAGGTTTTCCACTAATCTGCATACTTTGTTAATAAAACATCATGGCAACAAAAAAAATAAAAAATTTTAAAAAAAAAATTTTACCAAAAAAAAAATTTTTTTTGGCATTTCAAGCAAGCAGTTACTCAGCTAAGATATATATAATTAATTAGACATGTTTTATCATGTATTATTAAATGTTTTAATACAACACTTACTGGGAAGTGTCATTTTCACCCGTGTATAGCAGGGATCTTTTTTTATCATTTATTTTTGAGACATACGTATCCATCATTATAGCAAACAATAAGAAATACACAAAGGTGACATTATGCATGGGAGTCATACTGGGGTCTGAGCGAGTTCACCAGGGGAGAAATCCCACTGTCGGCCGGGACTGTAAGCATTAAAAAAAATACACAAAGTACTTTTAAAGTATAATAATGCTCTTGTATAATGTAAAGTGTGCTGGGTTTTTAAAAAAAAAAAATAATAAAGGGTAAAATAGAAAAAGAATAATCAGTGACGTAAAGAAGAGAAATGGAGGGTGGAAGACAGGAAATATCACAAAGCCTGATAAAAGTTAGGTCTTTGATTATGGCAACAACTAACACATATATATTATATCGGAAATAATGTATTCACTTCCCCTTAAAAACTTAAAAGAAACTTAAAAAAATATAGTTTATTTTGGCGATAAATAATGTCTATACTGTATCAATATACACACTCGGCATATGGCCGATTCAATACAGTTGACGGCCACGCTATTTTTAGTTACGGAAAATCCCGGATGTGATGTCACACTAAAACCTCCTATACACATTATTCTTAGCTTCGCACATCCAGGTAGTGATAAATTATACCGGTTTCTTTAAATAATCAGATAGAATCGGGACATTTTTCTAAATTATTCTGCCAAAATTGCAGATAGAAACATGAAATTTTCACACAACAAACTTCTGTCTCAGCTGTACGCATCTGTGTACTTTGAGGAGGACACAAACTGTGTTTTCTAGTTTTAAAAATTGGAGTAAAATAATAACCAGTGAAACGTCCCTGAAATATGCAACGTACGTTCAGTTATCCAGACAATTGTTTATTTGTGTAAAAAGTGTTATTTCATCAGAAATATTTCTTTCTGGCTGATTTTCTCACATTATGCTCTGTACAGCTGAAAGTAAACAAGTGGCATTCCTGGAAAAAGCAACTGGTTACTATTTATGGCATTAATCCTGAGCTGAGGTCTGTTGCATTGATTTAAGTCCTAATGTATTAAATGTGTTATTTAATGCTTTCAGCTCAGCATGAATTTAAAGAAGACTATCTATTCTTTAAGATTTAAGTATTAACTTTACATGTGCAAGGCTTTCTCCAGTCCCAACTGTTACAGTGTATGATTTTTGGATATGAAATCCATAAGCCATTCGGGCCAGCACTGCCTGGACTGTTACTGGCCAGAAAGCATTTTCACTGGCCCGAAAAATAATAAGGGTAAAACTCAATAGCCATTGACACTTCAGCCTAAATTTTCAAGGGTCAAAATCAAATTTTCAACAGTCAAGGTGAGAATTTTTAGGCTTGAGCCATAGGTCATAGGGTTCAGGTCATATATTGTATATTCTAAATACTCTTAAATTATCTTCTTTCCTAGCCTACATCAGCTCAAAAGTACGTTGTACCCGTTTGTCACATATTTTGCGACCTCGCATGTCCCTGAATGTCGTCATTTTTTTCGCGATTTTAACAGTTTTAATAAAAAAAATTGTCTAAAAGAATGTTCAAATTATGATTAGCATTAACAAATACTGAAAGTTATTTGACACAAATTTAGAAAGAGTTGACGCGGGAGTAAAATCGCGGCACAGTGATTTTACAGGTAAATAATCGGGTTTACGGGACATAAAAATTAAATTTATTATATCCGGTAGAAATGTGTCTACACGTGAAATGTTTTTGAGATGTATGCATGTTATATTCAAAAATATTTGCCAAGCGACGTACTTGTGTATAGCATGTTCAATATATTTTATCACCAAAAATAAAACTTACTGATAACATTATCTTTTCAAAACTATTATTTCTATAATCCAAAATTATCAGACTATTGTCTAGAATTACTTTTTCATGTCTCAAACTGTCAAATATCTCGGTCTGTTTGATGCCACGTGCTTCACTAAGATCAAACAAAACTCACATGTACAATGTGGGTCGGCGTTTGTTCTTTGATCTCGTAACACCTGCGGCTTTATATTTATGAATAAAAGAGGTTGCAGTAAAAATAAAAATTTCGGCAAAGGTTATTCATTAAAATAAATAGTAGAAAATTGTTTATGGAAAAACGTTGGCTTTGACAGTTGATGGAAACAATTAATGCCCAAAAAACGGACACGCTGCAACGCCGCGATTTTCTTTAAAACAGAACGTTTTGATTTAAATACAGAACAATTGGAAATGTTAATTGATAAATACTTTTTGCATTCACAACTCAGTCAGTGTTTTAATGTTTCCGGCAGTCTGTGATTACAATACACAGAGTCGTATCAGAGACGTTTGCTCATTATCCGTGTTACAAACTCCGTCTTTGAAATTCCGGGGTCTATTATTTTCAGTTATATGATTGTTTATCAATTAACACCTTTGATAACGACCGAGGCGAACATGTGTTAGTTGACACGTAGTGGCTAATTAGCTCCGCCTTCTTTTCGTATATTAGCCAACAGCGACAATCGAGTTTTGACTGACGGCGAAATCGCCGAGATTTGTAACCACGCTCCATCTACTTTCAAATGTTAGCCAATAGGCGACTGTTTTTGGTTGCCGAGACTTGTGACGCATAGGAAAAAATAAAAGAATAATTTCCTGGTTTATGTGACATCAATTATGTCGTTTTTCGTATGAAAATACAAGACTTATCCAGTCAGCAAACGTTCCCTGAAAATCCACAAGCCAGTCGGACTTGTGCTCTTGCAGTTTTTACTGGCCAATAAGAAAATCTAGTGGCCTCGGGCCAGCGGACCACCGCTAAATTCGAAGACTGCTGTTAAATTTTAATGAAACTAGTGTTGAAATGGAATGTTAATATCGCTATAGTCCAGACAAACGATTTCACGCAATTTATAAACATCCGGTTAGCGCGTATACGTGACTTTTGATGATGTCATTCACTTTTGGATAACTGCAACAGAACGTATGCAGTGCAAATGCGCTTAGATAATTTATGTGAAAATTGTGTTTTAAAGATGTAAAATGTATAAATACTTTGCTTATGTTAAAATATGGACTTTTACTATTCCTTTTTGTCCAACAGTTTCGAATGCAAACACAAAACCCAGAAAAACTAGTTTTGAAATGTTGCTGATACAAGCTCCTCCCGCGTTCTGTCAAAATGAAGTCACATGACAATAACGTGACTTAAAATGGCAGATTTGCATAATATTTCACTGTTAAGCAACGTGTACTCGTTATTTTCAACCGATTTACTGCGCAGAGTCTAGGGAGGTTAATAAGGAAGATGCATTTTTATGTGCTCATTGTAAAGGAGACTGAAAGTCAGCGTAATTCTTGACTGATCTATTCTCTCTTACAAGTGTTAATGTTGGTTTTTTAAGAACTTTTTAATATTTAATTCCCTGTGATGATTTTTAAGTATTTAAGCTGTATTGAAGAAAAGGTGCTTTTAAATAGCCTAAACTGTACGGTTGACTTCGTATTTAAGTGTATTTACTGTTAATTTGACAGAAACAATCATTTCAACTGATCGGTGCACCAATCTGTACGTCAAATTTAATATTCATGTGTACAGACTTCACAACAGTGCATAATAAACATGACCGATTCAAAGTGCCTGGAAATCTATGACGTCATACACACATTTTCTTTTGAGGGGTATGTAAACAAACATGGCTGTTTTTTCTGGAATTGGCAAATTAATAATCACGAGCATTGTTGCATCATTGTAACTTTGAAACAAATTAAACTCTTGAAAGGTGATTTTTAATATATTTTCATTATTTATTGAAAAAGCGACCTGTTGTTTCTTATGTGCGTGGAAACCAATGTCTCTGGGATATATATTTGCGCTAGTGCATTGATATATTGAGTCCCCACGTGACAATGGCCGTCTGCAATCAAAACATAAGGCAAGTGCGGTACATATATATCAAATTTATTAATGTTGTTCACCAGTAAGCAGGGTTTCCGCTGCCATTCGCCATTTTTGAAAATGGCGAAAAAATATGGTGGCGGAAAAAAATCTACCCTGGCGAACGTTATTTTCATAAACATAAAAAACCTATATCATCAAGGCATATTATCCATGCGCTAATCGTATAATTGGGCGCCCGGAAATAGCAATATACAACCTAATTGGTGACCACGGTATGTTACGTAATTGACACAGATTAAAAGTTGATACCTAGTTTATCTCTCAAGCTGTCAAAATAATTGATGCTTGCATCATTGCCAATCATTGGCGCGGTACCGCCCACGTGTGGGCGGAGCAAAGATTTAACGCAAAATTCTGCCGACATTTATGTAATTGTCGGCAGCTCTCACAGTCGGATCGTCTGAATAATGATTAACCCTCGGCGTCCCAATATCAATAGTAAATTATGACTTAAATCAAAGGACATTCGCAATGGAAATTGTTGAAAAAAAAAATTAAGGGCCAGTGGAAACCCTGAGTAAGTGATAAGTTGACTACACTGTCATAGAAACGGAAAGCGTCTACATGATCTAGGTATCTTCATTACACATTGGATCAAAGAATAACTGTTTAATAACATTCAAATCAAAATTGTCCGGATGATCGAGCGTCCGGTTCACATGTAGGATACCAGTATACATTCGGGAAAGGTGATTCCTCGGCTGTCATCGCTGGTCTCTTAGTCTATGCATCTTTAATTTTGATAAGTACAATAACCAAGAATAGAAATGAAAGAAGACGACAATCTTCCATTAGCTTGAAACTATCGGATTGTTTTTATAATTTTGTTGTTAAAAGCCAGGAATAATGGCCCAGGCCACTGACTTATTTATATGACGTTGTTTGTAACACAGATCGCTGACCGTAACTTGTTTCACATAGACTCGGACATATAGGAAAATCTTCTTCACCAAAACCACATGGTCTAGAGCTAAGATATTTGGCAAGTAACATTTGCTAGTGGACTGAATTATGTTAAAATCTTTAGGCCTAAAAAAAATGTTTGTTGAGGGTAACATCCCAAAAATTACTATGCAGGAATTTTATTTTATATCATTTTTCTTTTTTCAAATATACTCATACTCAATTCATTTTCTTTCAAAGAGTGTATTTCTTGCAAACGTTGTAGCTCATATATTGCTGTTGTTATGTAGCTTTATTCTGTTAAAAATTAATGGGTTTAGGGTTAGAGTTACCTTAACCCCTAAAAAATGACTAGGGCCGGTGGCTTTTAGTAGGTAGGGTCAGATTACCGGAAACAAACAATTTTTAGCTTGACTTTTTGAAGAAAAGAGGAGCTATCCTACTCGCCCCGGCGTCGGCGTTGGTGTCACACCTTGGTTAAGTTTTTCGTACCACCCCACTTTATTTTAAAGTATTAAGAGGTATGGCTTTGAAACTTACCATACTTGTTAACCATCATAACCTCCATGTACAGACAAGAGTACATAACTCTGTCAAGGTTTTTGACAGAATTATGGCCCTTTATGGACTTAGAAAGTGTATTGAGCTTGGTTAAGTTTTTTGTACCACCTCACTTTATTTCAAAACCATTAGAGGTATTACTTTGAAACTTGCCAAACTTGTTTACCATCATAACCTTCATCAACAGGCAAGAGTACATAACTCTGTCAAGATTTTTGACAGAATTATGCCCCTTTTTGACTTAGAAAATACATTGAATATTAGTAAAATCCACTTATTGCCTTAACCTTGTGAGATATTGCTTTGAAACTTTGAATGCTTGTTTACATCATTATCCCCATCTGTAGGCAAGAGAAGGTAACTCTGTCAGGGATTTGTTTTAAAAATTAAGGCCCTTTTATAGACTTAGAATCTTGGTTAAGTTTTTCGTACCAGTCCACTTTTTAGCTCGACTTTTCTATGAAAAGGGGAGCTATCCTACTCGCTCCGGCGTCGGCGTTGGTGTCACACCTTGGTAAAGTTTTTCGTACCACCCCACTTTATTTCAAAAGTATTAGAGGTATGGCTTTGAAACTTACCATACTTGTTTACCATCATAACCTCCATCTACAGACAAGAGTACATAACTCTGTCAAGGTTTTTGACAGAATTATGGCCCTTTTTTGACTTAGAAATTGTATTGAGCTTGTTTAAGTGTTTCGTACCACCTCCTTTTATTTCAAAAGTATTAGAGGTATGGCTTTGAAACTTACCATACTTGTTTACCATCATAACCTCCATCTACAGACAAGAGTACATAACTCTGTCAAGGTTTTTGACAGAATTATGGCCCTTTTTTGACTTAGAAAGTGTATTGAGCTTGGTTAAGTTTTTCGTACCCCTCACTTTTTTTAAAACCTGGGGCTTTGAAACAACCATACTTGTTAACCACATGCCTAACAAGACAGAGCACCTGTCAAGGTTACCCTAAAAAAATAACTTTCTTAGAAACATTGATGGGAACCACTTGCCTTACCCTTTGAGATTTGCTTTGAACTCTGTCATTACCCCCATCTGTAGGCAAGAGAGCAACCTCGTCAGGGATTGTTTTAAAATTAAGGCCCTTACCCTTGGTTAAGTTTTTCGTACCAGTCCACTTTTTGACTAAACTGTTGGAGATATTACTTTGAAAGTTGGAATACTTGTTTACCATCATGATCCCAAAACATGGGCTGGAGAAGGTAATTCTGTCAAGGATTTTATATGGATTATGGCCCTTTTTGACTTAGAAACTCAGTTAAAATTTTCATTCTTGTCCACTTGTTGACTTAACCATTTGAGATATTACTTTGAAAGTTGGAGTACTTATGTACCATCATGAGACCTATCTGTAAGCAAGAGAAGATAACTCTGTGAAAATGTTTCTTGATTTGTACTTAGAAATTCCTAGTTAAAGTATTGTGTGCCCTTAACTGTCAAAGTTTTGTTTTATTGGCAAGCACTAAAAAAGTTGAGCGCGCTGTCCTACTGACAGCTCTTGTTGACTAAACTGTTTGAGATATTAATTTGAAAGTTGGAATGCTTGTTTACCATCATGATCCCCAAACATGGGCAGGAGAAGGGAATTCTGTCAATGATTTTATTTGAATTATGGCCCATTTTGACTTAGAAACTCAGTTAAAATTTTCATTCTTGTCCACTTGTTGACTTAACCATTTGAGATATTACTTTGAAAGTTGGAGTACTTATGTACCATCATGAGACCTTATCTGTAAGCAAAAGAAGATAACTGTGTGAAAATGTTTCTTGATTTGTACTTAAAAATTCCTAGTTAAAGTCTTGTGTGCCCTTAACTGTCAAACTTTTGTTTTATTGACAAGCACTAAAAAGTCGAGCGTGCTGTCCTACTGACAGCTCTTGTTTCTTAAGGCCTTATCCTGGGTTCAAAATTAATAGCACCCAGGGGTCACTGATTTCAATATAGCCTTATATAGGAACAACTTTAAAATTCTTCTCAGAAGCGAGAAGGCCTAGTGAGTAGATATTTAGTCTGTTCACTGTATCATTGTCTTGTGGATCAGGACCACTAAGAAGTTTGTTAAAATCATGTCTCCTGGGTCAAAATACCATAAAAGACCAGTATTTGACTACTTGCCACCTCAGTCCTTCACTTGAAAATTTAATTCACACAGGTTTTTGTTGACTCTTTATCCTAAATTTTCAAGGGTCAAAATCAAATTTTCAAGAGTCGAGTGAGAATTCTAAGGGTCAATCCATGGGTCATAGGGCTTCCAATCTTGTACTCTAGGTTTGCAAATCATATTTTTTAGCTTGCATTCTGAAGCTGTGCTGTTGTATTTTCGAAAAATTCTTAAATAAGCCAGATTTAGCTGCTGATCCCTTTCCCATGCTCAAAAGTCACATATTTTTGCGACTTCGCATGTCCGTGTTTTTCGTCTTTTTTCCGCAATTTTATTGGCATTAATTAACAAAATACTGAAAGGTTATTTGACACAAATTTAGGAAAAGTATTATATTTCTTATCTTTCCGTAAGTTTTTTATGCAGGATGAAAAATTAAGGTGCTTTGAAGGCGCCGGAGAATGCCCCTGATAATCATGCAGAGTGAAAATTATGTCTATAACAACTTGCAAGTTAAACTTTCAACACTTAAGTCAGTATAAATACGCCAAAAAGCAATGCTCTAATTATACTAAACCTCTAAATATTTGCTCTTGCAATTAATTTAAATCATGACGATTCACACACTTGAGTTTTACTCGTCTAGGCCAGCGCACAAACATCCACTAAGATTATCAAATCAAGTGTCCCCATCATCTAATTAAACGATGCACACATTCTTTTGATTGCATCATTTATATGCCGAGTGTTAACAACACCTTTTAAACATATATTAAAGCCGAACATGCCTTTATTGTTTGTCAATTTAATCCCATCATCCGTTGATTACAGTCATTATCAAAACAGAGAAAATGGGCACGTGCATGATCGTCGCTGATTGACTGAAAGCAAGTAAATTAGAATACAAGCTCCGCCACCGTTTCTCACTTTCTGTTGTGTCAACGGTTGATGCGGCCGGAGTGTTTGGAATTACCATGTTGATTGACACTTATGCTAAGAAATCGACACATGACTGCAAATCCTACGGATCAAATATGACTCGTCGGGCGTTTTTATTACGGGTCACATACGAGTATTTCGAAATTTTCACGGGTCAACTGAGGCAAGGACTATAAACAAGAAAATACAGTTCTTTTGCATTATGTAGACAGCTTAGTATTTCATGAAGAATTTGCGAAACAAAACATAATGAAAATATCTTAAAAAGAACTACAAATATGTTTAAATGGGCAAGTGAATTATTGTTATGGTTTAAGAGTTTCCATCTGAAGTTTCTCTAGACCTGCACAAGTGCTTTTTTGACAAATTTCAGAATCCTTGAAATGCCAGATATGATTCATTACTTGAAATGAATTGTATTGGAAATAATCAGTTTTATTGAGTAAAAATCATTGTTAAAATGTTTTGTCCGTCTTAAAATTTTGATGGTCAGTACAATGGTCACTATTAAAAGATATTTCCTTTATTTCAGGCTCCAGAATCATTGCGTATCACAGTTGGAAACGATCAATTCAGAGAAAGAAAAGAAGATACCCTAAGTGGTAGACTGAGTCCAAGTGTAAGTCAGAGACTAGGACCTCCAAAGGAAACTTATGTGCGTGATCAGGAATCTGAATATAGAAGAGAAGATGATTTGTATAGACGTGAGGCAGAGATTTATGGAAGATCAGACAGAGGAAGAAATGAAAGAGAAAGAGAGTATGATAGGAGAGAACAGTACAATAGAGATCCGTATGCTGGACCAGAAGAAAGAGAATATGGAGACAGAAGAGGTTTGGGAGGTGGTAGCTACGAACGGCCTCCTGCAGAATATCATCATCAACCTTCACAGCCTTTGTTCCCATCGGCTTCACGGTCTCCACCAAGGTTTCCAACAGCTCAGTCAGCTGTGCCACCCCAAGCTCAGGCTAGTGCAGCATCAAGACCACTAAAATCTATTCTTAAGAAAAAGCCTGAACCTGTACCGGAAGAAAAACCACTAACAAAACCATCAGGCCTTCCTGGTATAGCCAACTACATGGATGATATAGAAGATGAAGACAAGTTCCTTTATGGTGGAGATGATGATCGAGATAGAAGGAGTAATGAGAGAGATAGACGAGAAATTGGGCAATATAGACAACAGCCTCATGGAGTACTTGTTGAAGATATGAGAACTAATATAAGGTCAGCTGCGCAATCCTGGCAACCATCTGCACCAGAAAAAACAGTTTCAGGTGTTGTGTCAGAGTTTGTAAATGCTCAGCGTGAGTATGTTGATAATTCCAAGTCCCAGCATTATGGAGGAGCAGAACCCTACCACTCACAGCAAGTGCAGTCATCAGCTCCAGTTGGGGACGGTGGTGGTAGTGATTTATGGAGTATGCTTGCAAAAAGTGTTCAGACAGTTCAGCAGCAACAGCAAAATCCTCCAAATCAGTATGATCACCAGCCAGGAAGTTACCAGCCACCATTCAGTGCCCAGTCTACCCAGCCGTCTTATGCTGCTCAACCTGCACAGGATGCCCAGGCTCCAGCGGCAGCCCATGATCCAACAATAGAAAATATTCTGAAATCCATAGGCTTCGACTTTGAAATGTCCAAGAGAATGCAAGAGAAGGCTAAACAGAGCAGTGGAGAAGTTTTGCCACCAGCAGTAAAGCCTGGAGATCCTCAATTCATTAATCAGACGGCTTCCTTTATTGGTACTCAGATGTCACATGAAGAAATGATATCTCAGCTTGGGCCACCATTTCGTGAAAGAGATGCATCATTGAGTGTAGTTGAGAGACAACCAGAACCAATGCAAGATGACTATAGAGAAAGACAGCCATTTGAAGATAGAGACAGGCGAGGCAGTAGTGAAGCTTCTAGAGGAAGGCTGAGTAGTCCCCCAAGAAGAATAAGTAGTCCAACAAGGAGAACAAACAGCCCACCAAGAAGAGATAATAGTTCTCCTCCCAGAAGAATTAATAGTCCTCCCAGAAGAATAAGTAGTCCTCCAAGAAGAATAAGTAGTCCACCAAGGATGCAAAGCAGTCCACCAAGGGGACGGTCACCAGAGAAACTACAGAGAGGATGTTCTCCAGTTAGTGCTGATGGTTCACCACCACCTCCAATGTTTAATTTGCCTCCTATTACAATCAAAAGAAGGCCAAACCTTGATCGTAGAAGTCCTGGGTGGGAAAAGAATAGAAGTTTAAGTAGGAGCCCAACAAGAGATTCAGACAGAAGTAGGAACAGACCTCGGAGTAGAAGCCCAAGCTGGAATCGTAGTATGTCAAGTCATGGAAGAAGGCGTAGCCCAAGTCCAATGCGTAAACGATCAGTTAGTCCACTCTCTCCAAAGAATCATAGAAGTCCAACTGGTAGGATCAGCCCTGTGATTAAACGAACATTTAATCTGGACGACCTTAGTCCTGCATTTAGACGAAGAATGAGTCCAACACTGAGAAAAAGAAGTTTGAGTCCAATCAGTCCAGAAAGAAGTCTTAGTCCTGGTAGAAGGAGAAATGTAAGCCCTGGTCGGCGAAGTAGTAGTCCTGGTAGGAGAAGAAGCCCTGGTAGAAGGAGGAGTATCAGTCCTGGAAGGAGAAGAAGTAGAAGTCCAGGAAGAAGAAGAAGTAGAAGTCCAGGAAGGAGGAGAAGCAGAAGTCCTATGGGTCGAAGGGGAAGTAGGAGTCCTGGTCGTAGGAGAAGTAGAAGTCCAAGAAGACGCAGCCCAAGTCCTAGAGGTAGAAGGCGCAGTTTTAGTCCCAGAGGTAGAAAGAGAGGCCCATCTTCTAGAAGCAGAAGCAGGGAAAGAAAAATGAGGAGAAGCACTAGTAGGGATAGATCACGTAGAGGCAGTCCAGGTAGAATTCGTAGGAGTTCAAGTAGAGACAGAAATAGAAAACGAAGTAGAAGCAGAAGTCCCAGGAAGAGGAACAGTTTATCAGTGTCTTCTGATTCAGACATTGATGGCCCAGCCAATAAGCAATACTTCTCTTCCCCACTAAGGTTATCCCGCACAGACAAACAAAATATTCCCAGATACTATGATTATCCGCCTCCGCAACAGGGGCCCCCTCCTGACTTCAATGCACCACCTTTCCCAGGTTATGGTCCACCTCCTGGTAGCTTCCCTCCTGGAACTCAACCAGGAATGGCACCAATGGTTCCACCTGGTCCACCTCCTATGATGAATATGCCTCCCCCAGGTATGGGGCCTCCTATGTGCCCTCCCGTTTCTTTTCCTTATCCTCCGCCAGGGGCACCTGTTGGCATTTATGCGGTACCTGGTCCTACCTTAAGTCAGCCACCACCAGTGATTCCTGAGCCTGATATGGCACCCCCTGGGACAATTGAGATGCCATTAAATTTATTAAACCGAGGAAACCTTACTGAAATTGTAAGTGAAGATAAAAGGGAAGATAGTTATAAGAAAGAACCAGAAGAAGATAGAAGAAGGGAAAGGTCAAGAAGTAAAGAGAAAACCAAAGATAAACGCGAGGAAAGAAGGAGTGAAAAATCCATTTCAAGCAGTAATAGGACTGTGCTGCCACCCAAACAAAGGTCTAAGGCAGAAGATATTGAAATCAAAGCTAGTGCATCTTCAAATGAAAGAGTTGTTGTACTGAGTGGAAAATCGTCAAAGTCGTCTGGAAGTTCGAAAGATGAAAAAAAGGTTGATCAAGAAAAGGAAAAAGCTAAGATACTGAAAGAAAAAGAATCCATGGTTACTAAAATAAGAACATTAGAAAATGAATTCACTAATTTGAAAAAGCAAGAATTTGACCTAAGGAAAAGAACTGGGAGAGACAACAAACCTGACCCCATTTTGATTGAGAATAAAAAACTGTTAGAAGAAATAAAAAAAGAAATTGTCAAACTTAATAAACAAAAGAATGACTTTGAAAGTAAACATTCAGCCATACTAAAGAAGGAACAAGAAACCAAGAGAGAGATTAAGATAACACCAAAGAAAACACCAGGAAAAGATGAGAAAAGTAAAACAGGGGATAAGAAAACTGAAAAGGAAGAGGTAAGTTATTTTTTGTTTCTTAAGGAACAAGTAAGAAAAAAAAAATGTGCATGTGAAAACAGTCTATAAGGAATTATTTAACATTTAGTTTCCTATCAATCACTGAAGAACAGTTGATTGCTTAATCGCATACCTTGGTAGTGTTATTGTTGATAATCTATGAATGACAATGAGTTTGAGGTCAGTGGGTCAATGGTGACAGGTCTAGGTCACTTTGGGAGAGTCTGAGAAGTGGGTTGGGAGAGAAAAGTTGTTTACTTAAACAATTTTCAAGTTTACTTAATTATGAGGCTAATGGTTAGTTAGCTTGTTATTTCAACTACAGTAAGCTGTTGCAGGAAGTGCTCATAAAGCTACATGTCATTTGTAAGTACTACTGAGAGCCTCCTTGCCAGATTATGACTCGCATACAGAAGTCAAGATTAAGCAGTAACTATGTAATTTCTTGAATAATTTATTTAAGTAATTTTTTTTATTGTAGATCTTCATCATTCTAAAAGACAAATTATAGTTTTGTCGCTTTAAGAATTAATATTTCAGGGAGAAGTAAAATGTTTCACTATAAAACATTCTCAATTTTAAAAAATAACTTACTCTTAGACATGCATAGTAGTAAATTGCTGCTTGTGTTTGCTTCAAATGGCAAGGAATGTAATTCGCAACAAGGGGAGCAGTTTTTACCAGGCAAATTATGTTACACCCCCGTTTAAGAGTTTAGTACTAAAAGTACTGACGACAAAGGCACACAGTAATGTTTTTATTTCAAAATGCACATTTCGTTAATTTTTTTTTAAATTTTTTTTTAAAAAGGAAAAACGGATTTAAAAAAATAAGTTTCTTCCATTTGGAGTAATCAATAGTTCTCTCAGACTACTTTTAAAGTGGTACTTGATTCTGTGTGTTGAGTTTTTGTCACAGCTAAAATTTCAGGATATTCATGTACAAGATGAGATTCCTCCATTTGATTCTGCCTAACATGTCACTCAGACCCTCACAGGATGCATTCATTCTTAACATATTGTTACAAAGTTAATTGTATCTTTCTTGCAAATGTAAATTATTATAACATTATGAAAAATGGTGACTTATTAATCAGCCTATAGATTATTTTCTGAAAATGCTAAAAGTGGACTTAATCTACGTAAAATAATAAAAAAGAATGCATTTTTAAAGAAGTATATATTTATAGAGAAAGCTCTCATGTATGCACAAGATGCCAATAAAGCAACCTTTTATGATAGATCGTTTTCCACCAAAAACTTAAAACCAACTGTAGGTTTAATGGCACTACAGCAGGATCTATTCTGATAATTTCATGCGTTTTTACTGCAAAATACGTAGTTGTAGGGTGTGCCACTTTAAGTGATGTAAAACTATATTTTTCAAGGTAAGTGTTTTATTTACAAATGTAAAAAAAATAACTTGAAACACTTGTTTTGGCTAGCAACATTATGCTTCTGTAGGCAGTGTGGTTAAAAACAATCCAAAAGACTTTAGGTGAAATGAAACTAAACTGATGTTTGATTAGTACCAGAAAATTTACCACACTTACATGTTTATACAAGATGATGTGATAGTATTTGCTGACATACATGTATCTAGTAACAATATACTGCACTGAAGTTCAAGATTGTAAATAGTCTGAAGAAACAGAAATTGAGGTGGAGTACATTATCCTTTAATTTTTTTTTTTTTTTTAAACTATTTTTTTTTTTTTTTTTTTTTTGAGTTATGCAAGTGCAAAATACATATTGTTGGGTAAGCAAGAAATTGAAAAGATGAATGTAACTTTATCACTTCAAGGTTGAGAAGGGCAATTTGATGAAGCACTATTTCCATAATGCCCGCGACCCCTTGTTAAAAACAAAAAACCCAAAACCCCCCCCACTTGACACGCATACTTGGCTACTACAACAAAAATTTAAAAATTAAACAAAAAAAAAATTTTTAAATCTATCGAATGTGCAGTAAATGTCCTTTCAGTTCAAGGGGTTATTAAAGTTGCATGAAGCTGTAGGCTTTGTCATTAAATACGTCATCTTTTGTTTATTTTATCTAACTTTAAACCATATCTGACTTTGGGGCCCTGTTTTAAAAAAATTGTTACCAATTCTCCCCCCCGTCAGCGACATTATCCCATTTGCGATATTTTATGAGTTTGGCGATTATTTTTAAGGATTGGCTACAAAAAATGGCGATTTTTAATCCTGCTATAAAATGAAAAAAAAACATCCCCTAAAACACAAAACGTCAACTTCTTAGTCCCTAGGCATCAACACTTGTTTGCTGTTGTTAATTGGCCCCTAACTGATTTATAATTGTTCGATTGTTATCGGATTATCAAATCAAAATCAAAAAAAACCACCCCCCCCCAAACAAAAAAAAACTTTAACCAGTTCAACGGTTGATAGTAGAAAATAGTAACCAATCAACTAATCCGGCAGAGTTGATATGTTTACGCATTAAATTATATCCCGCCAATTCACATGCGTGTCAACCTAATCGCCGGGCGGGTCGTATCGATTATAGCCTCTTTAGAGGATGGCGGACCCAATAAGCACAATTAAAAACAAAATAATCGCCGGGCCGAAACCGAGTCACGCCGCTCGATAGTTATAATACGCCTACTTTTTAACAAACCCGTCCGCCGAATCGCCGAGCTGAAAGTGTTCCCGTCCTTCGATAATAATCATCCCTCTAAACTTATTCACTTGTGGGAAACTTACTAATCCCCGCAAATCATCACTTTCGGCCGATTATCAGTATGGTGGCAATTAATTTTTTTTATATTTCGGTGTCGTGAATTATTTCAATTATGTAGCAAGAGTGTAAAAACCCCACTTGTAACGATTTTTGTGTAAAAACTGGTGTGTTTCGAACGTATGTAATTTTTGTTTTACGTTAATTTGGCTATTATCAGAAGTCAGATTTTTTCATTATATTTCTCACGAATACAGAATAATATGATTAAACGCAAATGTTCAGTGTGTTTTAAAAGATGCTCGGGCAGTTATCGAGTAGTTTCCTGCTGCAAAAGTAGGGTTGATTTCTTCTAAACTTTCATTTAAAATAGGCTGTTCTCCGTGCCTTCTTATGGTGACAATTTTTTAGTTTAAACAAGGTCTTTCAAATAGTATGGTCCGGAAAGGAGGGAAAAAAAAAAAAAAACCTCCCCCGGGAAAGGGAAAAAAAAACCCGGCCCCCCAAAAGACCCCCCCCCCCCCCCCCCCCCCCCCCCCCCCCCCCCCCCCCCCCCCCCCCCCTTTTGGAGAAAGAAAGAAATTATTGATCTTTTATATCTACGTATATCTCGATATTTTACCAATCAATTTGACCAACAAAGTGATCCTTAATACATATATGCATTCCCTTATCTTACATAATATTATATTTTACCGATATTTCGTTTTAGGTGGATTTACGCATTGGAAAGTTGACCTCTTACGAACGGGTTTTTTCACAAATGACCAAAAGCCGAAAACCGACCTAATTTTAGCGCTTCTTTCCTACTTGCATGGTGTTCATGGGATTGTTGTAACATCTTTTTCTCATAGATTTAAGTCTAATGTACGTCTGTTATGTCTTAGATTTTCGTATTTCACCCGTATTTTAATTTTCTGGGGCGGTTAGATCCGTTCAAAATTAAAAATGATTGCGAAGGTGATATTTTTGTGCACAGGCTTTCACTATATATTTAGGGTCACAAATATAAATTGCTAATTAAATGTAAATTAAGAGTTTATTTTGACCGGATTTTGTTTTCTTTTTTTATTTTATAACACCATCTCCTGACGTTTCAAGGGCTCGCGTGTCAATTTACCATCATCGCTAAAACTGGTAGCCGGAATAGCTTGGACCATATCTGCAGTTGTGTTAAACATAAGAGTTAATTATAAATAGAGTTGATTTATTTTTTATAACTCTGACAGAAAGAAAATGCTAGCTGGCGTGTTAAATGTACGGCGTGATAAACCTTCATCCAGGTAAAATCGATGTACGAGAACAAGATTATCAGTACGATAAGACATTTATAGAGGGGGTTTCGGGCCCATCCATTTGAATGACCTTGTTTTCAGTAATAGATTAAAGTTGCTATAAACTTGGTATGTTGCGAAAATCGGGCGACAACGGGGTCGCGAAATACGTGAACGAGTAAAACTGAAAGTGTGTTTTACGGGTCGTATATTTTCGTTCCTGGATGGATGGATATAAAGCAAATGATGGGATGATATGAGTTAACAAGAAGGGAACCAGAGTTCCGATACCTGGTAACATTTTTCAACCCCCCCCCCCCCCCCCCCCCCCCCCCCCCCAAAAAGGACCAGTTTTAATGGTATTTTTCTGGCCATTCAAAAAAAAAAAAACGAAAATTTTGTTTTTTTTTTTTTTTTTAAAAAATATTTTTTTTTTTTATTAAAAAAATTTTAAAAAAGAAAACCCAAAAAAAACCATATGTGCAGTTTTTAAACATGAGATATATGAATGAATTTAATCCTTTTCTAACTCTCACGAGGAGAAGGCTTGTTCATATTTCAATATATACAGAACAAATTTGTGCTGTTTGCGGAAAACAAAAAAAATTGCAAATGATTTTTCTTTCCGGGCCCTGGATGGATGGATGCAAATGTGGGGAATTAACAAAAAAAACAAAAAAACAAGAAGGGAACCAGGTCCCCCCCCCCCCCGGTAACATTTTCTACCAATGTGCTTTGTATAGAATGAATCCTTTTCTGACGGTCAACATATTTGCAAATGATTTTTTTTTCCCTGCAAATCGTTCCCATCAACGATAACAAATATTTGCATATATGTAAGTAGAAAACCATGAAGTCTTTGCTTTATTATACCTCATAGTAAAAGTTTTTATGTTCTTCATTATAGTTTTTAGTAAGAAAACATCTTTGCTCCAGTCTCTTTTAACTTATGTGGATTGCCTGAAGTAAGTACACCTGCTTCATTCAATTTATGCTTTGATCAATACTTTATGGGTAAAAAATATAGTGAGTAACATTTAAAAGCTGGTGCTATCGCAAGGCCTGTATCTACAAGCTTCAGAAATGGGTAAATTGGGTAGATGTTTTGGGAAGAAGGCAAAAATACAAATATTTTCTGTTTGACAGGTATTGAGTTTATGATGCCAGTGACGGCCTACTATTGCCAGCTGTGTAAGGTGTTCCTTGGAGATGTTTCATTTGGTGCGGACCACTTTAAATGTGAAAGTCATTACATTAATTATAAGGTAAACATACAGGGAGTATATTCATTATACAGTGATATAGAAATCATCATTTAGCATTACCCATATACAGTCCAGTCATCAGAAAGGAATAGAAATAGCTAGTTGTCCACTGGTTCCTGAAATCAGTAATCTGGTTATGGGCTAAACCTTTAAGCTTTGTCCTAAAAACACAGTGGGGGTCATCAATTATGGGCGTGGATATACCATATGTATGAATCCATTGCCACATTATCCATTAGCAAGAACTGTAACATTAAGATAGCTAGTCATCAATTTATTCAGACCTAAGTCCAATATTTGCATATGTTGATATCAAAAGAACTTCTGAAAAATCACATTTGAAGATGAAAATGTGTGAATATTTATTAGAACAGTGTAAGTAGTTCAAATCTGTGATTCCTGAAAGATATTTGGTAGATAAAATCAGGCCTTCTTAACATAACAAAGTTGATTGATAACATTTGTTGGGATAGCCCTACATAATAAAATGCACCCAAGTATAACAGTATTATTACTTTATGTTGTTTGCTTCCAACACTGATGTACACCATTTCCTAATGTAAACCACTTAAACCAGACATAGGATATATTGTGTGTCATTATGCTTACTGATTTTATTCTGTAACGGATAAAAAGCCTAAAAAAGAAAGTTTGCTTAGGATAACAGTATGACTAAGATACAGGTATGATTGGCCAGATTTCCTTTAGGTCTTTAGTATTTGAGGAAGGTAAACTTACATCTGTCAGAATCTAAGATTATTGTTCGTAAAATGTAGGAAGTATTGAAAGTGATAACTGAAAATGTCTTCATATGAGCAAAGAGAATACCACATTATCATTACTTGAAATATGTGTTTTGGCCAGGAGTATTTTTTTTTAGTTCTGGACCCAGTTGTTAAAAACTATTAAGCTAACAGATGGTTAACTTCAGTTTGAAAGATTATTAAAGTAGGACTAAAAACTCTTCAAACAAAACTTTCCACAAGTTTTGCCTGTCAAGAATCATTTTTCCAATCAAAAGATCAACAGTTAAAGTTTTGTACAACTGGATTCAGGTCTGTTTATCCTAAGCAACCATGGTTTGCAAGGCTTACAAAACGTGTCTAAATACTGTAGAACTTTCCAAATCCAGTCTCAAATGCCTGACTTTGATTGGTGGGATTTTTAAACTTAAGTCTGCTTTTGTCCAATTAGATGTCAGATATTTAAGACTGGCCTAAAGGAAATGATAATCATAGGTCCAGATGAATTTTTGAATTTATAGAAGACATAAAAAAGTGGAATATACTGAGTACTTATCAAAGCAAGAGTTACAGGTTTGTATCTCCTTGCCAATGATAAGGTTCTCATTCCCAAGTCAGCACAATGACTACACTGAGCCATTTATATCAGTGACTGGTATGGTCACATTAATGACTTCACCATCTAGTGGGCCTCACAGGTAAGTTTTTGATCTTTTACTGCCGAATATTGTGACTTTGATTTATAAACTTACAAGACTAATACTGGAATTTCAGGAAGTTAAAACCCAAAAGACTGTTTTACCTTTATTAAATTGTATAATTCCGAATAATCCTAATATTTTTTCACTTTATTAAAATGTGAATACTTTTGGACTTTTATCAAATTTACTGCTTATAATAGATATTATTGACTACATTTTGAGACACCACTGTCTGTTGCAAACTATAAATTTCTATATATTTGCAAGTTGTTTATTTGATGATTTTTCTATTTATTCGAGAGTTTTTGAATTCGCAAGCCAGCACTATTTTATAATTTTGTACTCATTGTTGATTTGCTAATTTAGTGAGTTTGATGAATTCACAAAGTGCTGCATTCATAAAAATAAAAACCTTGCAAAAAATACTTTTACAGTAATCAGGTCCTGAGATATCAGACTTTTCTTCAAGACTAGTTCCAAGACTCCAGTGCCTGCTTGTTCAGGGTTAAATCTCTGCTGTCTTCTAGCCAGTCAGAAACTAATGGTTTGTAGCTGGTCTGAAAAGAAAGATCTGAAGAAAAAAACAGACTTAAAAGAAATACATGTTTTGTTAAGCATAGAGTTTCAGTATGATTTAACAGCTATGTATTGCTACTTGACAAAATTTGGCGTATTTGAAATTGTATCATTTGTGTACTTTATTGGAATTTTTATTGCAATGTTTGCAGAAATATCTTGCTGATAATCCCTACTATGAGAAAAAGTACAAAGAAGAGAGAGACAAGGTATTGTCTGTAAACAAAGCTGCAAGAAAGGTAGAGCAGGAGAAGAAAGCACAGAAAGCAAAGGATGAGGTGAAACAGAAAAATACAGAAAAGGATGCTCGAGTCAGGGAAAATGAGAAAAAATGGGACAAAAATGTTGAAGATTTAGATGATGTAAGCTCTAGTGCCACAAAGAAGGAGACAGTTAAAAGTCAGATAAAACTTAGTCTGAAAGACCAGAAAAGTGAGAGCAGTGAAAAAGGATTTGGGAAGTTTAATTGGACCAAAGACAAGAAGACAGAAGAACAGAAAAGTGGCCAGAAAACTCCTGAGGCATCTCAGGAAAAAGACAAAGGAAAGATTAACTTTAATATAAGTTTGAGTAATAAAACTACTGGCAAAACGATTGTTGGTAAAACAGGTGCCCCAAAGAGGAACCCTCTGTTGCCACCATGGCAACCTGTTGGTAAGAAAACAGAGACATATGGAAAGCCTGGTGAAACAGCCAGTTTAGACCAGTTTTTGACAACAAATACAGGAGAAGGAAAAATTCCTGTAATAAGTGAAAAAAAGAAAGTGAGTGCAAAAGAAATCTTAGAAGCTTTTAGTGGAAAATACAAAGATAAAGAGATAGGACCTTCTCTTAAAAAAGAGGCAGATGTAGGTAAGGCTGCGACAGAGAAAAAAGCACCTACTGAAGAAAAGACAGAGAAAACCATTAAATCAAAGAAAGAAATGCAGGAGGAGGAAGACAAGAGAATGATGGGAATAGATCCAGAAGCTGAAGCTCCCTTGGCAGTAAAGAAACCACCTCCACCACTATCACAAAATGTTCCTCTCCCTGATCAAAAGCCAAGTGCAACTGTTGATGAAAGTGATGTCCATAAAGTTTTTAATTCAGAAAAGGAAGGGAAAACAGAAACACCTTTAGTGAATATAGATTTGAACGAAATTCCTGTCCCAGAAACAGAAAAAATGGAAACAGAGATTATTGATGTAAAAGAAATACCTGTTCCTGAAACAAAAAATGTTGATGTGAAAGAAACACCTGTTCCTGAAACAAAAACTGTTGATGTGAAAGAAATACCCATTCCTGAAATAAAAAAGCCAGCAAAGGAGACTGTAGATTTGACAGAAATACTGGTTCCTGAAACATATAAGCCAGTTATAGAGAATATAGATTTAGCTATGCCTTTTCAGTTACTAGAAGATGATCCAGAGCCAGAAGAAGTTTCTACTCCTGTAACTACTGAAACAAATCAAGAGGAGAATGAATCAATTACAGATTTAGAAAAAGAAAGTGAGACTAATCTTGTGGCAAGTGCTGTAACTGATATTGAAGGAAGTGTTAAAAGTGAAGCTAAAGAAGTTACAGTTGAAATAAAGGAAGAATGTAATGAAGAAAACATTCAAACTTCAGTAGTTATGAAAGAGCAAGCAGAAACTAATGTTGAAATAAAAGCTGAAATTCCAGAGATTAAGCAAATTGATGACATTACAAACAAAACTGAAGTAAGTGTTTCTGTTCTTGGAGTTGAAGCGACTGTACCAATGGAAGTTGAAGACAGGGAGCCAGTTCCTGCAGTAGCTGAGGATAGAGAAAAACAAGATATACTGATAGAAGATTCTGTGAAAGCAAGTGATATTGAAAATACCATTGATGAGAGTGTTAAATTAGATGACATGAAAGAATGTGTAAAAGAAGAAATATCTATGATAGATGCAAAAACTGATGATTCAGAAACGGAAACAGAAGAGCCAGTGATACCTTCACCAACTAAAGGGAGAGGTAGAGGGCGTGGAAGGAAAAGAGGCAGGGGAAGAGGGCGAGGTAAAGCCAAAACAACACCTGTGAGATCTACAAGATCTACAAGGGCATCAAAAGCTGTTGACGAATATGCTGATATTGCTGTTCCTGATGATACAAAGATTGATTCTGAGAATGTTGATTGTACTGAAACAAGTAAAGACACAAAATTATTTGAAACTGATCAATTAGTTGAAAATAAAAATGCAGATTCAGAATTCATTGAAACTAATAAAGATTCAGAATTCATTGAAACTAATAAAGATTCAGAAGTAATAGATTTTAATAAAGCTTCAGAATTAAGTTCTAGTGTTCAAGTTGCTAAAACTGAAGGTGGTAGAAATAAGAAATCCACAAGTCCAAGGCTAAGGAAAACATCTGTGAAATCCGATTCTGCAAAAATGGAACTTGAAGAAAATTCAGACAAGGAAGGTGAGAACGCTTTCTTGTAGTCTTTGAATTTGTAAACTTTGTAGAACTTTCCAACAAAAAATCTGGTTGTTTGGTGTGTTAATGACTTTAAGCAAATGAGCAGTGTAGTTTTCTTGCTTTTGAATCAATTAAGCTGGCAGTTGAGAGTCATAATCGGACTTGGTTAGTAGTTAGCTTTTGTTGATATCATAATCAAGATAGACTATTAAGTTTATGATCAAAGCCACTGTTACTGGTCAGACTTAATTAAAATATCATTTCTAATAGATAACCTCAGCTATAAATGGAACATTAGTTTATACATGAAAATTAATCACTTGAGCTTACTTTGAGATGAAGGTTCTTACTGCTTTTGGGACTATTAGGTCATGGTCATAATTCAGTGTCCAATGTCAGATTCATTTATTTAATGTGAAGATTGTGACATTATTCTTATATTATGTAGAACATTTTCTGTGTATATTTAATTTTCCTAAGAAGTGAAAAGGGTTATAGTGTCCTTGGTGTGTGTTAAATTCCTACAACATTTTTAAACAACTAGAAAGCTTTGGTTTAGAATGTAAAGAATAATGTTGATGATAATGGTGCCAACTATTAAAAGTTGTGTAGTAGGCCTAAATTTTGTTATAATGGTGGCATTTGAAAAATTAATTTGAAAAAAGGAGCAGGTTCAGGTTTGTATTGTAGATGTGCGATCCTGACTAAGGTGAGTGATACAGGACAGACAAAAAAGTCTGACATTGCAGCAATGCCTTCTTGTTCAACTATAGTTTGTTTATAGCATGTAAGGTAGACTGATGCAATACTATAAGTTTTTTTTGAAGCTGTATTTTAACATTACCAAAATAATTGATGAAAAGGGTCTCAATTGCTGACACATGTAAATCAAGTATTTTCGTATCCAGTATGTGTTTTTTATTAAAATTTGAAACATGTTGATATTTGCAGTATTAAAGCATCTATTTACTTCTCTTCAGACACACAAAGCGAAGCTAGTGGCATCAGTATGCATATGGACAGTGACTTTGAAGTAGTAGATGATTTAGAAGACATGGAAGTGTTGGATGAAACGGTGTAAATATTCTTTGGAAAATTGTTGGAGATAACTTACAGACTTGTTCTAATCTTTTTGTGCTTCTGAAGTATAAGTGGTGATTTTGTGTCGGTACATAAATGTAGTGTTAAGATGTGTAGCCATAATTATCTAGAGCCGTGGTTGTTCTGGTTGAAGTATTGGCGGGAAGAGCAATGGAGGGTGAAGAAAACGCATTCTGCCGCAGTTGTATCTGTTTTCAACGTACCATTTTGCACATACATTGTACCTTTAAGTTTGATTTTGTCACACGGGACGTGTTTAATAAATGTAACTTGAAATCGATGAGCAGTTAATTTGTAGGAAATGGGCGATGGAAGAGCTGATACATGTACAGTTTCCATTTGAAATGTTAGTGCTTCAACAGCAGACTACAGTCGGCAGTTCAAGTAAAGTATTAGAAAGGAAAGTTTCAAGCTGACGGACATCTACTAGGAGTGCTTCACTCTATGCTACTTCTTCCCAGTTTTGTAACTTTTTCACCGGAACTTAAAATCTGTACAGACAATTGTTAAAATAATAATTTTAACGTATGATTCTTGCCATTAATTGGCTGTTATGATATGGCAACAGCCTTCGCATGCAGACAATCTTAATAATGTGCTTTTCAAGAAAATGATTTTTTTACGTTTCATGGTTGAGTAAAAAGTATGGCCCAGAGTTAAATGACCGTTTATGATATATGATTTCAATTTTTGTTTTGTAATGAATTATGGTTATTGCTACTAAATTTAATAATGTTTAATATTTTCTGTGTAATGGACTTGTGAGGAAAACTTAGAAAATCATGACCGTTTCAGCAAATTCGTTTGTACATAAACATATTGATTACAAATAAAGGCAGTACAGAATTCAAGATGTTTTATTAAAATTGTGAAATATTCAAAGACGGAAGAAACAGGAGAATGTGTGTGTTGACATTGGATCCGGAACTAGAGAAGGCAGACGACAGTGAAGTGTGGGTGCTGATGTTTACAGAGCTTCACTTAAATGCTCGGTGCTAAGAGGACAGCTTTGCCTAATGTTATCACTCGAATAGTGTTGAGATTGTTTGAGTAGTCACGTTTTGTTAGATTGATCAAATATGAAATGTTTCTTTATATAAATAACTTCACATGCATATACACAGTATCTGGTATGTTACATAAAGTACTTGAAAATCTTTCTTCTCTGAAACTTCGAAACGTTGTGCTTTGCTTCTTAATAGAGTACAGTATAATTTATGACTGTGTACTGTAAATAATAAAAAATTAATAAAGAGTTTATTGTACATACATGGCAGATACATTGTGAACTTACAAAAATGAACTTTTTGCATATATTGCATCATGTTTTCGATTTCATTACAGTTCAGCTTTTTACAAACATTGTTTATATGTCATATGTGCTCTCACATGCAATATTTACAAGGATCGAAGGTACAAATGGACCTAGGAATCCTGTACATGGATAGATGCAGCTCATTGGTGCTACAGAAATGTATAAGCACGAGGAATATGAGGTTTGCCAGGAGATACAGATATTTTAGGGTTACCTTTCCAGTCCAGCTGTAGCGTGGCAAGATTTGTTTATGATTATTTTTTTTTTAAAAGTAATGTATTCTAAAATTATAATCAGCATAAGTAAAAACTTTATCAATAAAAAGAAACAATGTTGTGGGTATTTTCAAAGCTGTTTTGAATACTTTACAAAGAAAAATATACTCGAGTTTTTTGGTTTACTTAGTACATAATTTTCATGAGACAGTGGGAAAAGAAATTTGGGAAGTGAAAAAAACACGATGACAAGCTGTTGTGAAAGAAGGAAGCAGCTGCAGTGGGATTTTTTTATTCATTGTGTTAATTCTGCTTATGCATTCTGTATATGTGGATATTTGTGAGGACATTAATATTGTTTAGTTTAAGAATAAAATCAAAATTTTAGATTGTTCATGTCTGTTGTTTCCTTTCTGATATAGAGCAATGCGACAGACTGTGGTGCCATTGAGAATAACATAGACGTTAAACATTATATTATCACACCTGGTAGCCATTGTGATAGTATCTGGATTCGGGGTTAGACTCGTGTTTTTTTAAATCCGACTTTAAATTGCTACGTGTGTGTATGGTTGCGTTGCGCCCTAGCTTTAACTTGATGTATAATCAGACGATTACAGTGTTTAAAGACATAATATCTGATGAGCTCGTCGAATATGGTTGGCCATCGCCACCAAAAATAATTAAGCCTTAGCTCCGGCATAAATATGATTTAAGCTGCGGTTAAAATATTTTAGCTCCGATAAAAATGCGATTTTTGCCGCGGCTTAAATCATATTTATGCCGGAGCTTAAATATTTATGCCGCGGCTAAAATCATATTTATGCCGGAGCTAAAATATTTTTACCGCTGCTTAATTATTTTTGGTGGCGATGGCCAACCATAGTCGAAGTACGATAATCGACTTGAATTAATTTTTTTGAAAGCATTGTCCATTCCGATCCGCTTTACACCACCAAACCTACGACACCCTAATTTTTATGGACATTCTATCTTTGCCAAATATCACTTTTGACAGCCTAGACAATAAATATGACCATATAGTCTTTATATAATGTTAAGACAAAATTGCACAGGGTGTCCCGTTGAGTTTAGGCGGGGTACTTAGTGTGCGTTTGAGAGCTTCAACATGCAATTCAAAATCAGAAAATCTCGTATACTCGTATACTGGTAGAATTGAATTATTTCTGTAAATACAATACATGATGCAAGAGCTTTATATAAGGAGTTTTATTTTTACAAATGAAGAAAAAATCTTCCTCTTTTCGACGAGGGGGGGACCCTGCTTAAACAACTAGACCCAGTATTTGCCAAATTAGCAGTATTTAGATGTGCTGGCAGCCCTTGCACCGCGAACCTACACCACCAAAAAAACCCCCACCAGTCTAATACAGCGAAGAAACGAAAGTGTTGAACCACGTGATGTCTGCTGGTGTGACCTATACCTATATGCTAAGGGATAGTCTGTAAAGTATGTGTCTAAAGTGATTATATTTTGTTGATATTCGAACCCAGAATGTGTGTATGTCTTTAAAATATTAGTTTGCTACAGTGCGTTTGACCGAAATTCGAACGAAAAGAACACTGCACACTGAAACTAATTAATGTCAATACTGTTCCTGTTGAAACGTGCAACGGAGATGTATCCCGGAATAACTTCTTATCATGTTGAGGTCATAGGGACAGAATTCGCCTTATGGAAGCGTTTCCAATACTACAAGGGATCAGCTCTACACTTATGACAAGTGCATTTGACGTTGGGGCGACTGTAACGGGACGAAGATATAAAATTCCAGCATCTACTTCAGTACCCCTGGACTTTAACTAAGGCTGACAGTTTGCCTTCAGTCACACCAATGTCACCGACTAGCGAGTTTTGTACTTGTGGTATCTACAGTTAATTCATAATGACGGACTTAATTTTTTTGGTGTGAATACCCGGCAATTTTAATGCCGTTTTAGAGTTGTATACCGACATGTTGGTAAAATGATCAGTCGGTGTTGTGACAGATTATGTACAGCGCACGACAGAACTCCACTTGTGGATATTGCAGCATTTCGTCTGACCCCACGGTCAATTTCCTCCGCTTTTGTACAGTGATTATGTTCAATGAAGTGTATGCTGGGATACCGAGGATGCTATTATATACATGTATACATACAGTTGAATTATTTTAATACAGTCGACACGTTTGGTTAAAGAAACTATTACGTACGTTCCAACAAGTCATTTGCTGCCACAGACTTTCTTAAAACGTTTTATAATAATATTATATCGTTCAAATTTATGGTTAAGAATGGTGCCTAAAACTCAACAGATACAACGATTCAAGAAATGACTTCTATGGAGTGTTCTCTCTTTTACGGATATATAAATGATAACAACCACAGAAAGGGTTGATTTTCAATTTTTGATAGTAAAAACAGATTTTCACAGATTTTCTCTATACAAATGTATTTAATGAGAATGAAACTTTTGAACTAATCTAATATATAATCTGTAATTGATGTCTTGAAATTTTGATTGTCACTTTGAAGGATAATATCACTTAAATGTCAAAGGATCGAAACTATAGATATTCGGAGCAACATCTACGCCGACCAAACCAGTAACATGTAAGCTAAGTCCAGTCCAGGAGATGCCGATGCAAAACTTGATAGAGGCTAACGAATGCTAATGGTGGGTATACTGGTCAGCTAGCCACTGAGAACTTAAATTACTAATTACTTTCAATGACTTTTTAGCTCCTGAATTTCTTTACAGAGTCGCAATTCCATTTTATTGTTTGATATAAACGCATTGTGCACAGGTAAGACTCGTTCTCACATAGGGGTGAAATATGATGTTGTAGCTTAAAAGATCTATGAGATTTCAATCTTTATACTCGGTGGTAAGATACGTTTGGGGCCAGTAGGTCAATGTGCCGGTGACCTCCGTTAGTTTTTCTAACACTACGTCCCACACTTCATTCAACTTCCATCAAAACTTAATTGCTCAGAAGGTTCACTGTACAGAACATACAGATTACTTATCCATGCTGTTTTGGGGGTCAAGGTCACTAAGACCCCAGTAAGCTTTTCATTGATAACACGTCACAATTTGCATTGCTCAGAAGGTTCCCTGCAACCTTTAGATGACCCACATTGTTTTTTGGACAAAGGTCAAGGTCACAGTGACACAAATCTTGAACACCTTGTCTGCTCTTCAGATCTATATCGCCACCGGTCTTCAAACTTTATAAGTTTGTTGGTGTTACTGAGTAGAAGGTGCTCACTGTTTTAATGGTCAATATGTCATAATTCAAGGTCACAGTGACCCTCCTTGACATTTCGTAAATAACACTGGTCACAATTTTCTTTTGACTTTCATGAAACTTGCTGAAAAAATTGCATGCAACATGAAGATAATCACAGGTTTTTAGGGTCAAAGGTCAATGTCACACTGACCCAAACTTGGAAATTCATTTCCGCTCAATATTTTTAGATCTTGAAATCAACAGTAGTCCTCAAATTTCATCGGGTGATTGACGACTGTGTAGTTAATCCCTTCTGTTTGGAGTCAAGGTCACAGTGACCTCTGTTGGCTTTTCTTTTATTTCATTCCAAACAGTCCAGTCAGTCAAGTAGAGCGAAACTTGCCCTTTGGTCCTCTATTTTAGTTGCAGCTCGGAATTGTGCACGACTATAGATTCTAATACCTGGCAATGGAATATCTGCAGTGAATTATTTGATTTGAGGTAGTATGTCCATGCGTCTGTCAACACAATTTTTAATAGTAGACACATTTTAGTTGGATCCTTTGGATCTTGTTCAGAATACGTCATAAAATTTGGAATGAAATTTGATTTCGGGTGGGGCGGGGGCAACTAATCTTAAATATTTAGATCTAAAATGAGGTAACTGTGTTGACATTTATAGCACGAAATTTTATGATTAGTAGTATGTCAAAGTCCTTTATGACTTTTGTGTAACTGCTGGGATTGACACTGGATGATCTGGAGTCAAAATGGACAATGGTACCAAAAAGGAGGAAAACCACTCGAGATGGCAAATTGGTAATTCTCAAGTTATCCTGAAACTGATTTAGAATTAAAAAAGGTTTTCTTGGTGCACATTCTTGTTTGAGATTGAAATTGGGTCTTCTGGGATTAAAACAGGATTATTATAGGCAAGGCTGTGAACAAAAATGCCTTAATATAAGCACTTGGTATAGAGCCTTATCATACCTTTAAAGGTCAGTGTCACACTTCGGGCTCAAAACGTGATGCAGGGTTGTATACATGTACCAGTACTTCGTGTCTGGGCTGTAACTTGTACATGTATGCATAGGCTAATTTTGAAATAAGCCTGCTCAATGCCCAGGTCGTATCGAAGATCCGCAATTCGCAGAGCGACTTTTTAAAAACTTGAGCCAAGATCAGTGTTCACATGCATAACAAGCCTGTTCAAGGTAAAGGTCATTTTCCTAGATCTCCCAAGCCTTTTGACTGATTTTCTTTGAAATCTGGGAAACTGTTAATATCATTAGGGAGCATGTGAATGATCTGTAGGACACACTAAAGGGTCAAAGGTCATCAGACTATGTCTCCTTAACCCTTTTTAGGATTTTCATCACACTTTGGTCAAATGTACATACCATGACGACAAAGGTCAATGACACACTGGGTAAAAGGTCCTACGATTATATCGCCAGAAACCTGAAGAGAATTTTCATCTCATCGTCGTATCTGGTTCGGGACTTCGTATTGCATGGCAACACTCCATCCACGGCAATAGGGTCCTTTTTATTCGGGTAAGTACGATTCAACAACAACAATAATAACAAAAGATGTGTATATAGGTCTGTGCTAATAAACAGATTCAGTACTAGTGAATTCATGTCCGCCGCCAATTTAAGCAAATAGCTGAAAAAGAAGAACTGGAAAGTATTTGTCAGAAAACAATATTCGCCACGCCACTGGGACCTCATCTAGGTAATTATTGTTTTCTTCAAGTTGCAGTCATAAAGAGTTCGTATGTTGCAAGTTTAAATAAAGCAGTACTAATACTTTCATACAACAGTAATTCTAGTTTCTATATAGAATATAATGATGTAAGAGAAGCACTACAGCCTCATTTCTGTAAAATTGCAGTTTCGAAATTGTCCGTTGTTAGCGAATATCATATAACTGATTATTTGTGCCGAACAAAAGCAAATTCTGAAAAGACTTTTCTGAAAAAAAGCATTTTTAAAATTTGACAACCTCATTGAGACCTCATCTCGGAGCTGTAATTCTTTTCCCAGTATTTTGCAGCGTATGGATTACAGTAATGCATAACTCGGTTGTAAGTTTGAATATTAAATAAAATAAGCACTGCATCCGGCCCTTAATTAAGGGCCTCATCTCTAACAATAATCGGGAGTGTATGGGTGGATATGAGAGAGTGGTCATTAAATTATCTGAGAAAATTATAATCAGATTTTAATAACCGGTAGTTTAATGTTTTTATATTGAATAGAGAAGAAAATAACAAACGGCAATGATCATGGAAATATGTTCTAGTCCAATCTTGACGAAAGTTGCGCGTATGCTATATGGTATATTTATTCTAAGTTTCATGAAATTTTATCTATTGGTTCCGGAGTTATGGCTCCGGACAGGCGTGCAACGCCAAAACAATATCATTTGGCGGGTGATATAAATAATACCGATAAACCAAAACATAATTGAAGACTGTTAGTGACAAATAGATTTTTCGCTCTTGCAAAAGGGAAACCCAAACACTTAAAATTGTTGATTTCGACGGTTTCCATGCCAACATTTTCAAATAACATTATTGGTAACTAACGCATAATACATGTACTTTGAAAATGTCAAAAGTATTTACAGTTTACAACAATTATGTGTGCTGCATTCTGTTCCGTTTGTAAATGACAAGAATACAACTTTATTACATTTACACTTCAAATGACAAATACATTTGAAATGTTCTCTATATATGCTATACATTTACAGAACAAATACTTAATATTTTTTGTACAATCGAAGACCAATATTACAATTGTAAGCATTTCTATTTTCCGTTTACAGTATTAGCTGTTGCAGTATTTGTAATTATTCACGGACACTATTCACTGCACGGGGATATTTATTCCGCTGATTCGTACATTTTCTTAAAAATGATCCACTTATACTGGCCAGTGTATTTTACCATTAGAGTATCGTCGCGTGCGCACATTTTCTCGGGGTACATATCCATTAGTGGTAGAATATTTTCGTCAATCACGTTACCAAGCTTTCCTATAGTAACAATCTTTCTTTCATCTTTCACAACAGCAAAGATTATTGTTCGATAAGCCATCACATGCTTTACTTGTTGGTACAGGTCAATGGTCCATATCAATGTCCCGGTGTTGCTGATACACGTGACTCCCTTTGAGGCACCGACGATGATATCCTTGTTCTGGAAAGCAGACACGCTCAAAATACCACGGAAACGAGATTTGTTTTTCCCGAAAGTACTTTCAGCTATGGTTCTTGACTTGATATTAAACGTCGGTGGCTTTCCTGGATATTTCGTTGCTTTTGCTTGGATAAGATCGACATACTCGGTCCTAAAAGCCTCGTGATCACTGTAGCAGACGACGAAGACTGGAGAATTTTCCGGACAGCCATTTGAACCTACCACACTCTCCAGATAGCTTATATCACCATACCGTCTCTGAACTGCAAGGGTGAAGAGCTTTGTCAGGCTAGGTTCTGTCTCTAACACGTGTATGTAACCCCACTTCTGTAGAAGTGATACTTCAGTTGTCTCTCCAATGATGCATAGATTTGCCGCCCCTTGAATCGTTATTGCCTGTCTGAATGACATTTTTTTCCTGTCTCGCTTTTGCACGCTGTCGCCTACGGACGCAATTATATACTCGTCCATAATAACAATGTCTGAACAACGATCTAAACTAAATGAAGATTTCTCTATCAAGTACACGCTTTCTTGATGTGTGGCCAGTGATGACGCGCCATCATCCATCTCATCTCCACTGTCTTCCACTTCACCCTTTCTTTTTATCACGACAGGGTTTCCTTCGAACTTCAACGAATTGATAAAGTCTTGATTTACACTTACTTCCACATAATTTGGCAAGGTATTCAGAATTTCTGTGGCAGCCTTGGTTTGCTTCCGTACTTCCTGCAGGCTTGTGACTAGATCTTTGGCGTCGTCGATATCGTCAGTCTCTCGTGCCGGAGGTCCTTTCGGTAACTTCTTGGTCGCGATAGATTTCAGCTTCCATCTTTCTTCCCTTGACAACTCGGAAAAGGGACGTATTGAAGATTTTGCTTTCTTCATTTTTCTCTTTAATTCCTCTACATAATTATCAAGAAGCGCTTCAGCTTCACTAACGGTTCTCATTGTGTCATCTTGACGCTTTCCGTCTAGTATAGACTGGCTGACCGTTTTCAGTTTTCGTAATTCAGATATTCCAATGTCCAGTTGTGGAACAATGTGTCTAGTTGCTTCTACAACAGGCATGCTTTCGCAAGGTGTTTGTGAGTGTTCCTCTGTCGCGCATTGTGCACACACAACATTTTCATGCTCTAAACAGTAGTGATCCAGCGGTTTCCTGTTATGTCTATCACACATTTTAACGCCGCAAATATACTTCTATTTCGTATTCAAATGACTTCAGTTCATTTTAAAACAAATATTCAATTTTGTTTATACTGCATTTACCCCTATGTTCCATGGACTTAGTAACTATACCTTTACATGTACACATATATTTCAGGCTGTGTTTAAATCAAAATGTTTAAAGAGTTGAGCATTTAAATACTTTCATTTAAACAAAACTTCAAATGTCTATTGTTTAAGTGAGCATGGTTCGCTAGTCATTCACAGATAAAATCGATCAATTGTCTTGGGTTCTTTACGGCGTCCTATTTCATTTATTTTTATGCTTAGATTGTTTTCACATATAAATATAGTATAGTACAGTGAGAAATTTAAATTACTTTACTGCGTAGTCATTGTTTGAATATTATCCATTTCTGGTTCTAACTGCTAACTGGACTTGCGAGAGACATGTGCGATATTCACGGAAAGAAGTTGGAATATTTCTGTCTTCATCATGAACGTTACTATTGCCGAAGGTGCAAGAATAAAGATCACGAGGTTCATCCATGCGAGTGCTTGCACCGGCGTGATGTTTATGACCGTCTGCAGCTGGAAATGGAGGAAAACATTCAAGACTTGATTCGTCTGCGTGACCGGAGCAAACGGATCTTGGACGGTTCATATCAACGAAATCTGTTATATCGTGTAAATGATGAAGAAATTCACCTCGATAGATTCTATAGGGATATGAAGAGGAAACTGAAGGAAACGAAAATGAAAATCAAAGCTTTCACAGCAGACGAACTTTCTGAACTTTTGAGACAACAACTTCACGGATTCATGTCAAAAACGACCCCTAAAAAATTTACCAGGAGTGATAAACCCAAGGACATGGTGAGCCAGCTGAAATATGTGAAGAAACAGATCAATGGAGCTAATTTGCTCTTCTATAGTTTGCCGAACTATATAGAAGTAACAGTTGATTCCAATTTCATGAAACTGCTGTCTTACAATGGAGATCCCGTTGTTATCCGAGGAAGACCGAAGTACATGAGCTATGACCAGGTGTCGTCAGATGAAGAATACAATGATGCAGACGAAAATGATTTGCGGTTTGAAGAAGACAGCTACAAAATGAACGGAAATATAGACGATAATGACGACATCGATGAGAAAAACAGAAAACTTAAAACGTATAAAGCAAAAGAAAAGAAACAAACACCCGATTACTATTATGATATAGACGAAAAGGGAACCGAAAACTCTGACTCTATGGTACAGACCGGAGTACTGAAATGGCAGAATAATGCACCGTCATTCACTTTGTCAGGAACGACCACCCGGCCAGCTCAAAACAGTTTGAAGAGCGCAAGATTGCCCAATAAGTGGGAGAAACAGATTGCAGCTGCCAAAGTACGAATGCAACTTCCCCCAGTCTCCTTGACACCGCAGCCAGTGAAGAATAGAAGAGGTCAAGTGATTCAAAATTCTTCAAAATCTATGCCAGACGATGTTCTTACAGATAAACCAATTAAGAAACTATTTCTAAGAAATGCAAAAGGTTCGAAATACATTATTAAAGAGAAGTTTCAGCTCGATGGTTGCGAAGACGCGTTAATATTAAAGGAAAGCATGATACTTTCTCTGGGAGACAAAGTTCAAAAACGCGAGCGAAAAGGCACGAAATTAGTTGTGGAGATGAAACTGGCACAATGTTCAACTATGTGTACCATCAAGGGTTCAAACACGCAAATCGCAGTTCTTCAGCTACAAAAATGCATTTGTATTTTGGACACTTTATTCGGTTTATCCGTCGTGTACAAAATAAAAATTCAGCAAGCTTATGTCGATTTCTGTCATATTGGAAATACAGACGATGGTCCGCACCATCCATCGTATGTATTTGCCGCTATATACAAAGGTTTTGCGAGGCAACCAGTCAACTGTGTGGACATTGTTCAGGCTAGAGAAACAAGACGTCCTGGCCGACCTCCGGTGTTCGAAATATCAGCGAAGGAACTTAATCTAATAAAGGACGGACTTCAGGTTAAAGAAATTTATGGCATTAGTGGATTTCCCGACGGGCATATAATAATAGGCATTGGCGATGCTGTCATCTGCATAAACGAAAGCGGGAGGCTGGTGTGGAAGACACCGGTTCCCCGGTCAGTTTTAGGGGTCTTGTGTACAAAATCTCTCATATATGTGTGTGTTCAAGATGAGAAAAGGGTCGTCACTTTTAATAAAGGTGGCTTCGTTACAGATGAAAATGTCATAACTGATATTGGTGTAATACCATGCAAGCTAAGTGCCAACTGGGACACCCTGCTGGTCAAAGACTTTAAAACAAAGAAATGGGCTGCCATTGTGTTCAAAAACGGACTGTTCATTATATAAAACTAATATGACGAGTTCTTGGAGACAGTTTATGAGGCCGCAGTCGGTCTCATTTGTCTCGCAATAATCAAAATGTAATAGGATATATATGTATATACGATCCGTAGTTAGCCTCCAAACTCACAGGGGTTCGAAACATATTCATAATCTTTGGTTAGATTATGTATACAATCACGAGGGATCTAACTCACAAAAAACCCGGATAGTTTGTCTCGCCAATAAATGTCCTGCAATTTGTGTACTGTCGAATTTAACACTCAATATTTTGTATGTGGTGTTATCCATTATATCCTATTATTCATCAAAACATATGGTTTAACTTCTTCCTTTCGTGATGCTCCAGCAAAAAATGCATGTAGTGTTTCATTTTCACATACGAAATATCTGTTGATTTAAACGATGCTTAAAGTGTAGGACATTTATTTGCGAGATACACAATTCAGGTTTGTTGTAAGTTGGATCCCTTGTTCAAGTATACACAGTCTGACCAAAGAACATGTGTGCCCAAATCCGGACCTTTTAAATTTATTTAAAGAATCAGAATTTTCCTATTAGGTATTGTATTGTATTTCATGGTTGGCATTCTAAGTTTCAGTGAGAAGCAGTCATCTGTATTAACTTTATTCTATATTTTTACTTTACCATTCTGTTATTTCGATTTGAAAGTGTTTCTCGTCAAATAAAGAAAATAATTCAAACCTGTATGCATTTGAGATTTATTACAATTTAAGCAAAATTGAAATTTCATATGAACATCAATGTAATATAGTAAACTAGCTACTGCTACATTTATAAATGATCAACTGCATAAAGCCATACACTCAGTTACAATAACAATTTTTTACAAGGAGATCTAGGCCACAAATGACTGCAAACCCTGTATAATTTATCATTAACAATAAATCTGTCTGAAATAGTAACACTTGTCATTTTTCCTCTCTTGTTTCAAACTGTTTTCAGGATTCATTTACAAAATTCATTCACAAGCATTTAATTTTGAGTTATAGTCTTTGAAAACAACATATCCACAGGTTCTGTCAATACTTATTGAAACTTGATATATTTATGTCTTGTCAACATAGAAACATATCAACCAATGGGGTTTTAGAAGTGCAGACTACATCTACTTTCCTAGAGCAAAACCTAATAAGTCTGGTTACACTGTTATTATAATGCTAAATGATACGCATCCTATCTTGTGTCAATCTACTTCAAATTTTGCTACACATAGTTCTGATAAACACTGCAGAAACTTTTATCACCAAATTTTGTCTTAAGTATCAATTTCCACTCCATAGGACCAGGAATACATTATTCAAATATCCAAAACATGTGTAAGATCTGACAACACTAGGTGCTAATTGTTTTGTTACAGACCTAAAATTAACATGGCAGTCTGAAATCAGCTATATTCCCCTCCCCCACATGAGGGAATGTTTAGATAATCTTTCATTCCTAAGGATGACCTTCATGTTACATCAGCTAAGTAGGAACATTAATTTTGCAAAATATCTCAAGAGATGAACTTTTGAACAAAGTTTACAAAAAATCATTCAAAGGGTATACAAGTTCTAGAGCAGACACATAAAACAAAATTACCTTGACCTTGAATCGGCAGGGTTGAAACATGGGTTATGCACAAATGATTGCCAAACTTTTATGAAAATCCTTCCAGGGGTTTAGAAGCAGACATGAAAAACCAATGACCCCCAATGTGTCCTTTGAGTTAGCCGAGTTGCAACGTGAATTTTGCATGTCATCTTGATGAAATGAACATTACAATAAAGTTATAGGAAAATCCATTCTGGTGTTTAGAAGTTATGTAGAGTTCAAAAACCAATGTCCCCTGCGTGACCCGCAAAAATGAGACATGGGTTCTGTATGTCATCTTACAGAGATGAACATCTGACCAAAATTATATGAAAATATTTCAGGATTTTACGAGATATAGAGCAGACACGAAAATTCAATGACCCAAAAGAGAGGCCTTGACCTTGGGCAGCATTAAGACATGTATTCTGCATGTAATCTTCATGACATGAACATTAACTTTGATAAAAAATTATATGAAAACTTTTCAAGGTGTTTAGGAAATATGAGTGGACATGAAAAACTAATAGTTTGTAAGTGTGACCTTGACCTTGACCGGGTGAGGTTTGGATATAGATTCTGCACATTGTCTTCATGAGAGGAACATTTGACCAAAGTTATGTGAAAATCCTTTTATGGGTTGAGGAGTTATGGAGCGAACACAAATGTTACAGACTGACAAAGACCATTCCTATATATCCCACTTTTCAGACGGGGGAAATAAACGGTCTTATAAGCATTCATAGTACCTGTAACTTCTATCCTACTGCTTCAAAAAAGTATGTTATTTCTGTACTGGCAAATATGAACTGTAACCTTGTTAAGCAATGACAGGTTCCAGAAACAAATGCAATTCAAATCTTGGAAACTGTTTTTCAACATCCAGGAATTCAATGGCTAGTTACACACTGAAGAAAACTAAACATAGATATATTGCATTCACAACATCTGTTTTCATTTATGGTCAAAACTGTTGAAAACTAATTAAACATTTTACTTGTTTCTTTGATCTACATGGTTTCTCTTTAGCTAAATATACAGGTAATTTCAGTCTCTTATCATAAAAAAACTTTCTTGACATTGTCCATTTTTATGACAAATGATGGAAACTGCCTCAAAAGTACTAATCTTTAAAGTAGTGACCTTTGACCTCATCTCACACAGAAAACAAAGATGCCAGAATAAACTGGTTAGACACAATCTGGAGTGGTATGTTTTGGAGGGCAGGGCCACAAAGAAGTCTATCAGGGTCTTAAGAGCTATCAATGATGAAAAGAAGGACAGATGGAGTTAGGAGCATATTTTCAGTGAAATGGAAGTGCTTGTTATGTAATCCATGTAATCAAGCCACCATTCTGATTTTGTCATGTGTACATGGTTAGGAACAATGTCTCGCAATAGATTCAACGATAGTGTGTCTTTTCATACTTTCATTACTGATTTAAATGAAGCTCTTGTTAATGTTACTAAATATGAATACATGTATGAAACAAAGCTGTCACAATGAGATGGATTGGACACTAGTCTACATATCCGAAAAGGCTGCATTGTATATAATCACAGTCATAACCACTGATCAACTAATGACGATGGAAGATGGAAATATGGTTAGCGGAAACATTCAATTGGTGTCAAGCTAAATGAATTCTACAAGTGCAGACAAAAGTGACATATAATGCCTCATATAATACCATGTATCCAGTATCACATTTCTTTTATCACATTTACCGACTCCTTGCAAGCTATCAAAGCAGCTGAGTCAAAACGTAGTAAAAATTCAGTCAAAAGAACCTACAACTGTTAGGCTGTAGTATTATAGATGGTATAAATGATTTATTCTGAAACTATTTAAATGTTTTGTGGTCATTTTAGGCATTCTATTTACAGTTAATTAAACATCACTAATTCCGGTAAAGTTCTCACATTGGCTGAATTTTCAAATAAAACAAAGATTTACTTGTTAGATGAATGTAGTCTACAAGTTCACGTAATTTCTGACTAACCAGGAGAGTTACACTCCTTGAGGCACCTGGTACACATGAACAATATTTAAAAGCAGTGCAGCTAATACAAAACTAGAGCTATCACTAAATGTGATTAATACCCCCAAAAGACTGCTTTATAAACTGAGGAAGTTCGTAGTAACAGAATACCTTGCAAACAAACTAAAAAGAGATATTGTTCTTGGCAATAACTCTGTAATTTGTCAAGACAGAGTTATGGTTCTTGTACACTGCACTTCCTCTCATTGTGCTTGACTATTGTATGAAGTTGTTTGAATTCCAACCAGTAGTTTTCAAATTATGTTCTGGACAAGTTAAAGTAACAAAGGCAATAACTCTGAAATGAGTCAAGATAGAGTTTTGTTCTTTAACACTACACTTCCTCTCATTGTGCTTGACCATTGTATGACGTTTTTTTGAATACCAACCAGTAGTTTTCGAAATATGTGTCCGGACAAGGAAAAGTAACATAGGGCAATAACTCTGTAATTAGTCAAGATGGAGTTTTGTTCTTTTGCACTGCACTTCCTTTTCATTGTGCTTGACCACTGTATGAAGTTTTTTGAATTCCAACCAGTAGTTTTCGAATTATGCTCCGGACAAAGAAAAGTAACAAAGGGCAATCTCTGTAATTACTCAAGATAGAGTTATGGTTCTTGTACACTGCACTTCCTCTGATTGTGCTTGACCATTGTGTGAAATTGTTTGGATTCCAACCAGTAGTTTTCAAGTTATGCCCCAGACAAGGAAAAGTAACAAAGGGCATCTCTGTAATTAGTCAAGATGGGTTATGGTTCTTGTGCACTGCACTCCCTCAATGTGCTTGACCTTGCATGAAGTTGTATTGAATTCCAACCAGTAGTTTTCAAGTTATGCCCCGGACAAGGAAAAGTAACAAAGGGCAATAACTCTGTAATTAGTCAAGATGGAGTTATAGTTCTTGTGCACTGCACTTCCTCTCAATATGCTTGACCATTGTATGAAGTTGTATTGAATTCCAACTAGTAGTTTTCAAGTTATGCTCCGGACAGGAAAATGCAACAGACCGCCCACCCGACCGACCGACCACCGGGTGACTCCTATATACCCCCCTAAACTTCGTTGTGGGGGTATAATTATGGTGACTTATAATTTTGTACGAGTTGTGACAGAGTAACTTCAATACAACCCTGTCCTTGGTTTGGTTGGAGATTAAATAAAATGTGTATAAAGTTAAATGTCTTTAAGAACTTGAAAAACACAGGAAAAATCCAATACATTTGTGTAGTTTATTTTGATAATAAATGATCAGTTGTGTACCAGCTGCTCTGAGAAATATCCTAGCAAGCAGTATGGTTCAATGAGGAATTTTACAAAGTAATGAAATACACACAAAAATGCACACATTCATAATACAAAGTGATAGATTGTTCTTCTCTCATTGCCAGCTGTATGTCTTCCAACTCTAATCATACCTTAGTTATTCAGCCAAATATCTCAACTTGAGCTATAAACAAGCATTAAAAATGTAAAATCAAACAAATACATGTATAATTATGTTCCATCCAATACATAGAGCAAAATCTGACAATAAAAACGCACTATTTTAACAACTACACGGTGGATGATGTCAATCATATACTACTACAAAAATCTGAAGTTTTGTAAAACGGCATTTGCACATGAGAAAATGGTTGTATTATAAATGTTTATGTATCATGTATCAGCAGGCATGTAGCCATTGTTCAGATATCAGGAGCTATCCTCTGAAATGTCCTAATTTAAAAATATGGTCTGATTTCAAACCTAACACAAGCTTGTCTTCAATATAATTGGGAGAAAAAAATCTAAAGGCCTTCAAACTTTTAGAAAACTAGCAGACCTGAATGACTTAAATGCACTTAATACTGTAGGATTTTGTGTTTAATCTATGGGGAAAGCATCTGCGTTACAATTAGTTCCATAAAAATACCACTGTTGTAGACCAGCTTCTAGGATATATCCGAGTCTATGTTCTCCGACTCAAACCATTCCTTAGACAATTTAGTTACAATGAATGAAGAGAGTACAGAAAAGGCTGTCACAGTGGTCACAGAAAGATTTATATCTAACCATTTACAATTGAAGTGAAAAACCCGTTCAAAGTGACCATAAAAAATTTAGATAAAACATAAATCAGTGATTTATACTCCTAGAATAATAAACATTGCCATAGTTGTTACCCCAAAATAACGATCTGTATAACAGTTTCATTCAAATTAAATTTAGAGGAAATCTGTAAAATTATTTTTTGACTATCCTAGTCAAAAATAAAAAATCGACCCTTTTGGTTATGTATATCTTAATTTGTATTTGCCAATAACAGAAATAACTTGGTAAAACTTATTTCGTACATGTTTTTAAAACATCCACTGTGTTTTGAGCATCATTCTTAACTATAAACCAATGTGACCATTTTGAAGGGTAATATAACTTTAAGACAATCAGTGATCATGTAAACCTTCAAAGATGGTGAAGCTGAAAAATATTCCCACTCTCTCATAGTTTTAATAAGGGGCATGTGTTTAGATTTACCAATGGAATGATGCATTGAACTAAATGTACAATAATATCAATGGTACAAGAATCACGTATACATTTCCTTTGTGAAGGAGAGGCATTAAAAAGTTCCAAGAACCTATTAATATCTTCTTAGTATGAAGAAAAACATAATGCTGCGTACAAGTTCTGTTCAGGCCATAAGTTTTTGCTATAAATGAAAATTTCTTGCAATTTTTCGTAACATTGGTATTTTTCATAAAAATATTACATTTGTTACAAATACAGTTGACTCTCAGTATCTCAAACTCGCTTACCTCGAATTTCCGTTTAAGTCGAAGAAATTCTAAAGTCCCATCAAAATTCCTTCTTTTTTATGTACTTTAACTCCTTTTAAGATAAAACTTGACATACCGAGACTTTGGATGTGTCGAAGGGATTTTTTGGTCCCATCAATCAAATTCCAGTGTATTATCAACTCACTGAGTGGAAGTGCGAAAGTCGCCGACAGATCAAAGGTGCGGCGGGTCAAAGCTAAGGTGAGATGTTGTCATGCCAATTCACACATGTCGTAATGATTGTTGTTTGTTTTTCATGGATTTACTTTAACTGCCGGTGACTATGTGTAATTAACGATGAAAAATGCGGTAGTTACTTTAAAGACTAAAAGCCCTTCCTCTTACCTTGAACTTCGTTTACCTCAAAGTAAAAGGCTTGGTCCCTTGAAATTTGAGATAACGAGAGTCAACTGTATATAACAGTTTACACATTCTTGCATCATATGAAGACTACAACACTGACAGTAACACCAATAGTTGTAATAAACATGGGAAAAAAACCTATGGATGACAGATTCAGATATCCTCCAGAAATGCGATATTGGTTGATGTAGTTCTGGCACCCTACACGTAGCCTTCGTCAGTTCATCATGAGAACACCCGCTGCATAACTTACTGAGGAGTCTCGCATGCTTGAACATTTACTCGACTGAGAATAGTTAAGAAATCTGAAAGACAGTCTATATCCATTGCTCACCTTCCTCATTGCATCAATTGCCTGAAAATAGTAAAATTTATACTGAAGTTTTATGTATATAAATAGCTAATAATCTGTAAATACAAGAACATAACAAGAGGCCATAATGGCCCTTTATCTGCAATACATGTTAAGATCTGGACAATTTTGGTTAAAAACAATCCAAGAGACAAAGCTGTGCATTTTGGTAAAAGTCGACCCAGTCGTATAGGAGGATATGTTGTTAACAAGTTTTTCTATTTTTAACTCTGGTGGCCATTTTGTGCTGTGGAATGGAAACATTTGAGCACTTTTGCTGGAGGACCAGTCATTTGGAATGTGGTTGAAATTGCCCAAGTAGTTAAGGAGGAGATGCTGTTTAATGGTTTTTATTCTGGGGGCCATCATGTGCAGCAGAGCAGAACTGTTTGAGAAATTTTGGTCGATGACTATTCAAGGAACAATCCTGTGAAGTTTGTTTGAAATTGGCGCAGTGGTTAAGGAGATTAAGGAGGTTTTTCTATTTTTTAGTTCCAGCGACCATTAGGTGAAGGGGAGAAGAACCATTTGAGACATAATTCCAAAAAAACTGTGTTAAATGTTACTGTATCAAAGAAATAGCTTTGAGCCGAATGATAATAAGTTACAAAAGATATTTCAGCAGACTAAGTGTTTGTTCTATATTTACTAAGAAGAAAACTAGCTACAATACCTGTAAGAGAACACCTATTGGGTATCTACCACATATTGTATTTTGATACTGTTTCAGATAATCTGTAAATCCTCTGGCGTCTAACTTCTCTATCTTCTCCATACCCTGTAATATAGGTATATACATGATGTAGGTACATACACGATATACCTACTTCACTGAAAGTAACACACCTTGTTTTTGGTCAGCTGCTGAATCAGGTCTGATACAGGGTATGTATACATGGAGGTGGGGAGCTTAACAGCTAAGGATTCAATAACAGTCTCCTTTACCAAGGCACTCTAACATGCCCTTCCTTATCCTATTGGTCTTGTGTATACTTTCACTTAAAGAACTTCAAAAAAACAGAACCATAATGTCATCTCTTTGGTATTCTTGTTGCTTAGAACTTAAAAAGCAAGCGAAGTTTACAGTTACAAAGCAGATGTTTTAAAACCTTCTTCTTTTTCCGTCCCAAACAGATGCAAACCGATACCTGAAGGGACTTACCATTTTATCTAAATTTTCTATAGATTTCCAGACTTCTCCACAAGATTTATCATAATATGTATAGTTGAACCTCTGTCCTGTAATTAACAATGTTGCAATTAGTATAATCAATTATCTCAGTATAACGATATATCATTGGTTTTTCTGCTGTAACAAGTTGATTTTTTGGAGTTCAATGCTCGTTTAAATTATTCTGGTCATGAACAGATTGACAATTTATCTTACCACCATATCTGGGAAGGACCTGTACTACATATTGAAATACTGGGCCCATACATTCTACCTGTCTAGTCCCTTTATTTCAATTTCTCATATCATTTCATGTTAAAGATTAAGCTCTGTACAATATTACTAACATTGCCCACGGGTATAATTTTTAGCTATATTTCATATTGCATTTAATAATTGGCTAAAGTATGTTACACAATGCAGACTTTGACAAGAATGAATTGCCACTTTTTACAAGACTGGAGAGATATCAGGGTTCCCTCTGGGTCAATTTTAGTTTGCGCCAACAAATTCGCCAATCAGAAAAGTTTACCCTGGAGGAGAGAGGAGTCATACTACTTTAATTATATCATATACTCACCCAAAATGAAAACTTTACACTTTTATTATACAAATATCTAACACAATATTAAATCAATGTATTTCACTTTGACTCTATAAAATAAGACAAATAACAAAGGCGATAATATGCCTAAAAGTTGAAGTCATTTATCATGCATAAAAGGGAGATAACTCATATAGTGAAAACAGACAGTTTATCAAAAACAAAATTTGTTGTCAAGACAAAATATTCTTTTTGCTGTCAGTTGAGAGAAACTATTGTCAAGGCTAGAAAACTCAACAATGTTTTATGAAAACACAATGCAAAAGCGAGAGTTGAGACTCCAAAGATTCAATTTCTTAATTTACTTCCCTTTGAATTGAATATATAGGTGAATTTATGACCTTAAATCTGAAAGCGCCCGTTATGATTTTTATTTTTTTCTGGATAATCTCACTCCCAAACTGATAAAGTTTAACATTCTTACAAATGATTGAATTCCACCTCCTGCATTGTGAGGTATTGGTGTTTCTTTCTCATGCATAGTAAATCCCATTATAAACCTGTAAAGTTTTCATTTTGGGTCAGTATATAAACATTACACTTTTGACTGTTTTCAGCAAAATCAAAAAACAGTAGCCAGGTTTTGTAAGTTTCTATATGCATGCACTTCTGTAAAAAAAGTTTTATCATGGCCATCAGAAATTTGAGAAAAACATTTTTTGCCATGTTGTTATGATATATTTTAAAATTTGACACTTCTTTTTCTTTGATATTGTAACATTCAGTTGACACCTTGAACAAGTAGTGCAGACACATCAGGTACTAGCTACAATCTCATTTATATTGCCTGTGTAAATGTTGGCCGAGGCTACACAATTGTCTATGAATGAACTGCTAGACTTTTTATAAAACACTGACAAAAAGTGTCCAGGCTACATGCTGATAAAATAAATGCAGTGGCCATTTTTTGCAACATTCAGCTTTAACAGAACAAAACTATAAAATTGTTACAAAAATTTAAAGATAACATTTCCGTCACAATCTTTTAAAATGATTAAAAAAATGTGAAATTAACCGTAAGTACATGTATGCCACAGCAAGAACTACCTACCCCAGTGACAGAAGTCCGAGGATATCACAAAAAAGTTTTCAGGATCGGCAAGATATTTGCTGAAAACCCGTCCGTACAACTGCTCCTTTTCAGGCGTCAGGGCACCAACTAGAACTGGCACTATGGTGAAATTACCTTTGCGACTGGAAAAACAGAAACAATTTACTGCAAGTTTTGTACACTGAGTATAGGCTTAAGGTTTAAAACAATTTCATTCAACTTTAACAAATCATTCTAGGAGGCAGTCTCGGTGTATTCCTTCCCAAAACAGTGTGCCTTTCTTCGGGTTTAATGTCTGCTTCAGAAACACTGCAATTATTTCGAGGCAGGATGTTTTCTTAACAAATATTTCCAGAACAAGCAGGGTCTTCCACTGCCCAGTTATTTTCAGTGTTTTTGCTACATTGTCAAAATACTTGATTTTTCTAAAAAAATAATAATGAAAATCATTACATCATAAATCATACGTTGTACCTACATCAAGAGCTACATGCTCCCGACGTCTCATGAAATAAACAGAAATCAAAGTCTTTTAACCTCAAATAAACCTCTGTTTTCAAAATGATTTTCTTGTAAATCAAATATAGCTATGTATTACTTAAAACATTGTTCTTGACTTTTTTCTGCAGAAACCCCCCAAGACTCCAATCATGTGCAAGAAACTAAGGCAGTTTAGGATTAATGTGTTACTGTTTATACTAATTTATTTATTCTTGATTGCGAAACAAGTTCTTACATCTTTAATTATATTAATCGCTCTCGTGACCTATTCCAGATGGAATCAACCTCGAAGAGAGAGAGAGGCAATTTGGAATTATTTGTGTCTTGCCTAAGGACACTATCAACATGGTGATATTAGGGATCGAACCCGTGGCCCTTCGATCCTGAAGCGAACACACTACCACTCACCTTTCCATGGCCTTGGCAATGTATGGAAGCTGCATTTCAATACTGTGTTCATCCTCATCTGTGTCAATACTCATCAACTCAAACGGACCAGCACCACTCAACTCAGAATTTACTAAAGCAAATTAAATATTATAAAATTTCAACACAAACTTTTCAAGTTCAAACACAGATATATTAACTTTTACAGTGTTCAAAGCCACTGTAGCCCACTTTAATGAGATATGTCAAGTTTCAATCTTTATTTCTTTATCATTCCTTACAATCATGTATGTACAAGCAAAAAACTTACCAATAAACTTTGGGTGTGATTCTGTTAAATTCAAGCTTTGGCATTCATATATGTATTATGTACATGTACCTTATTACAAAACAAAAGAAGATACAATGTTACGTGTAGCCCTTTGAACTGTAAGACAAAGTATTAGATTTTGAATCTTCAGCTATAAATTGTTGAACTATTCATCACCAGCATCAATATTGTTCATAATCCTTGAGCTTACTTACTTTTAGCATCAACTATTAAATCATATAAAGGTGTGCGATATTTCTCTGTAGCAGTCAGGGCACAACCTGATAATCTGACATGGTGAGAGGGACCTAGTATAAATATACGCTTCCTGAAATATAACACAAACACTTCTACATATATTAGTTTAAAATTGTGATCTAAGAAATGTTCCTATATTAACGTATTCTTTTTCTATGAAGTTAATTCAAAATTTCAGACTGTGTGCCAATGTATAAAACTTGTAGACCCTCAAACTGGTTTCTGAAAGCTAGATTGTATTGAACAAACTTTTGTAATCTAAATTCTACTTTTTAGTATAAAAATCCCTTTCCAATTTAAGACAATAGACTAAAGGAGAATGCTACCATGGAAACTGGTGCCTGCTGTTCTGAACTTTTAATCTTTCCACCTTGGTTTTGTTCTTTACACCCAGTTACCACATAAATCATATACTTCAATATGAAAATTCAAGTATTGCTCTTGATTTTAAGAACAAGTACAGCATTGCAGATTTTGTGAGACAGGCTACTAACAATAATGTAGAAAATTCCTTGCTAGATTTAGCACGATCTTTAACATATGAGCTACAGTACATGTAAGATATATATTGCCTCTTCCTAACATGTGAGATATCATACACTTGCTAGACCTTGAGATGTATGGCTATGTATGCAGAACCTTCAGTTATGGCTTTGCTGTGAGTTTGTACATAATTCTGTTTCTTTTTGTTACGTTTACATGTTCTTAAAGAGTCTTTGCTTTCTTCGTTTTCTATCTACAGCTAAGAAGTACTCACACTTTGGTTGGATCAATCTGTTTATAGGCATGGGCACCACAAGCCCCACAATAATAGTAGCCAGCATGCCTGAAATACATTTCAAATACAGTTTCTAAGCAAGTTTATCAACGTGGCATATCTTTGTCAAACATACAATACTGTACATTGAGCTTTCCTACCTGGCTCAATTACTTGTGTGACATTTCATTAGACAAGAGGGCCATGATGGCCCTTTATCGCTCTTCCGAGTACAACTGCTTTTAACAAAGTTGCTAGAAATCATTGAAACAACCTTTCTGACAAATTTCCAGGATATTTGGGCTGAAAATGTTACAACAAGGTTTTTCCATATTTGGGCTGTGTGACCTAGTTTTTGACCCCAGATGACTCATTCGAACTTGAGCTAGAAATCATAGAAACAACCTTTCTGACAAATTTCCAGGATATTTGGGCTGAAAATGTAACCTCTATAGTGTTTACAAGGTTTTTCCATATTTGGGCTCTGTGACCTAGTTTTTGACCCCAGATGACCCATATTCGAACTTGAGCTAGAAATCATCAAAACAACCTTTCCGACAAATTTCCAGGATATTTGGGCTGAAAATGTTACCTCTAGAGTGTTAACAAGGTTTTTCCATATTTGGGCTGTGTGACCTAGTTTTTGACCCCAAATGACCCATATTCGAACTTGAGCTAGAAATCATAGAAACAACCTTTCCGACAAATTTCCAGGATATTTGGGCTGAAAATGTAACCTCTAGAGTGTTAACAAGGTTTTTCCATATTTGGGCTGTGTGACCTAGTTTTTGACCCCAGATGACCCATATTCGAACTTGAGCTAGAAATCATAGAAAAAACCTTTCTGACAAATTTCCAGGATATTTGGGCTGAAAATGTAACCTCTATAGTGTTTACAAGGTTTTTCCATATTTGGGCTCTGTGACCTAGTTTTTGACCCCAGATGACCCATATTCAAACTTGGGCTAGAAATCACTGAAACAACCTTTCCAACATATTTCCAGGATATTTGGGCTGAAAATTTTACCTCTAGAGTGTTAACAAGGTTTTTCCATATTTGGGCTGTGTGACCTAGTTTTTGACCCCAGATGACCCATATTCGAACTTGAGCTAGAAATCATCGAAACAACCTTTCCGACAAATTTCCAGGATATTTGGACTGAAAATGTCACCTCTAGAGTGTTAACAAGGTTTTTCCATATTTGGGCTGTGTGACCTAGTTTTTGACCCCAGGTGACCCATATTATAACTTGAGCTTGAAATCAACCAAACAACCTTTCTGACAAATTGTCAGGATATTTGGACTGAAACAGTAGCCTCTAGAGCCTTAACAAGATTTTTCTATTTTTGGGTCATGTGACCTAGTTTTTCATCCGAGATGACCCATATTCGAACTCGTCCGAGTAATTACTGGGACAAACATCCTGACCAAGTTTCGTGACAATTGAGGCAAAAATGTGACCACTAGAGTGTTAACGAACTAAGTGTGGATGGACGACGGACGACGGACATTCATCGATCCTAATAGCTCTTCCTGAGCCAGCTCAGGTGAGCTAAAACTCTGCAATATTTGTGAACAAAGTGATCAGTATGTAAAATTTAAAGCTGGATTTCTTCTAAAAGTCTAACATGGGCTATTTATAGCCTTAACAAACACATGTCAGAGCCAGAATCAAATCTTTGCAGATTGTTTTATCATGTCAGAAACTTGTGTTTCAATCTAGTACCCGAGTGCAATTATGGTAGATAGCAATTTGCACTCGAAGACTTAAGTCACTTATGATAGATAGCAAATTGTACAACCTTCAACCTGGATTCTCCATCAAAAAGGACATAATTTTGTCAAAATTAATTCAAGATTTATGTTATAAAGTGCTAGCCTATGACACTGTTTAATGACCCCAAAGACTTACAAGTGCAAAATTAAAATGAAATATATACAATAATTTTGGAGATACAACCTTTCATGCAAAAAAATGTGTTGCTGATGGCATGTTGCTCGCAACAAGGTGAGTAGAATAGTCAGGACTATTCTACCGTACAAATGTAACAAAAAGTCAAGCAAATAATACAAAAATAAAAATTGAGCAGAAATGTAGCAAGTTGTACTGTACAACTGTTTCAACTGTGAAGTGGCAAACTGTATACTTACGGTGCTATAAGGGCGCTGACTGGGGCACGAAGTGGCAAACTGTATACTTACGGCGCTGTAAGGGCGCTGACTGGGGCACGAAGTGGCAAACTGTATACTTACGGCGCTATAAGGGCGCTGACTGGGGCACGAAGTGGCAAACTGTATACTTACGGCGCTATAAGGGCGCTGACTGGGGCACGAAGTGGCAAACTGTATACTTACGGCGCTATAAGGGCGCTGACTGGGGCACGAAGTGGCAAACTGTATACTTACGGCGCTATAAGGACGCTGACTGGGGCACGAAGTGGCAAACTGTATACTTACGGCGCTGTAAGGGCGCTGACTGGGGCACGAAGTGGCAAACTGTATACTTACGGCGCTATAAGGGCGCTGACTGGGGCACGAAGTGGCAAACTGTATACTTACGGGGCTGTAAGGGCGCTGACTGGGGCACGAAGTGGCAAACTGTATACTTACGGCGCTATAAGGGCGCTGACTGGGGCACGAAGTGGCAAACTGTATACTTACGGCGCTATAAGGGCGCTGACTGGGGCACGGAGTGGCAAACTGTATACTTACGGCGCTATAAGAGCACTGACTGGGGCACGAAGTGGCAAACTGTATACTTACGGCGCTATAAGGGCACTGACTGGTGCATCAACTTGTTCACACTTTGATAACCATCCGCTCAGCTGACTGTTTAATTCATTAGCTGTAATAGAAGAAAATTCTTAAACTGTTTTGCAAACTTTTAATTTTAGGGAATCAGTTGATACCGCCTTCATCTGAATTTTGAGTTTGTTTAGAAATTCTATAGAGTCATATACTTCATATTGTATCTGGCAAGGTATCATGACAATGGTAACATACAAACCAAAACACAAAAATGGAACGTTACAAAACTTGGATTGATCCAAAATGCGAGGACGATGATAGAACATGGTCAAAGTTATATAATTAATTTGAGTATACCCATTTTTGTTGCATCATTGGAAACACTGTTGCGCCAACTGACAAATTGAGAGCATCAAAAAAAAAAGAGAAAACACTTGCCTAAAGGGGCCCTCATTTCATGTTTTTGGGCCACTTTCCCTCTAGAAATATTAAATTCCCCCCCCCCCCCTATTTAAAAACAAGAGCTGTCCCTCACAAGTGACAAATGCCCCCGAAAGAGGTGCCTCACAGTCTGTGTCCTCTCCATGTGCTCAATAAATGTGCTATGTAATTTTAAAATCCTTCCATGCATGACAGAGTAACCATGCATACAGTTTTCCATTACTTTAAACACTAAGTGTGACCTTGACCTTTGAGGTAGGGACTTGGGTCTTGCGACACATCCGCTTGATGTGCTAGACATTTGTGCCAAGTTATTTTGAAATCCTTCAAAGCATGATAAAGTTATAGTCCGGACACAAATGTATGCATATATACAGGATTCCATTACCTATAAACTCTAAGTGTGACCTTGACCTTTGTGGTAGGGATGTGGGTCTTGCACGCGACACGTCATCTTGATGTGCTAGACATTTGTGCCAAATTATTTTAAAATCCTTCAATGCATGACAAAGTTACAGTCCGGACACGAATGTGTGCATATATGCATATATAGAGGATTCCATTGCCTTCAAACTCTAAGTGTGACCTTGACCTTTGAGCTAGGGACGTGGGTCTTGCACGCAACACGTCGTCTTGATGTGCTTGACATTTGTGCCAAGTTATTTTAAAATCCTTCCATGCATGACAAAGTTACAGTCTGGACACGAATGTGTGCATATATGCATATATAGAGGAATCCATTACCTTCAAACTCTAAGTTTGACCTTGACCTTTGAGCTAGGGACGTGGGTCTTGTACGCGACACGTCGTCTTGATGTGCTAGACATTTGTGCCAAGTTATTTTAAAATCCTTCAATGCATGACAAAGTTACAGTCCGGACACGAATGTGTGCATATATAGAGGATTCCATAACCTTCATACTCCAAGTGTGACCTTGACCTTTGAGGTAGGGATGTGGGTCTTGCACGCGACACGTCGTCTTGATGTGCTAGACATGTGTGCCAAGTTATTTTAAAATCCTTCAATGCATGAGAGAGTTACAGTCCGGACACGAATTGTAAGTGGGGACGCACAGACGGACGGTGCGATTTTAATATGCCTCCCTTCGGGGGCATAAAAACTCCTCCAAGAAGATATTTATTCTTGGGAGATTTTAGATGAATTTTTTTATTTTGTTCTATTTTAGAAATGGTGTAGATGAAGTACAGCACATAACTGGAGCTTTAGTAGAAATGACAGGATTTTCTAATATATTTTACTGATTGTCATATATATCTCTGCGACACCCTTTCCTACCGATTTTGTTTGAAAATTTAGTCATGCTTAACTCATACAAAAATATTTGTGGATGCTATCCACTAAACTTTATTGGATTATTTTCTCACGTTTTTAGAATTCTTTTATGAAGTCCTTGCTGGTAAATTATTAAACTCAGCTTCGTTGTTTCCTAGTTGTAAATTCCTAGTTGTAAGTAGATCTGATGCTATTCATTAAATATCAGGCATAAATATCAAGCATTTTACATATTATGCCTCTGAGAAATGCTTTGGGTAGGAGTTACAAACAACTTTTTTAACAGACATATTTAATAGGTAAGATTGTGTACTTGTGTATGCTTTTGACAGTATTATATTTAGTGCTACTTACTTTGCTCAACTGTTTAAAATCTATGCGAATTTTACCAAATTAAATGGCCCATGGAAGGCCTTGCTGGTAACTGGGCATTTGATTAAATTCCACCTTTTCTTCAAAACTACGCAAAATCCCCCTACCTGAGGGCCCCAGTCCCCAGTGCCTCAGAGCTTGGGCCCAAGCCTAATTAATTTGGCCCTGCAGAAAGTGTGACCCCTTTCACACTCATAGATCTGACATTATGTAACTGTCACATCTTCATGCCTAATTTTAATACAGTCAATACAATGTGGAAAGTGAACTTTCAGTATGGGGCACTAGTACTACTACCATCCCATATTACACCTAGATTTTTTCTAAAATACAATATTTGTCTGATTCTCATTAAATATTCTCGGCTTCGCACATCCAGGTACTGAAACTTTATTTATATTCGGGATAGGTAATTACTCGGCTGTGATTGCTGTTGTCTATTAATCTTTTGCTTTAACTAATAAAAAAATAAATACCAAGATAAGAAACGAAAGAAGACAATGATCTTCCTTTTCCTTGAAACTATCAGATTCTTTTTATAATAATTATATGTTGTCAAAAGTTTTTTGTTTTGTTTAGGAAGTGTCTAGAGAACCGGAACCGGTTCCCTAGACAGCGACCTTAGCGAACCGGAATTAATATGCGGACGAATTATTTGGCGTGTTGTTATCGGCACGTTAATTGATACAGCTATATAGACAATGTATATGTTGCAACAGCCCGACGACTCCTAATCCTCCTGTCCCGTGTGCTTCACCATGAAAGGGTAGATCATTGTGCAGACTACCATTTCCCCAGCGTACACATAGACGCCGGACGAAACTATGACCAAATATGCCACAGTAAGGTCCGTATGTGTTGTCCCAATAGTGTGATTCTTAGAGAGCCATTATTCTGACTGACTTTCGTCCTAAACGGCACTATTTTATACAGAAGATCAGCATTTATGAACAAAGCACTTATAATTTGACATATGACACTAATCAATTTGTGATACAAACCTTTATAACAAATATGCTGTACAGCGTTGTAGTACTCAAAGCCTGAAAACAACACGACAGAGGCAATTCATTCATTAATGAATGTACTTTGTTACAAATAATAAGACCTGTGTTTGCGTCTGTCATTAAACTATCTCAGCGAAATGCAGTTTTATGCTATACATTGTATATAATAAAATAAAAATTTAGTACCAGAATATTCAATCATATCTCCAGCTTGAAAAATGTCACGTGCGAAGAA
>JAFMSR010000001.1:486920-1024420 GCA_022818135.1 Saxidomus purpurata | reverse complement strand
CGAGAGAGTGTGTCAAGCTTTTGGTGGAAACACTATGTGTCTGGAAAGCACAGAGCCAAACACTTTCGACAAAAAGGCTGGTTACTCAAAGTTAGTACGGACGAACAAACCACGAAACAGATTGGAAGGTAAGATACTTTACTTATGTAAAAGTATGCGTGGTTTGAACCAGCACCGACACATTTTCAAGAGCTCTCTGCATGCCGTATGTCTGCTATCTGCATACCGGGTGCAAGTATTGTTGCAGAAATGTGAAGTTAAGGTTATTTTGATATCTGAAATGCATAAAAAAATAGGAATAGTTTGATATGTCAGCGCTCGTATTGCTAGGTGGCTTGTTTGATGCTGTGAACGTCAGCTTTCACAGATGATGCATGTCGGATTATATGTAAGATATCCTCGCTCCGGTGATTTGAAATAGTTCGGCATAAAGAATAATTAATCAAAACTAGAATATGAATTTTTAACCACATTGATTCAATTTCAAGGTAAAAGAAATATTATAGGCCAAGATGTGTCTGTTTAAGGCCCTTGTAGGTTTAAAAGCTAGTGTCCTGCATTTGAATCAATGTCCAGCATATCAAACAGACACACGGACAACATCATATTAGGGTTACGGTTAACGTCAAAGTCAATCGCTCCATATTTCCAATGTAATAACAGAGAAATTATAACATACTTTGCTGTTTAATTTGCCAAAATTATTCATCAAATTAATTCGGTTTTCAGTAAAGTTCTGTTCAGCCCCAGTAACAGTTATCGCCGAGGATAATTAAACATATAATTAATTGACATGTTGTTCATATTTGCATGCAATTGAAAAGTACAAGTTTAAACAATTTAGATTTAAGAATTAAAGTTCATCGGAACTTAAAATACTATTTACAATGTGTTCATAACTTCATATTATTATAAAAGTTTGAAACATACATATGTGGCCCTGTAGGTAGATATACATGAACTGTGCAAAATAATTCTTCAATTTCATTATTTAAAATTTTGAATTGTGAAAGCATTCTTCATCACAATAGGTTTGATCTGTCTGTACATCCGCCCGCCTATCAATCCGACTGCACTTTCATGTCCGGGTTGTAACTTTAACATAATGTATATGGACCAGTTTCAAGTATCGTCACACATTTTTGTTGTTGCCCACAACCAAACAACCGATGTGTGTTATGCCCTACATCTATGCAGCTACCTCCAATGTCAAGGTCATAGTTTGGGCTCAATGATTCTTTTATGGCATTATATAGCAATAGCTGGTTACCTGGCTGTCACGTCTACATTCACAGACAAATTTCAGAATAGCTTCACACTATCACTGCCATTAACACAAAAATGTACTATACAGTACACACAGGAAGCTGCCACCACGGCCAAGGTCACACTTCTGACTCAAAATCACTTATATAGGGTTATATAGATATGCGCTGTGTCCGGACTGTAATGTCTTCATGTATGGACAAATTTCCAAATAACGTCACACAGTTTTGCCCTCAACACAAGGATGTGACATGCAACACATCCAGGAAGCTATCTCCTAGGCTAATGTCACACCTAGGACTCAAAACCTCTTAAATTTTAGAAGCTGAATACTAGTAACAGCATTGATCTAAGGCAACAATGTCTCTGCAATAGTGTCATCCTTGTTTTTTTTCTATCACTACTAACAACGAGTACGGAGTTCCCCGATCTACTTATCTGATTAATATCTGAACAGCTTCCTTAGTACTGCATAACAACCAGAAACGGAAATGTCAGATTCTTTTACGATAGCATTTTTACTGCTGCTTTACATAATTTAGAATTTATGTTCATCAAATTATGTACACCACGAGTTAAAATACCCTTTCACCTCAGACCAATTTTGTGTTCATACCTGACATATGCATAAATATAGGCTTGCAGTATATTACATTATTTCCCAACTACCAGTTTTCTGTGAGTATCCGTAGGTAAAGTCGGAAGGATATAAAACTGTTAGTCCACTGCTCTTTGACGACAACAGCTTACAAGTCATATCTAAAGTTATTTACTGATTTATCAATTTATCATTGAAGATCTATATACAATCTGTAACTCGTAAGTCATGCCGTCAAGACCAGCATATCACGCTGCATTTTCAGGTGGATATGAGCCTTATCTGCCGTCACCACATGTTCTTACTCCGTCGGATTTCTCTATCTGGTGCGCATTCTTCCCGGATTCTACAGATGTGGCACGTGCTACTCGTGCAAAGCAAGACATCCAGAATACCCAGACGGATTTCTCTATCTGGAGCACATTCTTCCCAGATTCCACAGACGTGGTACGTGCAACTCCAGAGGAACATGTCAAAACCAAGACCCAGATGCCACTCAGTATTGAAAGCTGCAAAGTGTTTTCAAAGATTCCGCCAGCAGTGACAGTGTCATTGAGTGTGATGTTTCCAGCAGCAGCAGCAGCCCTCAGCTCATTCTGTAGCAGACAGAACCTGCCGATTATCACACCAACCGCTGGTCTTGTGTGTTGCAAGGTGTCTTCAAATGAAATTGCCGTAACAGCAGCTGTGATTCCATCTATCAGGATGAGCTTACCAAGAGATCTTTCACTTAGATCAGTATTCACGAGTTCAGTAGCAGAACCATTAGCTCTGATGTTACCAGTTAGATCCACCTTTGCTTGCGGAGTGAGGGTAAATACAGCAACCTCTATGTCAGCAGCAAGACAGTTGTTCCAATCTGCAATAACACCATTGATAACAAGATCACCCATGCACTTATATGCAGCTGGATTTGTCTTCGCATCCATGGCATCGCCAGATCTAACAGCAACGGTGAATGAGACACAGGCATTGATGTGCAAAGATATGTCAGCGCCAGTATCAGTTGTGAGATCTTCGATAAGGAAACCACCAGTGCAATTGTTTGATGCTATGTCATTCTTTGCATCCGTGAAGTCCCTATATCAATCACCACCTACATCTGCGGGGTTAACATCTGTCAGACCGCCAAATGTTTTTGAGTCATCAGCGCTCATGTCCACTGCTAGCTCACTGTCCATGTTGCTGCCAAAGATAATAGAGTTCCTCACAATGTTGTCCGAAGCAAGGCCGATGATGTTTACTGCAGAACAGCCAGCGATGACAGGGTCACTTGCATACGCAGATTTTGCACTTGTGCCAACAACAGTATCGCCATATGAAGTCGTGCCACTCGCTCGGTCGTCTTCATCGAGACCTGTGTTACCAACTTTGATGTCACCGGTAGTTATTGCATCTGTTATAAGGCGGTCAGAAGTAACAACACCGAGTGTGGTCATTACTGCCTTCTCTTTATCTGGTGTATGTCTGAATCTGCAAAATGTAACCGCTATGGAAAGCATTACTCATAAGGTAACTCGAAGTAATCGGGAGTGGTTGCACGTGTACAGTTTTGCTACAAGTAATTGCAATCATATGATGGCAGTATGTTCAGCGCATGTACATCCGGTATGCACTGCAAAATACGACAGAATGATTTACATGTGTTCATCACACGGATGTTCAACAGATATTGCACCACACCTAGTGTATTTCACTGATGTTTCCATTGACAGGCATCCGTTGTTCATATCTTCAGCGCATGTGATAATAGTAGCTAGCGTACTTCCACCAGATCATAGGACGACACTGTTACCTGTGGGTGGCCAGATGCCGATGTTTTCAGGACACTTAATGCGGAGCTTATATCGTGCTATACAAATGCAGAATCGACGGTCATCGATATTACTGTCACAGCAAAGAATGATTGCCGGAAGTGGAATAAGCGCACAACAGAGGAACATCCTGTCAATGTTTTTGCGATACGCAAGCCACGTTCACGGTGGATTCTCTCGAGGCATGGCAATGACTACTTGTACAACACCAGAAGAAAATAAGAAATCACATATGGTTTTATTCGATAGAGGCCTACCTGTCACTTATCAACCTCCACAGCATATGGTAACTGTGACAACAGATGAAGGAAAGATGATGCAAATGCATTCAGCATATCCAAGTCAGAATCATGTTGGGTTTGACAATGCCACCAGAACTGGCGCTAGGCAAGAAAATGCAATAGCAACATGTGGAAGCAGGTTTATACCAATGTTTGAAGAAAACAGAAACCATGCTACAGTGGAGAGTTCTTCTTACAATACCAGCGATGAAAACACGACTTTGCTGAGTAAAGAAGCAGATGATTCAAGGCTTCCAATGTTTTCTACTTCCGAAGATCTCATCACCAATGGTATCCACGAACGAGCTGCAGCTGTAGCTACTTGTGGAAGCAGTTTAGTACCACATTGCACAGAAACAGAAAATGAAAACGAGAAACCACATGTTCACACAGAGAATGATGACGGCTACATAGCGACATTTTTAGGCTGTTCCCCAGTAGCAGACGTCAAGGAGTGTGTAGTGGAATGCAGCACAGACACCCAGCCTGAAAGTAGCGAGTGTCAAAGACTACGCATTGCAGCTCGATTACAAAGAAACCGAGAGGGATATGACAAAGAGACGTTCCAGATATTTCGCCAAAATGAGGTAATTAGTCAATGATAGCTTATGCACGAATGAATATCTCACCTTTCTATTGATTTGCTGCAAAACATAGCAAAGGACTAATATCTAACAAGTTGAATATTGAAATTATTTTTTAAATACTAATTTATTTATTCTCGATTGCGAAACAAGTTAAACAAATTAAATTTATCGCTCTCGCGATTCTTTCCAGATGAAATCAATCTCGAAGAGTGAGTAGGTAATGTGGAAATATTTATGTATTGTACCGCCATGACACTGGCGGGGATCAAACCCGACCCTGCGGTGAACACGGTGTCACTGCGCCTATTCAAATTTAAATTGTAGTAATTAGAGTGTAACTTGTATTAGACCCAGTCACTTTTTTTGCCCCGAACTATTTTAAATATGACTTTGCAGAATAAATACAAAGCTGACCACTGCTACCTAGAACGTCAGAGTTATATAACCAGTGAGATGCGAGGCGCAACAATATCGTGGATGGCGGAAATTGCCGACTATGTCGAGATGTCACATACAAGTTTGGTGCTGTCCGTGAACTTCTTTGATAGGTTTTTGTCACAATGTCTCGTTACGAAGAACAATCTACAGTTGGTGGCCGTGACTTGTATGTTTATTGCAGGGTAAATACCATACTGATACATAAATGTATTTGTTCATATTTAACGACCGACTAGTTTGAAGAGAAGTGTTTTGGGATTCAAAGAATTTTTATTAGTACTTTTTTTTACTGTTTATAGTCCCGGCCAACCGTTGGAAACTCATCAAGACCCCAGTATGACTCCCATGCTTTATAAGTACTATAATACTACATGTATAATACTTTATCGTACAATACTTATAGTAAAAATGAACATTGAAATAAACTAGTCGTTACTAAATAGTTCATTAGAATCATCAAAAGCAGATAGCTAAAGCACTGCTAAGGGAAAACTGTTATTGGGCAAAGGCCTATAATTTATAAAGAGATACTGTCAAAATACCAAAAACAGTATCAGTAGTCTAATATCAAATGTATGCTTTATGATTACAGGAAGGTTGAGAAGGGCGATGAAGCTGCAGCAGCAGATGACTTTGTGTATCTTACAGCTGGTACCTACATCAGTGACCAAATATTTGGTTTGGAGAAACTGATACTGAAGAAACTGCAATTCCATATGTTTGTCCCTACTGCAGCATGGTTCTGCAGAGAGTTGCTGAGCGTCTGTGAAGCAGACGAGAAACTAAAATACATGACAATGGTAAGACCTTTTTTCCATTTTTCGACAGTCACATCTTAAGTCTTTTAGTATCTGCCTTTCATGTGATATAATTTACAATTAATCATAATTACAGCCATACTTCGATATTAAGTCAATCGACATAACAGGCATGTTATTCCATCTGGTTTTGTACATTTATATACAAAATGTACTTTAATATACGGCTTGTATATACGGTTTGTATATACTTACATCATTATTGACATGACTTGCCCATTTAAAAGAATGCTAGGTAACCAGTGTTACATTTTTTACAGTACTTAGCAGAAATGACAATGCTTGATGTATCCTACCTCAGTGTAAACCCTAGTATAATAGCAGCAGCTTCACTATGTCTAGCCAGACATAATTTAGGACTTCCTGTATGGGTAGGTATATTATTTAATATATGTAGTACATGTATGTGTAAATAAGAGAGTTATTGCAATACTCTCTATACTTTTTAAACATTAAAAAAACACTTTGATAACTAATAACCATCGGTCTTTTCATTATATTTGAATTTGCCAGTGTTACATTTTATTGAATGTTAAAAGAAAATCTTCTTATCTTGTGCAGACTCTGGAATTATGGGAAAGATCACACTACCTCCCTGAAGATCTCATGCCTTGCATCAAATGTATTACTGAGTCACGCGCTTTCTACCAAAGTACCGAGGATCAGACTAGACAGGGCATTCTGAGAAAATATAGTGCAGAAAAGTAAGATGTTATAGAAATTATTAATCTATAAAGAAAAGAAAGTGACCAATTTAACAAAATCGAATATTATTTTCAACTTTTGTTACAGTTTAAGACTAAATGCGACAACTAGTATAAATTATGATTCTTGCTCTTTTCACCATCACCAGGTACCTAGAGATAGCCAATACCTTAAAATACCCAGAACAGGACATACCCGTGTTAGAGGAGAAATGCAAAGAGTTTGGTGCATCAGAGTTTGTCTCCCCTTCCAGGAGCGGTAGTAGAAGGTGGAGATACCTTTGCTTCGGAGGTCAATACACACCCCTGGCATACAAACCTAACACAAAATCCCGACCATTCCATATAGTCAAGACAAAGAGAAACTCATTTGAGGGCTACAATGCTGAAACATATAAACTAATGCGTGATACTGAGGTACTTCATTATTATTATTATTATTATTATTATTATTATTATTATTATTATTCTAGTTAGTATTATCCAGTTACGAGTATAAACGCAGAACGTCCAACAAATGCATATAAAAAACTGTTATTTCCGAATAATCATAACAATTTCTGACCATGTAAACTGTTATTTCAGAATAAGCATAACATTTACTGACCATGTAAACTGTTATTTCAGAATAAGCATTACAATTTGTGACCATGTAAACTGTTATTTCAGAATAAGCATAACAATTTCTGACCATGTAAACTATTATTTCAGAATAAGCATAACATTTACTGACCATGTAAACTATAAGCATTACAATTTGTGACCATGTAAACTGTTATTTCAGAATAAGCATAACAATTTGTGACCATGTAAACTGTTATTTCAGAATAAGCATCGAGCAGATCCAGAATACATGAGAAGACAAACAGACATCACCATAGGCCGAAGACAGCTAGAGGTTAACTGGATGATGCATATAGTTGAGATGGCAGGCTATCATACATCATTCCTACTACTGGCTGTCAACTTGATGGACCGATTTCTTTCTCGTTATAGTGTACAGAAGGAGATGATGAAGCTTGTAGCCGTGACGTGTATGTTCAGCGTCGCGTAAGTATTGTATACGTTGCCTAGATTCTACATCATATTTCTAGAATAGTTAGTGGTTTTCTTTAGTTTTCTGCTACTAGATCAAGCTCTCCTGTTCCTCGTTATTTGAAATTTGAATTTCACTAGAAAAGTGTTCGTACCGGGTATTTCATAGATATCAGTTTGTGCAACGCTTGCTTTTATGTGACAAATCCACAGCTTGACAGCTACAAGTCGGAAGCTTGTACCACACTATTTGAGATCTATATCTATGAAAACTGAAACTGAAACTGATCAATTTGATAAAACGCCTATTTCTATACAATGACATATTCAATAGCGTTGTACATTTGATACAACAAACCTTAAAATATTAGTAGTAAAATGTAAAAACTCCCATAAAATTTTAAAAAATGCCATGAAGGTTCTAAAATACAGTGTCTTATTTTTTTTTTAAAGTATCGAGTGATTTACATATTCGTAATTCTAACAGCAGTTCATTCCACAGTTTTGGACCAATCGTACAGAAACTTCTGTCATTAAATGTTTTGCACTTGTTGTATGGAACAACGTCACGACATTCAATGAAAGGTTACTTAATTGAAGTTAAACATTCTTAGTTGAAAAATTAATTACATGAAAAATGTACATGCATACCTCTAGATGTTGAAGGCTTTATTATTTTGTAATTTACCGATTTCAGGAAATTCGAAGTGATGTGTTACAACAGTATTGACGTGTGGCTATTAACAATAGGACACGCTTACACAAAACAACAAGTCATTGGAATGGAGAAGCTCATTCTGACCACGTTAGATTTTAATCTTCACGTGCCAACTGCGGCATGGTTTTGTGAAGAACTGCTCGATGTCTGTAGTGCTGATGATACACTGCGAGCTTTGACGAAGGTAGGTTTTACACATTGTTTTTTTTTCAGTGCTCTTATTTTCATATGAAATCAGTATCTATCGGTTATCTATCTATCTATCTATCTATCTATCTATCTATCTATCTATCTATCTATCTATCTATCTATCTATCTCTTTTTAGTTCAGAATTTTGCGTTCTCAAGATACATTTTCATTAGATGTTATAAGGCTGTATGTATTTTGTATTGTTCGATTTATTTGAATAATCTAAAACCATAGATATTGACTATTTTAATCAAACATATATATGATTACTACATTTCAGTACCTGGTCGAACTAACGACGTTGGGAACGCGTTATTTAAATTACCGACCAAGTCAGGTAGCCGCAGCAGCACTATGTATTGCCAGATATAGTCTTGGACTTCCACCTTGGGTAGGTTTTCTCAATTATTCTTTTTCATTCACTTTTCGTGGCATCGGCTATCAGGCATTCTCACTTTTCGAGATAGAAAAAGTCTCAGCATTTGAATGGTTTCTCCAATATGCCATTAAATGTTATACAATTGCAGATCCCTGAATTTCAGAAGGGCAATTATTATAAATGGGCTTGAAATATGCGAATCTTGTGTTGTAAATATGTCATGTTTAAATCCTTTGCTAGATTTGATGATTCTGAAATACCAATTTTATGAACACTATATCTTGCATACATTTAAGTTGCTTTGAATGACATTATTGGAATTCCGTTAAATTATAAGACTTAGGCGTCTGCTGAATAAAATAATACTCAATTGAATGGAGGACATTTTTCTATGTTGTGACTACATTGAAGATATATTGATGGTAATTAAGATGTGACTGTGTTAGACATGAGATACAAGGTAACAGTTGCAAATCAAATTTGTGTCTCAAAGAAAGGCGTTTAGTTCAAGCGGAAACTTGTTTTGTATCAGTAAACTACCTTGAAATACTTTGGTTGTTGGAGGTCAGTCCCTGAAAGACACCAATTGCAATTTTCTCCTTTGCAGACAAAGCAGTTGCTTGAAAGATCTGGTTATGAGTTGGAAGACTTTCTGGGAAGTCTAAGAAGTCTATATGACGATTACAAACTCTCTCAAGATCACCAGGGGGAGCTCCAGAGCAAGTACAGAAAACAAAGGTAAGTTCAATATCGAAGTTGTATTTTTCTGCTCGCCAAACAGTTATAAAGTTGTTCAGAGTATATTTTTGTAACACGTTCAAGAACGATATGAAAGCCAACAACTTTCAAAAAATTGTTATCGGACTGTTTTGAACTTTGAAGATCACTGCTTCTATTCAAACTAAATTGTAATAATGTATTTCAAATGTCTGTTCAATATCAAAGATGAATACAATTTAGCCTCCGCTAAAATAAAAATAAGAAATAAAAGACAAAATATTCTACATCTGAAAGCGAGAATCAAACTGCACAGTATATCATGTTTGTCTTGAAAATCTTAAAACATATAGGCTAGTGTGCTTTATTTGCATGGTTTTATATGTATAAACAAATACTTATATCACAACATTTCATGGCGCATTTTCTTAAATACATTTACAATATATTTCAGGCATATGGCGGTGGCTGATTTCACACAGTACCCTGTACCAGATATTTGTAGACTGCTCGAGTTGTACTTCAAGGAGATGGACAAAATTTGAAACTTTGAAAAAAAATCATATTTGAGAAGAGTTTCGAAAAAAAAAAATTTCAGAAGAAGACTTATTTTGTAGTCTATTTATGATAGAGACTGCATTTAAAATAAGCAAACGGGTTGTTTATATGAAACATGTTTACAAGACTTTATTGTCTGTAGTGTTCTTTGTGAACGCGTTTTATACCAGAGAATATCACAGTCAAGTTACATGGTACATTTGTACTATTATTATAATGCTTTGATGTACCACATAATATTGATATAAAATATATGCCATTTGAGATTACAATTTATGACAAGTGTTCGTGTTTTATTTACACATGTTAATTGAATGTATACAATATGCAATATTGGGATGATTTAAAGTGCAATACTTAATAATGTGATAAATATACACACATTGTAACGATTATTTATATATCATTTTCAATTGAATAAATATTATCGAAAACTTTAACATCTGTCTTCTTCATATATGTAATAATGGAATGATAATGCTTGTGAAAGCGGGAGTATTCTTGACCTTTCAGTAATCACGTGTTTTATTGGCAGATATTCAATCATAGTAATTTTGTGTGACTTTTCCTGACCAAAACGTTTGTAATTGCTTTCAAAATTTTACTTGAACTGTTACAGTATTTTGTCAAATACATTTTACAAAAACATTACGGTTGTACTTTTATTACATGATAATTTAATAAAGCATTGTTGTGAAGAAATATAAAACGCTTTCTAGGCACAGACAAGTTTGAAAACCAGCAAATGTGTTATCCTACTTATTTTTTCATGAACGAAATAAAATTCTAGTAAAGTATATATAACATAAAACTAAATTCGAGTTATGATTATGGCATATATGTAGAGGTATGCCAGGTATTAAATACGTTAGTCAAAGAACATTTGCGATCTCACGACCTCAAATATTTGAAAAACACACAAAACATAATACTAAGAACATATGGGTTTTCATGAATTTAAATATATAAAAAAGCTGGCTGCTTTCATGGTGTAAGCTTTTAAAATCGCAGTTAAAATGTCATATATGTAGATATGTACTTTGCGCATAATTACATCATCAATAAACACTATCTTCAATAATGCTGCTGCAATTCACAATATGCTTTCTTATTGTCGTTTTGAGAGAGATGCTATTGGAACAGGAGCAGAATTATCGCATATTTTAAATACATGCAATGGAATAAGAGCTGTAAAGTGATTGGTGATTTCAAAACGAGACTCATGCGCGCATTCAAGGTGAATTTATATCGTTATCTCTTTACACAGCCCAACGCACAACCAGCTGTCGATTCTGATGGCTGGCCAACAGACAAAACTTTTCTATACGGTAAACTAAACTGGAGAAACAACATCCATTTTCAAACTCAAAATTAAATGACACAATAAAAATAACACTTTATTACATACAATTTTAAGTCATACATTGTACAAAAATTAAAAACAATATTTTAGTTAGTCAACAACGACAAAACAATCGCATGAAAGGTCGTAGTTAACTTTTATATATTTTAATTGAAATAAAGTATGTAGTCGACGCACTTTTTCGTTCACCCGCTGCATAGGATATAGATTGTTTTGAAACCCAAAATATGATAGGAAATGATTAAATGAGATCATTTTTAGTTATTATAAGTAGGTATACTAGGCGGCCTTCCTTAGACACTTCACCGTTATTTGTCGAATTTTCAATTGTATTCACATGGAAAAGGAAGCCCACTCACTTCTTACAAGTGTTTGTAACACACTTGAAAGATAAACATCTTTAACACTATGCACATCCGTGTTACTTTTTGAGTTCTTACCCGGAATTTCATGAGTGGGTAAAGTTTTACACAGTTACGAAGCAAGTAAACATATTCATCTGGCAATCAAGTAGGTTTCAATAATCAGCAGTGAAACATTAAGACAGTGATCGTAGATTTCTGCAAAATTTATTTTGAAATCTGAAGAATGAATGGCATCTTAAAGAGAATTTAGTTACCTAGTACCAAGGAAATCTACCGGCCAAAAAGAACTATTCACTTTGTTAAAAAACTAACGTTACCGAAGTATCCTTCTTGTTACATCTAACTGACATGAGAACTATAGTTTCAAGGTAATAATATATGTAAAAAGTGATTCTTGAACGAGTAGATCGGCAGATGTTTTCTATGCAAGTCTTTACGTCTTTATTTATTTGTTACCCCCAAAATTAAATGAAGATACTACGACATAAAATTAAGTTTCATTCCAGTTTGGAATTATCATTACTCCACACCAACAGTGTTGATTTTAATCTAACCTCAATTTTGTACATCGGTCAGGATAAAATGAAAAAGAAAAACGTCATTTTACAAAGCAGATGAAAGAAAAACACATACATGTAGTCATTATTCAAAATTAATTCATTAATAGAACAGACGGCTTTTGAAGCTCGTTGTAAAATCCATGCACATCGAAGTCTGACCAATGAAATGATGCTAGTTTGGCGTGAAGTATACGTATGAAGAGTGCCTTTTATTAATACTGGAATTTTTACGATACCTGGAAAGAGACAGAGAGTAACGAACTATACTTGCAAAATACCGTAATTCTTGGAATTATGGGACTGAGGCGAAATAAAAGCGAATAGGAAACGATAAAAAAGCGATTATTAGATCGATACTGCATAGAACAATAACTAAATATATATGTAATAATAATATTGCTCATGTCTACGTAATATAAAAATGATTTAAGTAATAAATTAATTTCAACATTGTGAACTCAAAACAACTATTAGAAATATGATATGTACGTACACAATCCATTGCTATTTGTTTGTCTGCATCATGTAAACAAATTCTGAAATAAAGAAAATATTTCAAAATAAAATAACTACAAATTAGGCTAAAAACGTTGCTACAATTTACAAAGTCTCTTTGGAATCGAACCACTTGAAAGTTAACTTTCTGCAGATGATGGTATAACAGTAGTTGTGATTATTCAAAACAATGAAAGGACACTGCATTGTGTTGTGTGTGGACATCTTTGTGCTTATATTGTTAGTTACGAAAATTTAGTATAATATTTTGAATTTTGAAGCGTTGGTTGCTTAGCAACAACGAGAAAACCAGGAAGATAGTATGAAGTAGTACTACTTCAACCAATTTGAATACATGAAATAACCAGTCAAGTATAATTTAATTCATTAAGGTATTGCATGTCTGAGCAATAAAGATTTTTGTGAAGTAATTTCGAACAGAAACGTGCTGACGAACGCATGACGCAGGTTTATTATACATATATCTTATTTAACATCACTACTACGCAGCCGTTTGATGTTAAATGACTTTTGATAGGACAATGCGGTAAGGGTATCATTTGCAGTATATCCGACACAATGTCTGCTTGATAAAACAGTCCTCCATTTTATTGGATTGTTTTCGCACAATAGTTAAATAATTCACCTTCGAAGTTCACTTGGCCATCTCCATCGAGATCTGCTTCTTTAATCATTTCATCAACTTCTTCGTCAGTCAATTTTTCTCCTAGGTTAGCCATAACATATTTTAGCTCTGCTGCACTTATTGACCCGTTTCCATCCTTGTCGAACACCTGTTACAATTTTAAATGTTAGCCAATTAATAATTAAATATATATATATATGCATTTGAAGAGATTTCATTATAATTACTAACTACTTAGAATATTTCTGTCAGATCTGGCTGATACGTTTAATGTTATTTCCTTACATTTGGTTTAAGTTTGATTTTGAGTACACAATACCGGTGATAGAAAAGAAAGAAGAACATGTGTATACTTAAGCCTAAACAGTGTTGTTATCGATATTAGGTAGACGTCTCGTAACTTTCCCATTAGACATACAAGCCTTTATATCCACTGTGGACCATGACAGACTTGCAAACAGGGCATACTGTTCATGGGCTATGCATTTTGTTATTGGTTTATATTTCTAACATAGAATCCGTGCAGTCTGATCGTGATTTGCACTGTTTCTTAACTTCCACTTAACATTCCGCTGTTCCGTTTATTGTAATTGTAAACCTAAATATGCACATGACTGGTTTAGAAGTTTGAAAGTGAATGTCAATTTAGCTAACTTCTACAATGTATATTGTATAAGTCATAGCAAAACGTGTATAATATACCGGTATCATAACTATGGAAGTCAAGACCGATGAAGCTGTATTAATCCTAGTGTATTTTAAATGTACAATGTTGTTGAATAGGAATCTTACCCTGAAGGCCTCCCTCAGCTCTTCATCTTGGTCGCCTTCTTTCATCTTATTTGCCATCATTGTCAGGAATTCTTGGAAGTCTATAGTTCCATTCCCTGAAACAAAAGAATAATTTGCATCACAATCAAAATAAATTTTAAATCTCTTTTTAGAAACACACAATAAATGGGTTAAGCATTGCCTAAGGTAAACTGTTACAGCTGTTCAACTGTTCTAAATGAAATTTGACACTATTTGTTTTAAAGATACATAGTTAAAGGTCGTGTATTATAAGACAACCTTCACATAATCAATAAATATGCATTTGCAACATTAAATGCTTATGCATTTTCTAGTAAGTAAAAAATAGATATACAGCAAACGCATATGTTAATCATAAACTTTGAAAACCCACAAACACAACTGTTTGCAGCTGTAGAAAGATTCTATTTAAACCTCTTAACGTTAGTAAACATCAATAATATCTAGTTCTCTGAAACGCTCTCAAAAGTATAGGTGCTTATATTATACAATTCGCTTTGAACTTCGTAAAGTCTTCATTTTTAAGCCTTGATTAATATCAAGGAATTTTAAAAAAGTTTATTAAACGAGAAAAAAAACAACCCACAATTAATGCTGTGTTGCCGCACTACCGGTAATCGTTTTTTCTTCTGAATTTTGCATAGAAACATTGGGAAAGATAAAAGCGGGAATTGTATTTGAGAGGGAGGGAAGAAAAAAATCACATGTAGAAAATGAGATGAACCAATTATTGATAAAACTATACATGTATACATCTGTAATGTACGTCTGAAGGTAGGCATGCCTTAAATGAACATAGTTACGTTCATCGCACATACGAGTAGGCAATTAATATATTACAATTAGATATTTTGATCTAACGGATCAACCGATTAAAACGATAAAGATACTTCTTCTGCCAGGGTATCAGCCTAATGCATTTTTTTCTTTTTTAATATTTCATTGATTTAAATTTCAATTTAAGTGTTAACTACGATGTATTTTCGGGCTGATCAATGTCTAGCTTCTATGATACTTAATCGATATTTTCAGAGAAGTTTTCAAGTATAGTATACCGTCTATATCGACTTCGTGTATCATGTCTTTAAGTTCATTATCTGTAGGTTTCTGTCCCAAGGACTTCATTACCACGCCCAGCTCCTTCGTTGTGATACATCCGTCTCCGTCTTTATCAAACAGGTTAAAGGCCTCTCGAAATTCTGGTCAATTGAAATAGTCAATAAATCAGTAATACACAAAATATAATCAAACATATCCTTCATATTATCTTCGACTTTGACATGATTACTTTGGTGTTCTTGAAACTTGATATTGCATCAACTGATGAACGGATTGTATTGTAAATCAAAGACAATTGAATTTCCCATTTTATAGTTACGACCTAGTTACTTGGTTTGTCTATTCATTCTAAACTGCTATAATTTTTTGTACTTTAGCGTCAATGTTGGAAAACCTTGTAGGCCTATAGATTACTTATGTAAAAAATGACACGGATTCAACGGAGATCCTGTGTTCGAATCCAGTCATACAAAGAAGGACGACCATCTTCCTTAGATACAATTAAACATTAATTTTTCTATAAGTCATATCAAAAACACATAGAGTGAGGTCGCATAACTGATATCCAAGATTTATTCTCACAAGCACACTCAGGTATTTATGTATACATGTATTAGTAATAAATAATTCGTATGTAATTACAATCTATGATAAAATTAGAGTAATTAAAACACCAGCTAGAATTGTAAGGTGAAGGTGAACAAGTTATTACCGTGAATTTGTTCCTCAGAAAGCGACTCAGCCTACAATAAAATCAAACGAAAACAGCCACCACATGTTAATTAAAAGAAAGTTGTAAAAATCCTTACTGAAAGAAATATTGAGATAAAAATACCTACAGTAGAAGTAGGTTAATGGAACACCTATCATACTGTAGTTTTATATAGGTAAGTTAAATATACGTATTTCATGATGGTATCTCAGGAGAATAGCTGCTTGAGAGTTCGTATTCACACCAGGCGAAAATAATTCAAAATAGAAAAACACGTATGATATAAACTAGAATTAAATGTAGTGATCTATCTATATGGCATCGCATTTTTGTACCCTTTACACAAAATGAGTTAGCAGATAAGTTACAAATACTTGCACTGTCTGGAAGTGCTTGTCGATTCTGACATGTGTATTTAAAAGTATAATGTCATTCGATGACAGTGTTTTTCATGGCTTCAAGTAAAGACCAAGACGATGCTCCCCGCACATCAGTACTTGTTTTCTTACTTTCTTTGCAGTTAAACTTCCCCACCACAGATAGAGGTACATCAAGTACTAAAATTGACTATTTCATGGATTAAATATGGAACAGTTCACAAAATGACACCATTCGCCTCGGGATAAGAAATTTAAGATACACTTACCATTTTTAAATTACTATTAATTATCCATTATCCCTTAAAGAAATTAATATCCATGAGTTTTAAAAAACTTTTCCACATGTTATCCTAATTAAAAGCATGTTAGCTAATTAGTCAGTTCTGAACGATCGTATCTATACAAATTTACCTATATAAATAATTTCAAAGATTTTTAAAGCGGTCCGTGTTTAGTTTTACACTTTGTAAATAGCTTGCCAATCATTTTAACCTTCTTCATTATAAAATCGTATACTTCTTAAATCCAAAAAAACGAGATAACATTCAAATAAAATCATACTGCAAACAAGATATTAAACGAACCATGGCTGAATTTACGTTACAATTGTTTAAGACTAGCATCGCGATACAGTTGGAATTCGAGTATATCGCGGTTGTTTTACAAATAGTATACACAAAACGCGTAAAGAACACGACCGTTAATACAATTGTACATAGAATTTGGACCGCCAGCATTACTTGATTAATTCAAAAAGATAGTTGAAGAATATAATCTTTACATTTAGTGTAGTGGAAATGATTAAATCGATCTCAGCTGTAATTATATATACATTGCATTACATTTTTAGTGGATATAAGCATAATGTTTTGTCTATAGAATGTTGAACAAACGTATTGTACTAAAATCCTTTATAATTTTTTATACCACGAAGTAAATAGACTTAGGCAATTAATTTTTTATGACACAGTTGAATTATATTTAATCATATTAGCAAATCTAAACAAGTTGCAATTAATAGGATAGCCGCTGTCATCTTGTTTTGAAACTTAAGCAAATTAACTAAACTATTATTAAAATGGAAATATATTGAAAGAGAGTTTTTTATAATAATAATAATAATAATAATAATAATAATAATAAAAATAATCTTTATTTAAAGAAGGTAAAAACTCATTAAATCAGTATGTTTAAAAAAGAATTTATCTAACATGAAATGCATATAGTATATACAAAACAACAATAACAAATTTACCAGCTTAATTTGAGCAGAACTAAATTCCAAAACCAAAATATAGATAAGAAAGTTATGTAATTGGCAATAAAGGCAAGCTTCTTCGAAATGAAACCGAAACTGACTGTACAAGGTAAAATGTTGTAACACAATTCATAAGTTGGAGACGAATCTCTTAAGGGAGCCCGGATTTTAGCACTTCCGGAAATTTGCATTTGTTAATTTTCATAACTTTTAATTAGACTGGACAGAACAACTGGAAATAGGCACAATATTTCAGTGCAAAAAACTTTAAAAAATTTAGATTTCTTGTCCTAGCGTATTGTGACTAAAATCGATAAATTTCGCTATACGCCAAAGTGGGGATAGGAATACAACACATAGTGGTTCTCAAAAATGTTTCAGTTAATTCGAACTTTACAACAAGGGGATTGCCATGATATAAAAAGACAGTGATAACAAGTTACTTTTTATTTTGTATAGAAATTGATATTAACGGACAAGCCGGTAATATACATTTGGCATTCCCCGTCACTGTGCCCCACGCTTTAATGGTGTATCAATAAAGACTAATATTGCAAGAAAGTTAAATCAAAGACTCATCAATAATTTTTCCCAGAAACTGACTCGCAATATGTTACTCTATAAAGGAACAATACAATGTTTTGTTATACTGCTTTACAACAGTGGACCTCCTTAAGTTGTGAGAGCAATTGCATAATAAGGAACAATTGACACATCTCCGAAGTCGGCAAGTGGGACCCAAGTCTGACTTAAAGGGATGTATATGTATTCAAATGAAAGCAATTTTTATGTACTTTCTTATAATGTGTTTCATACGGAAGCGTATAATGGTCGCTAGTTACTGTTTATGTCATCTAGACATGTGTGTGACAATATCTTGACTTTGCTTGATATTATTTAGAAGTTGTGCGTTATTCCATGAAATAACAACGACTGCTTAAAAGCAAAGTGCTTTGTTTCCGCAACACGTTAGTCGTCAAAAAAACAAGCGCAATATTATATCTTGCTAAAACAAATACTAAAGAGATGTTTTCAGGAGTCCGACACATATTGTCCGGCAAATCAAGTTTTTATCTGACGTACATTTGTTGTTTTCTCACGCCAAGCTTACCGCGAATATCATCATTTACTGACAATAGGGCTAAGATGGCTCTATATCGCTCAACTGAGCACTATCGCTCCAAAAGGCAAGGAGTAGGTAAAAAGGTCATGCTCAAGGTCAGCAAAGGACAATTCTTTAAATCTGCTTGCAAAAAATATACACGCAGCCCAAATTTCAGTGTAGCTTCAAAACAATGTAACCGGTGACCTTACTTTTGACAACATGTTACACAGTTTCGATCATGCTAAAGTTCATCACGACAAGCACTCTGGTTTATTTTCAAAATTACTGATGCATGTGTGTCAAATGTGGCTTCTAGCGTGTTCGTAGGTTTTTTATGAATCGACCTGAAGTACAAGTTTTTGATCCCACGAGACCCAATTTCATAGGTTTTGATCCCACGTAATTATTTTGACCTACATTTCATCAAGACAACACTCTGACTAAGTTAAAATACGACTGGGTACAAAATGTGGCTTCACAAAATTCACAATTATTTTTCTATCATTTGCCATAGGCATCTTGGTTTTAATCCCGCGTCACCCGATTTCAATCATCAATACAAATAATCTGACCAATTTTCATGATGATTAGACTTCATAAGGTACATGTAAGGGTGGACGGACATTGGAACGGACGGACAGACAAATAGACAGAAATCGGATGATCACAATAGCTCACCTAAGAGCCTTATGGGAACATTTTCATCACTCATCTACTCAATCCCACTGATGTTGGAGCTAGATAATAACTCATCTTTAGCCATAAATTATCTTACACAAGCAAGATAAATCTTTCATTAAAAAGCTACACCGTTTAAAATTATTTTTCTCGCTGATTCTTTAGCTACGAATGCTACAATTATCATGCAATTATTTCTATTATTATCTTGCACTTTCTTCATAAGATTTCAAACATAAAGCGATACTATCGCATCAAATATACATAGATATTTAGCAACTGGCGATCATTATACGCTTCCGTAGTTTCATGATTGCTCTTGTAAACATAACACGTTAACCACATAATAACCACGATACTTATCTGACTAACTAGTTACATAACACGTAAATCATATAATTGTCACGATACTTATCTTACTATCTAGTTACGTAACATAATAACCACATAATTATCACGATACTTATCTGACTAACTAGCTAACCACATAATTATCACGATACTTATCTGACTAACTAGCTAACCACATAATTATCACGATACTTATCTGACTAACTAGTTAACCACATAATTATCACGATACTTATCTGACTAAAGAGTTAACCACATAATTATCACGATACTTATCTGACTAAAGAGTTAACCACATAATTATCACGATACTTATCTGAATAACTAAGTTACATAACACGTGTCCACATATCTAAAATATCATTATGTAGGTATTTGTTGGCAGTAGCTGGCGGTAACATACACCTTTTTGTGCTGATATTAGTATATTTTTCATGATAATTAAGTGACTAACTAGTTATATAACGTTATAATTTAGTGGTTTTGTGGTGGCAGAAGTATGCCACCATAGTTTTAATCTGATTCAAATAATGATATTCAAAATACACATTTCGTAATCTGTCTAATGATATTTTTTCTGAAATTCTAGTGTTCATCATATTTACTTCGACACTATTTTATTCAGTATTCTCGTGTTTTTCTTCCACAGTTCTCGAATGACAACTGTGGAATCTCAGGTGGAGAAGATTGTATTAGGAGTAAGAAAGTTGCCTGCGGTATTTCAATTCTCTAAACTCTCAGATCTACGTGTGTGTATGCTGGTCATGTTTTAATGTTAAATACATTAGTGGTTATTGCTTTTTGAGTATTATGTATGATGCCACTTGTTTGGAAAACCATTATTTTATTATTGTACTCGGATTTATTGTTTTGTACCAATGAAATAATCATTACTGGCTATTACGCACTGTTTTCTAACCAGTAAAACTTTTAAAGAGGCACTCCCTACATCTAGCAAATTATATTCCCGAAACATAGATTATGTGTTCAATGAACGTAAAATGATAAATAAATACAATTTGAAAGAAGAACCTATGGCGAAAAATGCTTCATTTTACCACAATTAATCAATATAGAGCCTTTTTATGCAAAGATATATCTACATTTACATTTTCAAGTCTTCAACGGATCTGATTGCAACAAGTCCTGCACAAAGCGGCGTTATGTATATGTTATATGTTATTTTGTTTTTGAAGTGGTATATGGGGATATATTACCCGCCTAGACTTATATTACCCGAGCCGTTAGGCGAGGGTAATATTATGTCGAGGCGGGTAATATATCCCTATATAGCACGTCAAAAAACAAATAACAATTTTATTACTCTTCCCTTTCTTAAATATTGAAAGATTCTGTTTATGTTTTATATATTTAACGGCTGAACGTAACCAGACCTTCAAATCCCCTTATGATACCTCAATGTCACTACGTGACGTCACAAAACAGCACGGGCTTATACATTGACGTAGTGTACGCGGCGAACAAGCTCGCGTTCAGCATGGGGTACAGTAACGGGGTTATGTCAAGTGTATATTACCGGCTTGCCCGTAAATATCAATATCTATTTACGGATCGTTGACCAATCAGAAGACCGCAAATTTCATGGAAGGGTAATAAATGTACATATTTCTAATAACTGTAAACTTATGTGACTGCTCATTTGGGCACAACCTGTATAAATAACGTTCTCGACACGTTGTGTTTATTACTACACCATATTTTGTTAAGTTACTAACTTGTACTCAGTTTTCCTGCTGGCTTTCAGATTAATAAGTATTTCTGAAATTAACAAGAATGCATTTTTGTTTTAAACTGTTTTATAACTATAATGATTATGTTACATTCGTACAAGACAATCACATACTTATAACACAAGAAACACACAGCAAACATCACTAATTTCAATATTCCTATAACATAAATACATATCTAGAATACTTAATTTCAACAAAAAATATATATTATTTGCATAAGAATAATACTGAACAAGAAAACAATTGATATGGGTAAAAGTGAAATTAATCTCTCCATATGCCTGAATTGACAAAAAAATCCATATAACATATACATAATTGGCAAATTACAATAATACATGTATGAGTAAAATGGTCGTCCCTTGAATGCCATGATCTAGCTTTAAACCTTTGTGTAGTTCATATTTCTAATTGTCGAAATAATGCAAAAAGGTATGCTAAGATCTGATGTAAGAAACGATTGAACTTTGAACCGCTTAGGAACCATGATCTCACTTAATATCCACCTCTGAGAAACTAATTTACATTGTAAAACTGTTGAACGTTTTTCCAAAAAACTGGTCTGAGTATCATATTGGACTGTCCTCTCACAATCACCCACAAAGTCAGTCTGTCTTTTCCTCTTCATTGTAATTTGCATTAGCATGGGTATCTAAATTTTGCTTTTCTGCATCATTTCTACAAATTCTGAAACATAAGATTATTACATACATATGCACAATGAAATATTCAAGGAGCCTATATCAGTGAGTGGGAAAAGTAATAAAGAAACTATATAATTGAGAGAATTCTCTTACAAAATACTGTCATAAAAATCTAAGACTGTACTTTAGAAAATATTCTACTGTGCAGTTATTTTCATAACACTGAAGGCATGCGTGTCTTGCAGGAAAAAATAGTAATAATTTTTATAGTTCTATGTTCGAAACTGCTTCTCTAAAAACTGCTGATTACTGTTAATTACTTTTGATTCGTTCCACATGATTACTTCGAATTGTTACGATTGCTCTGAATATAATACTTTCGAAACAGATATCATCATATACCTGTACCATGGCAAAAACGATTTCCAAATCAAAATCCGATTACTTCAGCAGTTTAAGACATATAATTTGCAGATACCAACTGCTTTAATGCTGCACTGATGTAGATTTAATTAACTATTTGTTGTTGAAAGTTCCATGATTTTAAATTTTTCGCGAGAGATACTTATGAATTACAATAAGCGTGTGTATTACGCATTCTACAAACCGTCAAAACTGATCCGTCCATCACCATCAGTGTCTGCTTCTTTAATCATTTCTTCCACCTCCTCGTCCGTTAGTTTTTCTCCAAGATTTGTCATAACAGCCTTGAGTTCAGCTGCACCAATATGCCCGGTCTTCTGTTTGTCAAAAACCTGAAATTGCCAAAAAAAACCAACTTCTACATTGGTAATAAGCTTTGTTATTTATAGAATCATCATCATCATCATCATCATCATCATCACCACCACCACCACCATCATCATCATCTCCAGTGCTTGTATCATACTCGCAATTCAATATATCAATTTTTTACAAAAGTAAAAGGTTTTATTCAATTATAGCTGTTCATATTCAATATCTTACTGCCCTATCGATCCTGTATGTTACGCACATCGAAATATTAAACATTTTTGTCTCAATTGTAACGAAATGCTTAAAATTTTATTGAATCTCACAAAGATGCGATTTCCGGAGAGTGAAGTTCGGGGAATTAAACTCAACCCTTTAGACATTCCTTTAAAGCTGTTTTTCGTTCAAAGGTTTTGGTGAAAAATAAAATTCTCTAAACATAAATGTAACAGTTAGTGCTTAGATCAACAAAAGAAGTGAAAATCACGGTACCAGTTGAAAAAACCTGTTTAAAAGGTTGATGAGCTTGATTTTACGGCACCGCTACACTACATGTTGATATTTAAATTTCAACTTTGCGTTTGTTACGCTTTATAATTTGGTAGCGTATAGTTTCAAATGTAAAAAAAGAAATACTTTACAAGAAATTATACTGGAATTTATTGTTTGACCATTCTTTTTAAGATATGTTATTTTCGGACAGTTTGAAGAACTTTATTTTTTCGCAGCTTCAAAGGGACATACCCTATAACTGATGTCGGACTAAATAACATGCAAAACATACATTATAGAATCTCTGGAAGTATTATAACTTTAAAGTTTCAGCTATGCATTTTAGTTATTATCGATGAAATCAGCGGTTTATGATATTCTGCAGTACCGTAAACCATTCAATAATCTTTTTGTTGTTGTTGTACAATAAATGTGTGGATGCGATTTATAACAGAAGGCCTCTATATTAATTAAATGTGGTAAAATGAGGCATTTCTCGCCATAGGTTCTTCTTTGAAATTGTATTTATTATTTATTTCAGGTTCTTTGAACACATAATTTATCTTTTTAGAATATAATCGGCTTGATGTAGGGTATGTCCCGTTAAAAGAATTCCTTGTTCATATGGATGTATAGATATGATGCTACCATGAAAGCTTCTCTGAGATCGTCATCCTCTTCACTGCTCTTCAGGTTGGTTGCCATCATTGTCAGAAACTCTTGGAAATCTATCGATAGGTTTTCTGAAGCAATTTGAAGTTTTAAAAATCTGAGTTACCGTATATAAAAACCAATATAAAACGTATGTATTTATTTCAACAAAAAATTATCACCTTAACTGTACACAGAAATGTATATATATGACCGGAGAAACAGACGGAATAAAGGATCTTTCGATAATGCTTTCTTTTGGAACGGACTGTATATTTATTTTCATCTCAATGCTGTGGTGTCGATTCTTGTAGCGGGCATGCGGCAGTTCATTTACATATGGATCCTTTTTCAGTTGTTTTTTTCCGAACAAAGTTTTGTCGAACTGGACATATACATGTAAATATGTTTATTACATGATGAAAAAAATATTGAATCAGTTATACCTTCGGACACTAAAGTGTTTGTTTTTAAATATTAACAGTTACAGCATGATAATAATGTGATCCAGAAGACGCAATTTTACGAGCTTGTTATTAAAGATTATTATTAATGACTTTTGAAGTACTAGCTTTACAGTACGGTAGCTTAGACACAAATTTACCCCAGGGGTATTAAGATATAATCAGTCATAGCTGATTTTATTACATTTTATGTTATCGTAAGGACAATGTAGTATAAGAACAACAAGTAAAAAGGTCGGGAAATAAAATAAGATGAAACCAAAAAGACCTGTAAAGATCCCCATAAATTGGTGGCAGAGATCAGAAATTTCGGGTCAGAGCTGAATTAAGAAAGTAATCCTGATTAAAAGATAAACTGAGATAAAATTTTGACGGAAGATGAAGAATTAGGAATGATTTCTAAATCTGTTTCTTCTTTTTAGTCCACCTGTATATAACTGAAGTCGTTAAACTCGCAATAAAAGTAATGTTTGGTAAATTTACGGTCCACATCTACTTCTTGCATCATCTTGCGAAGTTCTTCCTCGGTGGGTTTATGTCCTAGAGATCTCATCACTGTCCCGAGTTCTGCTATTGTAATTGTTCCGTCCGCATCTCTATCAAACAAACTGAACGCTTCTCGGAATTCTGCAAACCAATCCGGCACACAAAAAGTTACAAATTCAATTCTATTCAATTCAAATATTCAACCAAATTTTTTTTGACAACACATATGTTTTGAATGTAAGCTTGAAGTTCAAACGGCATTATCTGTGCACAAATATTCAGTTACATTTAGTTTCTGTGTATCTAACTATGCTGTGTGGCTTTTCTGATTTGATGCTATATCTCGTGCAAGATATTATGGGAGAAAACAAAATTACAACCTAACTTATTCGTCATGTCCTCAAACATGTAAGAAACTGCCTTTATAGCAAAGTACATTTGTAATTTCAATCTGCATGGTCAGAAAAATTTCGGTACTTCATTTACACACAGCCTGCTAATATATTTGCAGTCTTCGTACAATTGTATATGGCAAGACAATTTACAAACATCTTCCAAAGTGTTATTCTATATTTGTATAAATCTCACCGTTTAATTGTGCCTCGCTCAAAGTGTCTGCCTGCAAATGGAAACATGTCACATGTACTCACTTTAGTAACATTAATTTGTACATGCTCAATGTCTAGAACTGACACGTTGAGCATACCATTTACAGTTTAAAAAGATGTTCACTGAAAATTTTGAAAACAGTGGACTGCACGGATTCCTAACTCACTGCTCCTTCCAGAAACTTTGTCTAATAGGCTTGAACTTTTATTTGTTAGAAAACAGTATGAATTACATAAATGAATAAATCGAATAGCTAGAGCCGACTGAAATATATAAACTGAGAAATAAATATGTTGATGAAAGGAGAAACTTATGAGAAAGAAAACTTACCAAGCGAGCCCATTTCGGAATTCTATATGGATTTCTCCATTTGGTGCACACTTTTGCTGCCCTTTTTGGCATGGCGTATACGATAATATTAAAGGTTTTTACGAACAGAAAATTTATATTTAGTCCACTTATGTATGAAAAACAATCTTACTCTTGAGGCGAAACTTCAAACTTAAAACCTACCGGAAATTCGTATTCAACGAAAGGCATTTTTTGTGCAAGGTATATTTACGACTCTCTCTATTGAAAGTTACGGAGCATTTCGATATCTACAAATCAGGCGTAATTTTAATAACATAGCCACAATACGTGACGGATTAATGACGCAACTGTTGGTAATTCAATGATTGAAATTATTTACGCAACATATATCCGGTTGTAATACAACACACAATTAAAACACTCCTTCGTGTAGAGTTAATTGAATCATTGAAAATTATCTAACAAGGATCAATTCACAATAGATTTTAGTATTTATTTTATATTAACGTACACATCATGCCATTACATGATAAAAAGTCAATGAATGGTTAGTAATTTTTGTTTAGTCCTTTTTCATTTTTTGGGGTTACGCCCTTTGCAGCTACGGCATTATCGAAAACGTGGGATACACAACTTGCCCTTTCAAACGACGCAATGTTATAGGAATTTAGTTTTCGTTTCATTTATTATAATTCGAAAGATATACATGTGTATGGCAACTCAATGGACATGGTAGATTTATTTTCTCACCTTTTAATCGCATTTAAGCGCAGGGACAAGAGTGATTTATTATTGTTACTTTATTCTATTCTATTCTATTCTGTGTATTGCGCAATAATACTTACTTGAGCCGAAGCACTCATTCTCCGATACACAAAACAATTCACACAGGTATGTTTTTAATCAATAAAACAACAAACACTTCCAACTAAAATTATTCGAAACAGAACACTGTAATCAAAAAGTGACGTTATAAATCAATTCTTTTAAATCAGAATCTCCAAATTTACACACTGACATGAGTCATACGAGTTAAATTTAGGTCAATGCGCGTCAATTTCAACACATCAAAGTTTGGATTTACTTGGGAATATTTATAGCTATGTTGAAGGTTCCACCATTGATAGTGCTGCCAGCAAACAAGGCATGTATTTTTTCATTAATGTTAGCTTCCATGATGTTAGAAGATTGAACTTCTATCTGGGACTGTGCCTTTTCTGCAGATTCATGTGTTTTCGCGACGGACTTTTCTGTTGATTTAGAGTTTGCCAGCATATGGGACATTTGATACTTTTGTTCGTTGTTTAACTGTCTGTAATTGTTTAGAGTGCCAGGATTCTTGTGCCCGGTAACATGAATTGCAACAGAGTCGGGAATATTATTGTTAAGTAGTGTCTGGCAAACATGTTTTCGAACACTGGTGTTGGTTAACCTTTTAATGACAAGAGATGGTAGTTCAGAATTAGCTACCATTGTTTTCATGATACCAGAGATTTTATTCGCACCAATTGCGCCATTTATGAACCAACGCTCAGTGGCACGAAGTGGCCGTGACCGGATTGTATTGCATGCCAAGTAAAAAGGGCTGTCTGGTTGTAGGGCTGAGATGGGCCGTCTGTCTGCATATTCCTTGTATATGTGGACAGGGCACTGCTCTGGAGGTTTTCCAGGTTCTGCAAACATGGCTGGCTTGCCTCCTTTTCGTCGAACACGAACATCTTCTCCAGTGCGAGTCTTGGTTTGCCTAGATAATAAACATAATAAATGGAGGTAAAGGAATAATATTTATCATTTTTTAATTCTTTTTCTAAATTTTTAGTGTCTTAGTTATTTGTGTAATTTTTATGGACTTGACTATATAACTAAATATCCCGTTCTTTCTTATTATTCTTTTCAGTGCTGTTATACTGTCTAATAAACAACTGTTTGTTGTTCTCATGCGTAGTTATAAAACACTCGAACAAATGACGTTTTTTAATTAATGCGTATCAGCACTTGAAATCATTGTTTATTAGACGTTGAACTGCGCTGGAACGGATATTATTTCATAGAATGATTTTTCTTGCTCTTTACAACAAATTGTAGTGTTAATATACTGTTTATTTTATTCAAAATAAGATGTGGTGAAATCCTGGTGAAAAAAGTGATTGTCTTTCAAATTATTAAATACTGAACGAAGATTTATTTGAGAAATGTGTCGTGCACGAAGCTACATGATGTCACACACTGGAATGACACGTGACTTTCAAACAAGATAAACAGACACGGTTTTACAATTAAACCAGATTTTTATAATAATATTTGAGAAAATTAAATAAAAAAAACTTATTCAATAAATCATTGACTTTTAAAATCTTATCGTCCATCTTTATGGATTGACATGACATTCCAGTGGGTGTCATCATATAATTAATAGTTCTGGCTTCCAAAACTTTAAATACCGCTTTTTTATATTTTGTCTTTTATATGGCTTTACCCGTTTTCAAGCATATATACCAGGTACGTTGAAGTTGTTTTACTCGGTTTTTAATGTATTTTCCGACGAAATTCAATATATGACACAGAATGAATGATTCACAAATATATGGGTGGCAGGGAAGTTTGTTTTATTATAAAACGTACGTTAAATGAAAAATAATCACATAGTCAACATTATAAATTGTTAAAACCAATAAAAATAATTCGATATGCGCTTTGTACAACTTCAATGATGATCTGATGATGTGGATCGAAAATTATTGTGTACCAAGGACAAGACCTTGAAACAGAAATAAACAAAGCAATACCAGCAATGAAATATAAATACAGTACTGTACAATGTGTATAACAGAGAAAACCAAAAATGATTCTGGGTTACCTTGTACAGTAGTTGTAATCGGTGAAACCGTTCACTGGGCCTTGACATGCAGCGTCCTCGATAAATGGCGGGTGATTTTGATCACGTGAGTTCCTTCTCGGGAATGTACGTAAAAATAATATCTTTTTTTTAGAGAAATTTATTTTTAGGTAAATATACATGTAATCGTTCGTAAATAACAAAGTTGTCAATGAAATAACATCGGAAATTTAAAAATCAAACTACAAACTCTTATATCGAGCTCCGTACGTTTCCGTAAATTTCCGTAAATATCCGTACTTTTCCGTGATATGCATATGATTATCTTCCGTAATCGGCTAACAGCGCATTAATTTCTAAAACATAAAAAATGTGTAATGTAGCCCGTAAGCTATATACCTTTCTGCAATCGTTTGAAGTTGTATGTACTCTTTTTATTTGTAATATGTTCTTATCATATGCGCCATTCAATGGTCTGTCTTGCACTACTTTCACATAGCGCATTTTTACAGTTGTTATTCGCACATAGCACAGTTAAATTGTCTGCAGTGTTTGAAATGTGGTATGCTAACTTAGGCCTAGGGGACTTTCAGTCCCCAGGCCAAAAACAATTCATATGTTGCAAATATTTTGAAGAAGGTGCTGTTTTCCTTGATGAGACCTGCTTTTAAACCGATAATTAATGGACAACAACTGACTCCTTAAATAATAAATATATCAATAAAAAATAAATAATAAATACAACGATAATTTGACATACATTTATTTTCTTCACGTATACAAAAGTTTTTAATATCCAACAACAAAATAGACCTCTTAAAATGCAGAAGCAAATGGACAAAAGAGATACTAGATACATTATGATTGTATCACCACAGACCGTTTATCACATAGTATTAGCAAAGTCGATGCAACAGTTTGAAAATGCTCCAATCCATTCGCCAAGTAATGGCATTTTCAAAAATGCATTAGATTTACGCAAGTTACGGTAACAACCATGTCATTTAATTGAAATCTTACAAAAAAAGTCAAACAGATTATATGCATGTTCTTTCAGCAGTGATATCAAATTTTGTGTAACAGTGAAACTCAGTGTATCGCAGTACATGTATTTCTTTTTTTCCCTTTAAAGCTAGTTTTTATTCAACATCGTCATACATCCCTGACAGTTTCTGAAAAAGAAATAAATTACCAAGTGTTGAAAAGCGCGTAATTACGTAATTACGTAAATAAAATGTTTCGTTGCGTACCAATGGTCAAAACTTATAAAAGAAACATAAGGGTCATTGGTCTAACATAGCGTGCAGCTGCCATGTAGATGTGACTGGTTACAGCATGCAACTGCTAAATAAAGGCAATCTGTTTCGCCGGTAAAACTATATAAAAAACACGTCACGGTTGCTGTCAAAGAATAACTATATTGTCACCTCCATCCGACACTTAAAGCAAGGCTGAGGGGAATTGAGACTGTGTAAATCATGTTAAATGCAACAAGACATTGTACAAATACACAAGTTAAACTGCAGAAGAAAACAAGTTGCGGTGGCTGTCAAGGAATAACTTTATTGTCACCTCCTTTCGACGCTTAAAGCAAATCCAAGGTGAAATGAGCCTGTTTAAATAATGTTAAATGCAACAAGAAATTGTACACTTACATTTCAATAATTAATTAATCAATGCTAACGTCATTTCTATTTACTCGTCATCATCTGAACGAATTCTGTAGAAAGAAACAAACAGAATGATAAAATTGCATCAATAAAATTATGATATATATATTTTAGAATGGTAAATATTTCTAAAGGCTTCTGCTTGTGTGCTCGAGGATTTGTCTCATTTTTAACAACAGACAGCAGTTGACAAAATATTCAAACAAGTTATTAAAAACGGACACATCTGCAGCCTTTTCTTTAAAAGATTTTAGTAGCAATTCGTTTGACCAGTTGTCGTCTGTTACCTGTATAATTGACATTTCCGTCTCCATCGAGATCTGCTTCTCGTATCATCTCGTCTACTTCCTCGTCGGTAAGTTTTTCGCCGAGATTTGTCATCACGTGACGTAATTCTGCAGAGCTAATTAGTCCATTACCGTCACGGTCAAATGTTTTAAATGCTTCTCGTAACTCGTCTTCACTGTCAATATCCTTTCCTTTCCGTGACATCATTGTCAGGAATTCTGGGAAATCTATAGTACCGTTTCCTGAAATGTTAAATTACAACTAGTCGCTAACTACCCCTTCTGTTTAATGTTTATACATGTAGTTATATATGAGCGCTTAATCTTATGGCAAGTTATCAAATATGTTTACCAAACAAACTCTTTCAAATTGTAAATATCTTGTAAATATCAATGTATGTATGAATAAACTACATAATATATGTAATGAAAAGAACGATCTTCGGACGCTGGCAATCACGGAAGGATGATGTGGATTACACGTTTCATTGTTATAAACTCTGTTTCAGACGTACAATCTTGTCTTCGTGTCAAGCCAGTACTTCGATGAGTAATCCAAGCATACCGAAAGGAACTTACGACTATGGTTCAATGCACCGTTAACTAAATACAAACGACGGACTGATTTCTTTGTACTAGAATGCATCAGGGTTTCTTAAAAATAACTGATTCTGTCACAATACAAATTCATAACTAGAGTACGAGTGATCATAGGATCACAGCCGTTTATCAGAGTAGTTCATAACATATCTAATTCAAATCCTTTGGCTATGGCATATCGAAAACAACGGCGCTGTTGCAACGCAGTACAATGTATTTACTAGTATATATGACTTTTGCATGTAATGTGTCAAAATTACACTCTGCGACGCTTATTTGTTCAGCTCGATGCCTTAGTAAAATTATGTGACTGTATGACGTATTACGTGAAAAAATCACAAACTGCGTCGATGGCACATAGTACAAACTACTTACCGTCTGCGTCCACCTCGTTGATCATGTCTGTTAGTTCTGCCTCTGTGGGGTTTTGGCCCAACGATCTCATAACGATTCCAAGCTCCTTGGAGGAGATAGTACCGTCACCATTCTTATCAAATAAACTGAAAGCTTCTTTAAATTCTGAAAGAAGTTATAGTGTCATCGCTAATGCGCATTTTGTATTTTTAAACGTTTCCACACGGCTATTCATATACTAAAGTCGATCATTCTCGGCACTGCAAGGTGTATGAGTAGTAAATGGCGTAATCACAACACAGAACACACCTCTGCTCTAACAGCTTTTATTGCAGTTGCAATTAACAACGTAGGTACGAGATAAAGAATAAAAGCGAATAAGGTACAATGTATATGAAGATTTTATTGTTTATTTGTTTGTGTACGCTACAAGTCTTTCTTACTTTAAACACTTGGCGTATGCACCAGAATGGCGCGTTTTCTCTTAACGTCTAACAGATAGAGAAGTGCCGAACGGCTTACAAACTACCCGGAAAAGGAGAATATTAGTTAAATATCATTATGGATGTTTAGTTTTAAACATATTTATATTTCAATGAATGATTGACATTACTAAACTGCTATAGAGTCTTATTGCTTAAGTTTGCTGTTCAACACTAAGCCTAATGCTAACTCAGTTATGTTTGCAATACAAAATATTCAAAATCATACCCGCAATCTGCTCCTCTGTCATCTGCTCAGCCTATAAAAATGAAAGTCTCGTGCATGTATCCTTAATAAGTTATCAATTTATTATTGTCATTCTTCCTTCCTTCATGATCGGATAGAAAATAAAATCATAAAATGAAAAGTTGACGCGTGTTCTGATGTTGGAAATATTTAAAAGCCGGGGCTGTCTTTTGTATAAGAAATACGATTTTAATATTTATAATATAACACATGTATGTACACGTTGAAACAGAGTGATCTACGGGAGAAGTGAGCTTTCGCATATCTTGTAATGGATGACCGCTGTCTAATTTTCAGGAAACAAATATCCCGAAAAAATCTGTATTTATGAGGCAGAATTACGAATAAACGAAATAATGTTAAATTGTCTTACCATGTTGAAATAAATTCCTGTTTCATAAACGTCCGCGTGAGAAATGCGTTAGGTCTTTAATTCATAGTTGACTAAATTTAATAAACCTATCCTTGTACATCTAGCATGGTATTGTAGTATGGGGAGATAAAGTTATATCAAATATATTGTTTAAGTGCAGTCAATTGTTGAGCATTGTCATAATGCGACAGAAGACGTATCGTGATTAAACAAGTATACCATCTCGTATAGCATACTAGCGCGGAAGACTAACAATACAATACCGACAGGAAGTGGCGACAAAACAACAACAACAAGAACAACGAGGGCAACAACCCCCAAAAAGGTGCGGAGAAGGATATAGAGAGATAGGACGTGTAACAGAGTGAAAAAAAAACGGTTCCGTTTTCTGCTTAGTTTCTGAAGATAGATTGTTATTTAATTCTGCATGTGAATCCTAGTTCGGTGAAATCCGATCAAAATGAAAATTTTTGATAAGGTTTCTTTCTTGTTGAAAATATTTTGGACAACTTTGTTTGTCTTACATTTATATTCCATTTATATTGAAGCTAAATGCCAGTATATTGTAAACCAAACTGGGAAACAATTAACGATAATATCTTTTTGATGACGGGTTTACCAGTTAAAAAGATTTGGTGTGCTTAATGGTGTAAAACGACATCATTTTAAATAATCACATAAGCTTTTTTTAAATACATGTAGAGCTCTACTCAAAATAGACTTTTAATAGATCAATGATTAAGTAATGTCTTAAAGTCATTTCATCTTCAAAAAACGAAAAGGTTGAAGATTTCGTTAGCTTTTTGTTTTCACGTATATTGTCTATATTAAACACTTTTAAAAGTGTAACATGCTTTTATTTTAATCAGGCTATTAAATCTTATACTCTTTGTTCTCGGATAAATTGAATAGATAAAAAGCAATCTGAACATATATTTCAACTAGGAGCATGTGTGTTGATTTTATTTTCTTGTAACTTAAGACTCAAGCGTACAATAATAAATAATCGAATTATTGTTGCAGAAACGAGTTAGTGTGGACTACTTATAGCAGACAAAGGGAGACCATAATCGTTTATTTTGTACCTACCCGCTAAATAAATCAAACTGGACTGAAGATAAACGAACCTAGTGCAATGTTTGTACTAATTTATCAGCAACAGATATTTGATGTGAAATGATCAGGAAGTTTGAGAAAGTTACAATGAATACAACAATTAAAAGCTACTTAAGTGCAAAGTTATTCTGCACTGTCAAACTGACCACAACAATGAAGCTGTCTTTCCGAGTACTTCGTTCCTGTCGTAGATAGTAGTTCTGGCCATACACATATGCAGATGTTTATAATTATATGATATTAAAAAAGTCTCTTGTAATTCTGTATGGAATGGCCATATACTGTTTTATATTTGACATGTTTTTATATGTATTGTATTATGTGTGTATATGGATGAGACTGTAATAAAATATAAACCCTGAAACCATATCTGTTCATACAGAACACGTATATAAAATAAGGTCTAACTGTTGATTATTCTATTTTGCATGCGCAATTAGCGACATGCCTGTTGTTCTCGTTCGAAGTCTGAACTGTGTTATTTTTGCCCATCTGTAAATTTTATTTACAGCGTTTAAGGCAGCTCTTAGACTCGCGTCAGAATCAGCATCTTTCACACAACTTTTATTTTTAATTATATCAATGGTTTTACTGTGCTTAAACCATCAATTTATTTCTGTTTGTGTTATAACCATGTGATAAAAGATGTCTTATTAATATTCATGTATTGTATTATTTATGTAATATGTTATAAATCGGCTTTAAAAAAGCTTTTCAGAGCTTGTAATATTGTGTATTCGTACAATGTATCAATGCTATTTCAAGCCGGATTTTATAAATAAATATTCCTCGAGTTGCACTAAATTATAGTCATGTGTGTCTTCGCTTTTGTAGGAGTCTTTCATCGTCACCTTTTCTTGGTGGGTATTTACTGATGCCTAAATAGCTTTTGTCCGCTGATTAGAATCCCAATCAAGTTACCCCTGTGTTACCAAGGAGGGTTCCTTTACCAGAGACTTAGGGTGAAAATAATCACGAGGGCTTTAAGCGTCGGATACCCCAGGATAATGTAGTACTCTCAAACAAATCATACAATGCATTCTCACAATATCAGTTATAATTAATTAGCCATACTGAGTTACTTCCCCTTATTGGCAAATAACGTGTGATAGATATTCGTAAGTTAAAGAGATCAGCATTTTACTGGAACGTTTTATATATTTCTTTACAACTACAAATGCTGATACTTTGTTTTTCTCAGATCGTAATTCTATCTCTGATCAATGATGGTTCAATATGTGAATACCTATGACTACTGACACAATGCGCCGGTGTCACATGATTAGCAGAATGATTAAAGGGCATTTTAGTTGAAGTCAAGGGTTTGGAAGCGTTAGCGAATTCTAGTCACAAAGGTTTTAACAAAGATTGTTCCTGGAAAATACGGGCATTACACTCCCATCCTCCTTAATAACATGTGTGAACTTCCTTACCTACACAGTCAGTTCGATGGAGGAGCTCGAACCAATAATCCTCAATAAGTGAGAGGTTTAATGTTATATCATGCCAACTTAAGCACTCGACTATGTACAGAGCTCGGGGACTTAAGGAATCTATCGGAGTGCGTTTAAACGATGTATGCACATTCTGTGTTGCTACATTTGAGCAAAACCAGACACTGTGCAAAGAATGATGTTCACATCAGCTTACAACGAGATATTCATTTATTGAGAGGTGAATCAAAATATAAAAAAGTTGTTTTTAGCTGCTTTTTTCTTTATTTTTTGTAGAATAATCTTTAAACATATAGCTTTTCGAGTGCTCTAAACATGTTCTATAGCATAATTAAAAAACGTATATAATATGTCACAAACAAAGTCATTTTCGTGAGATTCGGTGTCCGTTGTTCGTTTCTAGAATGGGATGCGAGTCGGCGATTAACGCTGGAAAAGATAAACAGACACATAACATTGTTTGATCTCAAGGAACACGATCAGGGTTTCAAAAATTGTCTCTTTATTTTGTTATTACCATGTATTGTGCACTCGTCTTAAATCTAACTATAACAAATTTTGTAATAACCAATAAATTGCCTTTCTGTTTCTTTCTTCTCATTTAAGATATTTTCATTTTTTAAGAATAGATTTAAATCTATAATAACAGACATACCTTCTTTGCGGCGGTATTGATCAGTTGTCTAAGCAGAGCTTTAATCTTAGTTTCACGTTCCTCTTCTTCAATTTCTTCTTCAATTTTTTCCTCATCCTTCTCAAGTTCCTCTATCTCGGCGTCCACGCTTTCAAATAGTTTGTCACAGACAGCGAAAACTGGTGCAGTCTCTTTAAGGTACAGGTCTTCCTCAGCTGTAAATGAATCATATCATATTAATTAATTAATTTCGAACAAGGAGCTCAGTCATGTTCTTTCGGTTTAAGTTGATGACCCAGTACTGTTCGTGTCCTGGCTGTCACCAAATATTATCAAGAGTTTTCCCAGTAACCGCAGTGGCCATGCTTTATTACAATGTAGTGCTAGTAGCATTATAGAGTATCTCTTTTGAAGAATGGGGCTAATATGTAACTGGTAGTGCTGCTGCATTTGTTGTTGCACTGTATGGGTGCAGGTTTGAGTCCGGCTCTGACAAAAGAAAAAGTGGACTCCTGATTTGTGATCTAGCGGTCCCCATTACGCTAATGGTTTGTTTCGTCAGGCAATATTATGCTTTATTGGTGTAAGCAAAAGAACCCTCGATTGTCACGGTTAATCGACTTGATAATTTAATTGTAAACAAAACGAAAAATGAACTGAGTAACCTGATAATCAATTGCACATTTGAATATAAACATTTTGAGGAAGGATTGCAAATAAAGAATGTAAATAACATTAATAAAAGAGGAAGTAGCCAACCTTCTTTCTCCAACACGTAAAGAGACACGTGTACGTCTTCTCTCTCAGCCTGAAGGTTCACGCCTGCAATTATACGGATAGAAGAAAAAAACTGCAATGCTTTTCCCACAGTAGATCATGTTGATTTCATCTTTCATAGTTGCTTAGTTCACCATAGCAAATTTATAATGAAACTTTCTTTTAGGGAATATTTTTAATGAGATGAACTTGTTTGGTCTATTGGTATCGTTATAGTGATGTTTTTATACATATAGTCTATATCTTATCTATGTTCTGTGTTCTGTCTTTTAACTCATCTTGAAATAGGAGTTTAGAGTTTGATCAGCAACCAGGCGTTTTTTATAAAACAAATTCATATCAAATAAGGTATGAATCACTTATGCCTCTATTTCCGTATACTGTATTTATATGTCTTGTCTTTCTGTTTAAAGCTTATGTTATAATGTTTATACTTTTGCTCTCCATATGTTGGAGGAAAAAGTTCTATCTATCTATCATAGTTGCTTAGTTCACCATAGCAAATTTATAATGAAACTTTCTTTAGGGAATATTTTGAATGAGATGAACTTGTTTGGTCTATTGGTATCGTTATAGTGATGTTTTTATACATACAGTCTATATACTATGTTCTGTGAGTTCTACCTTGAACTAATACTATAACACTTCATATATACTGGTCAAAATATACGATGTTAAAATACGAAATAAAAAAGTCCTGGCATTTCGTAAAATCCAATCATAAAAGTAATCATGTCACAGTGAAGCGTTATCATGGTTGTATGACAAGAGAAAACCTTAACCTGTGTTCATTAACACGAACTATCCTATACAAACACTAATTTAAAAGGTCTACTACATTACGCTTTGTGGACAACGGTCTGCATGATTTAAGCTAAACAGCCGGTCTATCTTTTCTGTTAATATTATAACTTTTAGATTAGACAAATTTTATATGTGCTTACATTGAAGGAGGGGGAATATTTCTCTCAAAACCTTTGCTGCTTCCTTCAGTTGCTCCTCTGTGGCATTCTGAAAAAGAAATTGGCTTGGGTTATGTTGTATCATCTTGTATCATATGTACTTTGAATGAACTTTGTGCGACGCAACTTTTACAAATTTCGCACCGCTTTTGCTGTAGCTATGTCCATTTCAAAGAGTGAATTCAAATCCATAACGTTACATTGTTTCATAGAAAAAAAACACTGATAAAATGTCACAAATGCACCCTTTGACATGACCATGATGACGTCATTAGCGATACGGCTTTTCATACAGCTATTATCTTCTGCAATTGCAGTTCAGTTATTTTCAAAACACGCATTTTAACACAAAATAAAATAAATTTGCAATGATAAATAAGAAAAAAATAGACAAAAGAAAAAGAGAACAAATTAGAAACTATCGTCACGCCATGATGGTTAAAATATCGTCACGCCCTGCTGGTTAAAATTTGTAGTTACTCACAAGCATGTGTTCTCCACATTCAAATGCTTTAGGGCAAGCTTCTGCCAACACACCTTCAGTAGCTGTGAAATAAAGATACATATATACAGCAAACTCCGTTTATAACCAACTCCTTGGGACCATTTAAATATGTTCCTTATATCCAGAGTTCGTAATATCCACATAACATTTTCATATTGAATAAACTAAGAAAAAAGCTCGGGCACAGAAAAATTGTTCCTTACATTCGAATTCTCGCTTTATCCAGAGTCGCTTTATAAGGAGTTAACTGTACTGTAAGTGTTACTAAACCACTGCAGTTGTTAATAAAATTATAATTTACATGACAAACTATTTGATATTACTTCTTTATATTTTTTCATTATCTCTTTATATCTTACGTGCAAGTAATATCTTTTTTTCCGGCGCTTTAAGAACACTAGATGTTGAAAAGAACATACTATATGTAGAGACAAATGAAGGATAACCTACGTGGATCCATCTCAATAATTTCCAACCAGTTCAGAGCTGCTACACACTTGCCGACGAGTGAAGAAACTGAAAACAGTGTTGGTAAAGGCAACAAATAATCTTTAACGTAATTCTTTTGAAGATTTAAGACATATATATATGTCACAATTACAGCCAAAATTACTCTCCATAGCACGTGCAAGTTAAGTATTCTGTCAACCGTGTTTGAGCTTATGTAACTACTGGGTTACAGGTAAAGGTTAAACAATCTCTTTAAAATCATAGCGTCTAAACGAATAGACACGGTAACCATTGAAATATTTTAATCAAATCACCATCATTTATCATATCACGTGACTACGTAAAGATTTTAACACCGATTTTTAACAAATTTTAAACAGTGGACGCTAATAGTAAAACATTGTTTAAATTTTATTTTTTGGAATAAATGTGGATGCGAGTTTGAAAGAAAGTACATGCATTTTCATCGCCGGCTAAACTTGTAGCTGAAAAAGGCTGAATGTAATAACAAGAACAAACGTACATTCAATCCATCCATATGGCCAGGTGATATCGTCCTTTCCTCCTTTTCCTTCCTTTTTGCCATCTCCTTCTGTCGTTCCATTTCCCTTTCCCATTCCCGTTCCATCTCCTTTTCCCATTCCCTTTCCGTCTGCTTTTCCCATTCCATTTCCATCTCCTTTTCCCATTCCCTTTCCTTCTCCATTTTCCTCTCCCAATCCATCACCTCATTTTAAAAATATTATAAGAGTTGACTGACAGAAATAAGTACAAAATGCTTAAAATGTTTTTTCTGATATAAATACATGTAGAAAGTAAATGATTTTTGAACATTTCGTTTATTTACGACAAAACACTTAACATTATTTAATATAGAAGTAAATACTTTTTTTTAACGCAACTGTATGTTTAGCAAGATTGATTTTGTCTCTTTCAATTAAATTTTAAAAGAGAATTGTCCCATATAATTTGAAAAAGCATCTCTATGTGTATTGCAAAGTATACATACGTTTTGACATGCTAGTTGTAGTAAGTATGTGGGCATTGTATTCATATTGTATTACACCAATGACAAATCTTGTACATGCAGCCCCCTCCCCCTCGCCTCCCCTACCCCCAAAAAAGTGTTGTCTTTAAAGCATTTGTTCCTGTCGTAACGGTCAAGTTGTCGTATAACATGTTTTTTATGATTATTATCTGAAAGCGTTTCACAATGCTTAAATAATCTGTAAAATAGTGTAATCATTAAAGTCCCAGGACCACAATTACAAGTAGGTCTGATCTTAGCTAGAAAGATGTCTTACCGGCAGAAATGACCAAAAAACTTTCATAACTTTGCTTTTTGAATCGAAAGGTACATGTAAGAAATTGTGCGCAGTATTTTTTCAGTGATATTGCAAAAAATAAGAGACTTTCTGACAACTATTTCTCATGACAAAACGACTTGAATACGAAAGAAAGCCTGTCACTTGTTTTAGAGTGAAGAGTGGTTCTTTCATTTCAGCCATAATTAACAAAAAGGATCCTGGGCATTTAAAGTAAATAGTGTGTGTGTCATGCGAACACCTTTTTTACAGAAGAAAATTATAAATGAAACATTAATTTACTGTCGAAAATTAGAATCTTTCGCTTTTAACGTTTTATTCACGAAACCGTCTATAAGCATTTCGAGCTTTTGATAAGTTTCAAAGTTTTATTTCAAGCAAAACCATTAGGCTAAAAAGCCCATGAGGCACATATATACAAACTTTATGGCGAACAGTAAATAATAACAGTGTAGATACATATATGACATGATATTGCTAAACCAATGTGGAGAAGGTTTCACATACACATCTACAAACAGTTACATCTTTACTCCATTCCAGTTTTAACGTTAACCTATCACGTACTTGGAAAAAAATATAACAATTTTTTCCAAATCGGCTATTGTCCATTGTTATTCTCTGCAACAGTTTATGTTTCGTTTAAGCAAAAGTTAAAATATGACTATAAATCAGATAATTCAATTTATCACTATATACCAAATATAAATAAATGGTTTTCTTACCTTCTGCTCTTTTAGCTATGATTTCATTAATTCTTGCCTGCACTCTGGATCTAAGATCTGGACTTGGTTTGCTTTCTACCAATCCCGCTACGACTACAAGAAGCAAAAGTGCGAGCCCACTCTTCATCTTGAAATTCAGTATAAATGACAGTGTCTGAGATGTAAGTGTTGCCTATTAGCCGAGTGCAGAAACTGAAAGATTTGGGCCTTTATATATACCTTTAAATTACCTTGACCCGCTGGTTTAACAATAGAACGTCCATTCGCATCACTAATGTGATAAACTAAAATAGGCAAATACTTTAAAGAGCTTAAGAGGCCCGGATAGTTTGTCTACATGTGGCGAACTGAAAGATAAATAATTTGATATAAGTTTAACAAGACTATTACAGGATGCAACAGTTACAATCAGTGGTGATAAATCAATGAAACTCTATGAACGAGTCGTCAGTCTAATCAAATCAAGTTAACTATTTGCCCAAAATGCATGTCATCATTTACCAATATCGGGAGTTTATACATGTACATGATGGAAGAGCTGTTATATACCAGTTTCAGTTTTTTTATGAAGCAAGTCGGCAAGTACTTGCCTTCTATGACTTCTGATAAAAGAAGAAATGCATTCATTCAGTCTGAAATAAAATTGTCCGCATTTCATAGTGAGAAAATCTGGCATCGTACTGCTTCAGTCGTGACGTCATACGTATTTGTAAATAGTATTCATACAACATTCAAAAACGTTCTTTTCTCGGTGGAATTATTTTGTGAGGTTTCATTTTTGTTAAATAAGTTTATTTTGTTTCGAGGGGGCTGTGCTGATAGATTGCATAGCTTTTCATTGATTGCGTGATGACATTTCCCACGAAGAGCTTCACACACTCAACTCTCGAGATGCACTTTACCAGAACAGCAGCACATGTGTGTACTAGTCCCCCTAGTTATACACAGTGAACCAAATCAAATTAATATGCTTCTCTGCTGAATATCAGTTATGAAGTAAAGTGCAATGGAGTTGGTTCCTCTACTTTTTTGAGTTATACTTAAGCAGGTAATTGTAGATGGTCGCCAGTTAAGATCGATCAATCTCAGGTACCCAAATGGGCCTCGACGCTCTTTGACAAATACACAGATTTAACAAATAAGCAAAATTATTTCCAATATCTACCGATACGCAAATAAACTTCAATTCTGTGTGAAAAAGTCTAAATTTTTTCTTCACATACTTTCGCATTACCGAATGCAGCAATTATGTACACAGTGGGTGTTGTTACGTTAGGGATTAAATTTGTTGCAAAATAGAGCAAGTCTATGTAATTGGTCACGACGGATCAGCTAACAATATGGCTTCGCCTACGCAAAGATCTGTAGTTATAATCGTTTGAAGCTGTTTAATCAGCGGTAATTGCAACTTATTCAAGTAAAGTAGGGTCTAAATGAAACTAATTTTAGCGCAAACAGCGTGACTATCAAAGGATATTATCGTCCTACATTTTGACAGGTTATGCCTAATTTTTATATAACTTATTTGTATTATGTTCTGTACTTTTGAACCGATGTACTGTACAGCTTGCTTAAGGCTTTTTGAAGTGTTATTGTCATGGAAACCCCACTAGCTCAGACAATGGAATAATGCCCTGTTTCTTTATTAAGATAATCGAAAAAAGATACAAAAAATGTCGACAAATTTACAGCAAGTCCTCACTATATTTCATAAAGCAGAAGGGATAAGGGTAACTTTTTGTTATACAATGAAAGTATAATGAAACGCTTTAATTAAGGGTAGTCATTTATGCCAAATTAAAACAAAACTACCGTTGATCTCCCGAAAGGCGAAATAGTCGCAGCTTTATGTAATAGTTGCTGAAAAGCGAGGTTTATTAGACTCTCGGGACCATCTCGTGCAATGTTATTTTTTGCTCTGACCGGCATTGTTAATCAAACACTGCATGTCAACTTGCGGCAACAGTGAAAAGTCATATTCTATTGATATTCTAGCAGCAACTTTTCAAACATACATAAAATGGCAGTATTGTAACCTTCGTGGACAAACTCCTTCATTCTTAGTACTAGCGCTGGACAATTAATATCTCAAATTCACGTAATGGAAAATTTTGTTTTATATTCTTTGCGAACATGGTACCATCAGATTGGGAATAGAATTATTCAGCGGGCGTGCAAGGACAATGGCGCTTTACCAGTACAACATTTCTGTACAGCAGAGCTGAGTTCTACATATGCGGCGGACTACTTTAACAGTGCTTGGATTGACTATGTCGTTATCATTACCAACGCGGAATTAGCAACACTTTTTACTCTGCGAGTTCGTTCAACAACATATCCTGTACAATGGCATAAGCGGTGTGTCTTTGTGCTGTATGTCGGAGCCCTAATGCCGAGGGAAACATTTTATTCAAACCAAATTTTTACTTTTATTTATTGATATATTTGGAAAAGGCCGGATTCATGACGAGTTATTGTTTCACAAACGCGCTTGATTAGTTTATACGAATATGTTTCAGTTTGATTACTAAGAAAGGTTCCATGGCTTATTGAATCGCTCTGGAACACTCATTCCAAATGATACCAGGCTCGTGCGAGAGAGGCAGTGAGTTTTTTCATTGCTGCTAACTATGTACAGCTGGGTAAATGACACACATTGTGCCCTGGTCGTGGTTTCGAACCGGGACCTCTCGTTCAAAAGGCGAACGCCCTAACCACTGAGCCACGACTGTTAAAGGCTTAATGTAATCAAGTCGAACAGATGCTATTTTTTGTGATTACTGACGGTCTGAGTTCTGAATAAATGACAAAGCTGAAAATCAAGATGACTGGGTATTTACATGTGTCATCAACAATGACAGGACTTTTTTCCTTCATCCGATTTACATTAAATACGCCCTGGTGCTACTTACCAAATGTAACAAATATTTGTACTGAAGTGACAAGCTGTAAAAGCTACAACAGCAATGCGTTTAGTTTATCGCCGTACTAATAATCGGGTGCATTTTTACAATTATTCTAACTAGTCCTTCACCACTAAAAGTTATCATAACTTCTGTCAATTTTACGGATATTTTCATGTTTACTTATGAAAGATGCAGTTTCATGTGATGTTAACAACATCAATGTATGAAACATGAAAGAATATCCATATATTCTCTTCGGTTTAGCTGTCACAATAGGTTTAGTCACACAGGCCACTAATATGGATTAAAATCACCTACAATTGGTCCTTTTAACGACTGAAGTTCATGCATAGAAATAGCTTTTAAACACGGAGGCAAGTTGCACTATCTATTAAATCGGACTGAATTTATAGCATCTATGCTTATCAGGGTAGTGTTCTCAAACAAGGTACATTAAGTCCCTCTTGGAGACTGATTTCATCAGGAGTGAGTGTTGAACGCGACTAATCTCAGTTGTAAAAGTTCGGTGTAAATATTTCTCCTTATTAGGCGTTATTCTTTTTTCTTAAATTTATGTCATGCCGAACTTAATCTATAAAATTTTCATTTTTGAAACACCTAACATATTGTCCCATCAAATTGAAGTATTTTATGTAAACAGACGCCTTTAGTACAGTTGAAATTTCTGTTTGTTTCATTGCGAACACCTTACACCTTAATGCGAATAATCTTGAACAAATGTATTCGGCCCCAAGGATGGAAAAGGTATCAAAGAAAAAATATTTCCAATCGGTAGACAAACGATAGATGGTCAACAGATAAAATCTGCATAATGAAAGTTTATGCTGACCAGGCGCAAATAAGAGGTCGACCGTATTTATTATTTGTTAGCTATTGACCGTAGTCGATATCATAGATATACCGATTATAGCGGACCGCCTAAGAGGTCGACCATAACTGCTGTCTCATCTAATGTGGGAATTTCTTGGGTTTGATTGGTTATTGTTCACTTTGATGAAAAAATAATAATTAAAGAACCAGTGAACAGAAGAGCCACTAAAACACTCGTAAAGAAGTCTCGATCGATATTTGAAATGTGCTCATTTCGAATCGAGTAACAATGCAATTATCTGCGCTTTGACTTGTGACGCCATTTATTTGAGTTCTACACACGTCGTCTGCAAAACGATTTTAGTATATTATTTTAATGAATTACTAGTGGAAATAGGCTTTTTCAAAAGGTACAAACATTCCAAACTTGTGTTCATATACTATTGATTATTGCAGTATTACTTTGTTACACACAACCCCCTTACCTGCCAAATATACACCGCACTCGATATACAAAACAATTCAGTTGAATTGAGTTATAATCCAAGGTTAACTGGAAAGAGAAACGTTCAGACGATTCTAATAAAAACCTACTTTATACATATGCAGCTTTTAATTTCAAGATTTCCATCTTTATCACAATACCTAAGCAGACGATGTCCAGATATACATTAGTAACATACATGTCTCCTTCAAAATTCAAGACATAGCAAATATTTCTGGCAAACACAGTAAACACAAGACGAATTTTGATGCAAAGCATCAAAGACGCCGCGCATGTTTTAGAAGCATGACTTGGACAGGTTTCTCTATAAAATCAGCGAACCCTTTTTACTACATAAAATGATCATTACCTCTGTGTACTTTTTTGTTTATGAAACTGATTCATAAAATAAACTTTTTATTAGTAACTAGCATAATGCTAAATCCTTGTGTAACTTCCATATTGTTAAATACCCCTTTTTTCACAACATTAATTATTTTCGGATGCTAATTTTACACCGGGCTATTTTTAGATAGACAAAACTATTTATAACCATGGCTCCTCCCACAATTTCACTGACTACAGGTCGGTTTATAGGAAGCAGAGGCAAAAAAACCTGTGCAAATATAATTTACACCGGGTCCAAATTTGTGAAAAATAACTATTTGTAAAACGATATACCAGCCCCTCCTCCCTGTAGCTGGTAATGTGGATTATTCTTTCTTTCTATTCCCGAAGCGTATACCTCTAGCAATATGGCGGAAAGAGATGAAATCCCATGATTAATTATGCTGTGACGTATACATTTTACAGAACTTCCATTGGCTGAGTATTGTTTTTATTTACAAATGATGGAATGGAATTCCGTTAGGGCCCTACGTATTGCATAGTTGGGTGAACGGTTTTTCTTTACGTTTCAATTTATAGTCTAATATGTAGTAATTAAAATGGGTTTTCTTGATTGTACGCGTTGGCGCCATGTATTCTATTATCTGAGTGGTTTAAGTAGCAAAACATCTTCCGAATCTTTTTTCTGAGCTTTGATGAATCGGGTCGTAAGGTCCGTAAACAAAGCTATAAAAACCCGTAGTCTGCGAGTTTGTGGAAAAGTTATAAATACCATTAAATGTGTCCAAGTTTTGTAATAAGGAAAAAAACCCGTAAGTATTTTGTACTTTATTATTTTTTAATGACTTAAACAATTTAATGATTCATAAAGTCTTTTCATACTATAGAACTAGTTTGATTTACAAAATAATGTTGACTGCTCCCTATTTGATTATGCACCCCATGGTCCAAATGAACCTATCACGACCGGGCAATAAACTGTTAATTTGCATTAAGGTTCCCTCCTTGCTTTTCTTCGATAGTGGGTAGAGATAGTATTGGTGGCTCAAACTATTTTTTTCAAGTTTAGTTTTAACGGATTGTCAAGAAATTTGGCACACTATACCATGAAGATATGGTGGCCAAGACAAGTGTTTGGCTTATAACCACAGCACCATTGCAAAATTATGTCAGCCTCCCTGTATGAACCGAAAGGAGCTCGAACTTGCTTCTCTCTTCAGATGCACCCTGTGATGGAGTGCACAACTGCCTCAGAGAAACACACCTGGTCATTGACACTATTTAGTCGAACATTCATCTCTTTTGTACACTTAAACTCTCAATATTGAATCAGTTTGTAGGCCATACGTGTTGCTATATTTATCACCAATGTGTGTTTCTTTTATCGTGAGTAGCGGGAAAATCCTTGCACCAAAAAAAGTATTGTAACAAGTTTTATAAAATTCCGCCAGAGTAACCTGCGATCTCAGGGTCGACTCGGATAGACTATATCCATACATGAACGGCCTCTTTTCCTGTGCTGAGAGAATCAGTAATCAACAAACTCATTTTTTTTTTCATTTGATCCTACGGAAATTGCTTAGATATATTGAAACCAGCTTTTCATTTCAAATATGGTATGTTTATCTACATTATGATATTCATAAAGCAAATGTGAAAAAAAGAAAAGTCGGTTTAGTATATATAAATCTTATGCATTAGTAAATTAGAGAGACTTGATCTATGTATGTAGAAGAAATACAATGTGATTTCGTAGAGGATAAAGCCAAGAACGAAATAGTTCATAGAAATGACTATTATTTCTTGTGATTCCGCATAAACTTTATAACTAAACACTTATTTTTGTATACCTGTAGGTTCAAGTCCCAGAGGGTTTGAAACATTAATAACAACTAAACATTGAGGTCTGAATGTTTTTTACCAACGGAAGGCCATCTAAGTAGAGGCAACGACTCTGTGACAGATGAACTAATTCTCACACAAGAACCCGACAACTGAAACCATGATCATATATGATAGAAAATATAAAAGAAGTCAATATGAAATGCCATGATTTATTTCTACACTTTGAAATAAACCAGTTTGTATGCTAAGTAATGAGTCACATTTTCATGGTTTGATTTTAGTCTCCTTATTTCCATGTCACACACAGTATAGTCAATTATTGTTTTGTTATCGTTTTGTTTCCGTATCTTGGTGTCTGCGTAGAGACCATTAACGCTGAAAAGAAAGAAAACGTTGTAAGAATTTCTCCTTTAGAAACTTGTCTTTTATCTTAATTAGACCTGCTTGAATATGTTGTATGAAACTTACGCCTGGAAAGCTGGTTCGACGCTTCGGTAGTCTAAAAACCAAGATCTATGCTAACAAACACACAATTGTAAGGAACAGTATGATTTAATTTGTGATTTAAATATTGTTATACATAGCATTTAAAGAAACTTCAAACGCACACTTGACAGTAGGAAAAGCAGAACGCACTTCAGATTCGTTTGTGTTTGACGAAATCGAAAAAAGTCAATAATAAGATGTCAACTTTTCTTTTTTTAACTTTACTAATACTGCATACGGTTTTGACAGTGTATCAGCAGCTGCATAATAGCCTTTTGTTGAAGAATCGGTTAGACTTTTTATATTATTCAGATACCTTCTTTGCAGATGTATTGACGAGTTCTCTAAGCAGAGCTTTAATCTTGGCGTCACGTTTCCCTTCTTTAACCTCGTTTTTAATCTGGTCTACATCTTCTTCAAGTTTCTTGATTTCTTCATCAACGCTTTCAAACACTTTCTCACATACATCAAAAAGCGGTGCACTCTCACTTAGATACAGGTCTTCCTCAGCTGCAAGGACAGTTACATTCTAAAATCTTTTTCTTTGACAAACTGGACAACTTGGCCATCATCATCAATCAGTTAAAATATAGCCCAAGGGCAACATGTGGGGGACTTATACAACTATCTTGTATACTTTGGCATTTGTTATTCTGACTTTGACATGCTTGTTACAAATAGAAAAGGGCTCAATTTATTTGCACAGAACATGCACCGATAGCTTTTTGATAGATTGTCAAGCTTTTTTCAAGTTCTGGATGCAATATTATTTCAGTTGCGTATCTGTTTTGATACCTGCAGCTCTATGTAAGTAATATACAATGTTCATATAAAATCTAAGAACAACAAGTTAATGACATTGTGCACGTAATATTTCAATTGTTAATTATTAGAAGTCATACATTATATTACCAGTCAGCCTCGGAAGTGTGCATATACATGTGTAAGTATACATACTTCAATGTATAAATACTTCAAAACCTCCATAATGTTTTATCTAAACCCCTTCCAGTTCTACAACAACAAAGGCGTTGGCCATGCTGGTCTTCAAGCCATGCCGCATGGAGGCTACCTTAAGCCTTTTTCTAAAGTTAGCACTGGTACATGAGTATACGATTTATACCAGTAACATAGTGTGCCTAATTTGCCAGCCATTACAAATAGGGTATTGTATGTTGTTTCTACAATCTTCACGGAGAAGCATGCTAGTAACTAAAAGGCACAACTATACAAGAAAATAGGCTTACCGCTTTTGCCGTTGAGTGATAGAGTTACGTATATTTCTTCCCTTTCTGCCTGAAGGTTGACACCTGTATATAAACAAAATCATAAACACAATAATTTTACCAAGACCAATCGAAATATTTTTACAAGTAAAATTAAGGCCTTTACGCTTATTTTGAACATTGACCAAGGTAATCAACTACGTGTATGCTAAATGGTTTTACGACACCAGCTATCTTTTAACATTGTTGCTGTATATTTCATTTATCTAAGCGACTTTTTAAAAATCGTTTTTGCGTTCTTATTAAGTATAAAGCGGATGGCATTGTAATCCTATATCTATATAAAAAAATAACAGATCCGGAATGGCGCAGTGGTAGTGTGTTCCGTTGTGGATCGAATGATTCCAGGTTCGAATCCAACAAGTGCCATGTATAGGTAGTGGCTTAAGGCATGGCACAATAATTCCACATTGCCTCTCTCTCATCCTGGGATTGATTCCATATGGGGATGGTCTCGAAAGCGATTAATGCCAGTTTTCACAACAGAGAGTAGGCCTAACCAAATTGGTATAAAATCATAATGAAACAATGTTTTCTTTCCAAATAACAAAACTTTTATAAAAACGCAGGTGTAGTGTACCACTTCATAAATTGATTCCTTGAACAAAAATACTCATATTTGAGAAGAGCTTAAAATGTACTAGTTCTTACACTGGAGAAGGGGGAATATTTCCCTCATAAACTTTGTGGCTTGCATAAGTTCCTCATCTGATGCACCCTATAAAAATATAAATCATATTAAATATCACCCACGTCTATATATAAACATTTATTGTAATGGCGAGACGGAAATCAACAATGATTTACGAATCTGAGGTTTTCTTAGATGGCCATGCAAACAGTATGGATTTCGATTAGACTCCGCGGATATTCGCCGATCTGGATTCATACTATTAAGAAAAGATTTACATTGGTTTTCAATCAACGAGGACAGTTAAGTTTTCCTCTGATTTAGAAGGCCTGAAATTTAAAATGATAAAATCTGACTCAGACAGAAGTCATCCATGCGTGGCTTCAGTCTGGGCCTGTAGAAATGGAGTAAACTTTCAATTAAATATGTTAAAATGTTTAAGCACTAAAACACTTACAAGCAATTCTTGACCACATTCGAATGCTTTAGGACATGCCTCTGCTAGAACTCCTTCGGTAGCTGTGAAATAAAATCAAGTATAGATAGTTGCTTTTATAAATAAACGAATACGTGTGTGTACTTTTAGTTTATTGAGTTGCTTTTATAAACAAGCGAATATGTGTGTGTACTTTTAGTTTATTGGAATACAAAGGTTTTGTCGAGAATCATGTGCAGATAACATTTCTTTTACTGATGATTAAAATATGCGAAGTATATAAGTGTAAATCACTTGCTTTTTTTTAATTCAAAGTTGTGTCTATTTAAAGTAACCTTTATTAATAGTACTGTATAAGATTATCAAACAAACAGACTCTGTCGGTAGAAGTACTGGGTGTGAGATAACTTACGTGGGTCCATCTTAAGTATTTCCATCCAGTTCAAAGAGGCTACACACTTGCCGACCAGTGCTGAATCTGAAATATTTTTGCTTTGAGATAAAAACACTCGATAATCTGAGAGATTTTACAAGACTTACAATTAAAGATCTGATATAATGTGTACGTGTAACCAAGTCATCAGCAGTGTTTTAATGTCTGCGTTTAAATGCTTGATCATTGCACGCTCGCGTTATCCAAAACATTTGTTTTTACAAGCGAAATATTTAGAACTTTTACAAGTTTGTATATTACATTTTGTATATATCAAAACAAGAAGAAACATACATTCTATCCATCCATATGGCCAGTCGGTTTCATCCTTGTCGCCTTTCTTTCCATCTCCGTCACGACTTTTCCCATCACCGTCACGACCTTTTCCACCTGAAAGAAGGAGCTGTCATAGATAGCATATACAAGCTTCAAGACTGAATGTATCATAGTTCCAAAATGCAACTATATACATTGTACATGTATATATGCCTTTAATATGCATACGTTGGTCACATATTTTATGCCATACGGTATTAAAAGCAAACTCAATGTGTACAGTTCACAGTTAAATGTAAAAAAACCTTTAAATGAATAAATGAGATGAGCCCTTAACATAAATCTTAAACTTGTTTTTATAGACAAAACAATGTGAGTCTGTCTATGAACTCGTTGAAGAAAAACAAAACATTTCTTAAATGTTTGCAATGAGGTGGTGTCGTGCACGTCTTTCACTAAAACGTTTTACTGAATACCTTATTTCAATCTCAGATGTAATGGCTTTTTTTATAGAATGATAGTAAACTTGTTCATGAGTCCGGCTGACGCACTCGCGCTGGCAAATTTGAATAAAACCAAACATTGATTAAACCAAAAAGCAATGCGAAATAGTATTTACAAATGGTATTTTTACGTTTAATACCTACTTTAACATGTTATTTGAATAAATCACCAACATGTATACAACGCAATTTCATACAAACGACACAGCTTTTGTTGTAATATTTTTTTTTTAAACTACAACTGAAAATGAAATTATGAATTAAACAATATTACATGTACATATACATGTATATTGAATCGCGAGTCGTTTTAAAACTGGGGAAAAAACACTCCTCTATTCCTCTCTTTGCTGTGACATGATATGATATGATTACTGCAACAAATATAAGATCTACTTACCCCTTCCTCTCGTGGCAATGAGTTCATCAACCCTTGCCTGTACTCTAGCTTGGAGATCTAGACTTGGCTTGCACTCCGCCACTCCGGCTACGACTACAAGAAGTAAAAGTGCGAGCCCACCTTTCATCTTGAAATTCAGCGTAAACTAAAAAGGTCTTGCAATATTTATCTTGTCTAAAAGCCGTGTGCAGAAACTGGGATACTTGGGGCTTTATATAGTGTCTGGGGCGGATCAACGAAGAACATTTACTTAACGGGTGTTTATACTGGATAAAAACTATGACAAGAGAAGGAGGCCCAGGTCTTCAGTTGCACGTGGAAATTTGTACGATTATTTACGAAACTCGATAAAATTAAGAACAATATATTCAACAATTTTAAAAATCACATAATTATACAGTTAATCTAACAGTTAGATAATTCGGTATATCAATAATATCTTTAGCCATGTTTACGAATAAGTACAATATATATATCAAGATTTTAATACATGTATTTAATCACCGGTATATTCGCCCAGTTAATTTTTACCTGACTGAGAAACAAATATTCAGGGCGTCAAATTTGACAGTGTATGTCTTTTACTGTTGTACATGATCACCGTATCTTCTTAAAAACAACAGGAGCGCCACCGTGCGGAGCAATGCAAACAGGAGCGCCACCTGCGGAGCAATGCAAACAGGAGCGCCACCGTGCGGAGTAATGCAAACAGGAGCGCCACCGTGCGGAGCAATTTAAGTCTGAGGATAGAGCTAGCTCTATGGATTTTGTTATATAGAAATACGAAGTTTGAATATGATCAATTAGATGTTATATTAAAAAATCTGTTCGATTAAGTCAAATTGAATGATTCCGGCTTAGGTTTCTTCTATAATGTCATCAAATATGGGTAATTTACTGACCATAAGCATTATGCATAACAAGTTTGAGGATCCTCGGCCGAATCGTTCTCGACTTACCAACCCTGATCCCAAAATCAATAGAGATCATCTGCTGACCATAAACAATATCATCAGCAAGATCAGGATCCTAGGAAAAACTCTCTGCGACCTTGACCTTAACCTCACATATCATAGTCGAAACTTCGCACAATCACCAAATTAATTAATTGTCTCAAACCAACCCGGCCAATGTACACCAAGTACCTCCGATTTTGAGCACTTATCAGGTAGGTCCTATATAACAATCGAAAAACGGCATACAAATAGCCATTTTCCACTTTCGAATATTGGGCTTAGGTTTTGGTGTTATTCGAATTACTTTTATTATTCCAGCACCCCAAACGTCTCAAATAGGGCCTCCTTTCTCTTTCACAGAACATGGGTTAGCAAACTAGCACGTATTTATATTAAAGTGATAACATAAACAAACTTCAATGTCTATTTGCGAAAAAGGCTAATAATTTCATCAAACATTTGTCTAATTTTGTTTGAGCAATTGTATATACACGAAATGCTTTGTCGTCTGTTGGAGGCTCAATTCCAATTGCAAAATACAGGTACTGAATAACGTTTGCCTACCTCGGTATGATTTTACCTGCGCAAACATCTAAAGCTTTGTTCTTTTGAAGCCATTTTATGCGAGTGTTTAGTCAACAGCATTTTAGCACCACATCTATTCTTATTTTATACAAAGTTACACATGAGATTATCGTAAATTTTACTTATAAGGCCTCTATAAGTGTTCATAGTGTTTTGTGTAGCACTAATTAAGGCCTAGTATTTCTTAAATAGAAACATTTTAGAGAATTAAGTTTAAATAAATCACTGTATTTTAATCATAAAGTGGGAAAAACGATATGCCGATATTTAAACTATAGTCACATGCAAAAGAAACGCAACTGTTTTTCTCATTTTTGTTTTCTTTTTCATAGAACAATTCATCATACTTTTAAACAAAAACGTTTATATAGTAAATTTCTATTCTTTATCAGTCTAGATACAGTACATGAAATAACCTTGAAACATTTATATTTAATTTGTGTTAGAACTGTAGATATCTATATGTATGATCGAGTCCGCTACAGACAGTTCAGGAAGCCCACACTTCTTGGAATGGGAATGGATTTGCCGTTTCCAACGCCGAATAAGGGTGCGCACGTGTACTAGCATACACAATATACATACATGTACATACGCACACGCACACGCACACGCACACGCACACGCACAAGCACAAGCACACCACACGCACACGCACACGCACATACATACATGTACCAGCTATTGTAAGAACATCCACCTTTTCTGAAATATTTAAGTTTAAAGTGTATAAATTTTCTATAAATCAGATGTTGACTTTGTAAACAGAAATTAGTTTTCGAAAGCGTTACCCCCTTTTAGTGAATGTTTTTCTTTTGTATTTATTTCTTACAAATTTTAGGTGACGATAAAGTTTTAAAGTTACGATTTTTTTGCTTGTCAGTATATTTGCATGTCGAATTCCGATATGGCATCATTTTTGACTCCGACAAGTTGAACATTAAAATTTACATTAGCTCTACCACGTAAAACGTTTTAAACCTGTCATTTCAGTTAATCACTCATTGAATTTAGAGTGGAAAGGAAAACAAATATGTTTATTTTTTTGTCTTAAAACACCCAGATAGTACCTGTGACAACTACTCAAATACTATAAAGCAAATAATTGAACGTGTTGAAATTTCAAATCTCGATGTTTTGAGCCTTTATTTATGATCACGCAGCTAGTTTTTTAAAATTTATTTTTCACTTGTCCTTCACAATTTGCTATTGTTTGTTATACAATACAGATCTACAAACTATGCAAAGGTACATCATAACCACAAACACTGATTGATTTGGACAGAATACGATAACGATATCTAATTTGTGAAGAATTTAGCAAGGATAAGTTAAAACATTTTGAAATACATCGTGAAACCAAGTATTCAAAAATGCAACTATGACAGTCGATGGAATATTTTATATCATCGATTTCAATCCTGTGTTATATCGACGCCCGAATTTTACCGTAATATTTTTGAAATACCAGAAAAAGAAACATTTCTTCTAACATGTCAAACACTGCACATGTACGCACGCACGCACACGCGCGCACGCACGTTGCTATTTGTGGTTGCTGCAATGATATTGTATTGAAAATATAGCCCATTTCAATGCATTATATATCACAGTTTCAATTTTTTCATCATGTAGATAATTGTCCTCTATTTATAATGTGTTTTGTATGGGACTTTGATTATTAAAGCACGTTGTTGCCCAGTTTATTGCATGTGTAATGACTTGTATTATTTTTACATATGTGCACTAGTATATCTATAAATCATTTATCCATATGAAAATGTGATATACCTGATCAGGTTTGTCACACTAAACGAACACTGTGAGAGAAAATTTATTTTTCACTTAATATACACGTACACTGTGGTTTAGCTTAGTAGACCATATTGGAGAAAAATTTATAACAAGAGTGTTCCTTAAGTGACTAAGCCCAAATGTTCGGTGCTGACTAGTACTTGCGTACTTATTGTATGTGGAATTTGAAAAAAATACAAGATAGACACAATTGGGCCAGAATCGCTCTCCTGAACCCAAGTGTCTGTGTACAGATATACATTACAGGAATTTGTACTTGAACCTTTTTATATGACTATTCTTCTAAAATATGATTTTCATACAGTTTGAAGAACTTTACTTTTGCGCCAAAATCTGAGAGCGAGCAGCTTTAAAGTCCATATCTCAATTACTTGATGTATTGCATTTAAACTTTATACAAGGTTTCCCAGTCATCACACCTACGTCAATAATCAAGTTAGATAACTTTATCAACTATATAACTATATAAATAATGCAAATTATGGCCATTATTTTTCGACTTAGACATATGTTTAAGTCCATATCTCAGTAACCACTTGATGTCTAGTAAGAACATTTGAAGAGCTCGCTTTGGGATTGCTTTTTGTGCCGGTCTGTACAAGGTCAAGGTCACCATTACTGAAGATAGAAAATCGGTTTATGCTCAATATCTTGACTATCTTTGAGGTACAATGTACATGCAAGCGCTACTCGATGTTAGCTGTACGGTGTCATAGCAAGTTTTACTTAGACCGCTCGGTAATTTCCGCCGAGAGTATTTTAGAGACTGTCTTCAAGTATCATCATCATAATGCATATAATGCCGTATGTACAGCTTATGAAGCTGTTTGCAACAAACATAATTAAAAAGTATTTACTACATACAAAGTTGTTAACGCCATGTATATTGACATATACACCACACATATTGATTTATTATCTTAGTATATGTAATAATTCACCACGTATACAATGAAACGAACGCACTTCATACATTTAAACATCTACCACACCTATTAATCAACATACAACGTATAAAGGTACAACTACTGCATATAATCAAAATACCACCTCATGTATCGAAAAACTGACTGCATATAATGCTGTTTGTACTGCATATAACGTCGTTTGTACAACATATAATGGTTAACCACCATATATAAAAGAAAATGCACCGCATATCACTAAAAAGTTACCCAATCTAAATGTGCATGTACCATGTCAAATGAAATATGTACCTCGTATACATGGAAATGTACTGCGTATAATACAACACAACATAATAAGACAGTAAAGGCGTTCCATAAATATACCTTATTTTATTGTCACATCTAAATACATGTAGTTAAAACTCGTGACGATGCAAATTCTACTTATCTCATTTTAATATACACATACACATACTCGTATTAGCTTAGTGTACACCGATAAACTTGGAGGATACCAAATAGAACAAGAGCTTTCCCTTATAAATGACGAATGCCCCAAAAGCGGTGGCTTGACCAGGTACTTGCGTACACCACTTCATCTCTATGTGCTGACAATTTGTACAAAATTCAATGCATAACAGAGCTACAATCCGGACATGAACATGTGCAAATAAAAATGATTATAAAACGCCTGACCTCTAAGTGTGACCTTGACCTTCATGGTAAGGACGCGGGACTTGCGCTTGACATGTCATCTCGGTGTGCTCAACAATTGTGCAATGTAATTCTTTCAACGCATGAGCTACCATGTATACAAGATTTCATTGCCTTTTAACTCTATCTGTGACCTTGACGTTTCAGATAGGGTCGTGGGTCTTGCACGTGACACATCATCTTGATGTGCTGAACATTTGTGCCAAGTTGTTTTAAAATCCATCAATGCGTAACAAAGGTACAGATCAAACACGAATGTGTGCATATATACAGGATTCGATTACCTTTAAACTCTAAGTGCAACCTTGACTTCTGAGATAGGGACGGGACGTGGGTCTTGCACTCAACACGTCGTCTTGATGTGCTGAATATTTGTGTCAATTTATTGTAAAATCCTTCAATGCATGACAAAGTTACAGTTGGGACACGAATGGGTGCATATATAAATAACTTCATCCAATTGTGACTTACACCTTCAAGGTAGGGACGTGGATCTTTTACGCGACACATTGTCTTGATGTACTGAACATATGTGCCAAGTTATTTTAAAATCCTTCAATGCATGACAAAATTACAGCCCGGACACCAGACAGACAGATGGACGGACGGACTGTTCGATTTTGATATGCCCACCTTTGCAGGCATAAAATCGAACTGTTACCAGAAACTGTAATAAAGTAATGAAAAGACAAAATAGTGTGATTGTAAAAGGGTAACTTTTGGTCTACGACAGTTTTCTTACGTTTGCTGCAAAGTAACTTTAGGGCCTTGACCTTGTAAATAATAAAACTTGAAGGCACATTGGATACATTTTAACGTTAATAGCCCATATGTCAAAGATACAGAGACCTCTGCACAAGAAACGATGTCGCTTGCTCAATACTGAAACTCTGGTCGTCGGTAACTGCCTACTGTCAAATGATCCCTGTTGTTGAAATGTTCATTGAAATCAAACTACCTACTTGTTAGCTTCCCCCTATAATTATAGAAAATTAACTGTTGCAGAGTACAACCTTATTATCACGTTCTTTATCAAATCACCTAATCATCACCAGACGATAATTTCAAACTGTGTGACAACAGGGAATCCGTCTACTTTCGATACTGGTACATGTGTATGAAACTTTAACATTTATATGAATGGAGTTTTATTCTTTCATTACGCTCACAGCGACAACAGGACGTAGATTGGCTTCAATAGTGACTATATATGATGTTTTTCTTGCTTGAACAAAAATAAGGGTAGCAAGCAAGAATATCGATTGAAATTGCTAGGTAAGGTTGGGTCACATACTTTTGTCAAAGCAGTCTTAAACATGCAGTTTTGCAAATGGTCAGCTATGTACGTATTCAGTAGGTAGATATGTCAAATGAAAAGAAAAATATACGCAGACAAAGTCTAACTAGAACTATCACTGAAGGTGATGAATACCCCCGAACACCCCACTGACACAGTATATAAAATTTATAAAATATTTGATGCTTGAATAATTGGACCTGCACAACTTGTGGTTTCTATGAAGTATAATTAAATTCTGACCAGGGGTTTTGGAGATCAAAAACGCACAAGATTTTACTATCTCGAGCTGCTGTGATTTTTTACCTAGAGCCCTGAAACATCGACCATGCACAACTAGGCATGGTGCTTATCACATTTGTGAAGTATCATAAAATTCTGACCAGGTGTTTTGGAGATTTAGCGTCCACAATATATTTCTATCTCGCGACACTGTGACCTTGACCTTTGACCTAGTGACCCGATATTTAGACCATGCACAACTAGACATTGTTCTTATCACTTGTGTGAAGTATCATAAAATTCTCACCAGGGATTTTTGAGATTTAGCCTCCAAAAATGTTACTATTTCGAGTCCATGTGACCTTGACCCTTGACCTAGAGACCCGAAACATTGACCGTGCACAACTAGGCAATGTACTAATCACTAGCATATTGGCATCTGAGAGCTCCCTAGCATATCTGTACAGAGTAGTTTTGAAATTAAGCGTACTCACTTGAACAAAAGAATCGCCACATAAACTTCTCTGACTAAATTTTCTACAAGACCAAGGTTTCTACAATTATTTCTGGTTGAACATTGGTTTTAATGAGCTACATTGTCCTGTTAAAAATTCCTTTGTCTCTGTATGACCTTAATCAAAATTAATAATTATAGTGTTAGTTGATCAGCTACAATCAACATTCTTCATCCAGTTACTTTTGACCCAGTTATTGTCTGACAGTCTGCACATTCACCAACTCAGATCATAGTCTACACTGCTTGCCATGCACGTCTGAGCAGTGTGATTGATATGTTGACTCGTACACTTAAGAAAGGTAGCAATTTGAGAGAAACCGATTGTATTTAATAAAAAGAAAAAATGTACCTTTCACATTTAACCTGTGTCTTGGTCCAGGAAATGGACTGTATTAAAGAACCATACGTCAGGGTACATGTACTTGTTCTTTGTTGTTATACATGTTCTATCCAATGTATTCAATGTATGGTTAAAGGCAATACAGATGGAATGCACATGCGAATTAAAACACAGTACCATAGAAAATATTTGGTCAGTTTTCTGATACTCTGGACGATTAAATGTGTACGCTTAACATCAGAGATTTAGATACAGGTATCAAGTCAGCTTGGGATAAAAGCATACAGTGCCATTATAATCTGTTAACTACTTTTACAGAGGCCATTTCAAATACATAAAAACAAAAAAAAAAAAAAAAAATTATATGGGTCTAAGCCAAAGGGTGTACTGTATGTGTACATATGTTCCTGTAGAGGAGTCGTACTCCACCTCGTGTCTTTCTGCTGTTACATTGACAACATTCCAATCACGATTCGTATTATAGAATAACTCCGGTTCAGACAGGAGCCTCAGATCCAGCGACTGCGCTGGGTACGTCCACGATCCGTACTTGAGAGTGCACAGGATGTCCGTGTCTTCCTTGAGAAGGCTCTCGTTAACAAAACAGAACGACTTAGTGATTATTGGCACATACATTGAGATGTTTCCTTCGTCACTGATTAGAGCGTTCAGATCCACTGTATTCTTCTACGTTGTATATTAGATATAAAATACATTGCACAATGCTGTTTTTTCTCATGCAAAAGGAAGAACCAAGCTTAAAACAAAGACAAGAATAAACTTGCAGCTTATATTTTGTTATTTGAATAACGCGTTGTATTGTTGATCTTTAGCAATTCAAGGGCTGTTAATTGAGCGTTCCTTGAATGAGCAGATTGGTTTCCAAGAGCTGTAAAGATGCAGAAAATGAAATGATCACCCGATCCACTCCAGGTGATCACATAAGTGACGGCCATATAATTCCATTTTTTTTTGTACTTTTCTGAAAGAACGCTGTATGTATAAGCCGCACACAAGTTATGAAAAATAAGGACAACATTTAAATTTACTACGAAAGGAAGTTGCGGCATTTATGTTCTAACACAGGTAGGTGGGGTACGTTTTTGAATTGCAACCCTATCCCAGCTGGATGCCCAATCTACTTATGACTGTGTTTTGCTTTACAAGAACCCATGTTAATTACAACATTTTAAAGCATTTCGTTTTAAAGCATATCTGTGAATAATGTGAATGTGGAATGTTGGCTTTTCTTAAAGCGCCATGTTTTAGAGTTTCATTAGTCTTTTGTATAGGGTGCTTTAAGACTTATTTTGTGAGGAACGAAGGTCGGATCGACCCAAACTGTTGTTTTATTTGCACGAGTGATTGAATAATTAACAGACAAAGTTTTAAATCAATCTGACTAGCATTGCTATGTCAAACCGTCCCACAACTGAAAAGTCAAGACGTCGTTATCCTGGTGAATTTAAAAGAGCCAATTACCAATGAGCACATGCATAATCTGCATTTGTGAAGCAAACAACTCGAATTGATTTGTCCTCGCGACGAAAGGTAAGCGTTATAAATTTTGCTTTTTTGACAACACACTTCATTATGTGTAGAAGAGAAGCACACTATTCCTCTATTCGTGGTCTGTAGATGGAATTCATTTCATAACATCAGAGTCAGCTCAACCACAAAGAGAAAGGGAACCTAATGTCCAAATTGTGAAATAAGAATTCGCTTGGCTATGTTTCAGCGAAGGAACAAAGCGTGTAGGATTTGCCGTTGTTGAAACTCAACATTATTGTTAAAGTTGATGAAAACCGGTTAGAAGGTACTTACTAAGGAATCAATGTTCAACTTACAAAGCTCAGAACCCTTAGTATCTATAGAGAATGTTTCACGACAATGGGGCCATTGTCACTACCTAAATGGGCTACATCCTTTTCGTATCCTTCTGACAAAATACCCCACACTTCATGTCTGTTGGTTTCATATAAGTTGAAATTTATGAATACTCTATCGATTCATATTTGAAACTGGTCATCCAAATATATACCGTGGTCCGTAAGGGCCATCGCCGCACAAATTAAACTCGAAACAACGGAAACATGATACTTTGACGTTAAAAGTCGAAACAACGAAAGCACGGTGATGAAAAGTCGAAAGTGCGATGATGAAAGTATCGTAGTTTCGTTGTTTAGAGTTTTCGCAATCGTGGTTTCGACTATTCAGCATGGTGGTTTCGCTGTTTCGACTTTTAAACATCGTAGTGTCGTGCTTTCATTTTTTCGTGTTTACGGGACACCGTTTAGGTATATATAAGAAATGTTCAGTGTTATAAATGGCATTTTCCAAGAATACATATCATAGAAAAAGGAAGTAGATCGTTCTGTATGGTCAGGTCAGTATGTCATAGGTCATGCTCACAGTGACACGGAATTGTAAAACGGTTTCCGGACGATAACTCAAGAACGCGTAGGCCGAGCATCTTGAAACTTGATGTGGAGGTTGGTCATCACCAGCAAATAATTCCTAATGATTTTGAGGTCAGTAAGTCAAAGGTCAAGGTTACCGTAACCTGGAATTGTAGAATGGTTTCCGGACAATAACTTGAGAACGGGTGGGCCTAGCATCTTGAAACTTGATGTGAAGGTTGGTCACGTCCAGCAGATGACCCCTATTGATATTGAGGTCAGTATGTCAAAGGTCACAGTGACCTTGGATAGTAAAACAGTTTATTGACAATAACTCGAGAACACGTGGGCCTAGCATCTTGAAACTTGATTCGGAGGCTGGTCATGACCAGCAGATGACCCCTATTGAATTTGAGGTCAGTAGGTTAAAAGGTCAAATATCTTGGATTAAATTTATTGCTTTAAGGCCAAACCCCCCCCCCCCCCCCCCTATTATTGTGTAGGTTAAGGTCAAATATCTTATTTTTATTTTTAAGGCCAAATATTGTATTTTTAAGGCCAAAAAAGATTTTTTTCACACTGACTTTTACTTTAAAAACGGGTCCTTGGATAGTTCGACTTTTTCCACATGATTGCATCAAAGGGGGCATACATGTTTTACAAACAGCCCTTGTTATCATACGTGTACTAGACTACACAAACAAGCAAATTGCAAACTACAATCCGATGAATATATTACGGAAGGCATGGTTCCTTCCAAATGTTTTGTGAAATATGTTTATCCCACGTGTTTGTACAGGAAAATACCAGTCAGAAGTGCAGTGTGAAAATTGATCTGACGTTTTATCTTCATACATAATTAAATTCATGGGATAATTTCTAAACACAAAATTGAATGTCAACTAATTATCTGATATTATAATTACGTATTGATGTTTACAGCTAACAGTTCTAGACTATTCAGTGAAACTCACAAATACTTTCTATTGAATAATGTCGGCAGAATGGAAAAACAAATATATATCATAATACAACTGGGGCAAATTTTGCTGTGGAATGATAATTAGCCAGTGCCATCGTCAGCCTTTTCTAGCCAAACCTGTTCAGTTGTTGCATGACATTGCCTTTTTATCGTATATTTTTAATGTATCGTAACACAAATGAGGACCTAGCTGTTTTGTGTTTTGTTTATGAATGCATGGGACCGAACCTTCATGTATTCCCATACCCAAACCTACTTAAAAAGCATGGGTTTGGACCTGTATTTATACCCATACTGAGAAAGCATTGGTCCGGACTGGTATATATCTTAATACTTAAAACACATGACATGAGTCCGGACAGGTATGTATTCTCAAACTTGGGACGGTCGGAAAATATGTGGACTTCTGGTACTATTCGGAAAGTATCAAAAAATTTTTTTTTCAAAAAATCTGTTTACTCTTTTTCGAAGTACTTTTCGTCTGCATCTATGTACTTTTACCATCTACGTGGTAGCTTTTGCGTTCTTTCTGTAACCCGTGAATCAGACCTATGTCTAAGGTACTGGTACTGTGTAACAGCTGAAATCAAAGCACACCTAGACTCGTATTTGGTTCCAGCAAGCAATTTTATCAGTTCAATGTGCACCCAAGAAAACAAATAACATTACCTTACCAGCAGAAGGAAAAATCTTAAAACTTTTTCGGGGTTGGGAAACTAGCTCGTTATCCACTGAATTAACCAGATTTTGTCTCAGGTTGGCATGATGCAACCACATTTCATCACCAGTGATAATGCTTTTAATAGCGCACCCCTCCTGATTAATATTATTCAAATGATTTTATGACAGGGTCATCCTATATGTGAGCTGTAATAGCACCAATCTTGCACTAAATTTACTCTTTTACCTATTTGTATTTACATCACTCATATATATGAGCGACAACTACATTATCTCGTGAATAATTAGGTCGGATGCTTTTCAATTAAATTTTATATGCGTAATTGTTTTTGACTAACATGAGCTCCTAAATATTTGGAGATGTCGGTATATTAAGGGGTCAACGCAAAACTATGACATCTACTTCTTTATCTATTATACACTTCGATATGACGTTATTCATTTTACAACTAGATTTCTCAGTCTCGAAGCGGTAGACTAAGCATTTGTGGCAAGTCTTGGTCCGCGAGGTCCGCTTAGGCAGTGAACCCCTCAATGGCTCAAAATGTTGAGGTTTTCGTGATGCACGATCGACAAGTAACACTGCAGCAGGTAGGTTTAGTATTGGCAAAGCAGCAAGATTCAAAATTTTACATGAATAAATATTCCATATGTAAAAACCAAGTGACCCCAGGACGGGAGGTCATAATTTGAACAATCTTGGTAAAGGTCTACTAGAAAACGCTGCATGAAAAATAACTAACTTCCGGTTTTGTAGAAGAACAGGGAATGGAAGTATTTAAATAACTTTGACAGAGCTTCATGCAAAGAACATCCCTGCCAAGTTTCATCAACATTTACACTAGTTGTTTCAGACAGGCTGTTTTAAGAACAAAGTGAACGGACGTACAGCGTATAACGTACGCCGGATAGTGTGCGAACCTAATACCTCACCCTGGCACTTTTTACTTCGTGCCAGATGAGCTTAAATATGCATTGTATGAAGACCAACATCTAAATACATGTATTATTAAAGAGAATAGAATAAACAAATTAAAGCTATGTGACGATAAAACACCCGCGTATTCTAATCAAATGAATAAATAATGCACATAATAAAATAAGTATTCTACATAATGTACCGAACAATACACATAACATGCTTTTCTTGCCAGCTAATGTACAATTCAACGTCTATGGTAATTTTAACACAAATGAAGAGATTCTTTGTCCGATCATTTTACATCTAGCTCACAATTTTCTTAATCCTGTTGAACGTTTTTTGGCCAATTTAAAAAAACACTTCTCTCGATATTGAATATATAGTTAAGTTAAAGCATCGCTGGAACAAATGCTTTGAAGTAAAGGTTATGATGTTGAAAAATGAAATAAAGCAAATTTTGTATGAGTATTATTTCAAATGATAGGCCAGGGACCTTTTGATGTACCTTGTACATACCACTTCGGATACATGCTTTCTAAGTTTGGGAATACATACCAGTTTGGACCCATGCTTTGTACGTATGAGGGTAGGTCGGAAAATAGGAGGACTTTTCAAGATCCTCTTTCAACCCGTATTTACATAGGTAAAATTTTATCTCTGAAACCACAAGACCTGGAGCTTAGATATTTAGCATGTATCATTGCCAAGTGGACCTATACCAACACTGTTCAAATCATGACCCCTGGGTCAAAATTGATACCACGCAGGAGTCACTTGATTTAACATAGGCGTGTACTGGAAAAATCTTTAAAAGTCTTCTTGTCTGAAACCACTAGGTCTAGAGCTACGATATTTAGCTTTTAAAAGGGTCCATCCTTATACATTTATTCCTGTATAACAAGGGAAACGTTCAATACAACTTCCAGTATATTACAACGTCATAACAAGGTCTGGGATAGGTTTGCAATTTCGAAAATTTGTCAAAAAAAAAAGGGTAAGTCGGTGACCCACCCTTTTATCATATCAAATAAAGAAGAATTCAATCAAGAAGAAATCAAACTTACACGTTTTTTTTCTCATCGAGCATGGCATCTCAATACAATCCTGCCTGCAGAACATTTGAACCTGCACCAGTTTTTAACCCGTTTGATATTCATGTTGTCCGACCTTTAAAGATTCTCGTTTAGATATATCCAAAATACGAACGGTTGTCAACGGTACAGCATTCGTGATTTTAAAACATCAGAATATCACAAGTGTGGACCAGGTTCGACAACATGAATATTGCACACGGGTCTAACTACATTTAGAATATAAAGAAAACGTTTCATAAATAGTAGGAGTTAGTAGGCAAAAACGTTTTTATTTGTGCATTATTTGTATACATGTACTCGCTCTTGTGAACAATTTTGTTTACCAGCATAAAACTAGCATGCTGTAATAATCAAAGATAATTGGAAAGTCGTTCGAGGTAAAAATGGTCACTACCACATTCTGTGGACATCATTTTGTTAACAGACACTTTCAAATGTATGACACAATATCTTCTGTAGCTCAACAGTTTCAAGGAATACCACATTCCACCTGAAATCCCGAGTTACTGTAATCCGACGGTGTGTTTTGTCGGCAATTCTAATATGAAGTTACAACCATGGAAATAAATAAAAACAAGTAAAGATGAATGATTATCAATTTTAAACCTTTAATGACCTTTAAATAGTTTAAAGTAAAATCAGTGCATATCTTTGCATGACATTTTCAAGTTCTTTTAGGACAATGTGACACTAACGTAATAAATATATGAGTACATAAACGCTCACAACTATTGAATGAAGATGAGAATTGTGCGTGCCGAAATAAAAATCTTATTTCCAAAGAACATACACAGTAAAAGTGGATTCTTCGGCTTCATAATTGAAACTTCATCCTGAATGGACTCTGCATCTAGTGTACAAAGCGTAGAAAGACAAGAGTTATTTATATCCAATGCCTTAACTGTGTGGTAAAAGGCAGTCAAGATGGGAATGAATGCACATGCAAATTTAAATACCGTATCACAGAAGCTGTTAAACTTTTGCGAAGTGGTCAGTTTTCTGAGAGTCTTTGGGAGATTAGTCTTATCTGAAGAGATTAGCAACGGTAGTCAGCTTGACATAAAATTGCCATTTGAATCTCTTAAATAACCAAAGTAATTACATTATTTGCGTCTCAGCCGAAGGGTGTACTGTATGTCTACATATGTTCTTGCAGAGGAGTCGTACTCCACCTCGTGTATTTCTGCTGTTATACTGACAACATTCCAATCACGATTCGTGTTATAGAATAACTTCGGTTCAGACTGGAGCCTCAGATCCAGCGACTGCGCTGGGTACGTCCACGATCCGTACTTGAGAGTACACGGGATTTCCTTGTCTTCCTTGAGAAGGCTCTCGTTAATAAAGCAAAACGACTTAGTGATTCTTGGCACATACATTTCCTTCATGACTGATTAGAGCGTTCAGATTTCCTGATGCAAAACCACTGTAGTCTTCTAAGCTGTATACAAGATATTAAATACACTGCACAATGCTGTTTGTCTTATACCAAATGAACAAGCAATCTATAAACATATATCTTGTAGTCTAAGGTCTTTAAAGGAAACTGTTAAATGAAACCTTCATAATGCATGAGTACTGTTTTGTTTTTACACATCGTATTCGGTTCATCCCCACCTTTCAACAGCTGTTCAGTTGTTGACAAGTGGGAAGTTAACCAAATCATTGTTCTTTGGCAGAACCAAATGTTACTAAACTGTCATCTTCCGTGAGAATTTGCCATCTTTTTCTCAACAGCGTAAGATGAACTTATTACCGTCAGTCACTAAAAAACTAAGTAATTGTAAGTCAAACAACTCCACCCGGAAGCGGGTAATTCCTTCTTTTTTGACAAAAGCATAGGACAAAATAGAATTAAATCGTTTTAACTTAATCAACTATCACAACGTTCTCTTTTCTCTTGCTTCATCAATTCATCAGTTTATTTTTTTTTTTAATTAAGGGGTGTTAAAACATCAGTTTATGAACACTACAAATAATTATGTTGATCGCTACTGCGGACCTTCCAACAGTGTGTCGAAAATAAAAGTTTGTAACCTTAAGTACAACAGACAGGAAATGGGTATTAAGGATGTTGGATGCCCAACGCGAAGTACATCAACAAAAGTATATTCTAATATGCCTATGGTATATTTCTATAGTCAATTCGAGTGCATTAATATGATTAAAGCAGTCGGAAAAGAAGGCGGAGTTTAGGACATGAAAGTAGCTTCTTCCGACTTTTCTAATTTACTCCCGCACAGAAAATAAAATGTAGAAATAGAAATAATATCTGTATATATACATCAGTCGCATGAAATAGTTGTGTTTAAAAACCTAAATATTATTTTTGATTGCGTCAAGTAAGCCTTCAACTTGTTTTCCTTTAAAAAGGCCAAGAAAATTCAGGATTAACGTCGTATGTAATGTTTTGATTCCGGGGGATAAAACAATGAATGAAAACGTTGACGTCATCACACTGACGTCATTACTCCACGCTGAAACGTTGTACAGTTCAGATTTACGGTTCGCTTTTAATCGATTGTCTGCTTTGTTAGGTTCTGAATCTGGCGTCTTCTGCATAATGTCACAGTCGGGTATTTTTTTTTATATTTTATGTATTAGATGATTAAACTAAAATAAGTTTGTGTAATATAGTTATGTATGATATCTTGACTGGTTGCCCGAATAGGGGAGTGAATTCCAACAGCCACTATTTATGCTATTTTACACATTACCGCCGAACTGAAAAAAAGGTCCGTAGTAGTTACGATAGTTTTCATAAATTCGGCTTATAAGAATCGAAATAATCTATGGCTTGGAGTGCTTTATCGAAATTGAAGCATTTCCCGTCGGTAATGTGCCTGCGTAATAATTCACTCGAGCTTCGCCCTCGTGAATTATTCCGCCAGGCACCTCACCTCCGGGGAATGCTTCAATTTCGATAAAGCACTCCAAGCCACAGATTATTTCTTAAATCACTCCACATAACGAAAATGAAAAACATGAGTCTGTCCGACCAATCTTTTCTCACAAAATAAATCTATACGCACCCTGTATCAAAGATAAAGAAACATCTTAACTATGGTGCTTTAAGAACAGATAATTCCATATTTATAACAATTCAAAGATATGCTTTAAAATGAAATGCACTAGAAAACTCATGTATTTCTTAGGAACATTTGCTGAAGCGACCCTATGACAAATCTTAAGATAATCACTAATGCTGTAACGTCGATTCTGGTTTTTGGGGCATGTAAGAACTGGCCAGAGAGCGATAAGGGCTAGGCGTTTTTACATTGTCTCACCCGTTTATGTAAGACTATTAAAATTTTTATATTGAAACAGGAAGTAGGCGAAGTTGCGCTGTTACCTGGTTGTATTATGGTGTCAAAGGGGCACCTGGATTTATTTGGTACTAAGGGGGTACCTGGTATTATCATGGTACCAATGGGGTATCTGGTTTGGTTTTTAGTACACCAAAGGGGTGTGTGGCTATCATACTTAAGCGCAACAAAGTTTTGGTCTACATATGCCATCGGTCGCTTCCTTGCGTGAGAATCTTTAGCTTCAATAGCAGTTATCTGTTGAAGTCACAACGGACATGACCATGTGCTCAACTTATCCTGAAACAAACTAAGTGATTTGATTTAATTTGGGAATACTTGATTATGTAATATTGTGAAAATAAAATATGGTAACACTTCTCAACTTTATATCAATTGAATCCCCGATTGGTTGTTTGGTCTGAGATTGAATCCTAGAATAATATTTGTGCAGTAAAATACATTATCATGTATCAAATTTTCCGTATCAGACGATTTTAGCCGTATCTTATCTGTCCACCGTGAAGTTATACACAAATGCATATTCATGTCATATTCATACGCTAAAAGTTGAAAAATAGATCCACATTGCTGCAGTAAAATAAGTTTAGCTTTATTGTCGACACATTTTTTTAGTGTCACATTTGAAGACAAATGGATGCAATGAATAAACCATAAAGATGATTTACATTTTGCATTTACTTTTTATTACTGTTGTAGGGTTAACGCACGTTTTTTCGTGTTATAACATCTGCAGAATCCCGAGGGATGGTTGGTGCCCGAGCCCGTTAGGGCGAGGGCACCAACATATCCCGAGGGTTTCTGCAGGTGTTATAACACGAAAAAACGTTCGTTAGCGCTATTCTAGCATAAATAGCATAACAAAAATCATAAAAATAAAAATGAAACGTTTCTATTAGTACGACGTTCATTAATGCGCGGGACAACGTCCGTGTTGTTTACGTCATATTTATGACGTCACCAGCGGTTTTTAAGCCCGGCACTGTTGACGCCGTACATGATGTAAGACTTGGGAGACAGGTCCATTGTTTACAATGGCCCTGTACTGCGCATAAATGAAAACGGGTTATAACGGCGCGTGAATCTCCCCGTTAACACACGTTTTATCTCCTGTTAAAACACTGGCAAAATAGGCAAAAACAACACATTTTATGCTAGAATGTTTGTTTATACACGGAAGACGCAAGTGACGCCATTGACGGCATATAAAACGTGACACGAAATAGCGCGTCATGTTGATTTTTATGACACAAATTAACGTTTACATAAAATTTTACATGATATTTGGTAAAAGGTATATAATAAAAGGTATATTTTAACAATCGGTTGATCTGCGTGTGTATCTTTCTCGTTGGCTGCATAGATCAGGATCACACTCGAGGTTCCGCCTCTCGTGTGATCCGGAACTATAAAGCCAACTCAAAAGATATGTCGCCGGAGATCAACCGACTGTTGTAATATTCCGTATAACTGTTTTGTAATTTTGATATTTGCGACTGTATATACAGATTATAATGGTCGCAAATATTTTTAACGGCCGGAGCTGTTAAAATTGTTTGCGACCATTAAAACCGTATATACAGTCGCAAATATCAAAATTACTAAATAGTTTATCCTATTACAACGCACAATGTGTTTAAATACGATAATTAAAATGCCGTTCGATTTTTGCGACTATATATACGTCATTCTAACGCAGTTATTGACGTAACGTCGTTTCTGATTGGTGACGTCGTTTGAATTTGCGACTATTAAATAACGTATATATAGTCGCAAACTTCAAACGGCGTTTTAATTATCGCATTTAGACACATTGTGCGTTAGAAAAGGGATAACTATTTAGTGATTTTGATATTTGCGACCGTATATACGGTTTTAATGGTCGCAAACAGTTTTAACAGCTCCGGCTAACGCCGTCGCCGTTAAAAATATTTGCGACCATTAAAAACCGTATATACAGTCGCAAATATCAAAATTACAAAACAGTTATTCCTATATTCTAACGCAGTACCGATGTAACGTCGTTTCTGATTGGTGACGTCGTTTAAATTTGCGACTATTAAATAACGTATATATAGTCGCAAAATTCAAACGACGTTTCAATTATCGCATTTAGAGACATTATGCGTTAGAAAAGGGATAACTATTTAGTGATTTTGATATTTGCAACCGTATATACGGTTTTAATGGTCGCAAACAGTTTTAACAGCTCCGGCTAACACCGTCGCCGTTAAAAATATTTGCGACCATTAAAAACCGTTTCTAACGCAGTACCAATGTAACGTCGTTTCTGATTGGTGACGTCGTTTGAATTTGCGACTATTAAATAGCGTATATATAGTCGCAAACTTCAAACGGCGTTTTAATTATCGCATTTAGACACATTGTGCGTTAGAAAAGGGATAACTATTTAGTGATTTTGATATTTGCGACCGTATATACGGTTTTAATGGTCGCAAACAGTTTTAACAGCTCCGGCTAACGCCGTCGCCGTTAAAAATATTTGCGACCATTAAAAACCGAATATACAGTCGCAAATATCAAAATTACAAAACAGTTATTCCTATAATATACAGTCGCAATTATCAAAATTACAAAACAGTTATTCCTATATTTAATACTCGCAAATTTGAATGACATAACCGATTAGAAACGACGTTACATCGGCAGTGCGTTAGGAAACAGTTTATTACCTTCCATGAAATTTGCGGTCTTCTGATTGGTCAACGATCCGTAAATAGATATTGATATTTACGGGCAAGCCGGTAATATACACTTGACATAACCCCGTTACTGTACCCCATGCTGAACGTGAGCTTGTTCGCCGCGTACACTACGCCAATGTATAAGTCCGTGCTGAGTTGTGACGTCACGCAGAACATTGAGTTATATAAGGGGATTTGAAGGTCTGGTTACGTTCAGCCATTAAATAAATAAAACATAAACGGAATCTTTCAATATTTAAGAAAGAGAAGGGTTGTAAAATTGTTATTTCTTTTTTGACGTGATATATGGGGATATAAGTCTAGGCGGGTAATATATCCCCATATACCACTTCAAAAACTAAATAGCATATAATATACACATTTATAAACCCTGTAACGGTTCAACTTTAGAATACCGATGACGTCACAATTAAGACGTAAAAAGGTTGACGACGTCCGACGCAATTCATTATTTGTACAATAGTTTGTCTTCTTTTCGACGAATGATTGAAACCTTTTCAAGTGTCTGAATACCAGAAGTAGTAGTAGTTCTTTTTATTTATGGTTGACTTCGATCTTATACTGAATCAAAATTTGTCCTCTCTCTCTCTATGTATCTTTGTTTCTGTTTAACGTCTGTTTCCTTTCCGTGACCAGGCTAGTTAAATATTATGCTGATAAATATGGGTTACATGACGATTGTCTGGTATTGAACGGATAAAAACTGCCTAAGTTAGATAGCTAAGAAAAAATGATATATGTATCATATTATGGTAAAAATGATTACCCCAAACTAGCAAATACTTATACCTGTCGTAGAGAATGATATCCGGTTGCCAGATAGATCTGCTCGGAATCCTCAGTTCTGTTATGCTGTTAGACCAATAACCCTTCCACTTTAGTCTCGACTCTTGCCATGTCAAACCTTCCCACACCTGGAGAGTCAAGACGTCGTTATCCTGGTAAATTTAAAAGAATCAATAACCAATGATCATATGCATAATTTTATTTTGTGAAGAGACCAACTCGAACTGATAGCATGGTAAAAGATTTGCACTATATATTAAAAGCTATGGGCAAGTAAATTATATTATATTTGTAACCAAAGAGCAGCAAAGACGGTCAACCATGGTCTTATTCTTCTTCTTTTTGCTGATTTATGTACATGCCTAGCAATGTGTAGAGTGAGTACCTAAATAAACCGCGGTACGTATCAGCCCCGCTCTGTATTGCAATATACCGGTATATGGTTAGAGTTTGGGTTATCGTTGCACCATTAGTTGAGATATGTCCTCGCAACGAAAAGTAAGCGCTGTAAAATTTGCTATTTAGATAGCACACTTCATTTTGTGTCGAAGAGACTCACACTATTCGTTTATTCGTGGTTTGTAGATGCTTAGCATAAAGGGAAAGGGAACCTATGTTCGAACTGTGTAATAAGAATTTGTTTGGCTATTGTTTCGTTTGGCTATGTCTAGGCTTTTCCATTGATAAAACTCAGTTGATGAAAACAGGCTATAATCTACACACTGGGGAATCAACTTTCAACTTACCAAGCTCAGAATCCTCTGTATCTGTAGAGAATGTTTCACGACAATGGGCTCCATGATGGTTTCTAAAGGAGCTACGTTCTTTTCATATTGTTCTGACAAAAAGGACCATACTTCTTGGTTGCTGTCTGTATAAACGTTGAGAATTATTAATGCTCTTTATCGATTAATATTTGAAATTGTATGAGTGTCTTCAAAAATTGTTATACAAAATATCTATGGTGGCTCTTTAGGAACATCGCCACACATAATTAAATCGGAACAACGAAAACACGATACTACGGCGTAGAAAATTCGAAACAACCAAACCACGCTGTTGAAAAAACGGATAGCGAAAAGTCGAAACCACGATACTACAAAACAACGAAATCACATTGATGACAAATCGAAACTGCGATGATGAAAGTACGAAATAATACCTTGTTCCACCATCGTATGTTTGTTGTATAGCGTTTTCACCTTCGTGATTTCGACGTTTCAACGTCTAAGACTTGGTTCCGTTGTTTCGACTTTTCAACATCGTTGTATCATGTTTTCGTTGTTTCGAGTTTACGGGACACCGTAAATATCCAATTTACAAAATGCTATTCTGAAAAAATCTGAAGTTCTATGAATGGCATTTTCCAAGAATATCTATCATAGAAAAAAGCCAGCTTTCTATGGACGTAACATGAAAACATAATAAAATGTAACTGAAGATATAAACATAAAACAGCGTAAAATGACTTCAGTTTAATGAGATGAAATATATGTCCAACAATAGAAAATAATTCTTTTTTTAATTGATCATTGCGATACAAAACTTACAAGTTTCGGTGAGTAAATATGATATAAAAGGTTTAACATTTGTATTAGTGAAGCCAAATCTTTATTGTTGAAATAAATAGATTTAAACATATTTGAAATTGCGTGTAACCATACCTGTACTGGACTGTGGAAACAGGCAAAGGACAACTAATAATCCAAAGAAATTTTGTCCCGAAGACATTTCCTTCGAAAATGATTAATTTTTTTAATATGTTTATACCAAGTGTTTATACATCCAAATACATTGTACCAACCGGGCGAGAAAACTGATCTGGCATTTTATCTTCATCCATTATTGAATACATTGACGCGGCAGTACCGCGTCTATATGGAATGCTCTTAGCAGATTTGATATGGAAGAAGCGATCATTCGGTTTTGTCTGTTTCTAAAAAGATGTCTTTAAAGTTGAACTCTTACCAAAAAAAAAAAATGTTCTGCTTTTATCAAACCAATATCAACAATTGCGTGAAGTATAATTCAATTTGGAGAGAGAAAATGCACGCTAATTTAAATCAATTTTACGAAAACGACTTATCCCTTATTAATACTGGTTGATGCCCAGCTTAATGTATGCGGCCAAGGAAGCCAGTCGAAAAGACGATTTAATTATGTCATGTTATATTTACATTCCCATTAATTATTTTCATAATAAACTATGAAACTTCATATTGTTTCCAAAACTGTTTCATATGGCCTCTTTATTATATATTTAAACGGTAATTATCATCAGAAAGAGACGACAAAAGTAAACACATTTTGAAGGTTTGGAAAGTTAATATGATCTGATAATCTGCTATAATACATTCTTCCACAGTTACAAACCGTACATGATGGTGAAAAGGGGTAAATCTCAGGGAATAAGGGACCAAACAATGTCCAAGATTGAGAGGTGCAAGCAAATACCAAAACGTATCCACGTAATATTTGTACATGGTTCATGCTGTATTTATGTACATGCTTTGAAAGGGTTGAATTCTCTGCTTGAGATGATGTATATTATAAGCCAATGCATCGCAAATATTATCAGTTAAAGTTAATTTGATTTAAATATGTTGTCCAAAGAACGCTCGATCTAAACACGGAATAAATGCGTGTGAACCAACATGATCGGCGTATTTAACGCAGTTGTTTCTCCAAGGGGTCACATTGTTTCTATATAAAGATGTATTATTGTATTGTAAAGGATAGATCACGATATAAATTGGTATATATTTTCTAGATATGTTATTTTTGCGTCCGGCCATGCCCCTTCAGTATATAGTAGGCCCTGGACTATAAACCGCAAAGTTCTGCCCAAAGCCTACCAATTACGAAGATTACCATTTTATACGTTAAAGTTCTTCTTTTTTTCTAGTTTAAACCGTCTTTCATGTGAAAAACTGCACCTGAGCAATATAATAGAATTATGTTCTTCAGCTGGGGTTATATAAATAAAACCCAAACAATATCGCATATTATACAGCACAAAATGTTTTGTTTGTTTTTTTGTTAGATGTGCTTATGATCCACCATCCTTTTGCAAGGTATATACGGTAAGTAGCTTATTATGTGACCTATTTATAACCCGTTGTCCAAGAGGATAACTGCTTGTTTTGGGTGGAAGATCCAAATATTTCACTGAGCTGAGTAAGTACCAAAAGTGCATTTTACGAGTTTGTGCTTACTTAGTATTAATCAAAGCGCTGTGAGCAATGAAGGCCTGGGGGCTATATATTAACTCACCTAAAAACAACTTTTGACATTCGTGATTTACGCTGAACCTTGCCTAAAGCGCGGGTCGAAATGTGCATAGGGCGAAATTTAGTATATGACACAGAATTAATGATTCACAAATATATGGGTAGCAGGGAAGTTTGTTTTATTATAAAACGTACGTTAAATGAAAAATAATCACATGGTCAACAATATCAATTGTTTGAGAGAACAATAAAAATAATTCAATCTGCGCTTTGTTCAACTTCAAGCGATATCTGATGATGTGGATCGAAAATTATTGTGTACCAAGGACAAGACCTTGAAACAGAAATAAACAAAGCAATGAGGAACTTTAGTCAGTTATTTCCCATTAATACTCTCTAAATGCAGTTAGGTCCTTTCATTTGGATTACTCTGCTTTTTTCGCTATTTTCGTTGTTCCATATAATGAAATTTAAGGCAAAATATTGCTAATCATGATAATATCTTTAAATGATGCTTTTAGTTACATGTTCTATTAACACCCCAGTGTCTAATTTTTTACAGTCCTTGCATTTTAATCAACACATGTGTGAGATAATTCGCACATAATAATTGGTATTTCTCTATGTGGAACAGCGATAAAGTCAGAGGATTCCAACTAGATAGGACCAACTAGCAAATCGGGATACCTTGAACTTTATCTGACAAGGGAGATAATTTCTTTTCCACTAAAGGTTCTCATACCAACAATGAAATATAAATACAGTACTGTACAATGTGTATAACAGGGAAAACCAAAAATGATTCTTGGTTACCTTGTAGTTGTAATCGGTGAAACCGTTCACTGGGCCTTGACATGCAGCGTCCTCGATAAATGGCGGGTGATTTTGATCACATGAGTTCCTGTGTAAGTAAATTGTATCTTTTTTTTAAAGAAATTTATGGTAAATATATATGTAATCGTTCGTAAATAAGAAAGTTGTCAATGAAATAACATCAGAAATTTGAAAATCAAACTACAAACTCTTATATCGAATTCCGTACGTTTCCGTAAATTTCCGTAAATATCCGTAATTTTTCGTGATATGCATATGATTATCTTCCGTCATCAGCTAACAGCGCAGTAATTTCTAAAACAGAAAAAATTGTGTAATGCAGCCCGTAAGCTATAGACCTTTCTGCAATCGTTTGAAGTTGTATGTACTGTTTTTATTTGTAATATGTTCTTATCGTATGCGACATTTAAACAAAAGATTGATCTTGTCTGTCTTGCACTACTTTCCCAAAAAAACAAAAATAATATCAAACAGGGAATGCCACGTACCAAAAACGCAGCCTCCCCAAAACGAGCCCCACAGCACCCAGAAGTGCACACCACCAACCCACACACAATACACACACACAATCATGTACACACACACGCACACACACACACACACACACACACACACACACACTACCAGCACACACCAGCACAAAAAGCAAACACACGAGGACAAAACGAACAATTAAAGGAACACAGTGGGGCACCGCCCTGGAACGGTCAGTGGCAAAAACACCACTGGGGAGCTTAAACCGGTTTATGGTGCGCACCCAACCTCACTCTTACCCCCACCATGTTCCAAAGTCACAGGACAGTGTAAATAAAAGTAATCCCTGCTAGGTGAATCTCTAACACACGCAATGGAAACAAAAGGCATGGTATGTAAAACACAAAAATGCTCGTGTATAAATATATAAAAAGCAAACCTAGAGAACCAAAAAAACGTATGTACTCAAAGTCAGCTGTGAGACCTTTTGGTTGTAATACGTGTCTTTCAAAGGAAATTATTTATGAAAGGTAGAAGAAATTGAATTGAAGAAGAAGCGTCATTGCTTAACACGCATGGAGGTCGGAAAAGTCTTGAAGCCAAATCAGTTTCCTTGGTCTCTTTTATCATTTACTGGAACTTAAGTGCATGTTTACAGTTGTTATTCGCACATAGCACAGTTAAGTTGTCTGCAGTGTTTGAAATGTGTATGCTAACTTATGCTAACCTCTTTTCATTTTTTAAACCGAAAACAAACATTTGTTTGGCCTAAAATATATATCCTAATTTAAGGACAAAATTCAATTGTCCTTGTTAAAGTAGTAAGGTCATGCACATTTTACACGAGGAAAACGTTTTGAAATAGACAACAGCAGAACTGTTGTATATGGGATTTATCAAACGGCACTCTTAGCCTGTGATTAGTCGGCTACGGGCAGCTGTTGTCTAAGAATAAATGTTGTATGCCTACTGCCACCAGAAGGAAAAGACGTGTTTTTATGAAGCAATAGTTCAGAGTAGCATTCACATGCCATACCATTTGTGTAGTTCCTGGTGTTATTATTTTGCTCGTTAAAATCTTTGATGCTTTCTTGTTATATAACTGGGACAACTTTTGCTGTGGTAATGATAATTAGCCAGTGCAGGGAGCATCTATTATCACAATAACACAGCTGATGATAAACTCGTCATTGGCAGCGTGATCTAGCCATGTTCAGTTGTGGCATGATATTGTCTCTTAATCGTGCACTTGTAATGCAATTATTAAACAGGTGAGGACAGTGCTGTTTTGTGCTTTGTTTATGAAAGCTTAGGCCCAAACCTTCATGCATTTCCGTACTTAAAACGTAGGTCAAAAACCTACTTAAAATGCATGGGTCTGGATCTGTATTTATTCCAGTACTGAGAAAATTTCCGGCACTTTTCCGGACTGGTATGTATACTGATCCTTATAAAGCATGAGTCCGGACAGGTTAGTATACACATACGAAGGGCGGTCGAAAAATAAGTGGACTTTTCTCGGACTAAGAAAGCATGAGTCCGGACAGGTTAGTGTACACATACGAAGGGCGGTCGAAAAATAATTGGACTTTTCTCGGACTAAGAAAGCATGAGTCCGGACAGGTTAGTATACACATACGAAGGGCGGTCGAAAAATAATTGGACTTTTCTCGGACTAAGAAAGCATGAGTCCGGACAGGTTAGTATACAAATACGAAGGGCGGTCGAAAAATAGGTGGACTTTTCTCGGACTAAGAAAGCATGGGTCCAAACTGGTATGTATGTCTAAAAGTTGAAGTGGTATATACAATGTACATCAAAAGGTCCATTGCCTAACATTTCTGTTTAAAATGGCATCATAATTATGGTGGCGAAAAGCAAAACTTTTCGTGAAAAGTAAAAACCTTTAGTGAAAAGTAAAAACGTTTTCGCAAAACTTTTTCATGAAATTTTTTAAAACTTATACTTTACATCTTATATTTCTGTCCAAAGGACACCTTAAACTGAGAACAATTCCGATTAAAATGTTATACTTGGTTATGTACAATTCATTGAACGGAACTTCGCGTTCCAAGCTTCCTTGGGCAGCGTTGCTCCAGGTTCAATGTTAGTCGTTCAAAACATACTCTGTCGTTCAAGATAGTCATTTGTTCTCATTCGTGCAAGTTAAAACGTTCCTATCTTCGTAAATCCTGGGGTGATTAACCTGATATTTCACGGTATTATCCAGGAAGGTTCAGATTTTAGGAAAGCATGCCAAAACTCTACATTATCCGTAAAACTGAAATATGATTAGGATTTAAAAGCCTGTGTAGGGTACCTGTGCATAGAGACACCTAATATTATAACCAAACCAAAGAAAATTCTACACCGCCTGTTTCGGTAACCATAAATAGCTGCTCCAAGTATGTGCGTGAAGTTAGCTGCCAGTTGCCGGTTGCCAATTCAATGCCGATTCATTTGGCAACTGGCAGCCAAATTTACATTCTTGTTGCCAATTCGTCTTCACTTGCAAATATTAACCAAATACCAAGTTCTTAAACCACGCGAATAGGCAACTAGCAACTGACAGCCAGATGCCAATTCGATTTCTATGTAAAATATTTGAATATAAGTTGAATTGGAAATTGGCAACTGACACCAAAGTTCATTTTCATGATGCCAATTCAACTTTCACTTGCATATAGCTAATTCCTTTAACCTCACGAATTGGCAACTGGCAACTGGCAGATGCCAATTCGACTTCTGTCTGTAATTGTGAATAAAAAGTGAATTGGCAACTGGCGGCCAAATGCCAATTCGTTCAACCTCGGAAATTGGCAACTGGCAACCTGATGCCAATTCGATTTTTATGTAAAGTCTAAACAAAAGGTTAGTTGAAAACTGGCAACTGGCAACCAACTTCATACTCCAGATGCTCCAGATGCCAATTTAACTTTCACTTGCATAGAGCCAATTCGATCAACCTAACGAATTGGCAACTGATAACTGGCAACCAGATGCAAATTCGATTCTTATGTAAAGTTCTGATTATATGGTTAATTGGCAACTGGCTTCATACTCCAGATGCCAATTCAACTTTCACTTGTAAATAGCCAATTCTTTTAACCTCACGAATTGGCAACTGGCAATTGGAACCAGAAGCCAATTCGACTTGAGTCAAGAATAGTTTATAAAAAAGTAAAATGGCAACCTTCAACTCGCAGACAGATGCCATACGTTCGATTTCGCGAATAGGCAATTGGCATCCTCACGAATTTGCAACTTTTTATTAACAAAAGATGACTTTATTCGAATTGGCATGTGGCTGTCAGTTGCTTATTCGTGAGGTTGAACGAATTTGCTATTTGCAGTATAAGTTGATTGCTAGTTGCCAAAAAGATGTAACATTTTAATCAGAAATTTACATAAAATTCGAATTGGCATCTTGCTGCCAGTTGTCAATTTGCGAGGTTGAACGAATTTGCATCTGGCTGCCAGTTCCCAATTCACGTTTTAGTCACAATTACAGACTCAAGTCGAATTGGATTATGTTGCCTGCCAGTTGCTAATTAGCCTTATAATCAAAGTTTTACATGAAAAACCGAATTGGCATCTGGCTACCAATTGCCACTTACCAATTGGCGAGGTTGAACGAATTGGCATCCAGCTACCAGTTACCAGTTGCCAATTCTCTTTTTATTCATAATACAGACAAAAGACAGACACAAGTCGAATTGGCATCTGGCTGCCAGTTGCCAATTCGTGAGACTGAACCAATTTCTTTTTGCAAGTGAATGTTTATTGGCATCTGATATATGAAGTTGGTTGCCAGTTGCAAGTTGCCAATTCACTTTTTATTCAGATTTTTGCATAACAATCGAATTGACATCTGGTTGCCAATTGCCATTTGCCGATTAGCGAGTTTGAACGAACTGGCATCTTCCTGCCAGTTGCCATTTCATTTTTTTCACAATTACAAATAGAAGTCGAAATGGCATCTGGCTGCCATTTGCCTATATTCGTGAGATTCAACCAATTTGCTATTTGCAAGTTAAAGTTGTACTGGCATCTGGAGTATGGAGTTGGTTGCCAGTTGCCAATTTACGCTTTAATCATGACACTCAAATTGGCATCTGGCTGCCAGTTGTCAGTTGCCAAATCATGAGGTTGAAAGAATAGGCAATTTGCAAATGAAAGTTGAATTAGCAACTGGAATATGAAGCTGGTTGCCAGTTGCCAGTTACCAATTACACTTTTATTCAGATTTTAACAAAAAATGCGAATTGGCATCTGGCTTCCAGTTGCCGGTTCGTGTGATTAACAGCTTACAAGTGAAGACGAATTGGCAACAAGAGTGTGAAATTGGCTACCACTTGCCAGTTTAATCGGCATTGTATTGGCAACCGGCAACTGGCAGCTATCTTAACGCACATTTGATTGGATTTGATTTGAAGCAAATTTTATAAAGGTCCGTCCATAAGAGCAAATATGTAAGCTTGAATTTGTGGATGAGACCTCGGCATGTCCCCATCATGCCTATACCTATCAAAAGTGTTATTCTGTTTCCAAAATAGGAGAGATTTACCTGACTGCAATTTCCAGCCAGTATAGCCAAAGGTTGAATTTGATTGGTTGCCAAAGAGTAGGCCAATCACGGCGACCAATGAGATCTAAGTGTGATTGACCTAGTTTGTATGTCTGGATCTTGGTAGCCTAACAGTTTTTAGAAAATTTTGATACTAGATGTTATATGTGTTTGTTTTGTAAAGTAAAAATCCCCTTTAATAAAGTGTTGTCCTATTTTTACTTTGCTTAGCTTTTTGTGATGATAAAAGTTTTAATTGTCCTGAATGAGAGAATAAAATGTTGTCCGAAAGATGGTTTTACTTATTTTAACAAGTTAAAAGTATGCATGAAAGTTTGACCTATTTTCCTACTCTGAAATTTTGAAAATATAAAAAAACCCTTAAAAGCCAAATAAGCCAGCAACCGCAAGGCTACTTGTTAACTTTACTTCTTTAATTATAATAATGTACAATAGAAAATTATAAAGAGACTTGTACTAGTTGGTTGTTTACTACCGGAGCTTGAAGCAAAAATCGGATAGTAAATTAACCAATGGAGCCAGGAGAGACAAAAATGATTAGCCAATCAGCAGGGTGCTAATGGCCGCCAGTTCGGTCTACTACTGTTGAAAAAGCACAGTCATTAATGTAATTCTTTGAATCATTTGTATTATAAAATGGATAGAATGCCAAAATTAGTCTTTAAATATATGAATGTTGCTGTAGATCATGATTTCGTTAGAAATATAAATTTTATTAAAATTTTGTGGAATTTTGGTGTGAAATTCTTTTTAATTGTTTCAGAAGGAAATTTTAATTTTAATCTGTTAATCTGTTTTATTTTTACTTATAAATAAAAAAAGAAGTAATTGTAGATCATGATCTGCATGATCGACGATTCGGTCCTGACAGATGCTGGTGAACTACTATTCCTGATCCTGGTTGTCTAACCAGTACTTTTCACATCGTCGATGTTTTTATGTGATTGGGTTTTTCGTGCCTGAGTAAGATTGTTCTTAATGTAGTTTTATTCTTATATTACACATCTTTAATGTTCCGAAAATATAATTGCTAAAGTAAGATGTGCTTTTTAAGATTAACATTGCTGTTTGTACTACTTGACCTGACCTACTTGTTGGTTTTGGGTGACTTACTACGACTTTTAGTGCGCACGAACCGGATGGAGTTATAACAGGTGCGCGTTTGACTTTTGGATCCGGCTGTTATTTGACAGTAGATTACTGGTTCCATTTTGGAAATAATTAGTGTTTTATGCATTTTCTGCAATGTCTTGGGAATCTAGTTATAGGATCAATCACTGTTTTTGGTTAGTTATGACTCTTTATATGGGCATTAAGTATGCGTTTTCTTGTTTAAGCAGTCATTAATTGTGATTATTTCTATTTTCTACGTTTTTCCAGTCATTGTCCTGGTGATTATTTTGGACATTTATTAGTTGTATGTTTTTTTTTGTAATCACCAGGGGTTTGTATATGCGTGGGTTATAATGGTATGTTGCCACAGACACTATTTTTTTTGCTACGTAGGTATCAAATTTCTTACTCAGACACTAGAACCGCTGAAAAGTAAAAATTTGTTAATTTCATATATTTCTATGAATTGACTAACTATCTAATCTACTGAGCTTCCGTCACCTGTCAAGTTGTACAGATGTAATTGATGTAAATATATAGTAGTTTTATATGTTTATTGCCTTTAACCTTATATTTTTAAGTAATTAGGTTGTTTACAAAACGCTTCCGTGGGCCTTTGAGAGAGCTCGTTTCTGATTGGTCGGCTGTTTTGTTAATCGCGGTTTGATTTGTTTATTTACTATCCATTTTTGGCCTAAGCTCGGCTTTATACCGGCTTTGTCACTTGGTAGGTATTTATAGTAACTATTCTATACATGTGTTTTCTATATATTTATATAGAAAAAAAGGATTTTTTGCCGATTTTGTTTAAATAAAGCTTTTTTCCTACGGTTTTTGGTGTTATATCTTTGGCGCTTGTTATTCTAAATATAATTTGGTCGAAATAAATACTGTCATTGTCTTGTACCATTTATAAATTGTTTTTTATGCCCGAAAATTTTGGAAAATCGCGGGATAAAGTCTCTGTAATAAATTTGTCTAACTTTTTCAATCTTTACAATTTTCAGTTCAGATCTTTTCTAAATCGTGCTTAATAATTATGGCTAGGGTGTTGGGTAACCCTTATCTAGTTCTAAAGTATTTTACTATAAACTTTTCCTGTTTTCCGGAAGTATATGAAATCAGTAATTAGATATGTGTTTTGCCGAAAAGATTCACCTGAGGTGGGGGTGTAGTGTCCTTGACCTTTCTGTACCGGAAGGTCCTTCATTTTAACGTATATACATGTATAATAAAGTATACTAAGCTACTAAAAGGCATATTACAGGACATCCCTGGCTTACTGGGTGTGTATTAGGGGTTTCTTAGTGTGAAAAATATTTGTTTTAGGTCACTAAGAGACGATACTAGCTTGTCACTACGAAATAACATATTTACAACCTATATTAGTCGTGCTTTATCTACCCCTATGTAATCTTACATATTTTCTCCTATATTTTACCCTTATAAGAGACGCCTGTACATGACTGATGGTGCGGATGCTGTGAGGCGGGGGCTCATACCGGTCACTTAGCTACTAGCATGACCGCATGCGATCACAGATTAGTTATCACCTTTCTTTCGATCGGAGCCGCCATAACATTGGCAGGAGACTATTCTGATCTCGTATGTGTCAAGCTAGTATATTATTTTGCTATTTTTCTACCCTCCAGACATGCAAGTCGTCTCCATTTTGCTTGCCACTTACTATAAGTCAACCGGGGATGCTTGTGGTTTGTGAAGTTGGTGTGTGGGTTTGAGTGTTTGCCGAGCAGTCCATTGTGTAATCCTTATTTTTTTGTCCTTATATTGGCCAATCTTTCTTTGTTGTACTACTCCTTTTTTTGTAATAATTCTAATTTTAAAAGGTTTGTTTCAAACATTTTCCTTTCTTCAGAATATAGTGCAGTGAAACATTAGATGGCTAAAATTTTCTATTTCGTTACAGTGTTGACAGTTTTTGTCGTCTACATATCGGTCCCCTTTCAAAAAGCTAGTTTTAAGTTTGAGTCTAGTATACATTGTGTCTATTTTACTATCATGATGGTACGTTTGTAATTTACTAGGCGGTTTAATATTAATTTCTATGTTATGTGTTGAGCAATATGTTTCCCATTGCTTTAGATATTTCTGTTTAACTTTATCTTTAATGATGCTGTAGACTTCCGGTACGCTGAGCTTAACTGGAATTTCTGTACCGGAAGTGCTGCCGTATTTGGCATTGTCGTCTGCTATTTCATTTCCGTTTAGGTACCCACATTAATTGAATTTCGTCCCCTCTATGCTTTATGGCTGTGACGGACTTTAAAATACTGTAAATCATTTCTGCCTATGAGACTGACCCGATTTTATTGCTAATAAAGAACTTAGACTATCGCTTATAATGACTGCTTTTGGAATATAGTTTTCTTTGCAATAACATATTGCATAATCTATTGCTGCTAACTCACATGTAAATTTTGAAGTTTGATGGTTAAGTTTTAGACTCTTGTTATGTAGAATTGTGCCGTCTTCTGCTATAACTACTATGCCCGCCCCTGCTATTTCTTTGGACGGGTCTTTACTACCGTCTGTAGAATTTTGAGTAAAGTCTCTAAAGTGCCGAATAATGTTTAAATTTGCAATAATTTCGTTTCTTTCATTATCTTCTGCTTTGTTAATTTTCCCAACTAAATCTAGGTTAATCTCAGGCATTTCAATATTCATAAGTTGTTCGTAGCACGGTTCTTGAATTTGGGTTTCGCTTAGGCCGTATTCTGTAATTAATGTTCTAATGGTTTGTGCGTAAGGTTTCTTTAGGTTTCTATTGCTTTTGGTTTTGTAAAAAAATATGCAGGGTGGTCACATATTTCATCATTAATAGGTAAATTTGGGCCCAGTCTGGAGCTTCTGGCCCAGTATTTTAATGCTTGAAGTTCTCTCTGCAAAGGCAGTGGAATAATGGCGGTCTCGGTATGTAAAGGGAGGGTCGGGGTGTGCCTCGGACATCCTATAATGGTTTTTAGTGCCCTGTTTTGTATTCTTTGAATTTTTTCAGTTGAGAATCTTTAGCGGAGGCATAAGCTATGCTGCCATAGTTAATTTTGCTTAAGATGAGGCCTTGTAGATATTGAGAAGGCCTTTTTTGTCTGTGCCCCACGATTTCCCTTTTACTGCTCTTATGATATTTAAGTCTCTAAGACATCTTTTCGACATGTATTCTACGTGCATTTTCCATGATAAAGAGGTTCGTTCCACATAATGTTAATTTGGGAAAGTTGGTGGCTCTTTGGTTTTACGGCCTGACGGTGTATTAATAAAACTTGGGTTTTAGTCGGGTTAATGATGAAACCCCATGAATTGCTGCATTTTTCAATTTCGTTCAAAACAGTTTGGGCTTATTTTACAGCCTGCAACGGACTGTATGATATTAGCCATGTTGCTGAATCATCCACAAATTGGGATATTTGAGCATTTATAGTTGGGTTTTGCGTTGTGTTTCAAATGTATTCATCATCAAACTGAAAATTATGGGGGACAATAAGAATAATGACAATTTTTTTAGGGAGACAATACCGCTCCCTGGGGTCATCCATTTACGGTTTCAACTGTCTCTCAGAGAGCTCCATTATATTTTACCTTAATCTGTCTGTTTTGGAAAAAGCACCTTAACCATTTTATCATGCGTCCTTGTATGCCAGAATTTTGGAGTTGAATGAGTGCTCCTCCGTTCCACATTTTATCGAATGCATTACTCAGATCTAAAAATATAGCTATAAGATATTTCTGTTCTGCCTGTGCATTCTTGCAATCGGACTCTAATCTAGTGATGTTATCATAGCATGAGTGATGCGACCTGCATCTGGACTGGTATTTGGACATAAGATTGTTCTTTTCTAAATATGTGCACAGTCTGGGTTTGATCATTTTTTGCATTAGTTTTGTAAATGTTGAAGTTAAAGATATAGGTATGTATGAAGCTGGGTCGTTTTTGTCTTTATTAGGTTTTAGTAATGGTATGATTACTGCGTGGTTCCAATTTTCTGGCGTGGTGCCTTCAACCCATGACTGATTAAAGATTTGAAGTAATGTGTTCCTGCTTTCCTGTGGTAATTGTTTGAGTATTTTGTTATGAATTAGGTCTTCTCCCGGTGCCCCGTCCTTGTAGTTCGACAAAGTTCTTTATTAAGTTCGAATAGAGTGAATTCTTGGTTATATTCTTGAGATGTATATTCCTAACATTGATATTCTCACTACCGTTTTCATTCCTTTTTTAGTAGAAAATTTTAGTATATTCTTTTTTCTCTGTTTCAGCATATTGTTACAATGCTTAGCTTTTCTTTTGTTCTGTAATAATTTGTTGTCCTATCTTAAACTGGGTTCTTTTCGGTCCCCTTCTTGATTCTTTAGAGGATGTATTGCACGTGATAGTTGAGCAGAAGTTGCGCCAACTGTCCTGCTTTGCTTTTTTAACTACCCTTTGTGCTCTTGCTCGGGCCATCTTGAAAAGAATAAGTGTTATGGGAGTTTTTTTCCCTTTTGTGAATTTTACGTTTAATTTCTCTGCGTCTTATGGCGTCGTGGCATTCCTGTGTCCACCATACTTTTTTGACTCTGGTTTTGATAATTTTTGGTTTTGATTTTGGTATTGTTCTTTCTAAAATACTATTGAGATTTTCTAGGAACTCTCTGAAATTTTCTTCAACTGATTGATTTTTGATCTTGTAACTTAATTCTATCATGCATAAATGATGAAATTCCATCCACTGGGCAGCGGATGCTTTGTCTATCAGCCATTTTTCAGTTATCATTACATTTTCAAATTTTATTGGAGTTTCTATCATTGTAATTATAGGAAGATGATCACTATTGAAGCAGTTGTCGACTACAAGGAACGTTGCCCTAGGGTGGAGACCTGCGGAGACTATAGACAGATCCAGTGCTGAATCTGTTTGGTTTGCCTGCTCGGCAAGACGGGTGCATTGTCCATCGTTTATACAATTAAGATCTGACCCGTTCATAAAGTCTATCAGATCCTCTAAAGTCATTTTCTGGGTTCCAAAGTGGATGTTTTGAATTGTCTCCTACTATTACATTTGATTGTCCTAGATTTTTGAATGTGTTTCTAAAAATATCTATGTTGTTGTTTTCTTTACTATTTGTATAGTAATTATAGACCGAAACATTATTATCTTTGCCAATGATTTCTATTGCAATATTTTGGTTAACAGAGTTATAATCAGTTTCCTTGGTTATGTATGATAGGTCATTACGGACATTATTAGTTATACGGGTTTTTGCCGTGTACATTGAAAAAATTACCCTTTTTGTGTGTGGAGACCCAAAAACAAAAAAAAAAAAAAAAAAAAAAAAAAAAAAAAAAAAAAAAAAAAAAAAAAAAAAAAAAAAAAAAAAAAAAAAAAAAAAAAAAAAAAAAAAAAAAAAAAAAAAAAAAAAAAAAAAAAAAAAAAAAAAAAAAAAAAAAAAAAAAAAAAAAAAAAAAAAAAAAAAAAACCAAACAAAAAAAAAAAAAAAAAAAAAAAAAAAAAATAAAAAAAAAATATGCATAACCCACCTGAGGTGGGGTTTCTTTTATTATAGAACATAACAGGTTTTTGATAATCCTTGAATTTGAAAGGATTATGTTTTTCTGCCAAATGAGTTTCCTGTAAGCAAATAACATCTATTGGTTCTTTTTGATCTATAAGAAAATTTTGTAACTCAATACATTTTGTGTATGATTCTGCTCTCATACCCCGAATATTCCATGAAATGATGCTGAGGCAGGGCCTGATGGACTCAGTTATTACCTCAGCTGTTGTGTTATCCATTAATGGTTTATTCGGAGTTGTTTTGTGTTATTGAATTTAGCCTATGTTCTACATAAATTTAGTGGGAAATGCACAGTCATGTGCACATTAGGTCCTGGATATAAGATGTGTGGTGGCGGTGATGTGAATCTGTTGTTGTCCTTAAAGCCTGTACAGAGTTATATCCCCCCGGATACCTATAGTATTTGGGTCCTGTTTGCCTTTGTTGTTGATACCCATGGTTCCCTTCCCAGTATGTTTCTTGTTTAATTTGCCTATTGCGAGGGGGTAGGGGGTTAGCACACATTTCTTTATTTACTTGTAAAATTTGCTTAATGCTGGGTATTTGCGGAGTTGGGTTATTTTGGGGTCTGATGAATTGTCTTTATCTTGGGGTTTTGTCGTAATTGGGGTGGGGGTGACAGTAGGTGTGGGTTTTTTGTTTTGATGGGAGTGCTTTAAATTGGCACACTTAGTCTCATAGTCTTGCATTAGTTTGGCATTATTATCGTTGATTTTAGACACATATTTTCTGTAGACAGGGCAATTTTTGCTTGATCCCCAGTGATTGCCTAAACAATTATTGCACTTGAGAAATTGTGCTTGACATTCTGTTAGTTCGTGGTTTCCTGAACATTTTGGGCATTTGTTTTTGTTTCTACTTTGTTGGGTTTTATGTCCCGGTGCTTGGCATTTTCTGCATCTTATTATGCTTAGAGTTGTTGGTTTGACTAATTCTTGGGCCCCTTTTAATTCAATGGGCATTTCTGAAGTGGTGAATGTCAAAATAAATTGATTGGTTTTTTCCCTTTTCCCTTTGTTATTGATTTCTTTTTGTCTGATTGTGGCAATGTTTTTGTTATTATCTAATAATTCCTTTTTAAATTGTTCGGAGCTTTTATGCTTTGGTATCTCTAGTACTCCCATGCTGATACTTGCTATTTTTGGGGTTGTTTTTTTTTTGTTTTCTACTTTCAAGTCATGCCTACCAAATCTAAAATCTTTCACTTTTGATTCGTAATCTGATCTGACCTTAAAGTATAGTATTCCTTTGTGATTTTTAGTGTTTTTTATTTTATCCCCCCAAATTGTGACCTTAAACTGTTTTTAATGTCTCTGATTTTTTGTGTGCTAAGCCCTCCTTGAACCCCCTTTATTACCATATCAGTCCATTTTTCGTGAGGTATCGATTTTGGTGAATTAGCCTTTTTTGTGTGTTGGAGGGGGTTGGGGTGGTGGTGCTGTTGGTCTCCTTTTGTTTCTCGGATATTGTTATTTCTTTCCCTCCCTCCTCCAAAAGTTGGAATCTATTTTTTAACTGAATGGGGGATGTCCTACTTATTTTTTCTTATCATTTTGAGGGGTGGCATTAATTTCTATAGGTTCATTTATCGTTCTCCCGTTACTGTTATTAGTTTGCTTTGTACTATTCTCGTTTATTATTGGCGCTGTATTTTACCACAGGGTATTTACTGCAGGTATAAATCAACAACTTAACGCACATACTCCAAGTCCAAGATAAGCCGTGAGTACAAACACGATGAAGTTAAAGTCGTTGATTTATACCTGTAATAAATACCCTGTGGTAAAATACAGCGTTTACTTATTGTCCTAACCAACGTTGCACAGCGACCAGTGAATAAGTACATGTATGTAGGACCTACTTTTACCCTCTTTGTTCAAAAGATTTTTACAGCGGTCAATGAATAAATAACGTTGAAATTATATTTCAACGATGCATCTAATTTTTTCTTTTGTGCTTTTTTTCGAAATAACCTTTTATAACAAACATGGTTAGAATATAACTGTTTACTTATACTTCGATTTTGTTGACGTTCCAGTTTTCCAACTCTTTCTGTCTTTATTGATTTTTACAAAATTTGCAAACATACTATAATGTTAAATGCGTGTATGTTTACAAAAAGGTTTACAGTAGATTTCAATGTCCTAGTTCTTAAACTGCCATTAAGTAACTTTGAAATAGTACACCTGCTTAACATTTACGGTCAAATACAAACAATAAAATATAACAGGAGAAAATACTAGTACATGTTCACGAAACTGAACCATAACTTACACTCTTTCTCCCTGCTATATCTACAGTATACAAGAAGCGCAGTGTAACAAGTGCTCCTTTTATTACTGTCACAAATAGCACTGTTACTGTGACAACACTGTTGTTAACTATAGTATTATTTATATTCCTGTTTCTCGTGATGACACTGGTACTGTGCCATCAAAACTAATCAATACTGAACTACTAATACTTGTACTAATACAGAAATACTCTATTAGACCATCCCGATTTCGCAACCAACCCGATAATAGTATCGACATTTTTCAGAGCGCTGTTTGTTTCTATATAATTCATTGGTCGCAAACTCCGATTATAAAGATCACTCTGTTTTTCAGTAATAAGACCACTTATAAAAGTCCCATTACATTAATTATGTGCTATGTGAACCCCTTTAATGTGACTGTAGGCTTTTATAACCTTAATTAACTGATCTTAATACCAATTTAAATTGTGTACGTGTGTCTTCACGGTCCAATAATTACTCCTTTAATCGGTGTGTTTATAACAGCCGGGTGGGCAATTCATCGATCAGTTAAACCTTTTATTTTGAAAGCATATTGAAAATGGATTACCTTTCTCTTTACGTCTTTACGTTTTTTGCTTTTCTGGGTTTTGTGTATACTCAAGATCCGAGTGTTTCCAGTAAATTGGGTGACATTATTGGGAAAACAACAACTTTACCATTCGATATACCACTGCCATACAAAAATGTACACGAATACCTTGGAATTCCATTTGCGGAGCCGCCTACTGGCGAACGGAGATTTCGCAAACCTGAGCCTAAGACATATTTAGGTTCATCGTTCTACGCACAAAGTCATGGCGCAGCTTGTCCACAGATTGCCAGTACTGAAGGGTTCGAGCAGAACGAGAATTGTCTATTCCTCAACGTGTATGTACCCGAGCGACCCGCTGATGAGGCGTCTGGACATGCTGTGATCATATGGATCTATGGAGGGGGGTTCCAACAGGGAGCCGCAAACTCCTATGAAGGAGCTTTAATGGCTTTATCTGGAAACGTTATCGTGGTGACGATCAACTACAGGGTGGGTGCGTTCGGATTCCTCAGTACCGGAGATGACAATGCCCCGGGTAATTTTGGTCTCTGGGATCAACATCTTGCTATTCAATGGGTCCATGATTACATCGGAGTTTTTGGAGGAGATAACCAAAGAGTAACAATAGCTGGGGAATCTGCTGGTGCCATGAGCGTTATTCAACAGGCACTTACTCCAGACAATCATGGACTTTTTCAAAGGATTATAGCACAAAGTGGAAGTATGTCCGTGACAGCTTATGACCTTGAACGAGATGGAATGAAAGACACATTAGTCTTAGCAGATCGACTTGGGTGTCCAACTTCGATGGACGAACTAATGGACTGCTTAAGAGAGAAAAGTGTGGACGAATACTTGACGTCATTAAAAGAGCTTAACATGATCGAAACCGAAACTTTTGTACCAATAGTTGATGACTCTTTTATAAAAGTAAATCCTCAGCATATTTCAAAGATATCAGAAAAACGAACACTTGAAGAAGTCGAATTCTTCCGGTCACTTGATATTTTGACTGGCTTCAATGCTTACGAAGGGGCCTCCATGTTGAGTTATTTTGTGGATCCAAATCAGATCGAAACCTGGAAGCCTACACGCGAGGAAATGCGAATGTACCTACCAATATTATTACAAATCATATATCGTCGGGAATTTAAGGACGAACTTATGAAAGTAGTTGAGGCTCAGTACACAAACTGGACAAACCCTGATCACTACGAGTCTATCCGTCTGCAAATCACTAAACTGGCAGGGGACGGAATTTTCGTCGTACCGGCACTAGAAATGGCCGACCTTCACAAAAAGTCGTCTGCTTCCCGAAACTATATGTATAACTTCACGCCATTGCCATCTGTGCGTGCAATGCCCACCGCCAGCTGGGTCCCCGGGGCAAATCACGCGGATGAAATTCTCTTTATGTTTGGAGGAATAGAAGTGCTTGGTGTTGGCGAAGACAATGCCTGGGAAGTCGAGCTGATCACTAAGATGATGACATACTGGACAAACTTTGTGAAGTCAGGGTAAGAATAACATATTAGATAATAAATTGTATGCATTTAGATCGTAGCAGATTTAATCCTGTCAGTTATGATTTTTATCAAAAGATTTACTATCATAAACTAAATGAATAAGTTCAGACACGGTTCATTTCATTGAAACTATACCTATCAGAAATACTTAATCCTGATTTGTCAATAGCGTTCACGTGGTATGTTAAGGCATGTGCGAATTTCATGACGATGTACTGATAATTTTAGACTAACGTTGTTCATGGATCATTGACCGAGGTCGAACATTAGTCTATAACCATGTATATATGATTATACATGGCTATAGCCTAATGTTCGTCCTCGGTCAATGATCCATGAACAACTATGGAATCACATTTTTGTATACCTTTTCATTTTCTTGTTATAAAGCCGACTCTAGTGGCAGTGAATATGATTCACTTGACAATTAAATGGTGTTGATTGGTAGTCTGTTCGCCTAGGTCGCCCAGATAGAAGTTCCAGGGCACGAAACATTTTGTAATTATTCGTAATTGTTTCAAGACGATATTTATCATAAAAATATAATCCATGAACTGGTAAACAATTCAGACACATTTCAAAATGCTTTCATTTTTAGACTACTTGTTATGTTCTGTTTCTCCGTAAAATTTAAACTTAACTGTGTTTTTTCTGTGCAACTACAGTGATCCAAACTCACCAGAGTCAATGTCACCATTCTGGCCGGAATACACCGTTGACACGGGAGATCATATTGTGTTGGAGAAATCTATGTCTGATGCTTCGGCCAAGCAATATCTTTATGCTAAAGAGTTTAACTTCTGGTTGTCGGTATTTCCGGATTTAGTTGAAGCTATGGAAGGGAAAGGAAATGGCGATTGGTGTGATGATCATACAAGTGCTGCTGCTAATTTAAACTTTGCTTTTGCAAAGGTTATTGTGCCAGTAATGATTATATCTTTATTTTCCATATTTTAGATGTCTACATCAAAAGAAATATACATGTATCATAACACTGAACATTTAAAAACGTTTAGTTTATTACATTGTATTCGAAACGAATATGGGATTTTGTTTATTTACATGACTGGTATTTGTGTTTACTCGTATATTTAAAATTTGTTTCTGTGCTTCAACTAGTACATAATACCTACCGCATTATGATCCGTAGAAGTTCGTTAAACAAAACTATTCAGTCTGAACAATAGCGTGCGCTATAACGGTGTCATGGCACTTATTAACGGGACATAGTTGTTATGAAATACTGTCATGGATAAAAGTCAGCCTGGCCTTTTTAAATCAGACATTTTAATATAAACAAAAGTCATGAGCAAAAAAAATACATACATGTACATTGAAACATTCATATCACTGTAATTTTACATTCTTGTTAGCAGTAATTGATAATGTCTAAATTCTGCGGAACCCAAGTATGAAATATTTATAAACAATCAATACAATCCCTTTAGATGTAAACCGGCACCCCTTGTTTCAATTCTGTTCCCATTATACGGTTAAATATATGTAATTTTCAATCGTTCACATGTTATAACAAAATGCACGTTTTGTAATCTGTATATATAAATAAAGGTACTGTTCTGATCTGTTCTGTTAGAAATTCGACATGTAAAAGAGGCACTCCCTACATCTAGCAGACTATTTTCTCGAAACATAGATTAAGTATTCAATGAACGTAAAATGATAAATAAATACAATTTCAAAGAAGAACCTATGGCGAAAAATGTCCCATTTTACCACAATTAATCAGTTTAGAGGATTTCTGTAATAAATCGCATCCACCCATTAATTGTACAACAACAACTCTACATAGATTATTGAATAGTTTACGGTACTGCAGTATATTTTAAACCGCTGATTTTATCGATAATGACTGGGAAGCATGGCTGAAACTTTTAGGTTAAGTTATAATACTTTCATAGATTTTATTATTTATGATTTGGAGGTTATTTAGTTTGACATCAGTTATAGGGTATGTCCCTTTAAGTGGAAATAGAAACATTTCGACATATTGAGCGGAAATAAAAACATTTCGGCATATTGAGCGCAAATTTAAAAAATCGACGTGTTGAGCCGAAATAAAAAAACATTTTCCACATATTGAAAAGAAATTAAGCCGTCGCAAATATTGTTCTACAGTTTCTCAAATGATGATCCGTTTGATAAGGTTACATGGAAATTTTAATTTAAAACGATAGGGTGCATTAAACAAATATGATCGTAAATTCTACCGCAATAGAGATAGTATAATAGCGTCAATAAATAAAACGTGTCTAGGGAGGCGCGTGATAGTGTGCAAAACAAAACAAAATCGGTACATTTGTATGTCCAATCTATATTAGAAGTAGTTCCAATGCGTTTTAAACGTGTATACCTATACATGTATATTCAAATGCAATTGCATATTATCTTGATAGACGGTATGTCCGACTTCACTCGGGCCATGAATTATCCAGGTGTGACATCATCTAGTATTAAATCCCATTCGGAGGTCGTTGTTTCCGAATTGCCACTTTAAGTGTATTTACAGACTAGAAGTGGCTTTGTAATGTAATCATTTCTGATGTTTTAATTTTGTATTGTGTCTATTGGGCTCTAAAACGGGCTTTTCTTGTTTGTTGTCCCCGTGTTTTTCCAGTCGCCCGTTTGGTGCTCATCCCCGTCCGCGCCCAAAATTCATGCACATTTTATAACAATGAAACATAAATAATAATTTCATGCAAACCTTCAACAAATATGAAATAGAGGAAACATATTGTTTTTTTCTAGGGTTTTACAAAAACATTGTGTATGCACATATATGTATATGCGTTTAGCTCTGATATTCCAAGCTTGTTCGCAAGCAGAGGGCAGAGAAACTGAATTACATGTATTCTATTTGTGTCATTTCAAGCCTAGTACGGATATTGAAGGACGTTGATACTGTGAAAAGGTTTGTGATTTGAACATGACTGTAGTGGATGGCATATTGCTAGTGTCAATAATTATTTCGGTATTTCTAAATCCACAGGGTAATGACACAGGCCAGTAAGGGACAATTTTGAAATTTGCTTGAAAAAACTGTACGCACACTCTTCATTTCATTACCGTAGCTTCAAAAACAAGAGTTATTACCTGACCAATCTGAGCTCACGGTCGGGATTGTGCTTTCTCCGGCTTTGTTTTGACCTCAAGTTTACATTTATGGTAGAACCAAGCTAACAAGATATTATCTTATTTTTCCCGGATTTTACCATTGAAGTACGAAGTTGACTAACCGGGTACTATGATATAAAAATGAAGATCTGGGGGAAATGATTTCAAATTGTGTTAGCTTGTTTCTTAACTGAATGTGAAAAGAACAAAACAAAGCCGGAAAAGGCATAATCCCGACCGCGAGCTCCTATGATCTAGTGTTTGACGCGACGCGACGTGAACCTTGACCTAGAGTTCATCGAGACAAACTGCATCACCAATTTTCATGATGATTAAGTACAAAGTGTGGCTGACAAGTTTTCACAAGATTTCTCTGATTTGACATGGCGATCTAGTTCTTGGCCCCGTATGACCTAGTTTTGAGCTTTGATTAAAAATCGTCAAGACAAACATTCAGGAAAACTTTAAGGATAACTGTGGATCAAATGTGTCCTCTAGAGTGATCACAAGGTTTTTCTATTATTTCAACTGGTGACCTAGATTTCTACTTTAGTTTCGAACTTGTCCTAGAGATCATCTAGATAAAAATTCTGAATAATTTTCAGGATGATTAAACTCATATCACCTCTATAACGTTTTCTTTGATATTAAGTACTACATTTTGAGCGCAGTATAATTGCAAGTCCATTTACAAATTTGCAATCTGAAACACAAGTTTGCGAGAATTGCAGGTCAGTTTTAATTTCCTTGACATTGACCTCAATCTTTTGTTCACTTTTCACCGTCTTGGATTTCAGGAGTCAAGTCTCTTTTTATTGAAATTACATGGAAACTTTCATTTAAAACAATTACCTTCCGCAATAAAGTGATACATTGTAGTATAATAGCGTCAATAAATAAAATGTGTATAGGCTCTTGGTTGGCTTGTGGGAATGGGAGGCGCGCTGTCTTTCAAAACAGACTAAAAATAGCCGTAAATAAGTGCAATGAAACCGTTATAGCGTCCTAGCCAATTAAGATTGTATATGACCAAAGAAGCCAGTGGCAAAAGACGATTTAAGACATGACATATTTACACTCCCTTTTATTATTTTCGTTCTTGATTTTTTCAAAACCGTTTCATAAAGCCTCTTTATTATGATTTAGAATCGACAATTATCATTTGAAAGAGGCGACAAAAGTAAACACATTTTGAAGGTTTGGAAAGTAAATATGATCTGATAATCTGCTATACATTCTTTCACAGTTACAAATCGTACCTGGTTTTGAAAAAAGGTCAATCTCAGAGAATAAGGGACCAGAAGAGAGGTGAAAGCAAATACGAAAACGTATCCACGTAATATTTATGTACATGCTTTGAAAGGGTTTGAAATCTTTGAAAAAGGTTTAATTCTTTGAAAGGGTTGAAATCTTTGAAAAAGGTTTAATTCTTGAAAGGGTTAACTTCTCTGCTTGAGATAATGTTTATTATAAGCAAATGCATCGCCAAAATTATCAGTTAAAGTTATTTTGATTTAAATATGTTATCTAAAGCATTGACACGGAATAAATGCGTGTGAACCTGTACAGTTAAACATGATCGGCGTGTTTAACGCAGTTGTTTCTCCAAACAAATAGTAAAGGGGGCACAGTATGTAAATTGTATCCTATATGTAATAGTGGAGGCTAAATAAAGAAATTTATACAATATAGAAACCCAAAGGAGAGAGCGCTAGCGACCGACTTGGTTTCTATTCTAGCCTCTAACTGACTTAGTGTTTGCTCTACATAAAGTCTTTATTTTCTAAACTACATTTTATGACCTTATGCTCAAACAGGTCTATAGAGTCTCGCTCTTTCAAGATAGAGTGATACATAAAATAACCTGTCAGAAGTTTATAGCAAATAGACAGGGAACATTTTAAATGTTTAGATATTTTCATTGGACAAAAATGTAGGGCAAACACTAAAAATAGGTATTATTGTTTTGAATAAATACTGTATGCCTACTTCCGCGAGAGGGAAAGGACGTGTTTTTTATGAAGCAATAGTTCACAGTAACATTATCACGCCATACCATTTATGTAGTTCTTGATGTTATTATTTTGCTCACTGAAAGACATTTTGCCGCGTCTTTGATGTTTTGCATCAGTATAATTCTTGTTACATAACTGGGACAACTTTTGCTGTGGTAATGATAATTAGCCAGTGCAGGGAGCATCTATTATCACAATAACACAGCTGATGATATACACGTCATTGGCAGCGTGATCTAGCCATGTTCAGTTGTGGCATAATATTGTCTCTTAATCGTGCACTTGTAATGCAATTATTAAACAGGTGAGGACAGTGCTGTTTTGTGCTTTGTTTATGAAAGCTTAGGCCCAAACCTTCATGCATTTCCGTACTTAAAAACGTAGGTCAAAACCTACTTAATAATGCATGGGTCTGAATCTGTATTTATTCCAATACTGAGAAAATTTCCGGCATTTTTCCGGACTGGTATGTATACTGATCCTTAGAAAGCATGAGTCCGGACAGGTTAGTATACACATACGAAGGGCGGTCGAAAAATAGGTGGACTTTTCTCGGACTAAGAAAGCATGGGTCCAAACTGGTATGTATGCCTAAAAGTCGAAGTGGTATATACAATGTACATCAAAAGGTCAATTGCCTAACATTTCTGTTTAAAATGGCATCATAATTATGGTGGCGAAAAGCAAAACTTTTCGTGAAAAGTAAAAACCTTTAGTAAAAGTAAAAACGTTCTCGCAAAACTTTTTCATGAAATCTTTTTAAAACTTATACTTTACATCTTATATTTCTGTCCAAATGACACCTTAAACTGAGAACAATCCCGATAAAAATGTTATAGTTGGTTATGTTATGCAGAAATATGCCACCTTAGTATCATATGTTTAAAATATCAACTTAAAATTACAATGTTCAGTCGAAACAACAAACAATTCATTGAACGGAACTCCGCGTTCCAAGCTTCCTCGGGCAGCGTTGCTCCAGGTTCAATGTTAGTCGTTCAAAACATGCTCCGTCGTTCAAGATAGTCATTTGTTCTCATTCGTACAAGTTAAAACGTTCCTATCTTCGTCAATCCTGAGGCGATTAACCTGACATTTCACGGTATTATCCAGGAAGGTTCAGATTTTAGGAAAGCATGCCAAAACACTACATTATTCGTAAAACTGATATATGATTAGGCTCTTAAAGCCTGTGTAGGTTACCTGTGCATAGAGACACCTAATATTATAACCAAACCAAAGAAAATTCTACACCGCCTGTTCCGGTAACCATAAATAGCTGCTCCAAGTATGTGCGTGAAGTTAGCTGCCAGTTGCCGGTTGCCAATTCAATGCCGATTCATTTGGCAACTGGCAGCCAAATTAACATTCTTGTTGCTTGCCAATTCGTCTTCACTTGCAAATATAAACCAAATACCAAGTTCTTAAACCACACGAATAGGAAACTGGCAACTGACAGCCAGATGCCAATTCGATTTCTATGTAAAAAAAATGAATATAAGTTGAATTGGAAACTGGCAACTGACACCCAAGTTCATTTTCATGATGCCAATTCAACTTTCACTTGCATAAAAACAAAAATAATATCAAACAGGGAATGCCACATGCCAAAAACGCAGCCTCCCCAAAACGAGCCCCACAGCACCCAGAAGCGCACACCACCAACACACACACACACACACAACCACAAGCTAATTTGTTTAACCTCACGAATTGGCAACTGTCAACTGTCTGTAATTGTGAATAAAAAGTGAATTGGCAACTGGCGGCCAAATGCCAATTCGTTCAACCTCGGAAATTGGCAACTGGCAACCAGATGCCAATTTGATTTTTATGTAAAGTCTAAACAAAAGGTTAGTTGAAAACTGGCAACAAACTTCATACTCCAGATGCTCCAGCTGCCAATTTAACTTTCACTTGCATAGAGCTAATTCGATCAACCTAACGAATTGCCAACTGATAACTGGCAACCAGATGCAAATTCGTTTCTTATTTAAAGTTCTGATTATATGGTTATTTGGCAACTGGCTTCATACTCCAGATGCCAATTCAACTTTCACTTGTAAATAGCCAATTCCTTTAACCTCACGAATTGGCAACTGGCAATTGGCACCAGATGCCAATTCGACGTGACTGCGTTTTTGGTACGTGGCATTCCCTGTTTGATATTATTTTTGTTTTTTTGAGTCAAGAATAGTTTATAAATAAAGTGAAATGGCAACTTGCAACTGGCAGACAGATGCCATACGTTCGATTTCGCGAATTGGCAATTGGCATCCTCACGAATTAGCAACTTTTTATTAACAAAAGATGACTTAATTCGAATTGGCATCTGGCTGTCAGTTGCTTATTCGTGAGGTTGAACGAATTTGCTATTTGCAGTATAAGTTGATTGCTAGTTGCCAATGACATGTAACATTTTAATCAGAATTTTACATAAAATTCGATTTGGCATCTGGCTGCCAGTTGTCAATTTGCGAGGTTGAACGAATTTGCATCTGGCTGCCAGTTCCCAATTCACGTTTTATTCACAATTACAGACTAAAGTCAAATTGGAATATGACAGCCAGTTGCAAGTTGCCAATTCGTGATGTTGAACAAAATGGATCTTTGGAAGGTTAAGTTGAATTGGCGTCTTGAGTATGAAGGTGGTTGCCAGTTGCCAATTTACCTTTTATTAGATTTACATAAACTTCCGAATTGGCATCTGGCTGCCAGTTGCCATTTGCCAATTCGCGAGTATAAACGAATCGGCATCTGAATGCCAGTTACAAGTTGCCAATTCACTTTTTATTCATAAAAACAGACATAAGTCGAATTGGAGTCTGGCGGCCAGTTGCCATTTCATGATGTTGAACGAATTGGCTATTTAAAAGTGAATGTTAAATTGGCATCTAGAGTATGGAGTTGGTTGCCTGCCAGTTGCCAATTAGCCTTATAATCAAAGTTTTACATGAAGAACCGAATTGGCATCTGGCTACCAGTTGCCACTTACCATTTGGCGAGGTTGAACGAATTGGCATCCAGCTACCAGTTACCAGTTGCCAATTCTCTTTTTATTCATAATACAGACACACGACAGACACAAGTCGAATTGGCATCTGGCTGCCAGTTGCCAATTCGTGAGACTGAACCAATTTCTTTTTGTAAGTGAATGTTTATTGGCATCTGGAATATGAAGTTGGTTGCCAGTTGCAAGTTGCCAATTCACTTTTTATTCAGATTTTTGCATAACAATCGAATTGACATCTGGTTGCCAATTGCCATTTGCCGATTAGCGAGTTTGAACGAGCTGGCAACTTCCTGCCAGTTGCCATTTCACTTTTTTACAATTACAAATAGAATTCGAAATGACACCTGGCTGCCAGTTGCCTATTCGTGAGATTCAACCAATTTGCTATTTGCAAATTAAAGTTGTACTGGCATCTGGAGTATGGCGTTGGTTGCCAGTTACCAATTTACGTTTTAATCATAACACTCGAATTTGCATCTGGCTGCCAGTTGCCAGTTGCCAAATCATGAGGTTGAAAGAATAGGCAATTTGCAAATGAAAGTTGAATTAGCAACTGGAATATGAAGCTGGTTGCCAGTTGCCAGTTGACAGTTGCCAATTAAACTTTTATTCAGATTTTAACATAAAATGCGAATTGGCATCTGGCTTCCAGTTGCCGGTTCGTGTGATTAACAGCTTACAAGTGAAGACGAATTGGCAACAAGAGTGTGAAATTGGCTACCAGTTGCCAGTTTAATCGGCATTGTATTGGCAACCGGCAACTGGCAGCTAACTTAACGCACATGCTCCAAGTCCAAGATAAGCCGTAAGATCATCAATGTGAAGCTTTGACTTAAACGTTCTTTCCGTGACCCAGTAAACTTAGAGTACAAACACGATGAAGTTAAAGTCGTTGATTTATACCTGTAATAAATACCCTTTGGTAAAATACAGCGTTTACTTATTGTTCTAACCAGCGTTTCACAGCGACCAGTGAATAAGTATGTAGGACCTACTTTTACCCTCTTTGTTCAAAAGATTTTTACACCGGTCAATGAATAAATAACGTTGAAATTATATTTCAACGACGCATTTGATTTTCTTCTTTTGTGTTTTTTTTCAACATAACCTTTTATAACAAACATGGTTAAAATATAACTGTTTACTTATACTTCGATTTTGTTGACGTTCCAGTTTTCAAAGTCTTTCTGTCATTATTGATTTTTACAAAATTTGCAAATATACTGTAATATTATTTAGTAAAGTGTAAATTAATTTATGTTTACAAAAGGTTATGTCCTAGTTCTTAAACTGCCATTAAGTAACTTTGAAACAGTACACCTGCTTAACATTTACGGTAAAATAAAAAAAGAATAGAACGGGAGTAAAAACTAGTACATGTGCTCAAAACTGAACTATAACTTACACTCTTTCTCCCTGCTATATCTACAGTATACAAGAAGCGCAGTGTAACAAGTGTTCCTTTTATTACTGTCACAAATAACACTGTTTCTATAACGACACTGTTGCTAACTATAGTATAATTTATATTCCTGTTTCTCGTGATGGCACTGGTACCTTGCCACCAAAATCAATCAATACTGAACTACTAATACTTGTACTAATACAGTAAACCCTTCTATTAGACCACCCCGATTTCGCAACCACCCCGATAATAGTATCGATATTTTTCAGAGCGCTGTTTGTTTCTATATAATTCATTGGTGGCAAACTCCGATTATAAAGATCACCCTGTTTTTCAGTAATAAGACCACTTATTAAAGTCCCATTACATTAATTATGTGCTATGTGAACCTCTTTAATGTGACTGTAGGCTTTCTATCACCTTAACTGATCTGTTAGTGTCCTCTTTAAATGTTTGATTTAAGTTAAGGTAAAATGTTGCTGTGGTTTACGGAAAAAGCTCTAGAAATATAATTTATGACGTGTTTTAAAAACTTTAGAAATACAACATGTATACTGGGTCCTATAATATTGGGACCTAGGTGTATATAATATATATATATCGTGAATTTGAAAATTAAATGTTCAAGCAAACATACACCTGTTCAAGTCCAGGTGAAAAATTGTTATATTTCTTCAGAAAAACTACTGAAATATATTTAAGAACATAAAGAACGCAACCAAGGATTGTTGTAACAGCAAGTGTAATTCAAGAACACCATGCAAAGAGAGTAATTTTATTCACTGCTCAAAATCAGTGACTTACTAGAAAGGTTGAGTTTTTAAAGTTGTTAAGTATGTAAAAAAGTACATGTTTAAATGTGTTTGTCATGTTACAAATAAATGACAATTTTAAACTTAGTTTGCTTTGAAACTGAACTTTCTATTACGATCTTTCACCAGACTCTGAAAGTCGATGGTTAAGAGTAACTACATGTACTTGGCTAAAATTTTGATGAGTAAGATTTTTATTCATTTCTTATGTATTTATTTATTATAATTGTGAGGCGTAAGGTTGAACATTCAAAACTCATACTTCTGATAATTACAATAGTTGAAGTATCAAAATAAGCGTCAAACGAAAGCCCTGTCTGAGAATGAAGTGCCAATGGTGAGTTTTTAGTTTTGTATGCCTTATTGTACGAGACCACATTCTATCATCATCGTATAACACCCCGCTGTTAAGACCACTTTCATATAATCCCATAGGTGGTCTTATTACATGAGTTTTACTGTACCTGTACTTCCTAAACTGAATAGAACAGAACTGAACTTTATTTAAACCTACCATTGCTGCCTCAAGTTGTTGTTGCTGTTGTTGTTGTTGTATAGTAGTAGTTGACTAAGAAGCATAAGATCCAATTCGAGATTCGTGACTTTTATCAATCAGATGCGTATCCTATACAAACTCAATGTGTGCGAAATCCGGAACAATCAACGTTAAAGCGTACAAAGAGCGAATTTTATACATTTGTGTTATAGCTTTGGCAGAGGTGCAAATTTAATACCAATTTAAATTTTGTACGTGTGTCTTCACGGTCCAATAATTACTCCTTTAATCGGTGTGTTTATAACAGCCGGGTGGGCAATAATCCGATCAGTTAAACCTTTTATTTTGAAAGCATATTGAAAATGGATTACCTTTCTCTTTACGTCTTTACGTTTTTTGCTTTTCTGGGTTTTGTGTATACTCAAGATCCGAGTGTTTCCAGTAAATTGGGTGACATTATTGGGAAAACAACAACTTTACCATTCGATATACTGCCATACAAAAATGTACACGAATACCTTGGAATTCCATTTGCGGAGCCGCCTACTGGCGAACGGAGATTTCGCAAACCTGAGCCTAAGACATATTTAGGTTCATCGTTCTACGCACAAAGTCATGGTGCAGCTTGTCCACAGATTGCCAGTACAAATGAAGGGTTCGAGCAGAACGAGAATTGTCTATTCCTTAACGTGTATGTACCCGAGCGACCCGCTGATGAGGCGTCTGGACATGCTGTGATCATATGGATCTATGGAGGGGGGTTCCAAGAGGGAGCCGCAAACTTCTATGAAGGAGCTTTAATGGCTTTAGCTGGAAACGTTATCGTGGTGACGATCAACTACAGGGTGGGTGCGTTCGGATTCCTCAGTACTGGCGATGACAATGCCCCGGGTAATTTTGGTCTCTGGGATCAACATCTTGCTATTCAATGGGTCCATGATTACATCGGAGATTTTGGAGGAGATAACCAAAGAGTAACAATAGCTGGGGAATCTGCTGGCGCCATGAGCGTTATTCAACAGGCACTTACTCCAGATAATCATGGACTTTTTCAAAGGATTATAGCACAGAGTGGAAGTATGTCCGTGACAGCTTTTGACCTTGAACGAGATGGAATGAAAGACACATTAGTCTTAGCAGATCGACTTGGGTGTCCAACTTCGATGGACGAACTAATGGACTGCTTAAGAGAGAAAAGTGTGGACGAATACTTGACGTCATTAAAAGAGCTTAGCACGAATGTTAATTTGTACCAATAGTTGATGACTCTTTTATAAAAGTAAATCCTCAGCATATTTCAAAGATATCAGAAAAACGAACTCTTGAAGAAGTCGAATTCTTCCGGTCGCTTGATATTTTGACTGGTTTCAATGCTTACGAAGGGGCCTACATGTTGCAATTTTTTGTGGATCCAAATCAGATCGAAACCTGGAAGCCTACACGCGAGGAAATGCGAATGTACCTACCAATATTATTACAAAGCATATATCGTCGGGAATTTAAGGACGAACTTATGAAAGTAGTTGAGGCTCAGTACACAAACTGGACAAACCCTGATCACTACGAGTCTATACGTCTGCAAATCACTAAACTGGCAGGGGACGGGATGTTCGTCGTACCGGCACTAGAAATGGCCGACCTTCACAAGAAGTCGTCTGCTTCCCGAAACTACATGTATAACTTCACGCCATTGCCATCTGTACGTGCAATACCCACCGCCAGCTGGGTTCCCGGAGCAAATCACGCAGATGAACTTCTCTTTATGTTTGGAGGAATAGGAGTGCTTGGTGTTGGCGAAGACAATGCCTGGGAAGTCGAGCTGATCACTAAGATGATGACATACTGGACAAACTTTGTGAAGTCAGGGTAAGAATATCATATGAAATAATAAATTGTATGCATTTAGATCTGCAGCAATTTTAATCCTGTCAGTTATGATTTTTATCAAAAGATTTACAATTCCCAATGTACCGTTGTATTATAATCTAAATTAATAAGTTTATACACGGTTCACTGAAACTTGTGTTTTATCGTATACCTATCAGAAATACTTAATCCTGATTGCCAGTAGCGATCACGTGGTACGTTTAGACATGCGCGGATTTCAAGACGTCATTTCTGTTATCGTATTTTCACATGCAAGTAATTTTACTACTTTCATGAGGTGTACGATGTAATAATTTTAGACTACCGTTGTTCTTGTATCTGTTAAAAAGTGATATTGACCGAGAACGAATATTATTCTATAACCATGTATAATCATACATGTATATATATGGTCAGCGGGTATGAACCCCATGATATCACATTTTTGTATACCTTTTTATTTTCTTGTTATATAGACGACTATAGAGACAGTGAATACGACTCACTTGACAATTAAATTGTGTAGGTTGGTCGTCTGTTCACCTAGGTCCGCTAGATAAAAGCTTCTGGGCACGAAACATTTTGCAATAATTCGTTATTGTTTCAAGACGATATTCCTCATATAAATATAATCCGTAAAGTGGTACAAAATTACAACACATTTAAAACTACTTTCATTTATAGATTGTTCGTTATATTCTGTCTCTCCGTAAAATTTAAACTTAACTGTGTTTTTTCTACAGTGATCCAAACTCACCAGAGCCAATGTCACCATACTGGCCGGAATACACCGTTGACACGGGAAATCATATTGTGTTGGAGAAATCTATGTCTGATGCTTCGGTCAAGCAATATCTTTATGCTAAAGAGTTTAACTTCTGGATGTCGGTATTTCCGGATTTAGTTGAAGCTATGGAAGGGAAAGGAAATGGCGATTGGTGTGATGATCATACAAGTGCTGCTGCTAGTTTAAACTTTGCTTTTGCAAAGGTTATTGTACCAGTAATGATTATGTCTTTATTTTCCATATTTTAGATGTCTACATCAAAGAAAATATACATGTAACATAACACTGAACATTAAAAAACGTTTAGTTTATTACATTGTATTCTAAACGCATATGGGATTTTGTTTATTTTCATGATTTCACATTTTTATGACAAGTAAGAACATACTTCGGAAAATAAATTCAAACTTGACTGGTATTTGTGTTTACTTGTATATTTCGAATTTGTTTCTGTGCTTCAACTAGTACATAATACCTACTGCATTATGATCCGTAGAAGTTAGTTAAACAAAACTATTCAGTCTGAACAATAGCGTGTGCTATAATGGTGTCATTACACTTATTAACGGGACATAGTTAAGTGGCCAATTTTAATCTGTTATGAAATACTGTCATGGATAAAAGTCAGCCTGGCCTTTTTAAATCAGACATTTTAATATACGAAAGTCATGAGCAAAGAAAATACCTACATTGAAACATTGAAACATTCATGTCACTGTAATTTTACATTCTTGTTAGCAGTAATTGTCTAAATTTTGCGGAACCCAAGTATGAAATATTTATAAACAGTCAATACAATCCCTTTAGATGTAAACCGGCACCCATTGTTTCAATTCTGTTCCCATTATATGGTTAAATATATGTAATTTTCACTCGTTCACATGTTATAACAAAATGCACGTTTTGTAATCTGTGTATATAAATAAAGGTACTGTTCTGATCTGTTCTGTTAGAATTTCGACATATAAAAGAGGCACTTCCTACATCTAGCAGATTATTTTCAATTTCAAAGAAGAACCTATGCCGAAAATACCCCATTTTATCACAATTAATCAATTTAGAGGATTTCTGTTATAAATCGCATCCACCCCTTAATTGTACAACAATAACTCTACATAGATTATTGAATGATTTACGGTACTGCGGTAGATTTTAAACCGCTGATTTTATCGATAATGACTTGGGATGCATAGCTGAAGCATTTAGGTTAAAAACAAAAATAATATCAAACAGGGAATGCCACATACCAAAAACGCAGCCTCCCAAACGCCCCAAGCCCAGGTGCACACCACCAACACACACACACACACACACACACACACACACACACACACACACCACACCCACAACACACCACACACACACTACACACAACATACACCACCACACCCTAGCCAAAGCAAACACCGAGGACAAAACAAACAATTAAAGGAGCACACCTGCGACACCTCCCCCCCCCCCCCCCCCCCCCCCCCCCCCCCCCCCCCCCCACCCGCCCCCCGCAATGGAACAAAAGGCATGGTGTGTAAAACAAAAGCGTGTATAAATATATAAAAAGAAACCCTTGAGAACCAAAAACGTATGACTCATGCCTTTGCAGAAGGCAGATCACCAAGAGAAACACCCTTAACGCCCGACGAAACAGGCAGAGGACGAAATCAAACCTTTCAGTCCCAGGGACTTAAATGCCCATCACGGCCTTTCCGAGACAATAAAGGCTAGCAATAAGTTACAATACTTCCATAGATTATATTATTTATGATTTGGAGATAACATCAGTTATAGGGTATGTCCCTTTAAGAGGAAATAGAAACATTTCGACATATTGAGCGGAAATAAAAACAATTCAACATATTGAGCGCAAATTTAAAAAATCGACGTATTGAGCCGAAATAAAAAACATTTTCGACATATTGAAAAGAAATTAAGCCGTCGCAAATATTGTTCTACAGTTTCTCAAATGATGATCCGTTTGATAAGATTACATGGAAATTTTCATTGAAAACGATAGGGTGCATTAAACAATTATGATCGTAATTTCTACCGCAATAAAGTGATAGTACACTGAATCGATTTTCTAAACGTCCATTTTATAAAATTCAGTTATAAGAAAAGTATTTTGTGTAATGACTTAAAATTAAGAACTCCAGAGTTATATGTACTGCTATATCGAACTTTACCAAAAACATGACATTTTACTGTCACAGTTGACCGCACAAGACGATGACTACGATTTACGACTTTTGGCACGAGGATCACGCGTATCGTAAATTTAGCGCTAAATATTATTTCTATGCAATAAACGTAGAATGTCCAACCCGTAAGACAAAAAGATGGCAAGAACGACCATTGAATAGCGGGCTAGAGCCGTCGGCATTATTGGTGCTGGGACCTCGCGTCGGCAGGAATCACTACTTTTGTTAATTAATTGATCAATTTGACAGAATGTGAGAAATAATATTAAATATTATCATATATTGAATATACTGTATTGTTATTTTTAAATCAAACATGAAGTGGACGTTTAGAAATTCTGTTCAGTGATTTTTTTCTCACATTCTGTCGAAATTGATAGATTAATTTACAAAATCAGTAAATCGAGGTAATTCCGACGGCTCTAGCCCGCTATTCAGTGGTCATTCTTGCCATCTTTCTTGTTTCTCGAGTTGGATAGTCTACGTTTATTGCATTGAAATAACATTTAGCGCTTTTCACGATACACGTGATCCACGTGCCAAAAGTCGTAAATCGTAGTCATGTTTTTGGTAAAAGTACTGTCAGTCCTTTGATTATAAAACGTTACTGGTTACTGAGAAGAGAATTTGCAAGAAAGGTATTGCAGCTTTTTAAATGTTTATGTGTCAAAAATGTAGTGAAATGTATCAAGTTTAAAACGATTTTCTATCTGCGTTAGTTGATTCTGGTACAGTTTAAAGGCATTTTAAGTTCTGATTCTTATATTTTTAGTTGACAAACTATTTTCTAAACCAATGCGATGGCTGCATTTTTTCAAATTAATGGATAGAGAGATACATTACTCGTTAGATATGAGGTAAAAGAGATTCAGAAATTATTCGTGTGCGTGTAGCGTGTCATAAATATGATATACATTCCCTATGATTCAAATTGAGAGCAGCAACCTATTGTGCTTAATCATTACCAAATCTACTTCTGTACTTCTGCAGATGTACATCGAAAAGTACCTAGACATACAGTGGTAGCGTTCACATTTCAGATGCGTAAAGGTTATTTGAACGTTAATTAAGTAACGCGTATTCAAAGAAGATTAATTTTGTCGATTAGTCAAACCAATTTATTGATACATTTTGAGCGCTGTATTATTTCAAGTTCATTTACAAATTTGCATTTGCAAGAATTGCAAACAGTTCTGGTTTCCTTGACATTGACCTCCATCTTTTGTTCGCTTTTTAAGCAGTATATAACTTGGAATTGAACATCTCAGTATTGCTTGCGAAAACTTAATGTACACAACCGTCACACCAGTATTTTCAGTGTTTTGATTTCAAAGAGTAACCAGTTACTAAAAAGAAAATTTGCAAAAACATTGTCTCAGCTTTTAAAATAGTTTCACCTGTCCAACAAACATATCTGAATGTATTTTAATTCAGCATCTTGTCATCAGGTTTAAAACAATTTTCTGCCGGTACTAGTACAGCGTATAGACGGTTGAAATACTAAACTGACAGTTTTTAAGTGCTATGACTACCTTTTAACCGATGTGTTGGCTAAATTTTCCAATCAATCGAATTTCTAATTGATGAAGACGGTCTTACATTTCAATATTAGGCGTAAATGCTTCAGAAATAATTTTTTGAGTGTCGCGTGTCAATAATATGTTCTAAATGTGAGAGGTCATGACCTCTTAATCTAGTACAAAAATGCTTACTGCGGGGTATCTTAAGATAAACATCGAGGAGGTAGAAGACATAAAGCGGGGTAAGTGGTTGTGTTAATGGTGACCACTTCACACTCCAGAGGATTTTGTTACGATTCAAATTATTTCATGGGAATAAACTTTATGTAAGCGAGGTCAAGTTTGTCAATATTTATTTTAAGTCACGTTTATTTTATATAAGTTTACCTAAATGAATTCTTTCAAAGCGTCTCCGTTACAGGTCATGGGTTTACCATAGTTGACACTTAATACATGTATTACGTTTATACCTTCGTGATTGGAAAAAATATTTATTAATAGAAGAAAGCGAATCTAGTTTAAGACAAGATGGCGGTCAGCTGTATGACAATTCTGGTATTTCTGACATTTAATTACCTTTCTGATTCACAAATAATTAATACGGAAATTGGAGAAATTGTCGGACATCAAGTAATTGTGGATATTGATGGAAAGGAATATAATGTAAGCGAGTACCTTGGTATACCTTATGCCAAACCACCGACAGGAGAACTGAGATTTAGAAAACCGCAAAAGATAGGATATGTTGGTACATACTTCGCCAACAGTTTCGGGGCAAGCTGTCCACAGCTTGTAGCAGGACTTTTGCCTGGAAATATTTCCCTCCAATCGGAAGATTGCCTGACTCTGAACGTGTTTGTTCCAAACAAACCATCTGTTAAACCTACCGCAGGTCATGCCGTAGTCGTGTGGATTCATGGAGGCGGGTTTATGGAAGGGTCTTCAGACAAATATAATGCGACATTTTTAGCTACGTATGGTAATGTAATCGTCGTCACTGTGAACTACCGACTTAATGTATTTGGTTTTCTTAGTACTAGTGATGAAAATGCTCCGGGCAACTTCGGACTTTGGGATCAAAGAATGGCTTTTCAATGGGTTCAGGAGAATATAGGGTATTTTGGAGGAGATAAGGACAGGGTAACAATTAGCGGGGTTTCTGCTGGAGCGGTTAGCTGCATGCTACAAGGACTGGTTCCAGATAAAAACCCCTTGTTTCAAAGAATCATTGCAGAGAGCGGTAGCCCTACAACGTATGAAGTTGACAGAAACGGACTTCGTGATGTTTGGATGTTGGCAAGAGAGGTCGGCTGCCCGACTGAGCCGACAGAGGACTTACTATCATGTTTGAGAAATCTAAGCTCAGGGGACATTTTGGCGGCTGTGAGCAGCGCTCGACTCTTTAACTTTGTTCCAATTTTGGACAAGAAACTGATGACTGTTGATGCTCGTTCCTTATTCCATATGTCAGAAATGAATGTCCCAGATGAAGTAACTTTCTTCAGATCTTTAGACGTTTTAAGTGGCTTTAACTCGCATGATGGAGTACTGAGGTGGTTAGTTACTATGAATCCTTTTATGCTCGAGTACTTTCAACCGACCAAAACTGACATGGAAAATATTGTAAGAAGAACTCTTGCGTCTTCTACGAAAGACCTTCCCGAAGAAATATTGGCATTGGTAAATGCAGAGTATATCAACTGGGAAAATCCACATAACAGCACAGAAATTCGCTCAGAACTTACCAAGATGCTGGGCGACATATCGTTTGGTGTACCTGCCGTTGAAATGGCACAGATTCATAAGAGATCGACAGTTTCCTCCAGAAATTTTATGTACTTTTTTACACCGAATCCAACTGTACATAATTTGCAAAACACACCCACCTGGATTCAAGGGGCTAGTCACACCGACGAGGTCCCATTTGTGTTTGGGATCGAGAGACATCTACCGGACACGGATCCAAACAGAAGCTGGCAGATTCAACTCTCACGAAAGATGATTACGTTTTGGTCAAACTTTGCGAAGACAGGGTAAGATATATCTCTTTTTATGTCCCTAAAGTTTGTTGAAACCGCTGCGTCCGTCCGACCCTCTGTCTGTCTGTCCGTCCGTCCGTCCGTCAGTCCTTGAGTCCAACATTACATTTTATGTGACCAGGCTGTAACTTTTTCATACATGAAGAGGTTTACAAATTATATCGCACAAATGTTTACCACATCAACACGACGTGATGCATGCAAGACACACGGCCCTTCCTCAAAGGTAAATGTCACACTTTAGCAGAGTTTAAAGGTAACAAATCCTATAAACATGTACATGTATTTGCACACATTCGTGTCCGGGCTGAAATTTTGTCACGCTTGAAGGGATTTTCAAATCACGTGGTACTCAAGTTCAGTACATGAAAATGGCGTGTCGCGTGCAAGACACACGTCCTTACCTTAAAGGTGAAAGTCAGACTAAGAGTTTAAATGTAATAGAATTATACTGTATACATTGTAAATATGCCATGCATGGAAAAATTTGAAACTACATAGCACACTTGTTTAGGATGGAGACGGAATATCACACGCGAGTCCGGCTTAAGTGGTAAATTACATAACAAATCACAAAAAAGCCTGACTTATCTGTATTAAGAAGCCTTCTGTTTAAAGGGGCATGCCCGACAACTAGCAGATTATTTTATTAAAATGTTAGAAATATGCTCAGTGTATTTAAAATGATAGGAAAATGATATCCAGATATCACAGTGATGAGCCTATGGGAAAAAATCAGATCTAAACGTGAACACAGAGTCGATATTTTAGCAACATATGGGAGGAAGTACACGCGGTTGGCACCATCTCCTGAAAGTCTGCGAGGGTCATTGAAGATGTAATAGACCAATGAAAACAGATTGAAACTGTGTATGTGATACAATGTTTATTGGTGCTCACTTAGAAGTCTAGGAGTCTTCCTGAAAATGTACTAGACATGTGCGAATGCCTTCAGACAATTTAAGGCCTTTGCACGTGCGTGCGACACTTTCAGAAGGACTTGCATACTTCCAAGAGGCGGCGCCAAACGAGACATTCAGTAGGTGGCGCCAAGCGAATTAGTCCTGCCAAAGACATCACTTACTTAGAAGTTTCAATCCATTTTCACTGGTCTGCATCACTTTCAGGACGACTTGCAGACTTCCAGGATATAGTGCCAACCACGTGCTTCCTCCAATAATTATTCATGGACTGTCTTAAAGCATTTGCACAGGTCTGCGATTCTTTCAGGATGATTTACAAACTTTCAGGAGACAATGCCAAATGAGTGCAAAACTTTGGTATCATTAAACTCTTCCGTCGGTTTACTCGTGAATACTGCTTGGTATTGTAATAATATTTCTAGAGAAATGCATGGGCATGTAGGTCCTTTATTGCTATCTAAGCCTGTAAACGTTGACTGTTCAGAGAGACTCATAATTCCGTTAAACCAACGACAAATCTTCATCACCTGTGTGAGTTACTAAAATATTAGCTCAGTGTTCGCGCTGCCGTCTGAGTTCACTGCTTTAGGATCATGTCACTTATGTGCACAAGAAGCCAATGTAGCAACCTGTGATAAATAGCTATCCACCTAAAAATTGTAAAACAACAGTTAATGAAGTTTTAATGGTACTACATCACAGTTTCTGAAGGTTTAACGGTACTACACCACATTTTATGAAGGTTAAATGGTACTACACCACATTTTATGAGGGTTAAATTGTACTACACGACAGTTTATGAAGGTTTAATGGTACTACACCGCAGCTTATGAAAGTTAAATGGTACTACACCGCAGCTTATGAAGGTTAAATGGTATTACACCACATTTTGTTTTAAAAATTGTACCGATTATTACAGCAATTTTTAGCCGAAATTTTAACGTTTGTTGACGATTCTTTCAATTAATGTACATTTTGTATTACGTAATTACAGTTTTATACTATTCAAAATTACATCCAGTTTAATGGTGTGTCTCTTTAAATGATTAGTTTTAATTTAAAAGGATATACCCTATAACTGATGTCAAACTAAATAACCTCCAAAACATAAAAAATAGAATCTTTGGAAGTATTGCAACTTTACCTAAAAGTTTTAGCTATGCATTCCCAGTCATCGTTGATAAAATCAAGGGTTTAAAATATACTGGTATACCGTAAACCAATCAATACTTTACGTAGAATTGTTGTTGTACAATTAATGGGTGGATGCGATTTATTACAGAAAACCTTTATAATGATTGATTGTGGTAAAATGAGGCATTTGTCGCTTCTTTGAAATTGTTTTTATTTATAATTTTACGTCCATTGAACACATAATCCATGTTTTGAGAATATTAGGAGTGCCACTTTAATGAACTGTATTATATACTGTAAGTACTTTTATTTACTTTACTTTTATACTAAAAAAGCAAAATATAGCTAGGGTCCGTATGTTCTATAAGATACAGACCCTGAAGCAAAATACGAAAACGTATTGAAAAGATTACAGTGGTGTAAATGTCAATATAAGACTTACACCTCAAACAAGTCTGAATCATTTTCCAATTAACAAGTTGCTGCAGATTAGTGATGTTGCTTTAGAATGACTGAAGGTAAACTTTTACCGAAACTGGTGTGGAAGTAAACTTACCAGAACTGGTGTGGAAGTAAACTTACCGAAACTATTGTGGAAGTAAACTTTTACCGAAACTGGTGTGGAAGTAAACTTACCAGAACTGGTGTGGAAGTAAACTTACCGAAACTATTGTGAAAGTAAACTTTTACCGAAACTGGTGTGGAAGAAAACTTACCAGAACTGGTGTGGAAGTAAACTTACCGAAACTACTGTGGAAGTAAACTTTTACCGAAACCGGTGTGTAAAAACAATAATACCAAACGTGGTGCCAAAAAGTTAAAAAGGTTTTCTTGGAACATAATTAAGACATGAAGGACTAAAAAAACACAACTATTTTTACCCCCGTTCGGAGTTAAAAGCAATTTCTTCAATTATGACCAAGTTTTAAGGAACACAACCTATTTTTGTATGGCTACGCTACATGGTTAATAAAGTACATGTATGCCTATTTAAAAGCTTCGTATGGCCGGACTAAAAATTTCCTGCACAACTAACCAGTATTCATACGATAGCTGATTCCAGCTTTTTTTTCTAGAGATCCTAACTATCCGGAAAGTGTTACACCATACTGGCCGGAATACAACATGGAGTCACAGCATTACATTGAACTTGAAGAGCAGACGACAAATGAATCAGTACATCAGTACCTTTACGCACAAGAAACCAACTTTTGGCTGAACCTGTTTCCAAGCATCACTCAGGCGTTAGACAAAAACGACGTACCCTGTGTAACCGACGCTGCAGCAAGTCCAAGTTACTCTGGCGTCACATTCCTTGTGCAAATTCTTTTTTGTTTTCTTTTGTTGTAAAGTTTAGTTGTAATTGATTCACAGAAAATGCCAAGGTTGTGCAGTTTATTTGACAGTAACATACAACATAAACGAAATACTTTGAAACTTTTCACTTTAATAACTACGATTATCAGCGGTTTTGCTTATATTTTAAGATAGAAAAATGTTCAAGAATTTATACACGTAATAGTAGTCAATAAATTGTAAACAGACAATTGGGTTTATAGCTGAATTTCATTCCCGTTACCAGTACCTATGTTGCCTAATTGTCTCCAGATCTTTTTGATGACTATTCACTTACCTTTTAAAGATGTTATTTTCAGCCTTCTTGAAGATATACAAAAAGGAAAATGGTTCATGTTCCTATGTCTTTTACAGTGCTGTCTCTGCATTCCTATACGAACTTCCCATAACCATTATATTAAAAACTATAGGCAAAATGTCAAACCATTATTTTTTGCTTTTCCTTAACGGTAAAACCTTATGCAATTCATCAAGTTTTGGGACTTTTGAATTAACTTTTTTTGTCTATTATTAAAATACATTTTTGTACGAAAATGAATTTTGAGTGTGTATAGTCCCGGCCGACCGACCCTTGAATTCTCCTCGGGTGAACTCCAAGACCCCGCCCCCTACATGCAGACATGATGGCCCTATATCGTTCACTAGAATATAATGCCAAGACCCCGACTGCAGACTGACCCTATTCGTTCCTAGAATATAACTGCCAAGACCCCGTACATGCAAGACATGATGGCCCTATATCGTTTACTAGAATATAACTGCCAAGACCCCGTACATGCAAGACATGATGGCCCTATATCGTTCACTAGATTATAACTGCCAAGACCCCGTACATGCAAGACATGATGGCCCTATATCGTTCACTAGAATATAACTGCACTTTAGGATATGGAAGTGAAAGCTGTAGAAATATATGCATGATCCCTTAAAACTCAAAAATTGCAAAATAAAGCATAAATATTGTCTATTAGCTTCATTGTGAGAAATGAAGCAAAACACATTACATTCTATGTCATTGGGTGCGAAAGAAAAAAACAATAAGATTGAAACTCGTTTACAAAGTTGCACAAATGGTTAAAATTTCATGACTGTTGCTTCTTATACAAGAAAGTAGGTCAAACTGTCATGGTCAATGTCATCCAAGTTTAATACAAATATTTGTATTCAAGACTGCACACATGGTCCAAATTTCATTGATGTAGCTTCAATTATATTAAACATCTAAACTCGATGCCTTACGGTTTAGAAAATATGTTATAATGTATTTCCTTACTATGTATATAAGTTTAACAAGTGACACCTGGGACATGACCTATTTGGACCTCAGTGGCATATTTTGAACAACCGTGGTAGAAGACCAATAAGCGACGCTACTCACCAATTATCTAAACTCTGGGCTTCATGGTTTTGGACAAGAATATTACAAAGTATGTTAATTCTATATATTAGTCTACATAATATAAGTGAACCCTGGAGCGGCATCAATTTTGACCCCATGGATATAAAAGAGTGTAAGTACACTTTGCATATGCGGATTGGAAATTGGCAGTGGTATGTCCTGTGTACTAGAATATCATCTTATAGTACATGATTGGAGTTCTGTCTTGGGGTAAGTGCATAGCTGTTTTGTGTCTGGCCTTCCCTGGACCCTTATAAAAATATTATAGGATTTCTATTTAGCAAAATGGCAGTCCCCAAAACGAACCCCCCTGCAGCCTACTAGAATATCATCACATACACACACGATTGCACACATGCCCACGCTCACACGCGCATACACTGATCTGTGTACACACACACATACACCACCAACACACACTAGCATACAAAGCAAACACACGAGGACAAAACGAACAATTAAGGTAAGATGCACATACATGCGTTTTCTTTTATATCAGTATTCTTTGAAAGCAAAAGTAACAAACAAGATTGAGCGAAACTGAATTAACTGTATTTCACATGTGTCAGCTGAATCTATAATAAAAACCCATTACACATACGAGCCCTGCATGTATTGAACAATGTCAGGGTGAAAGAAAGAGCCAGGCCATTACCCCTCAACCTGCATTTTAGTCTCCCTGGGCCGCCACAGAAAATCCTACTCATACTTGGGATTCTTTTTCCACAAATTGTTTTTAAAACAGACATGGTGAGCATAACGAACAATAAAAACTGACATGCCTATGAAACTGTAGCACGGAAGTAGAAACCAATGAGCAACTTACAATTTGCCTAATTCAAACAAACATGGTCGGCATAACAAACAATATAATCTGACATAGCCGTGAAAAATGTCTAATCTAACTTGAATGTGGCATTGAAGCAGTACCCTGTTACCTAAATCTGACATGTGTGTGCCATCTAGATTATAAAGAGACATGTCCTTAACGTTAATAACACAATCATTTGAGATGAGTTTGCCATTATTTTGCAATACTTAACCTTTCATCATTGAATTAACTCCTTTTGTATTCGATTAAAGGTCCCAAACCAATGGGAGCGAAGTGCAAATATCTACGTGGGAGCATAGCGGACCAAATAATCACTGTATTTTTTAAAAAAAAGCCTGGTACCTGAGAACTGAACACTTCATCTTTTCAGCAAGACCTTTACCGGTTAGGCCTTCCTGAGCTAAGTCATTTGATATCATCTGGATGTACTGAAGTCCAGCTGCTTGCCTTTGGTCTGCCTTGCTGCCACACCAGCCCAGTAAAAAACGGAGGACTCCATTATCCAAATGTATTTATGGTTATCTGAAAAGTCTTGTGATTTGTTGAAATGATGTTGTTTTTTTTGCAAAATAGTTTGATTAATGAAGATATGACGTGGGGTTCAAGAACAACAACAAAAATGCTGACTAAAAAGCGCTTACGCCGGACAGTAGTTTATGGCATGGGCTGGAATGTACAGAGGGACAGCATTACCCCTTTGATCAGTTTTTGACCAACGAATGAGGACTCTCTAAAGACTCTTCTGCGAGAAGGTATTTCAAAACCCGATTTTTATGGGGATGTGGTTTACAAACTTCGTAAGATTTTGGGTCATGGCAATTTTCCAACTGTATTTGCTAAAATTATAAAACTTTTGTTAAAAGAGGTTACGACCCAACTGTTTTGAGACACACCGCATGTTTGGTGTTCAACCCGTTTACAGTTGGACGCTATGCTTCCCTCTTTGATTGTGTCTGACGGAGAGGGGGGACTCTGTGATGGGCAGTTTTTAAATCCCACTGGGACGAAACTGTTTTGATTTCTGTCCTCTGGCCTGTTTCGTCGGGCCCTTAAGGGTGTTTCTCTTGGTGCTCTGCCTTCTGCAAAGGCTTGAGTACATACTTTTTTTGGTTCTCAAGGTTTGCTTTTTTATTTTTACCGAGCTTTTTGTGTTTTACTCCATGCCTTTTGTTTCCATTGCGTGTGTTAGAGATTCACCTGGCAGGGATTACTTTTTTTTACACTGTCCTGTGACTTTGGAACATGGTGGGGGTAAGAGGAGGTTGGGTGCGCACCAAAACCGGTTTAGCTCCCCAGTGGTGTTTTTGCCACTGACCGTTCCAAGGCGGTGCCCCACTGTGTTCCTTTTTAATTGTTCGTTTTGTCCTCGTGCGTTTGCTTTGTATGCTAGTGTGTGTTGGTAGTGTATTTGTGTGTTCAGGTGTGTGTGTTGTGTCGTGTGCGTGTGCGTGTGCGTGTGCGGTGTGCGGTGTGTGTGTGCCTTTGGTCTGGGGTTCTTTTGGGGGGCTCTTTTTACGTGGCTTCCCTTTTTTTGTTTTTTTGTTCTCATATATGATACTGAGTGTATTAGGTCTTCAAACTGAAGAGTTTTATAATTCGCTGGATTTGAGGTTTTTTAGCTGTGACAATGAACTCTGAAATGTGCAGCAGACCAAAGTATGTTAACGTGAAGGCAGCTTGAAACAGTAACTGCTCATAGTCATTAGTGCACACATACTGTAAGCTATCTATAAGTTTTATCAGCAGCTAAATATTAATCGGAGCATTTTGATCGTTTGAGTGACCGCCATGAACTCGGGTTAGCCCCCATTTAGCTTTATTGACGAGAAAGGATGTGGTTGGATCCGGAAGACCTTTGATTTTGTGGGCGTAACCTAAACCGGCTATGTAAATGGAAACTGTAGCTGCCTTCAGGCCATGCCATGATAAGAAGGCGATGCGCATTGATAAGTCATTTGCAGGCATTGGTCAGTTATCTGGGAGGTTATATTCTGTTCTAAAATTTAATCAGGCCACGTTGATAGGTAGTTTTGGTATTTTGGGAGATGGAATTACTTATAAGGCCATGCGACTTAAATTTCCAAAACTTGGGGTGTTATTCTTGTTGGGCATAATTCTGATTCTGGTGCGGCTATCCTGAACTTGGACCACTGTGAACGAGAAAGAGCATCAGCAATAGGGTTAGCTTTGGAAGGTATGTAACATGCTTTCACCCAAATATTATGTGTAAGTGCAACCCAAACCATATGACGCACCAGGTTGAGTACCTTCTCTGACCTACATGTTTGTGAATTGATAACTTGCACTACTGCTGGATTGACAACATCAGAAAGGACCCGCTGGTTTTCCAAATGATTGGCCCAAGTCATTACCGCCGCAACTACAGGAAATAGCTCGAGCACTGTCATATCCCTAGTCAGACCTGAAACAAACCAACTTTCAGGCCAAAAGCCTTGAGCCCACTGACCAGCAAAATAAATGCTTAGCCTTGAAATACGGACTATGTTAGGCCAAGATGTTTATGCTCGCTAAATAAAAAGTCGTCAAGGTAATGCAGGAGCGCGTTACTAGAAGTAGCCTCCTGTATTGGGACCAGTGTGGAAAGCTTGCGAACTTATCCCAGGTAGCGCAACTAATGGATGACCCAAAAGGTAACATTCTATAAAATCGTTAATGGAGTTGTTTTTCATGCAGGGTAGGAAAGATGATGAATCATCATATAAACACGGTCCTTTTTGGGTACGAGGCCTATTGGTGAGATTTGAAGGGCAGGAAAGGACTTTACGCGAAAAGGACCTCCTATCCGTCCCATCGCTTTTTCATTGTCAATCGTCTGATAAACAATGACTGGTAGTCGTTTGGTACTTGATAAATTAGGGGAATCACGGGGTCTTCGGGGTTCCGAGTATTGTAGGGGGAACCCTTTAGCTAAATCATTAACTAATTTAGATGCTGATTGGTGTGGGTGCTTGTGAACTGTTTGAATTAATGCTGACTGACACGGCAGAAAGTCTTCTTGTGATTGCCCCCGCAAGCCTGGCATGTGTGGCTAAACCTGCAATTAGGGAAGAAAGGGTAGTTGGCACAAGAATTAAAATAATTACAAGTTAGATTGACTCGATACTGACGGGAATTGCCCGTAAGATTAGGTTTAGTAACCTGTCTTGGGTTGTATTGACCTGTCAAAATGGCTTTGACTACTTTGACCCAATGAATTGCCCGAGCCATTGATATACAGCCGGTTTTAATACCCCCCTCCCATGGAGAGTTTGGATTGCCTTCTTTCAACTGACGCAAGTGTGAGGTTGGGTGCGCACCATAAACCGGTTTAAGCTCCCCAGTGGTGTTTTTGCCACTGACCGTTCCAAGGCGGTGCCCCACTGTGTTCCTTTTTATTGTTCTTTTTGTCCTCGTGTGTTTGCTTTTGTATGCTAGTGTGTGTTGGTGTGTTATGTGTGTGTGTACTGTGTGTGTGTGTGTCGTTGTGTGTCGTGTGTGTGTGTGTGTGTGTGTGTGTTTGTGTTGGTGGTGTGCCTTCTGGGTCTGTGGGGCTCTTTTGGGGGCTGCTTTTTGGTACTGGCTTCCCTTTTTGATTTTTTTTTTTTGATCATATTTACACCATGTGGGAGAACGCGTAGCAGCATTTCTTATATCACGGCAATACTTAAGGAGCTCTTGTGGGCGAGTTGGGTGCCTCTCCAGAAACACATTCATAATTATCACGAAGGCTGATGACCATTGTTCTATTGTAAGTTTGGTTGATCCCCCTTTTTGGTGAGATATCACGAATTTCCCGTTCTTAAACATCTATTTGCCGGGTTTCCCATGCTCGGCATAGGCATGCATATCGCTGGCGGACTTATGTAATAGCGAAAAATATATAAACTTGCCCTCCCAGATCTGTTCCTTAATATTGCGGGGAACTACCGACACAATTGGGTCAAATACGCTTTGGGTTAACGTTGGTGGATTAACATTACCCGAGGGCGAATTGTTGTCCAAAGCAACTTAGAATTGGTGACCCGCTAAGTCGTCAAAGGGGGCACCTGGAACATTAGTGTTTGGGGGGGGGGGAACAATACTTTGAGTACCTTCACCTGCACCAGCATCGCTCATTAGCTGGTTCATTACGTCTTGCGCGCTTGGCTCCCTAGCCCCTCGCAGAAACCCTTCCTTTAAGAGGCATGATGCTTGATGCTTATCGATTTTTCTATCTCGTCTCAAGCTATATTCGTTTTAAAGATATTCGCGTAAGTACAAAGATATCTTTCCAGCAAATACATGTTCAGCTGATTTGACCAAAGTTTTAAAATCATAAATTACGACTTACAGTAGTTTCTTCAGACTAAACTCTAGCTCTGTAGTACTACATTTTGAGTGCTGTATTATTGCAAGTTCATATACAAATTTGCAATCTGAAACACAAGTTTGCGAGAATTGCAGGTCAGTTTTGATTTCCTTGACATTGACCTCCATCTTGTGTTCACATTTTAACGTTTGGGATTTCAGCAGTAAAGTCACTTTTAACTGAGCATTTCAAATCTTACTTAGTGGTTGATCAGAATTTCACAGAATAAATGATTGATTATTTTCACGTCTTGGAGTGAACATTTCAGTATATCACTTGGAGTTCAACATTTCTGTATAGCTTGCTTAAACTTACTGTACACAATTCAACACAACACGTCCCACAGTATCGTCAGTGCTTTGATTAAAAATGTAACCTAATTTTTAAAAAAAGGTATTGCAGCTTTTAAAATGTTTATGTGTCAAAAAATGTAGTGAAATGTATTTATGTATTTTATGTTTTCCAGTGAATTATAGAGTTTTCTCAGTGAAATAAAAGTGATAATCCACAGTTTTGAAACAGTGGATTACCATTTTTATTTTTCACTGTTTTGCAATCTTTAACCCGGTTACGTCAAAAAGTATACCGAGCGTAATTAATGCTGGAAACCATGCGACGATGACGTCGTTTAAATGACGTCTTTGCGCTATGTTTCTGATGACGTTTCCGCGATTTTCGATATTTTGTAGAAATAAACTCAAAAAAGGGAGTTGTAACCATAAAATAAACGAAATTGTTGGTATCGGTGTAATATCACGTATTTCACTCGTGAACACCAAAAGTTGTTTTTTCACTTTTGGTGCCCACTCGGTGAAATTATACGTTCCAACCTCTATGTATTTGGACTGAATATCTTGCTATCAAGTTTTAAACGATTTTCTATCTGCGTTAGTTGGTGCTGGTACAGTGTAAAGACGTGTTAAGTTCTGATTCTTTTATTTTTAGTTTACAAACTATTTTTTTAACCAATGCGATGGCTGCATTTTTCAAATTCATGGATAGAGACCTTACATTACGCGATTAAATATGAGGTAAAAGTGATTCAGAAATTATTCGTTTGCGTGTCATGTGTCAAAAATCCTATGATTCAAATTGAGAGCCGCGATCTATCGTTGTTAACCAATCTACTTCTGTACTTTTACTGCAGGGTATCAAGAGATACGCATCGAGGAGTACCTAGACATGCAGTTTCAGAGGACGTTTGTTCGATGCAAATTTATTCATGGGATTAGGTTATTTGAACGTTACGTAACGCGTATTCAAAGAAAATTAATTTTGTCGATTAGTCAGGCCAATTTAAGAAAGTCAGCCAAGTGAAAATTACATATGCAATTGTTTTTTACTGTAAAGGACGTTTATAGATTATTTTGCATGATATTCACCCGTTACGGTTTTTGATTTTATGCATTTTACCCTCAAGTTTGACATTCGTGTTCTGATAAATAATACATGTGGTTGTATGATTAGAGAAATGCGAATCTAGTTTGTCACAAAATGGCGGGCAGCCGTATGACAATTCTGGCATTTATTACTTTTTGTTACCTCTCTGATTCACAAAGAATTAATACGGAAATAGGAGAAATTGTCGGACATCAAGTACTTGTGGATATTGATGGAAAGGAATATAATGTAAGCGAGTACCTTGGTATACCTTATGCCCAACCACCGACAGGAGAACTGAGATTTAGAAAACCGAAAATGATGGGTAATGTTGGTACACACTTCGCCAACAGTTTCGGAGCAAGCTGTCCACAAACTTTATCTGGAATTATGCCTGGAAACATTTCCCTCCAATCGGAAGATTGCCTGACTCTGAACATATTTGTTCCAAACAGACCATCTGATAAACCTACCACAGGTCATGCCGTAGTCGTGTGGATTCATGGAGGTGGATTTATGGAAGGGTCTTCAGACAAATATAATGCGACATTTTTAGCTACGTATGGTAATGTAATCGTTGTCACTGTGAACTACCGACTTAATGTATTTGGTTTTCTTAGTACTGGAGATGACAATGCTCCGGGTAATTTCGGACTCTGGGATCAAAGAATGGCTCTTCAATGGGTTCAGGGGAATATAGCGTATTTTGGAGGAGATAATGACAGGGTGACACTTGGCGGACTTTCTGCTGGAGCGACTAGCTGCATGCTACAAGGACTGGTTCCAGATAAAAATCCTTTGTTTCAAAGAATCATTGCAGAGAGCGGTAGCCCTACAACGTATGAAGTTGACAGAAACGGCACTCAAGATGCTTGGCTGTTGGGACGACAAGTTGGCTGTCCGACAGAATCGACAGAAGACTTGCTTTCATGTTTGAGAAAGCGAAGCTGGGAGGACATCTTGTCAGCTGTGAAAGAAACTGGAATACGTTTTGTTCCGATTTTAGACAGAAAACTGATTACTGTTGATCCTCGTTCTTTATTCCATATGTCAGAAGTGAATGTTCCAGATGAAGTAACTTTCTTCAGATCTTTGGACGTTTTAAGTGGATTCAACTTGCATGATGGGGCACTGGCGTGGTTAAGTTCACTGGATCCTACTCAGCTTGAATACTTTCAGCCGACTAAAGACGACATGGAAAGGCTTGTATATAGTATGATTGTGTTAACATTTCAGAGACAATATCCAGAGGAAGTACTGGCAATGACTAGTGCAGAATATGCAAACTGGGAAAATCAACAAAACGTCCGCCTTGAACTCACTAAGATGATGGGTGATATTTGGTTTGGAGTACCTGCAGTCGAAATGGCGCAAATTCATAAGAGATCTCAAGCCTCCTCTAGAAATTTTTTGTACTTTTTCACACCAGATCCAACTGTACGCTATTTGCAAAACACTCCAACTTGGATTCATGGTGCTAGTCACGCCGACGAGGTTCTATTTGTTTTTGGGATCGAGCAACATCTACCGGACACGGATCCAAACAGAAGCTGGCAGATTCAACTCTCACGAAAGATGATTACGTTTTGGACGAACTTTGCGAAGACAGGGCAAGATAATTTTCTTTCTTTTTTTCATTTTTATGCCATTGAATCTGCTTAAGTGGTCACTTGCATTGCAAACCATATGTCTGAAGCAGCCATTATTTTTTCAATCTAAATACACAACATGTTTTCAACGGTTATTTTTAATTTTCTCCCTTGACATAATGCTGAACATGTTACACTTTATGATATATATGAGAAGAGACACGAGGAAACCAGTCTTAATCAGGGGCGTAGCTGGGCAAATACAATTTGTAAGCATGCAGTTTCTAAGGGGTGTTGGGGCATGTAGTCCCGAAAAAATGAGATTTTTTATCGCCACAGCTACATTTGTGAGCATATTTTGACGAAAAGATGAAGACTATAATTATTGTAGTTTTTGTCACGGTAAAAAAAACAAAAATAATATCAAACAGGGAATGCCACGTACCAAAAACGCAGCCTCCCCAAAACGAGCCCCACAGCACCCAGAAGTGCCCACCACACACACACACACACACACACACACAACACACAACACACACACACACACACACACACACACAATCATGTACACACACACACATACACTACCAACACACACTAGCATACAAAGCAAACACACGAGGACAAAACGAACAATTAAAGGAATACAGTGGTAAAGCGGTTTTATTCATAAAATCTTAAAAGATTTTGTCACGGTAAAACAGTTTTATTTACATGCATTTGTTCATAAAAATCTTAACAAGAATTAAATATCACATACCACAAATTATTTACATAATTGAGCAGAAACTGTAAATCATCTTAAGAATAATTCTAGAAAAAAAATTGGAGAAAACAACAGGTGAGGTTTTACAAGAGTAATTGCTTTTTCTAAATTGTGGCGCAATGTGGTACATGTCATACTATGGCATGCGATTTGCACATTAATTCCCAAAACCTATGTTCCCATATGAGAACCTAGGTTCTCAGTTGAGAACTTAGTTCTCAAACGAAAACCTATATTCTCATTGAAAACCTATATTCTCACTTGATAGCACTTTTTTGAGCTTCTCGGAATAATTGTGCAAACGGCGAAAACTCATGTTTATGTGAAAGATCATAAGTTTTATTTTTGTGAATGTTTCTTTTTATTCCCTTTAAAACCCTTGCTATCAGATAAAAAAGAGCGTATGTATGTATTATCTAGTTTTATCGTTGGTACCGAATAATCCATATGACCAACGCCCCCAGAAGAGTTTAGTTATTTTAGGTTTTGGGGGATAATGCAAGATACATGGGACCTCGCGGTTCGATCTCCGGACTGCATAGTATATTATTTTTTGTTTTTGTACTTTTTTTCTTGAAAACAATCATAACACTTATAAAATATGTATATTGTTGTTTAAGATCTTTCATAATTTTTTTATAAATCGTGTTTAAAGTCTCTTCATGGACAAGACGTAGTTTATACAAAACACGGCAACATATTCGTTATTTGTAGAATTTAACGAATTAAAGTTGTAAAAGTCAGCTTTCGCATGACATGCTTTCATCTGACAAAAATGTATTTGAACATTTTCTTCCGTCTTAATAGTAAGGTAAGATGTTATATAATTACGCCCGGAAATTGCCCACTCCTTCCCTAAAAGAAGATGGGAATTTCAGTGGTTGTATTATCCTAGGACATGCAGTCGGCACCATATTACAGAAAATTTTAAGCCGCAGTTTGTTTTCCTGATAAAATGGGAGTAAATAAAGGGGAATTGATTTCAGCAGAAAAAGGTGATGACCACTTTCCCTCCTAGAGTTCACCAATAGAAACACCCTAACCAAATTGCATGATGATTCCACGAAAACTGCAGTTTTTATTTATTACACAACCTAATTGTTGTTGACGCACGACGGATACACTGGGTGATCACAATAGCATACATTGAGCATTTCGTGCTCGAGTGAGCTTGGGGCGGTTGTCGAAAGACAGCCGTTCAAGTGGAAACAGAACAGAACAGAACAATATATATATACGGATATTGGCGTTACTACATTCCTAAATACACAGGCATCTCCGCTGAAAGAAATAGTTCGAAGTGGAGAAATATCTACGATATATTTGCCTTTGGAATCCCCAATTAAATTGCATGTTCGCATAAATGCAATGACTTACCGACATGAAAATTCAAATTTCCTGCTTCAGACTGCGTATATTTTACCTAAATTAGCATACCGGCAGTTTTTAATGTGTGTGTACAGTATGTGCCCAAGGGTTGCACTGCTGATTTGACTGGTTTTAAAATCATAAAATTACGACTCGCACTAGTTTCTTTAAACTATCCTCTAGCTCTTAAGTACTACATTTTGAGGGCTGTATTATTACAAGTTCATTTACAAATTTGCAATCTGAAACACAAGTTTGCGAGAATTGCAGGTCAGTTTTGGTTTCCTTGGCATTGACCTTCATCTTGTGTTCACATTTTAACGTTTGGGATTTCAGCAATCAAGTCTCTTTTAACTGAACATTTCAAATCCTACTTAGTGGTTGAACAGAATTTCACAGAATAAATTATTGATCATTTTCACGTCTTTGATCGAACATTTCAGTATATCACTTGGAGTTAAATATTTCGGTATTGCTTGCCTAATGCCAACACGTCCCACAGTATCGTCAGTGCTTTGATTAAAAATGTAACCTAATTTTTAAAAAAGGTATTGCAGCTTTTAAAATGTTTATGTGTCAAAAAATGTAGTGAAATGTATTTATGTATTTGGACTGAATATCTTGCTATCAAGTTTTAAACGATTTTCTATCTGCGTTAGTTGATGCTGGTACAGTTTAAAGACGTGTTAAGTTCTGATTCTTTTATTTTTAGTTTACAAACTATTTTTTTTGACCAATGCGATGGCTGCATTTTTCAAATTCATGGATAGAGACCTTACATTACGCGATTAAATATGAGGTAAAAGTGATTCAGAAATTATTCGTTTGCGTGTCATGTGTCAAAAATCCTATGATTCAAATTGAGAGCCGCGATCTATCGTTGTTAACAAATCTACTTCTGTACTTTTACTGCAGGGTATCAAGAGATACGCATCGAGGAGTACCTAGACATGCAGTTTCAGGGGACGTTTGTTCGATGCAAATTTATTCATTGAACGTTACGTAACGCGTATTCAAAGAAAATTAATTCTGTCGATTAGTCAGACCAAATTAAGAAAGTCAGCCAAGTGAAAACTGTTTTTTACTGTAAAGAACGTTTGTAGATTATTTTGCATGATATTCACCCGCTATGGTTTGTGATTTTATGCATTTTACCCCGTATCACGTTTGACATTCGTGTTTTAATACATTATGCATGTGGTTGTATGATTAGAGAAATGCACATCTAGTTTGTCATAAGATGGCGGGCAGCCGTATCAAATTTCTGGTATTTCTTACTTTTATTTACCTCTCTGATTCACAAAGAATCAATACGGAAATCGGTGAAATTGTCGGACATCAAATACTTGTGGATATTGATGGAAAGGAATATAATGTAAGTGAGTACCTTGGTATACCTTATGCACAACCACCGACAGGAGAACTGAGGTTTAAAAAACCGCAAAAGATAGGATATGTTGGTACACTCTTCGCCACAAGTTTCGGTGCGAGCTGTCCACAAACTTTATCTGGAATTATGCCTGGAAACATTTCCCTCCAATCGGAAGATTGCCTGACTCTGAACATATTTGTTCCAAACAGACCATCTGATAAACCTACCACAGGTCATGCCGTAGTCGTATGGATTCATGGAGGCGGATTTCTGGAAGGGTCTTCAGACAATATAATGCGACATTTTTAGCTACGTATGGTAATGTAATCGTCGTCACTGTGAACTACCGACTTAATGTATTTGGTTTTCTTAGTACTAGTGATGATAATGCTCAGGGTAATTTCGGACTTTGGGATCAAAGAATGGCTCTGCAATGGGTTCAGGAGAATATAGGGTCGTTTGGAGGAGATAAGGACAGAGTGGCAATTGGCGGACTTTCTGCAGGAGCGGTTAGCTGCATGCTGCAAGGACTGGTTCCAGATAAAAATCCTTTGTTTCGAAGAATCATTGCAGAAAGTGGTAGTTCTACTCTACCTTTGCTTCAAATTGATAGAAACGGCACTCAAGATGCTTGGATGTTGGGGCGAGAGATTGGCTGTCCGACAGAATCGACAGAAGACTTGCTTTCATGTTTGAGAAAGCGAAGCTGGGAGGACATCTTGTCAGCTGTGAAAGAAACTGGAATACGTTTTGTTCCGATTTTAGACAGAAAACTGATTACTGTTGATCCTCGTTCTTTATTCCATATGTCAGAAGTGAATGTTCCAGATGAAGTAACTTTCTTCAGATCTTTGGACGTTTTAAGTGGATTCAACTTGCATGATGGGGCACTGGCGTGGTTAAGTTCACTGGATGCTACTCAGCTTGAATACTTTCAGCCGACTAAAGACGACATGGAAAGGCTTGTAAATAGTATGATTGTGTTAACATTTCAGAGACAATATCCAGAGGAAGTACTGGCAATGACTAGTGCAGAATATGCAAACTGGGAAAATCAACAAAACGTCCGCCTTAAACTCACTAAGATGATGAGTGATATTTGGTTTGGAGTACCTGCAGTCGAAATGGCACAAATTCACAAGAGATCTCAAGCCTCCTCTAGAAATTTTATGTACTTTTTCACACCGAATCCAACTGTACGCTATTTGCAAAACACTCCAACTTGGATTCATGGGGCTAGTCACGCCGACGAGGTCCTGTTTGTGTTTGGGATCGAGCGACATCTACCGGACACGGATCCAAACAGAAGCTGGCAGATTCAACTCTCACGAAAGATGATTACGTTTTGGACGAACTTTGCGAAGACAGGGCAAGATAATTTTCTGTCTTTATTGATTTTTATACCATTGAATCTGCTTAAGTGGTCACTTGCATTGCAAACCATATGTCTAAAGCAGCCATTATTTTTTCTTTAAAAAAAAAACGATATGCAACATACATAATGCTGAACATATGTTACACTGTATGATATACAATTAATATATGAGAAATGACACGAGGAAACGAGTCTTAATCCGGGACGTATCTGGGCAAATACAAATTGTAGGCATGTATTTTCTAAGGAGTGTTGGGGCATGTTCTCCCAGAAAAAATGAGATTCTTTATATCCATAGCTACATTTTGACGAAAAGATGAAGACTATAATTATAGTAGTTTTTGTCACGGTAAGGCGGTTTTGCTCATAGAAATTCTTAAAAGTTTTTGTCGCGGTAAGGCGGTTTTGCTCATAGAAATTCTTAAAAGTTTTTGTCGCGGTAAGGCGGTTTTGCTCATAGAAATTCTTAAAAGTTTTTGTCGCGGTAAGGCGGTTTTGCTCATAGAAATTCTTAAAAGTTTTTGTCGCGGCAAGGCGGTTTTGCTCATAGAAATTCTTAAAAGTTTTTGTCGCGGCAAGGCGGTTTTGCTCATAGAAATTCTTAAAAGTTTTTGTCGCGGTAAGGCGGTTTTGCTCATAGAAATTCTTAAAAGTTTTTGTCGCGGTAAGGCGGTTTTGCTCATAGAAATTCTTAAAAGTTTTTGTCGCGGAAAGGCGGTTTTGCTCATAGAAATTCTTAAAAGTTTTTGTCGCGGTAAGGCGGTTTTGCTCATAGAAATCTTAAAAGTTTTTCTTTTTGTCGCGGTAAGGCCGTTTTGCTCATAGAAATTCTTAAAAGTTTTTGTCACGGTAAGGCGGTTTTGCTCATAGAAATTCTTAAAAGTTTTTGTCGCGGTAAAACAGTGTTCATAAGAATCTCAACAAGAATTAGATATCGCATTCCAAAAATTGTTTACATAACTGAGCAGAAACTGTAAATCATCTGAAGAATAATTCTAGAAATAAAACTGGAGAGAAGTCTTGCCAAAGAAAATATATCTGCCCACTGTAACTATGACCTCGTGTATATTTAAGCTCAAACTTAAATGTTTTCTTTTATATTTTTATTGTTATATTTTATTATTTGGGTTTGATTAGAGAGTAATTGCTTTTTCTAAATACATGTCATACTATGACACGCGGTTTGCACTATCATTCCCAAAACCTATGTTCCCATTGAAAACCTACGTTCTTCTTTGATAGCACTTTTTTGAGGTTCTCAGAATAATTGTGCAAACGGCGAATACTCATGTTCATGTGAAAGATCATAAGTTTTATTTTTGTGAATGTTTCTCAGATTTTGATAAAAAAAAAAGTTCTTCAAACCGTATGTAAATAACGTATTTTAGAACGTTTGGTCATATAAAAAGGCTCCAGTATAAATTCCTGTCACGTTTATCTATAAATTAAACAAAACTCGCTACCAAATTCGTACGCTTTTGAAATTTCAATATAAACATATATATAGTGTAGCGGTGCCGTGTAACCGACATTTTCAATCGATTTCTGCAAATTCCTACCTAGATTTTTGCTTATACATGTATTTTGATTCTAACCTTTAGTTTTAAATTTATGAATAAGTATGTCAAATTATAGAAAAACAAATTTCAATGGTAAATGCAGCTATAAAACCCTTGCTATCAAATAAACCGAGCGTATGTGTGTATGATCAAGTTCTTTCGTCCATAGTGACCAACGCCCCCAGAAGAGCTTAGTTATTTTAAGTTTCGGGAATAGTGCAAGATACAGAACGTGTCCCGTTCCAGAGACATCCCTGTTCTTTACGTTGTACAGCACCGATACACGGGACCTCGGTGTTTAAGATCTTTCATAACTTTTATTTTAATCGTGTTTACAGTCTCTTCATGGACAAGACGTGTTTGATACAAAACACGGCAACATATTCGTTATTTATAGAATATAACGAATTAAGTTGGAAAAGTCAGCTTTCGCATGACATGCTTTGATCTGCAAAAATATATTTTAACATTTTCTTCCGTCTTAATAGTAAGGTCAGATGTTATATAATAACGACAGGAAATCGCCCACTTCTTCCCTAATAAGAAAATGGGAATTTCAGTGGTTGTATTATCCTAGGAAATGCAATCGGCACCATTTTACAGAAAATTTTACGCTATGTTTGCTTTCCTGATAAAATGGGACTAAATAAAGGGGAATTGATTTCAGCAGAAAAAGGTGATGATCACTTTCCCTCTTTTCTCTCTTTTCTTTCCACTTCTCTTTCTGGCCACTTCTCTACAGTCAGCAAGTCTTGTTCAAGACAAAATTGCCGCAGTGGTAAAAAGTGGACGAAAATACACTTGAGTTTAGAACGTAGGTTCTCTTATTGGAACATAGGTTTTGGAAATAATTGTGCAAATCGCGTGCCATATCATACGACCTGTTGAATACAATGTATCATGACAACTAATGTATTGCAGTTTTAGACATGTCCATATACATAATCAGCACATGTCGTGATTGAATTTCAGGAAAGCACGCGGTAGGCCCATACGATATCAGATACACTTTCTGGATCACCCCTCGTATATGCGCACTTCCGATGTTTTACGAACCGCCAAAAGCCCGCCGATGAAATAAGTAAACACCGGCAGTATTTTCACATCCATGCAAAATACTAAAGGTTGTTTATATTTGATAAATGCCCTTTCTATATCATTTAGGAAACTTTTCAGTCTCACAAACTCGGGTGGCCGTTCTATCATTAAAATATTGCCATTTCTGAAATTGAATTATTGCCAACAAGTATGACTCTATCACAAGATCATCTTTTATCGTAGAACCTATGTTTCTTCTACCTGTATATTATTGCTTATTGCAGGAACCCGATGCTCTTCACCAATATATAATATGAACTAATTATCCTTGAGTTTTTTTGTTCATCTTTATAATAATAGTACGCTTTTCAAACATGCGGCATTAAAGTTGCTTTAGTACCTATATATAATGTGGCCATTGTAAATTATAAGTTTCTACTGTTGCACAATAACTATTGTATGTCTCATGACAAAGCAAATATAGTATAACCATATTGCAGGTATATGTTACCTCCTAACAAAAAACTTAATGTTTCCTTCTTTAAGGACTGCTCAATTACAATACCCGGTCACGAGTTGACTATAAATAACATACCCCAGAGGTTAACGCGAAACTAGGGTGGTGCGATGGTCGAGTGGTTAACCCTCTGGACTACCAATCCGGAGGTCCTCGGTTCGAAATTTCAGTGGAAATTTCAGAAACGTTTTTCAGTGTTTCCCACCCATCTAAAGATTAACTGGTTAGAAACCCAGAGGTAGTCACACGTGTATCGGTGCTTTACACCGGGCATGTAAGCAAGAACCAAGGGGTCTATCGTAAAAGGGCTAGGGTCTGGTACCCGGATTCCCTTGTATCTGTATCAGTCTCTCTACAGGCCGTACCGTATATATATTGAAAAAGGATGGTGGACCATAAGCACATCTAACAAACAACTAACGCGAAACTACAATATCTGGTTCTATTCCTATGTATACACTTACAATGGTTTCACGTTGATCCCTTAATAAGCAAAGTCATTGTGCGGGATATTGAATTACTGTTTACAACAAGGAAGAAGTTAGTAACTATTGGCTCCAGCTCAAATTAAATTATTTCAAAAAATAATTAAGATGAAGACGTAAAAGAAACAAATATTTAAAATGCAAGGCAAGCAACAAGGGCGTAGCTGGGCAAATACAGTTTGTATAGGGCGGAGGGTGGGGGGGGGCGTGGGATCATGCTACCCCGGAAATTTTGAGATTCTTTATCGCCACGGCTGCATTTTTAGACATTTTGGGGTATATTTTGACGAAAAGATAAAGACCATAATAATAGTAGGTTTACTAACGATAAAAAAGAGTTTATTCACATGCATGTGCTCATACATCCTCATGCATCAGTGGTTTGCCAACCTTTCAGACAAATGAAATTATGTAACGAATGCTCTGGACGTACGAGAATGTTGCTCATAAGAATATTAACTATAATTAAATATCGGATTCTCAAAATCATAAACATGGCTGAGCAGAAACTGTTTATCATCGCTAGGATAATTCAAGAAATAAAACTTTTGGCGGACGGGTGCAGAGACCAACAGGAGAAAAATATATCGTATGCTTAAACCAAGAAAAATATATCTTATGCCTAGTCTAATGTAACTGTGACCTCGTGTATGTTTAAGATCAAACTAAAACGTTTTCTTTTATTTGTTCTATTGTTATACATTATTCTGCTGCATATAGATACATGCGTATGACGTCATGAACGTCGTTAGAAACATTTTGACGTCTATGTAAAGTTTTCTGTTTCGGTTAACGTTGGTATTTAATAATAGAAGCATGCAGCTTAGTTATGATTGTTCATTAGAACATGTTTAATGTCTGAAGAATTTGCAACAATCGTCTTTTATTGCAATATGCGACTGATATTTCACTCACCATTATATTTCAATATTTTGATCAGTTTTTATTAACAGTTTGCTATCACAATATGCTCATATTTCAAAAGAATGTTCTCACAGTGTGACAAGTCAGACTGTGTCCATCAATCCGGTGTTCTCAGGCTCCTCAAGTCAGAGTGTGTCCTTCAATCCTGTGTTCTCAGGCTCCTCAAGTCAATGTGTCCTTCAATCCGGTGTTCTCAGGCACCTCAAGTAAATGTGTCCTTCAATCCGGTGTTCTCAGGCTCCTCAGGTCAGAGTGTGTCCTTCAATCCGATGTTCTCAGGTTCCTCAAGTCAGAGTGTATCCTTCAATCCGGTGTTCTCAGCTTCCCCAAGTCAGAGTGTGCCCTTCAATCCGGTGTTCTCAGGTACCTCAAGTCAATGCGTCCTTCAATCCGGTGTTCTCAGGTTCCTCAAGTCAGAGTATGTCCTTCAATCCGGTGTTTTCAGGTTCTTCAAGACAGAGTGTGTCCTTCAATCCGGTGTTCTCAGGCTCCTCAAGTCAGAGTGTGTCCTTCAATCCGGTGTTCTCAGGCTCCTCAAGTCAGAGCGTGTCCTTCAATCCAGTGTCCTCAGGTTCCTCAAGTCAGAGTGTGTCCTTCAATCCGGTATTCTCAGGCTCCTCAAGTCAGAATGTGTCCTTCAATCCGGTGTTCTCAGGTTCCTCAAGTCAATGTGTCCTTCAATCCGGTGTTCTCAGTTTCCCCAAGTCAGAGTGTGCCCTTCAATCCGGTGTTCTCAGGTTCCTCAAGTCAGAGTGTGTCCTTCAATCCGAAGTTCTCAGGTTCCTTAAGTCAGAGCGTGTCTTCAATCCGATGTTCTCAGGTTCCTCAAGTCAGAGTATGTCCTTCAATCCGGTGTTCTCAGGTTCTTCAAGACACAGTGTGTCCTTCAATCCGGTGTTCTCAGGTTCCTCAAGTCAGAGTGTGTCCTTCAATCCGGTGTTCTCAGGCTCCTCAAGTCAGAGTGTGTCCTTCAATCCAGTGTTCTCAGGTTCCTCAAGTCAGAGTGTGTCCTTCAATCCGGTGTTCTCAGGCTCCTCAAGTCAGAATGTGTCCTTCAATCCGGTGTTCTCAGGTTCCTCAAGTCAATGTGTCCTTCAATCCGGTGTTCTCAGCTTCCCCAAGTCAGAGTGTGTCCTTCAATCCGGTGTTCTCAGGTTCCTCAAGTCAGAGTGTATCCTTCAATCCGGTGTTATCAGGTTCCTCAAGTCAGAGTGTGTCCTTCAATCCGGCGTTCTCAGGTTCCTCAAGTCAATGTGTCCTTCAATCCGGTGTTCTCAGGTTCCTCAAGTCAGAGTGTGTCCTTCAATCTGATGTTCTCAGGTTCCATCACATATGTCCTTATTTTGAAACTGAATTAAAAAGGACTACGAAACATAGTGACATAGTTTTAAGGAACGTGATGCCTTATTCTTAGTATAATTGAGCTGCAGGGTAAAATAAATTCAATTATGCATAACTTATTTATACAACTATTGAAGATTCCATCATGTTTTTCAGAGATCCTAACTATCCGGAAAGTGTTACACCATACTGGCCGGAATACAACATGGAGTCACAGCATTACATTGAATTGGAGGAGCAGACGACAAATAAATCAATACATAAGTACCTTAACGCACGAGAAACCAACTTCTGGCTGAACCTGTTTCCAAGCATCACTCAGGCGTTGGACATAAAGCAACCACCCTGTGAACCTAGCGCTGCACCAGGTCTTGGTGTCCTAGGATCCATATTCTTCGTGCAAATTGTTTTATTTTCTTGTTTTGTAAATATTTATGTCTCCAACTTAGTGATGTGAGACATATTGAAGTAGTGCTGACTGTATGTATGTCAAAAAGTAGTCCGCGCAATCTTACACGCTAGATGGATTTTACAGAAATTTGGTAGGAATGTTTAGCACCAAGTATAGTTGTTCATATCATCGGCATTTTCCAGTTCATTGATTCTTAGCGGATTTATTGTCCTTTTTCGTAAACCTTTGCCCTAAGTTAAGTTCGTCAGCGCAACGCCTCTTATACCGCTGGGCGGATTTCAACAAAACTTCACATGAATAATCGGTGCCAAGTCTAGTTATGCATTCCCGTCGGCGTTTTCCGGTTCAGTGATTCTTAGCGGAATTGTTCTTTGAAGGCCATGTGAAAATAATTTCAGTTTTGGATTAATTGTAATTCATGACACACATACCCGTCTATCCTACAGTATTAAGTGGTGGGAGACACATTTTTTTTGTAAAAAGGAATTTCTAATAAATGTAGTTGTAGAAGTGTGTGATTCATATTTACATCCGCGATGTCACATACATGTAGCCTACTAGTTAAACAGAACAGCTTGAAACTTTATAGTTGCAAAAAAAAACAATTGTCTGTTGTTTACTTTTTTCAGACAAGAAAATATTCAAGAATTGATATATGTTTATACATGTTTATTAATAAATTGAAAACAATTGGGTTTATTGCTGAATTTCGTTCATATTACCGTGTTTGTACTCATCTGTCATTTTCGATTTTGTGTCTATTCTTCCAGATCATTTTTGATGACTCTTCACTTACTTTTTAACTTATAATGTTTTAGTCTTCTTGAGGCTATTGGGATGTCACGCATAAGTGACGAATGCCCCCAAAGTGATGTCTCACAGTCTGTGAAAATTATTCTTTTTAAGTCTCGGCCGACCCTGAACTTGCCAAGACGGTTAAAGAGAGACAGGTGCATGACGTCATCTACATGTGCTCGTAGTTTTTAAATCCTTCCATGCAGGACAGAGTTACAATGTTTACAGGATTCCATGACATTTAAACTCGGTGTGACCTCGACCTTTGAGGTAGGGGCGTGTGTCTTGCACGCGACCACAGATACTTGTGGTATGGACACGCGACCCAATCTATTCTTGTCCCATGTTGTACGTAACGTATATACATTGTCACCATAAACATGCGATCAGTAGGTAAGTAGAATAAGGAATTGCATCTGTAATTGGTTAGCTTACGCAATGGTAGGGTGTATTTAAGGATACTGCAGTGAGTAGGTGCGAGGGCCAGGCCAAAGGGGCAGAGGTCCAGACTCCATGCATCTGTGCACGCGACACATCGACTTGATGTGCTGAACTTTTGTACAAAGTTTTTTTAAAATCCTTAAATGCACGAGAGTGTTACAATACGGATACGAATGAGGATTCCATTACCTGTAAACTTAGGACTGATTTTGAGGTAGCGAGTGGGTCTTGTACGTGACACATTGTCTTGGTGCCATATTATTTTAAAATCCTTCAATGCATATCACTTACAGTTGGGAGATATTCCATTACATTTAAACTCAAGTGTGACCTTGATCTTTGCGGTAGGGCGTGTGTCTTGCACGCAACACCGTCACCTTCATGTGCTGATCGTTTGTGCCATGTTATTTGAATACCCCTTCATACATAACCAAGTTACAGCAAAAAAAAAAAAGGACGGACACACGGGCGGTGCGATTTTAAGAGGCCCACCTTTGGGGCATGAAAAGCAAAATATTCATGTTATGTCTTTTGTACTGATGCTAGCAACGGGTCCTGTTGGAACTTCCCAATGCAAATCACAGGCAAAATCTCAAATGCATTTCTTGCCATCATTACCTTCTTACACCTTGATTTTGCAAACCAAAATTGGGAACTTTCACTTAATAAGTTATTTGTCTATTAGCAAAATACCCTTTTTCCGAAAGAACATAGTTGTGTTTGATTTTAAATCATGTCCGAGAGATGCAAGTTCATTTTCCAGTCATTTTATCTGTCAATGTTCATTTGTCATCAATCTCGACTTCGAAGAAATTGTCCCGTCATTTGTTACAGAAAGTAGTGTGGTGGATATATCTCAACAACAAATGATGTTTATTACATAGTTTTATCACATTTCAACTTTTTGGCTTACGTCAGGATAACACATATAAACAAATACAACAGACATAATTACCAAATGAACCGTTAAAGAGCAGGGAAGGTTCTGTTATATTTCAACATTTAAAACAAACAAAAATAAAGAATGTAAGAAATTCAGGAGAATTACAATATTCACTGCAACCTGATGATGACCTTAACAGTGCCAATCTAAAAACTTCCAAATTTTAAACAAACAGACACTGTTTCCAATCCCTAAATTTAATATGTAGACATACCAGGTCCTGTCTGTATCATGGTACCCATCATGAAGATTCACACGACACCACTATTCTGATTTATTCTGACAAAATAATAATGTATGATTACGCAGTATATACTGTAATAAGAACATCCTTTAGACCCGTATAATTGTTGGTCTCGGTGTAATATCATATTATAATTTCATCAAGTGTGTACAAATGGTGATATTTTCAGATGATATTTTGTTCGTTTCCATGTAATACCATATTATAGTTTCACCAAATGGGCACCAAAACGTGGCACAGCCACAAGTGAGAATAACTACTTTTGGGTTCACAATGACATTATGGTAGTATTACATCAAAACCAACAAAATATCTGTTTATTTTATGTTCAAAACTCTACTTCTTTTTAGTTAGTTTCAATAAAATGTCAAAAATCATGTGAAATGTCATCAGAATGCACAGCACACATGAAGTCATTTCAACAATGTACTCATTGTTTGGTTTCAAACATTCATTACACTCTGTATACCTTTGCTAGACATTAATACAGGCAACAGGTTTTAAAATATTTACTTAGTTATCAGCGAGTTTTCGCCAGACCATAGAAGAACATAAAACAAAGAGGTCTTACTACTGATTTCGCCTTATTGTCAACACTTCTTAAGTTTACTTTGAAATGGATACTAGTAATTTGGTCCACAAAATGTTTGGTCTCAATATCGAGGCTGGACTTAATACTGTGTGGTCTTGATAGCTTAACTTTACTGTAGTACAATAGAACAAAGATACTACAGAATATATCCAAGCAACAGTTTGACAAAACAGATTCATCACTACTTCCTCTCCCCACAAATTTAAATTAGATGGGTGTTCAGTAGAACATTTGTGTTGCCCTCTTACACTTTGTCAGAATAACCAATAATTCTATGACATAATCGGGAGTACAAATTTGGGCCCTTTTGTCATAAGCAATACCATTGTAAAGTTTGATGAAGAAATCTTAATGAAATAGCAAAGTTATAGCCAACGTTAAATGTTCGTGACAACAACCAAGTACAAAAAGGGGCATAACTCTGTCAAATATGACCTTGACCTATCAAAGTTGGCAGCATCATGACCCTTTTGTTATAAGCAATACAATTGTAAAGTTTGATGAAGAAATCTCAAGAAATGGCAAAGTTATAGCAATGTTAAATTTTTGTGAAGGACGGCAACTGACCGACAGACAAAGCGATACCTATGTATCGATTTTGCCTCGTAAGGGCAACAATAAAGCTGACATTGTCATTTAGTTTTCAACAAAGTGGACCACTGAAATATCTCGAATATATTTACATGAAGCTTTTGTAATGCTGAATTTCTGTTTGACCCACTTGCTTTATTTATAATACAGATATTCTACAGTAGCAAAACTTACTTTTTTTAAATACAGATATTCTACAATAGCACTACTGGCTTATTTTGAATATAGATATTCTACAATAGCACTACTGGCTTATTTTGAATATAGATATTCTACACTGACTTACTGGAATTTTAATCACAGATATTCCACAACTACAAAACTGACTTAGTTTGAACACAAAATGGACTGATTTGTGAGCTTGGAAGATTTCTCTTGGAATCAAGAGAGCTGGTTATACTTAACTTTAATGGATTAAACTTCTGACCACTGTTTGACTGAATTATGATGCATATAAACTGATTCAAGTGAACTTTTTTCTTCTAACACATTGAGATCTATTTTGTTAATAGATGTGCTCATTTGTTATCAAGAAGGCTGTAGATGGAAAGGAAAAATATCTACAATTCTGATATGGTCTCAACAAGAGATAAGAATCCGACAATACTTATAACACACATTTCTGATTTTCATACAGGATTTTCTTTGAGCATATTATGGTCATGTTGCACTTACAGAACTCACCGATGAGGTAAGACCGTAAGAGTGTGAATACATACACATGATCAATCTTTCAAATAAATGCAAAATATAAAGTCACCGTCACTTTGCAGGTGGTGAAATAAAATAGGGTGTTGATTTTGTAAAAGTAAGAGGGCCATGGTGGTTCTGTATCACTCACTTGAGCACAACTGCCAATAATGACAATGTCAGCATCAAGGTCACAGAGACAGGGTCATGATTTGAACAAATGTAGTACAGTACCACAAGTTATCAACCTTGTGGTTTTGGACAAAAAGACTTGCAGTGTTTCATTTATGTTGCCATGGAAACAGAAGTTCTACATGGAATGGAATTCTTTGAAAACTGTGGTCAAGCCTGGTGCAAGAAACATCCCTGCCAAGTTTCAACAACATTTACCAAATTTTTTCAGATGAATTTTGTTTGAATAAAAAAATAATTCACACTGACATTTTGTGGCAGGTAAACTAAAAAGCGAGATATCATTCTGCTTAGATAAACAAACAAGACAAAAATACTACCATTACTTTTCATAGTCAAATGAGTATAGAAATTAATTTGTACCCCTTTATTGACAACAAAGCAGTCTTCTAGAATTTCTAAAAATTACATAATTATGAAAAATGCTGTTTTTTATCATAGGCAATGACAAATGAGAAGACTGAGACCAGCTGCCAGTGTAAACAATTACCCGTAGCCTTTGTTAAAGCCCTGTGATCACTTTGAAATAATATGTTAAGAATAATAATAGAACCGTGTATATTTACTCTGAAATATCATTGATTTATGCTATTCTTTCATGTTGATGTTGTTTCTTTGCAGAAAAATTGTCTATAAGTGTAAATATCACTGAAAAAACAAACATTCTATATCTGCAACACATAATTTGCTCTGTATCTGGACCACATAATTTGTTCGATAGCTGAAACACATACATTTCATTTAAAAAGCAATGTAAGAAATCTTCTTTGTACAAAAAGAGTTAATTTTGCCTGTGAGATTTGTTTGTGTGGTAAATTCAGTGCTCCAAGTGATTGTAATCATGCAAGGTAATCATGGACTTTAATGATAATTTTTCCCAATTATTGATGAAGCTGGCACCACTGTAGTCACTACAAATTTGAAATGCTTAGACTAGTTTGCCAGTAAAAATGAATGAGACACAATAATAATAATGTCAACAATGTATAAATCACTTTAAAAAAGCAATGATGTCATTAAGAAAAATGACAATGGTAAGGAAACTTAAAATGAAAGCCCATGTAGTGTGAGTAAAGCTACGTATAAACTTTCCACTAGGACACGGTACACGTAGCTCCTACTCTCTTATTATCTTCAGGAACATCTTCTACCATCTTTAAAGAGTCTAGGTGCTTCTTTTTCCACAACCAGTCTTGTAAAGGTTTAGGTAACATACACCATTTGTCTGACATAAAATGTTTATACACTGCTTGAAGGCACAGTCTGAAAAGGCAACATAAAGTTACACTGTACAGCAGATTAAAGATAAAATTATGTGGGTACATGTAAAGCTAATACATATGTACTACATATTTACTTTCGCGAGGTCTTTACTTTACTTTCACTAATTTTCGCAAACGAAGTACTTCACTAATTCATCAAACTCACTAAAATAGTAAGCAAACAATGATTATATGAAACAGTGCTCTCTCCAAAATTCAAAATCTCACAAATAGATAGATAATTGGTTAATCGGGAAATAAAGAACTCACGAATAAAGGCTGTAAAGGTTAAATTCAGCTGGAGTGAATATTGGAACACAATGTAATACATGCACATACAAAACACAACAATAATTAACTGCATGATTTGCACAGGTCATATTACTGTGTCAAGGTTACATAACTCTTACCTTTGTAATTTATAAGGCTGAAGCTGGAAAGTTAGAACTTCATTTGATTGTACCTGAGAAAGAGAAATGGTACCTTTCAGTAAACAGGCCATTCAAAATGTGACCATTATTGAACCAGATTACCCTGCTGACATTAAGCCTGATTGAGATATCTACTGTTTGTAAATTTGTTACAGCAAAATGACTAATGAGAGATATTGCTGACTTGATTTATTGTTTATTTATTCTGACAATAAAAAAATATTGTATTGTATTGTATTGTTATGTAGCTTTTTCATAAAGCCGTCAACACAGTGATAACAAGAAAAGAAAGTTTAATAAAGTTCAAATCTATTCATTCTACACTGATAGTAAATACTGGTTCCTGCACTTTATATAATGTAAGCTTGTTGAATACTCCACTGAGTTTTGGGGTTCTGACCAATACTCAACCTAAAAGAAGGGACATGGGAAGGTAAATCTCCAGGTTAGAATTCAAATACTCTACCCCTACACCACTCTGTCTCAAGAACAGAACTATTTATTCACTTTAACTAGGTATAAATGTTTATGAAATTAAAAAGCTATCTTACGCTCGGTTCATCCCAATTCAGTATATCATTTTCACATCCACCAAACACAAGTAAATCTCCTTCGACCGTACAGCAACATGTATGCCAAAGTCGCGGTCTATTTGTCGCTACAGTTAACTGTAACCATTGTTTTTCTCTTACATTTAACTGCCAAGCATCACCTGTCAATCATTGTAAATTATTGTACATGTATCTTCCTCGTCAATTTGTTTATAACGCATCACACTGATCTCTTAAGCATATTCTTTCCTTAAAGTAATGAATGTAATAGAAATAAATGGCAACACTAGTGGAGTTTACTGACAAGAGATGTATAAATACATGGACACAGTTTAAATACTGTAATTTTGGCCAACAACTCTTAACAGTTAAGTCATAAAATATCTCTTCACAAAAAGTACTGAATATTTAGTCAAGTGTAAAGAAAGCTACCTCCAAATTCTTTGACATGAAAAATGAAAGGTTTGGGTAAATGGGGTTCAAGCATTGTGAATTTTGGTGCACTCTAGAAAACCTCTCTCTTGGCCAAAAGCAGCTGATTAATTTACAACTTAGTAAATTTGTAGTATGTTAAATACAGTATCTGCCAAAATTATCATACTGTTAATTAAAGGAAATCACTGTCTTGCACCTTTATCTCCAAAACCAAGACAACAACTATTACAACTTACTTAGAGGAACACCGCTGTTAGAATAGCCGCCATACAGAAATATTGTATCATCAGAGACTGCTGTAAATGTATGCCATGACCGTCCACAGGGACATGCTCCCTCTACATACAACCTAGGATATTTATTAAGGTCAATTGTTGATGAGTATCAAAAAGAAAGATTACAGAAAATGTACCATACTTATCAAATTCAGCTTTAATATCCTCTTTGATGTCTTTTATATGTTGATAAGCTGATTTTAGACAAAAGATGAAAAGAGATAATAACCATCTTATAGTACTCAATACCATGGTCATCTTCTGTATTGGTTTTAACATATGATAAAGATTCTGAAGGAAAATAACAAACATGTTAAACTGTGCAGTATCTGGAAGCAAAAACCCACTTACTCTCCGGACCATGTGAGTGAATCAAGCTCCAGACTGTGAAGATCATTCATTCTAATGTTACCATAGCGACCACCAAACATATACACCAAGTTTTTCAGTCTTACTGCAGCATGAGCAGCTCGAGGTGTAGGCACTGGTCCCTACAATTAAATACATACGAAGTATTTGTACGTTATTCACACATGAAAAAGTAACTGTTAAAGATACTCAATTTACATTTTTATGTTAAAAAAGCATCAATCCTTTCATATATGTACAAGAATTGATGTAAGGTACATGTACTTTGTATATGAATACTGTTAATATTAACTTGACTGCTAAGTCCTGATAAAATATCATCAATTTTAACATAATGATGCAAAGGGAGTTGCTATTAGCAGGGTCCACTACAGCAGTCTAGACTGTACTCTGGGTCATTTAAATACCTGGCACTTTGGGTTACTCCATGTATTGCTTTCTATGTCATAAACTATAAGCTGATTGTTCCACTCCCTCTCTTGTGGCTGGAGAAATAACAATAAAACAATGAATTTAACTGCATAAACAACTTTAAAAAGTAGTAACTAAACTAGAGGATTACCTAACAGTAATAAAATGGCAATGCAGCCAACAGTCTTTTATTTTATTTTTTTTGTACACCAAATTAGCTAATTCTTGATTGCGAACAGTTAATTCTTGATTGCGAACAAGTTCTTACATCTTAGATTAACCCTTTTGTGACTCATTCCAAATGAAATCAATGTCAAAGAGAGAGAGAGAGGTAATGTGGAAATATCGGTGTCTTGTGTAAAGACAAAACCGCCTAGGCATTGGTGGGGATCAAACCCAGGACCCTCTGAGCCTGAATCGAACGCTGTACCACTGTGCCACTATGGCTATTACACGTTATTGTGACCTTAAGCTTACAGTACAATATATTTCCAAAAACACTGATTTAAAGTCAATAGAAACAAAATTATGACTTTTTCCAGCTAAAAACATACTGCAGCTCAAACTTATGATTTATGTATGTTATGTACAAGTATTTAAACTTGTTTTAAACAGCTAGAAGTTGGATACCAAATTTGAACTTGTATCCATGACGAACTTCCCATTTTCATTGAGGTAGTTTCCTGTTTTGACATTTACACCAAATCCTCCAAAACAATACAATCTGAAGAAACAAAATTTATGAACATGACATTGTATGTAAAATATCCTGAGAAAAACATGACCAAGTTGCAAAACAACTTGACTGAAACAAAAATACCTAAAGTCCAAACTTACCAGACAGATGGCTACCAAATTACAGTTTCTAACAAATGTTGGACAGTAGAAAATAGAGTTTCAATCACTTTTGTCATGAAATTCCTCAAAAGATGACCTGTAACTTATGTTTTAATGACACTGACCCTAACAAAGAACTGCTTAAGTATTCCCAAACATAGACTTGGCAGTGTGGGAACAATTCATTTCACCTATTGCCCAAGTATTGAGCCAAGTTTGTTCCAGAAAGATACCTCATACCCTAAATGTTACCATGGCAAGTTTAAACATGACCGGACTACAAAGAGGCAAGCTTTCTCTGTTATTTGACCTTGAGACCCATTTTACTAGCTTAGAAAGCTGATTTTCAAAGCGAATCAATAAAAACTTTTTACAAACTATAGCTTAGTGACACTAAGGCTTAGACTTAAATTAATATCTATACCAATAATAAAGGTGCTAGGGCTTGTATCAAAAAGCCTTGCCATATGCAATTAAAATTTTGAAAGTATTATTCCTGATGCCGGATTTACAAGACAATTGTCCACCTGTAGCAATAACTGGCAAATTAGAAACATCGTAACAAATATGGTATTCTGGAACAGCCAGAAGTTGGAAATAGATACTGCACAGGGCTTAAAATTTGCTGGTTCTTTTTTTCGCTATTTTCTAAAAATTAACTGTATCACCGTTTGTTGATTTCCTGCATATAAGTAAAATGTGAAGTAGATTTTTTGCAGAAGCAATGTGCATTAAAAGATGCACCTTATTGCAAGAAGGTTTTTTGTTTGTTACTTTGCAAATGGTGAAAACGTATGTCAATGATCCATGCTTTATACTTAAGCTGATTATACTTTGCAGTATTCTTTTAGTGAAATCTATTTCTCAATTTAGGATGACCCTTTAGCCATTAGTAACTGTGAAAGAGAGACAACAAGAGCTGTCCCTCACAAGTGACGAATGCCCCCGAAAGAGGTGTCTCACAGTCTTTGTCCTCTCCATGTGCTCAATAATTGTGGTATGTAATTTTAAAAACCATGCGACACATCGGCTTCATGTGCTTGACATTTGTGCCAAGTTATTTTTAAATCAATCAATGCATGACAAAGTTATAGTCCGGACACGAATGTGTGCATATATACAGGATTCCATTACCTTCAAGCTCTAAGTGTGACCTTGACCTTTGAGGTAGGAATGTGGGTCTTAGACGCGACATATCGTCTTGATGTGCTTGACATTTGTGCCAAGTTATTTTAAAATCCTTCAATGCATGATAAAGTTATAGTCCAGACAGGAATGTGTGCATATATACAGGATTCCATTACCTTCAAACTCTAAGTGTGACCTTGACCTTTGAGGTAGGGACGTGGGTCTTGCACCCGACATGTCGTCTTGATGTGCTAGACATTTGTGCCAAGTTATTTTAAAATCCTTCAATGCATGACAGAGTTACAGTCCGGACACGAATGTGTGCATAAATAGAGGATTACAGTGTGACCTTGACCTTTGAGGTAGGGATGTGGGTCTTGCAGGCGACACATCGTCTTGATATGCTTGACATTTGTGCCAAGTTATTTCAAAATCCTTCAATGCATGACAAAGTTACAGTCCGGACACGAATGTGTGCATATATAGAGGATTCCATTACCTTCAAACTCTAAGTGTGACCTTGACCTTTGAGGTAGGGACATAGGTCTTGCACGCGACAAGTTGTCTTGATGTGCTTGACATTTGTGCCAAGTTATTTTAAAATCCTTCAATGCATGACAGAGTTACAGTCCGGACACGAATGTGTGCATAAATAGAGGATTACAGTGTGACCTTGACCTTTGAGGTAGGGATGTGGGTCTTGCAGGCGACACATCGTCTTGATATGCTTGACATTTGTGCCAAGTTATTTCAAAATCCTTCAATGCATGACAAAGTTACAGTCCGGACACGAATGTGTGCATATATAGAGGATTCCATTACCTTCAAACTCTAAGTGTGACCTTGACCTTTGAGGTAGGGACATAGGTCTTGCACGCGACAAGTTGTCTTGATGTGCTTGACATTTGTGCCAAGTTATTTTAAAATCCTTCAATGCATGACAAAGTTACACACCGACACGAATGTGTGCATATATAGAGCTTTCCATTACCTTCAAACTCTAAGTGTGACCTTGACCTTTGAGGTAGGGACGTAGGTCTTGCATGCGACACGTCGTCTTGATGTGCTGAACATTTGTGCCAAGTTATTTTAAAATCCTTCAATGCATGACAGAGTTACAGTCCGGACACAAATTTGTAAGTGGGGACGCACAGACGGACGGAGGGTGCGATTTTAATATGCCACCCTTCGGGGCCATAATAAGTGGCTAGTTCACTCTTTTAATAAACTGTCTAAAAAAAATTTATGTTCAAGAAGTCATTTCGTTTAGATGGGCTATCACCGCCTCACAAAGTTTAAAGAGAAATACAATTGTATATTGGGCATTCATTGTGTGGTTACAAATTGATGTAATCCTTGCGGGGAAAATAAATACAAGTTGGCAAATTTACTACAGTTTCTACATGTATGCTCAGTTGAATACTTAATCTGTTTGTTACAAGTTTCTACAGGACGTTTTATAATGGATAAATTTAAATTGATCTGCGGTGAAAGCATCATGTTTTTCTTCCCGTTTCAATTAATAAATTTTTGTTTCAAGTACATGTAATAAATTTCTGTTTCAAGATTTTTTTATTACTACTAATGATTGCATGGACATAAAACATGGTTGTCGAATTCACATAATATCAAAGACCGCGAAAATAGCAAAAATAAAATCTCAGAGATGAATACACCCTATACAATATAAGATCAGTGAATTCGTTTGATGAGCTGCTCTGAAAAATATAGGCCTACATTGGGTTACCAATAAAAGGATTATTACAAAAGCAAACATTTACTCTTGTAAGTCTGACAGCATGACTAGGGTATATATTACAGCTATATGCACATTCATGATAGATTTCCACTTTCAACAATTACAAATGTAGGATATAGCAAGCACAAAAATATATCTGATAGCCTTCAAGATTTAATGTGAATGGCAAAGTTGCATGTTCTCCAGAATGAATGTGAAAATATTATGAATGATTATTTTAATAGATATAAATCTACGATAAGAAAATATGTAATTTAAAAAAGTAATTGCTAACATAGTTGTCATTGAAGAAATATACATGGTAACATAAAACATACTTATTCTCATATGACCATGCTGTAAATTTATCCCTTGGACTAAAGGCTTGTCCTGAATTAGGACATATATGCTTCCATTTGAGCTGTTGTAGGTCAAGACAGTAGAGATCATTTATATTTCCATCCTCTGTATGTCCACCTATTATATACATCTTTCCATTTAACAGCAAGGCTGCGGCACCTGACGTACCCGGGGGTATGTCTCCATCTGTGTCATGCCGAGTCCTGGTTAATGAAACAAACAACATAATGTACAAACTAGGACTTATTTACAACAAACCTAAAATTTGCAAAATGTTATGTTCAAATATTCTTACACTTTACCTTTCAAAATAAATGTTATTGACAAACTATGGTATTACTGTCAGTAATCAGACCTTCTCAACTCTGACAGGAAAGTTGTTTTTGAAATATTTTAGACTATTTCGACTAGAACATACCCAAACCAAAAACTTCTGTTACACCTACGATATTTTCAATTGATTTGGCAAAGTAATACATGACATCAGCGTCCAGGCCACCTAGAACAGACATGTACTTACATGGACATTGCATCAGATAGTAAATAAAAAGATTTTTAATGTCAAAATCTCTATGAACACTCTGATCAACAGTGAATAAATACTTCAAAACACTTTATGCTATTATGTATCACTGATGATTTATAACAGAAAAAAGCAATAAGTTGTTGTGTACATTTGTTAAAAAAAGGACTGAGTGTCTTGTCTTTCTCTAAAAAAAAAAATCCTATGTACTTACCAGTAACCAACATCAAGGTCTGTATGGTAAACCATTATAGCTTTTGTAGGTAAATATCTTTCACTGTATGTAAGTGTATCATCCTGAAATTTACTGGGTATACTAGAAATGCACATTTTTGTGGTCTATTGCATACAAAAAGACTGTACATAACCTATGCTTCACAACAAGGGTCCAAGAGATCATAAATATTTTCAATTCATACGAAAGCAGAGCTTGGTTTTGGCTATAAAAACTAAGAATCACAAAAAATCATCAGAAAAAATCCTGTTTAAATTACCAAGATATTCCATAACGAACCTTTACACGATTAACCTTATTACATTCTGACAACTATAAAATATCAGATCCAAAAATATGGTCAAACCGTAGCCTCAATATTTTAACTGCAAGACTGACGCATTTTACAAACTGACATTACATATATACGAAGGACGGCCATCATATATAGCAAAAAGACCTGGCGCACAATTAGTTGGGCTAGGTCAAACCGATGTACAACTGCATATTTAACAAGACTAATTAGACATACATGAAACTATCCGTGTACTATAACAGTTGTACGTACCCTGTATCCACCATAAACAATCATGAAGTCATTAGCCGCTACTGCCGTATGCCCGATTCTTGGTGGCACTGATTTTATTATGTTGCAAGGTGAAGTCATTTTTACTTTAATTTGAAGAAAAAATTGTATTAAGTCGATTGTTGACGTCTGTTACCCTGAGAAGCTTGGATTAAGGAAAGAAGCGTCTAGTCGAAACATTATTCAAATGCGAATAAATCTTTCTAATCGTTGTCATCAAATAGAGTTAGCCAATACACGTGTATTTAGTTCCGAATATGGCTCTTAGAAATTCATAAACAACAAAATTATATACAAATTCAATGTCCGTAGATAACCAGAGTTGTAGGACAAATAGATCAAATATTTGCGAGAAAACCAATCATGCAAACTGACACTTCAGACATACCACAGGAATGTGACATTCAATCAACTACATGTTATAATTATATTCATTTTTTATTATTTAATTTCAATTGGATATCAAAATCCTGTGGAAAGACATAACAAGTCATATATAGAACTTTCAGACAGGTTGAACAGGGCATGACAGGACATGACAGGCCCAGGGACAAACAGACAGACCTTTAAACAGACAGACACAAAGATAGACAGACCAGTCAGTCAGGCTCACAGACATACAAATATATGCCTCATTTTCCTGGAAAACAACACATCACTTTCCAATAATTAAACTTGAGTCTATTAGTAATAAGCAGTATAACTGAGAGAAGCATGATAAATAAAAGTACAATTATAAATATGAAAAGCATTAGTTTTATGATTCGCTTGGCTTTTCTTTTATACTCATTGAGATACATGAAACAAAACCATAACTGTTATATGTGTATTAAGGTCTCAGAAATGGGTAGATAAGAAACAATAGATCCTCTTCAACAACAGCCAGGATGATAGGTCTTGTACATAAGACACTTGGATTTTTATGTAAATATTATTGTAAATGATATACTTTACTTCAATGAACGATATATCTATTTACTGCAGAAGTGCACTTGTCTGTTATGATACAACTGAATGGCCATGGGCCTTACTGTCCTAGAGTTCTGAATACACAATCCCTACCAGTTGTTTATATTTAAACTTTAAATACCAACTCTGCTGTCCAAAATATTACCATCTAAATGTCAGATAAAACAGGGATCATCCCTGGATAAAATAATGCAATTTGATGAAGATCATCAAATACTACTTAATGCCTGATGACAAGCAGTGTATCTCTATCTATCCCAAGAATGACAGGTAATGTATCCAGCAAACACACATCTTTGTGTCTCATTAAATCTGAGATTGACTTTGAAACCATCAATACTGCCCTAATATTCAAGTCATCATCAATATAGTGTCTTTCACCAAACAAATCTTTGACAACATTTGTACTCTGAAAGACAGTCCTATAAAGGAATTGTTTCAAGTCTCTTTGAACACTTACTGTCACAACATCATTTCCTGGGAAGAAATATGCATTCAAGCATTTATATATTAAGTCAAGCCTCATGCAAGTAAGTTCTCTAGAATCTTTAATTTCTTCTTGAAAGAAGAAGCAAACCTCAATTTGACAAGTGCTATATTTCCTAGTAAGTCTCTGGTTAACTAATCTCATAACAGCATTGCAATGTCTCTCATTTATTTCACCAAATCTACTGGAATATTGTATTTCCAACACTTGATTACTGTTTCCATATGCACTGCCAGAAAATCTTACTTTCCTGCATACAGGTTGCTTTGACACACAACTTCTTTTTGGAAGTTCATGCCTTTCTATTCTGTTGCAATCATTACAAGTTCTGGAACTCAGACAACATTCATCAGTCTCTGGGTCAGCCAAAGATTTAACTAGGTTCCCATAACATTGTAGAGCTGAATTGTTGTTGCTTTCAGCGTCTGATAGTCTTTCATTTTCTAGGCTGTCTGCTCCCTCTGCAAATGTATCTCTTTCAGACAGTACTTGATGTGTTGCAATATTCAAATTCAACTTTTGACAATAAACTGAAAACTCAGCATTGTTATCTAAAAAAGAAAATTTTTAAAGATTAAATTTATAGTTGTATGAAGGGTAAACCTTGAATAATGGAGTTATGTTATCAAAACAATTAAACAAAATGTCAATAACTGTATTGAGTAAAGTTACTGTTAAATACTTAATTTATCAATGAGAGAGGGCTTAGTCTGACTATATAAGAAACAAACATCTGTTTAATAAAGAATATTTCAAATGAAAATGAATTATATACCTCTTAAATGATTGACATCTGCATTATGACTGGTCTTTTTCAGTATTTTCTGGAATTCCTTTGAAAGTTTCACCATATGCATGGTATCTTTGTCAGATGCATATGCTCTGAAGTTCTTGGTATCATTCTCCACTTTCTTGTTCAGGTGCAAGATGTATTGCGATGTGTGTGATTTAGATCTAATGCAAAATGCACTGGAAAATATAAACCTGGTGATTATCTTTAAATGTTTCAAGCGACGCTGTTTAGAGTCAGATATATTTATGTCATACAGGTCCACCAAATCATAATGGTCTTGACCAATCACTCTTGGCACGAATTTGCAATATTTACAGTCACCATATTTTATATTTGCCACATAACTTTGTACTCTATTCTGAGCACAACCATCCTGGCAATGACTTTTATCCAAGCTTTCATTTCTGTTTGATTTTTTGGAGAAGCCATTTATCTTCTTTTTAAACTTTGAAGTAAATCGCATGTTTTCCTCTTAGATCCATTTGACAGTTGGTGCGATTTTTGTTTGTAATTGTGCTTATTAGGAAATTCTGCACGTGCTTCTTGTTTACAGAGGGCGCTGTTTTGTCTGGTTACCAGTTTTTCAGCGGGAACCAGTCCAGCTTGTGCTTATTATTCAACGTGCTTTGGGACTGGGAAGAAACAATTTCTGAAACTTGCTGAGATATAGTCCTAAATAAGAATGAATGGAACACAGAAAGTTGTGAGAGAGGGAGACCATATCATTCTAAGGAAAGCTGACAATTTGAGGCTGTTTCAAGTACATAAAGATCGGTAAAGAAAGCCCGTTTGATTCTGGCTATTCGTACTCAATTATTTTCGCCCTTTCTGTCCTTCAATTAGAAAAGCGTAAACACCGTTCACAAGAAAGTCTGTACTACAACTGAGTTGTTGTATTCAATTTTTTCCAAGCAGAGTTTCAAAACCAAAACGTTTTTACAAGTTCTAAATCATTGCAAAAAGTGAACTTTAGTCCTGCCTATTATCGATAACAGTGACTATCTCTCGCGAGAGAGGTTGGCAGTATTCAGAGATAGATAGAAGTTTAGTCAAATATCATGAAAAATCGACTGCCACTGCTGAAGTCCAAATAATTGTACTCAACGGGTGAATGTTATGATATTTTTTGCTAGGCGCTATCTAGCCTCCGAGTACAAACCAGAAACCCGGCACAGATGTAAAAGGGTTACTTTCTGTCTCCTGTTATTTACTCAGGTTCTCTCTGCTTTTCAACACAGGAATATTTACCCATTTCATAAAGTATAATATAAAGAAGTCAATCTAGGGTTCAAGACATTTTTATTATGTGGTACTTAAACAACACACAGGATGTAAATGACCCCTAACAATAAATATTATATCAGCATGCCTACAATTTGGAATTTAGATAAGTAAGAGATAATTTAGTTTATAAATTAAGAAACCCAGCCAAAGTAAAATTAATTAAACACTAAATAATTAAGGAGTGGCGGAGTTCTGACAAAAGGTAAAAGCTACCTTGTGAATGTCCGTGAACTGCACTGCCAAGAAAAGTAAAATCTCGGCCCTTTTATAGCAAATTTCCAACCACTAAGCGGAAAAACCATGAAACTTCCATGCACATCTTTTACTTACACGAAGTAAAAGATGTTACTGACCAGTTAAAATTTATAACAGAAAAATAATTATTGATAGTGATTTCAAGGTTAAATATATATCATAATATCAATAACAAAATCTGTCATGTTACTATAAGTTGAACAGTATCAAAATGGATACAGTAGAAATAATTATACACCTCACTGCTTTTAAAACTGACCATAAGAAATTACTGTACAGTGAGAACATTTTGGCAAAGAAGTTATTTAAGATGAAAACTGTTCATGAGAATAAAAGAAATTAACTCATTCCTGCCACACAGATATCTATAAAATGTCCGTATGTAAAATCAGGATTTATTATATTAACGATCCCTGGTAAAATGGGTCTGCTTTTGCACTTGCTACCCAAAGTTCCAATACCATCCTTGGTAGTCTGCGGGATGGTAAGTAGGTTTTCTGTAATAATAATAATAATAATCTAAGTCTTTAATGTCAGGAAGGCCGCTAGATGCCAACGTCTATCAGTTTGAATCTGACTTTCCTCTGTGTCAGTTTTAGTTTTGGCCAACTAATTCAACAAGTTTGTGCCAATGGCTCCAAATACCAAGTCAAGCAGAACATATTACATGGTGTTTTGTCGGTTGTCCATCTATCAGTAAACCTTTCCTTGATAACACTCTACAGGTCACAATTTTCATTTTACTTCAAAGAAACTCAGGCTATGTGATTAGAAGGTGCATTTATACTTCAAAGCATTAATTTGAATATCCATAGAAAAAGGTTTCAATTTCAAACCAAGCAGATATTATAGAAACTTAACAATTTATTGTTAAAGGACACCGTAATTTCCATTTTTTCCCCTACCTACCCAATCCTGATTGGCATTGTCAAACAATATTTAAATTTAGGCGTTGTTAATTGTACCTTACTGACTTTTAGTTGATAAAGATTTATATTTTTATTGCTAGAGATGTATGGTTGGAAAAGAGCAAGTTTAAACTTGATGGAGTAATTGGCCACCCATATGGTACTTTGTTTGAAGTAAAGGATGGACAAATGGTGAAATTAGAAAGAATTGTTCAGCAAGACACAGATGCCACAGCAGAAGGTAATGGTTACCATGCTGAGCCTAGAAAGAATACTATGAAATACTTTATTGCTTTGGTTCGCTGACGCTCCCTTGCAATATGTTTGCTTATTATTGTAATATAGACCTATAACCTCTACATATATAGGAGATTACCTATGATGATAGTTTTTAGCAAGGACAAATTAGGGGAAAATATTGGAATCATCAATAAGAATATGAGTATTGGATACACCAGTAAAAATATGAATATTGGATACACCAATTAAAAAAATATTGGATACACCAGTGAAAATATGAATATTGGAAACACCAGTATAAATATATATGTTGGATACACCAACAAAAATATAAATATTGGATACACCATAAATTATAAATATTGGATGCATCAATAAAAATATGAATATTGGATACACCAATAAAAATATAAATATTGGATACACCAATAAAAATAAATTGGATACACCAGTAGAAATATGAATATTGGATACACCAGTAGAAAAATAAATATTGGATACACCAGTAAAAAAATTAAAAGTTGGATACACATTATAAATGCAAATATTGCTACGCCAATAATTTAGTATCTATTGGATACAACAATACTAAATAAAGTACAGTATATAATGTGTGAATTATTGTTCATTCAATAGATTTTGTTGCAAATTAACTCCTATGTATTGGATAACCCATATGTAAGATTATGTTGTTTAACTATTTTGTCATTTAATTCAAGTAATTTCCTGTTTTTTTCCTTTGTTTAAACACCAATTTCCAACACAAATTTATTTTTTGACTCTGTGTAACTAATGCTAAATATAGTCACTATAGCTCATTTCTTACAAAATTTTAAGTATGCACTATTATAACGGTGTCATTCTTGACCAGAACTTGGTATAGCCATTCGAAGTGTAATATAAGAATGTGTGGTTTAAGTTCATATAGATCTGTATTTATATTTATGAAAAGGAATTAAATGAACATATTTTTTTTGCATATATCATTGTTCCTCTTGTATAGGGAAAGACAACCGCAATCTGCTGGACCTGGACAGTAATCAGAAGTTGAAACAGGAAGAAATAGAGCAGATGAAAAAGGAAGGTATCTCAGGAGATGTAAGGCTTTAGTTTCTGTATCTACAGTAAACAGTACATTACACAAACACCTTTGTAGTGTTTCGTATTTATGTTCACATTTAGAGTCATGGAAGCCCTGCTATATACTAGGTCTCTTTATGTGAGAAAGTTGGCAGTTTCTTACAGAGGATAGGGATCTAGAACTGACCCTTCCCAGGAATGATGTTTAGGTAAACTGGTTGCTTGTAAAAATGACCAAAATGCAGTTCATATTGGCATTAAACTTATACAAGCAATCGTATATGTTCACCTCTTTTGCATTGTTTTTTCTTTGCATTCCACATACAGTCAAATTGAATGTTAATCTATTTGAATCTTCTAGCATTTGATAGAACAGTTGATAGAGAATAGTGCAACATTCCAAAACAAGACAGGATATGCGCAGGAAAAATGGGTCAAAAAGAAGAAAAAGAAGTAAGTAATATGGTTGGCTTTATTTAACATGTTATAAAAAACTAAATGTTTATATAATCACTTTAGTCAGAGAGTATAAAAGAGTTTATTTAAAATAAAGCTGAAATCAGTGATACGTTAAAAGTCTGTATGATTAACTGTCTTTTTAAACACAACCAAGACATAAAAACATAAAATAAATGGAACAAAACATCAACACTGGGGTAGGTTAATCAGAAATCAATAAAACTACAGGTTTCAGTCCACTAGGACCCTCATAATGATACCCTCATCTGGAAAGGGGTATAAATGTTGCATTTGACCATTGGTCAGTGTGTTACAAAAGTTTTATGGCATGGACTACATTTAGTTTTACATTAAGAGGTATTGTAATGAAACTTTGTAGTTTGTACATATGATCACCATGATGTGTAGATGAGTGTGATGTCAATAGTCAATGTCATTATGAGCTAGTAAACATATACTCTGTGGACAATCTCCTGATCCCTTGTTAAATTTTCACCAATCTCTGCAGGAGTCATTGGTATGATGTCCAGTTATGTACATGGTGACTTTAAGGTCACTATGCAATAGGTAAATGTAATAGGATCCTACAGAAAAAAATTCCTTAATTTAGTTCAGGAATCCTTTCTTTTTTGTGACAACTCACTATCCGTTATAGCCAGTGTTAGCCAGGTGAGCGATATAGGGCCCCCTTCTTGTTTAAAAGAATCATTGTCTCCAATTTTTGACAGTTAAACTTAGAACTATTTCTTGATTGTAGGCACTTACTGCAGTTCACTGTGTTAAAGCCCACAGCAAGACTGATGAGTCAAATGCATTGGTCAAAGGGCCCATCGAGAATATGGTAAGTATGGACCACAGATTGTATTGTGTAGTAAGTGAGACGTTGTTTGCCTCCCAGGAAAAGGGATCATTCTCAAAAGTATGAAAGTTGGTTGAGAAATATTGTGAACATATTTTCTAGATTAAGTTTTTTAGCTCGACTTTTCGAAGAAAAGGGGAGCTATCCTCTCCTCGATGTCCACGTCCGCATTGGTGTCACACCTTGGTTAAATTTTTCGTACCACCCCACTTTATTTCAAAGCCATTACAGATATTGCTTTGAAACTTAGCATACTTGTTTATCACCATAACCCCCATCAACAGACAAGAGTACATAACTCTGCAAAGGTTTTTGTCAGAATTATGCCACTTTTTTGACTTAGAAAATACATTGAATAGGGGTAAAATCCACTTATTGACTTAACCCTTTGAGATATTGCTTTGAAAGTTGGAATACTTGTTTTCATCATTACCCCTATCTGTAGGCAAGAGAAGGTAACTCTGTCAAGGATTTTTAAAAACATTAAGGCCCTTTATCGACTTAGAATCTGGGTTAAGTTTTTTGTACAAGTCCACTTTTTGACTTAACTGTAGATATTACTTTGAAAAGTTGAAATACTTATGTATCATCATGACACATATCTGTAAGCAAGAGAAGATAACTCTGTGAAAATGTTTCTTGATTTGTACTAGGAATTTCCTAGTTGAAGTCTTGTGTGCAAATGGCACTGTCATGCACATATATCATTAACCACTTGAAGTATTAATCTACAACTTTGCTGTAGTATTCAGGAATATCAAACATTTAAATTTGATAACTCTTGACTTAATATCTTGCTACTTGTGGCCCTTGTTTATACAGATCCTTGTTTTACCTTTAACTGTCAAAGTTTTGTTTTATTGGCAAGCACTAAAAAAGTCAAGTGCACTGTCCTACTAACAGCTCTTGTTAAGACTGTTTTCTCAAGCTAATTTCTTTATTTTGAAGTTGTGAGGATAGTTTTTCTGGTGGTGTTACCCACTTTTAGAGGTTTTTAGTTTAATTTGGCTAGAATAAGTTTAAAAGAATAAATGATGTAAACTGAAATGATTTCTGTTTGTATTTCAGTAATTTACGTATTGACAGCCTGGCTCAGATTCTGACAATGGGAAATGTTCATGCCAACAGTACAGTGATGGTAGTAGAGTCATGTTTAGGTCTTGTGACAGGGGCTGTGCTGGAAAGACTAGGAGGTAGGTGTAATGGTGTTGCTTTAGTTTTGAACTATCAAGAGCTTTATATAGTAATCAGTTTTGAAGACTTAACAGCGTCTGTAAGGACCGGTATAAAGGGGAGGTGATTCTTTCTGTCAATACTGCATCTGAACCATAGGATTTAGAAATACTTTAAAGAAATTGTTTTTAGGGTATCTGTGTCTTTTATAATTACTCTGTTTAGGGACTACAGGTTTGCTTGGTCAGCCCACAGTATCTGTACTTCTACATGCATGGACCTATTTTCGAATTACTTCCCACAGTTGTTGCTTGTCAAACAAGGACATGCCTTACACCATACCCAGCTACCTTCAAGGTCATGGTCACTTGTAGAGCTCAAATCAAACCTTTACATTGTGCCAGACAGCTTTATTTTCTTTCCAGCCTGTAACTTAGAGACATTCCATGTAACAGACAAGGACCTAAGCTGTATGACATGCAAGACCCACTCTTTGGCAAAGAGTGCTGCATGTAAAAAACGTCTTTGGAGTAGACATAAGATAAGATAGAAACAAACATTTTTACTGTAGTTGGACGGATTTAGAAACGCAAAGATTTCCCCTGTTGAACATTTTTATTTGAATGACGCTATTGTTTTTTTTTCTTTGTTTCCTTTTTTTCCGACCCCCCGCCCCCTGATTTTGAAACTTTTACAGATCAATTTTATATCGTTTTTGTTGTGTATGAAATTTGAATAATTTGAAACATGATAACACTGTTAAAATAAATGTTTTGCCATTTTTGCGTTTTTAAACCAGTTGAGTGTGTTTGACTGTATCTGATGACTGCTTACCATATGTATTTTGTATTGCTCTGCATGGTTTCCAATACTCATTTCAGGAAACATATCAGGATAGTTTGTATTTTTGATTAACAAGGTTTCAACTAAAAATCAAACGAGCAGAAAAATATGTTGTTAGGGGATGTATAGACAGTTGAAGAATTCATGGTTTTATTTAAAGTACATGTATGAAAATGTTTGTATTTCAGGGTTTGGGAAGGTGATCAGCTTCTACCATGGAGACTCCCCAGTAAAGTCAGTACATAGAATAAAAATATATGTATTTAGACAATGCTTTCCTATAAAAAAGACAGAAAAAATAAAATACAGCTGTGCTTGATTAACCAACAAGAACAGAAATACATCTTTGTTTTCAAGAGTTGAAGTTAATATGCCTTTCAAATAGTTGGGAGTTTCTGAATCACTGTTGACATTTTAATTTCCTCAGCAGATTTGCCCCTTCATTCTGTGTCTTGTAAAATAGCAACATAAGTTACCCACATGTATCAGATTCAAGTTATTGTATATGTCTGTCTGAGACGTTCTTGTAATCTTATTTTTCAGATGCAATCTTGATAACTATGATTTTCCTAAGGAAATTATGGACACTTTGTATAATTATCCTCTGGAACTTGTGAACTCACTGAAACATGCAAAACCAGAACCGGTAAACAGTGACAGTACAACTACAGCAACAGAAACATGTGACCAGTCAAAAAATAATATGACTGAAGAAAAAACTGAAGCACAGTCTGTTTGCAGTAATGACACAGCAGTCTCTATAGAACAAAATAATTCATCACAGACTGGTTCTGTAGAAACTGTATCAGAGCAGGACTCTACATCTTGTAAAAAAGACCATACAGAGAATCAGTCTGAAATGGCAGCTGAAACAGAGAACAAGTCAAAATCACCTAAGAAAGGAGATAAATGGATAAAGAAAAAGTTCAAAACGCAAAAGGACAGAGCAGAAGCAAAGCTGAACAGAGCCAAGGAGATAGCAGCTGCTAGAAATATTATCCTACAGAAGAATGTAGATTGGTAGGTTTGAATAAATTTCTTAGTCTAAAACATGTTTATATAATACAGGCCGTATTATGGGATCACCTGCGGTCGGGGGACAGTATCCACAAAGTTGTCCGCTCTCAAACTTTCACAACTCTGTACGAAAATGCGGGACACTTACTGTGAATGTTTATCAGCAAAATATCTTGGCTAAGTTCAATAAGCAGCCAAATTGCTTCAGTCACTAAGCAATGATTGCGCTTTAATTGCCAAAATTGGACAAATTTTGTTTTATTCGGTCTCTAACTTAAAATATTCCTAACCAATCTTCAATAAACTAGCTGTGAATGTTCATTAGCCTAATATCTCAGGCAGGTTTGATAACCAGTCAAATCAAGTTATTGCCCTATAAGTGCCAAAGTTTGACCAATTTCGAGTTTTACTGTCTCTAGCTTTAGCAGTTCTCAACCAATCTTCACTTAACTTGTTCTGTGAATTTCTATTGGCCTACTATCCCAGCCAAGTTGTATAACCAACAGGTCAAGCTAGTCACTCCGGAGTTTGTTTAGCCCTTTTATTGTCAAAATTTAACAATTTAGAGTTGTCCGCTGACAGACATAATATGTAACAGTTTGGCTGTCCTGTTTGATTTTGTGAATCTTATTTTCTTTTATATGCTTGTAGATCATACATGTACTACTGTTTTTACTATTAAACAGGAATTTTGATTTTCTATAAGTCACATTATAATGAGTAAACTTTCACTGCAAGAGTCATATACATGTGATATTGTATTTGCAACTAATGAAGTACTGGCCATAATTCTGTCTGAATTGAAAGATAGGCAGTGCCAATTTAGAAAATCAGGATATAACAGTGCATCCAATTAAAGTAAAATTACGCACTGTGAAATATTTTGAATGTTTAGAATTATGTTGCAGGAAAGATTTATGGATAAAAGTGTTCTAACATATTGCATATCAGTAGTGTGTGAGTATTTTGTGTGGGTACATTGTCATTGTTGATCAAAGCAATGTTCTATGTCCAATTTATCTTTTAGCTCATGTGACTCAAGACAAAGTTTCAACGTATGGGTTTGGTCATCTGACCAGCTCATCTCTAAATAATATTATATATCAATAGAAAATAGAAGAAAATGAATGATCTTACTGTAAAACAAATCAGTTCAGCCCACAGCATTTTACATGATTTACTGTTTTCTTTCAGTCTGATAGTGGCCAGCAAGTTTTACCCAACTCCTATTGTATTGGCATTGATGGATTTTGTTGCACCCTCGAGACAGATTGTTGTGTATTCACAGTTCAAAGAGGTAGGTCTCACTAATACATGTACACTCTATATCAGTTTGTCTGGGTGTTGCAATTGTTACTGAATATATGGAAATTTCTTGATGCTGTCTTTCAAACTGACCTAAGTGTGTACAGATCATCATCATGTGTTTGGCTGTCATTTCTTTAGCTACCATCTTGCAATAACAGGTTAGGAACTTTATCTGCCATTTTGCAATAACATGCAAGAACTTTGTCCACCATGTTGCAATAACATGCCAAGAACTTTGACATCTTGCAATAGCATGCCAGGAACTTTGACCACCATCTTGCAATAACATGCCTTTGTCTGCCATCTTACAGTAATGTGTTAGAAACCCTTTCTGCCAACTTGCAATAACATGTCCGGAACTTTGTACACCATCTTGCTACAACATGTCAGGAACCACTTTGCTGTATGATGAAACTATGTAGAAAGACTGTTGAACAGTCTGATGCCAATTTCCTCAAATTTAGGAATTCAGCAGCATCAGCTAAACACATGAAAACATCCTGACACAAACTGCTCTGTAGATTGTTGCCTATGTTAGTTATGTAAGATCTGAAATTATTGGTGTCTACTGAGCAGTTTAAGAACAGTAGCTGGAGTATGTGATTTAATTTTAAGTTATTTTAAGTGTATGTTAGCCCATATGCCTATCTTAGAATAGTGTTGTTGAATTTTCAGGCCCTAGAAGACTGTTATGCCTATCTCAGGGAACACAAAGGTTTAGTAAACTACAGGCTTACAGAGTCCTGGCTTAGAGAGTACCAGGTAATGTATACAAAATTCTGTATAGGTTTTAAATAAGGAATTAATTTTACCCTTAACCATCATTGTCTCATGTCATTTGCTTTTCTTTAGTCACTTAAAAATTATCTGTTTAGATAATATTCACCTTCGAATAAAATATGATTTAAAAATGATGTGTTTATATAAAATTCACCTTCAAATAAAACATGTTGAAAGAACATTTAATTGCTTTACCATTCTGTAAAATCTTTTTGAGAAAATTTTCTTTTAAAGTTTGACGGAAATCCTAGCTAAACGTTAGTATTTAGTAAGCGAATAATAGGTTGTAAAGTACCTTTAAAAAACTCCCTCTAAAACTGCATTGTAGCTAAAAATAATGTAATATGTTTGTAAACCAGAATAATTAATTGGAATGATTGTAATACTGTAGGTAGATGATGTAGATTTATTAGAATAAAACATATTGTGTCATTTTCAGGTGTTACCTAACAGGACACACCCAGTTATACAGATGAGTGGGACAGGGGGTTATCTATTCACAGCAACAACCGTTGTTAAATCGGAATCATGATTATACTGTCATTGTTGACTGTTCCATGAAATAAACTTTTGATGGATAAATATGATTTGCTTGTTTCTGTTGTTGTTTTTATCATCTGTAGAATTGATATCAAGCTGCCAGCTGAGGAGTAAGTTGCTATGGTAAACTTTCCTTGCTGACTTTGCATTTAATTATGTAAACCCCACAATTGGCTTGTTCTGTTTATTTCCATTTGGTGGCAATTTTCAAGTAAGACATTACCTGTGCCAAAACTAATTTTCAATCAGGTTGTCTTCACCTAATTTGACCTGTACACTATGTTGTAACATACAGGTGGCCAGTGCTGTCTACCAGCAAATGTACAATCTTATTTCTTTAAAAATGATGGTGAGAGCATCAGAAGTCTCGTGGCAGTGAGGAAATACTAGTTTGTAACACAGATGTGTATAAACATGACAAAAACAGAAGGCATTGCTTCCAATTCAATAGATTTCTTTTTCGAGTCTGTATATGCCCTGTTGCCTTTGCATATCTGATGTAGTTGTTTCTTCTACAAGGCTGAGTATGCAAAGCTGATCAAACGTCATTTCCTGTTAACTAGCTTGACCGTGGTTACGTGTTGACTTGTAAAGAAAACAATCCCACGTCTTGATTGCTAAAACTGTTGACACAGTCAAGAATCGATACATACTGAGACTTCAATTCGGAGAAACAACCTCCCAAAGTTGCCAAACTTCTGTTTTTAGCTGAGGGGTTTAACATAAAATAATTGCATGGCCAATGACGTCTGTCCTAGAAAAGGGTGTGCATTTTTTTTCTAATGTCTAGACAACCTGGTATATGGAATTGTCCCGTTAGGTAATTAGTATGTTGGAAATCGTACAACGTACATGAATGTGAGGCATATTTTCTGAAGCACAAAACACTAGGCACAAGTCTTGATCAAAGTCATGCAACATGAACGAAATACGGCACTAAAACACGAAATCTGCATGACAATTGCCATGAACTTTTGCTTTCCTCATACATGTACCGCTAAACGTTCTAGACTATTTTTAACAAACACTGATCCCGTCATGGCACACGGTGCACGCTTCAACAAAAATGAATAGCTGTACATTAAAAGCAATTCTAAATTATGCGGGGAACCTTAGAAGCACCAAAACCTGCTATAATTCTCCCTCCTTCAAAAAATGTAAAGCATAGTGTGAGAAATGCCCAGCTAATTGTGTGCAATGGGCTTTTTGCTATATACGATGGCCGCCCTTCAGACTTAGATGTAATGTCAGTTTGTGAAATGGGTCCGTCTTGCAACCGAATGTGAGATATGCCGTGTAGACATTGAATGCAAAAAAATACAGAAAGTACAACAAAACCAAAAATGTGGTTTTGACACCTTTACATCTACATCTACATCTACATCTACATCTACATCTACGGGGATACTCCCAACAATCAATTTCTGATCATAACTGATGGGAGGTCGGGGGGGCGGCTTGTAAAAGAAAATGCTATGTTACATGATACATGAGTTTAATTAATCGAAATACAACTATTAAATAAGCCTATTCCTGAAAATTGACGCTATAAATTTGTTTTTCGCTTTTTCATCCGATTTTTCAGCTCTTCAAAATATTGGAGGAATAAAAGCCAGTGACACCACGGACCTATATACACATAAATACGTGGATATAGGTCCATGATGACACTAAACTCTAGTAAAGAAAAACATTCTTATTTAACAATATTTCTGTGTAAAAAGTCATATCAATAGTTAACCAGAGTATAGGCCATGCAATGATTGCCACATCATTTGTTAATTTGGTCACAGTGTCGAGTCGAGTTTTACTTTACCACGTGCTTATGTTATTGTTTACGTAGTTGCTACAGGATATCTATATTTAAACATAAAAAGTCCAGATTTATTTTTATTTGCCAATCAAAAGGCTCGGATTAATGTTTACACTATTTTCTCCACGCTGGAAGTTCACACGCGTAAACATTGCGATGTCTGAAAATGACTGTGTCTTTGGTTCACCCTATAAATACACATCAGTCTGCTCTAGTAAATCATAATTTGCCAACTTAACGAAAACGTTACATACATTTTTTTCAAGGATTAATAGATTTGAAAGAGAAAAAATGGGATTGTTTTTATCGCGACTGATGAACCTTTTCGAGGACTGGGGTACTTGCCCGGCAAGGATTGTAATGCTCGGACTTGATGCAGCAGGTGAATTGGCTTTGAAATATTCTTTATCATACCACAGACTTTCATATGCTGTTGATATCGCAAGTTCAATTGCTATATAATTCCTTTAATTCAGTGCTCGTCAGTTTATGAACAACTGTTCATTAATTAAAAAAAACATAGGTTACAACCCTTGCATGAGAAGGCAGATTAAGCATGCAAGAAAACGTTTAATCGTTACATTAATATATACTTGATTTTACAAAATAACATTGAAATCTTCTTGTGAGACATAAATGGACTACATGTATATAAGGTATTTTGTACTAATGTATCATTTGTCTCAATGCCTGGCTAACACATGAATATATCAGGCGATAGCATCAGAATTCAGATAAATTCGAACATTTTCTTGTGTGTACGTACGAAAGAGGTACAGAAAAACAATGACATTATTTTATATAAACATGTATATATATTTTGCAGGAAAGACGACCGTTTTATATAAGATTAAATTGAATGAAACTGTGACAACCATACCGACAATCGGGTTTAACGTTGAAACCGTTACACCTGTGAAAGGGCTTCAGTTCACCGTATGGGATATTGGTGGTCAAAATAAAATCCGACCTCTCTGGAAACGTTACACGGAAAATTGTGAAGGTAAACCACGTTATTTTTCATTCATTCGAAAAAAATAATTCAAAATATTTTTAGTGGCCGCATCTTGCTTCTGAAATTGAAAAGATTTCATTTATTAGTCTATGATACATTATAAATACTAAATTGTCCGCCTCTGTGGTCGAGAGATTAAAGTCACTGAAACCTCTGTATTGAGGGTCATTGGTTCGAGCCCAGTGCCAACCATGTCTCTTTATGTGAGAAAGCTGGCAGATAGGGATCTAGTACTGGTTTTTCCTAGGAATGATTGTCAGGTAAAAACTGCCTGCGGGCCTGTAAATATGGTATCGTTCATAGGTCATCTAGGTTGCGAAGTAACCCCTGTGCCACTGACACATACTAACAAAGTTATCATCCATTTGTAGGTTTGATATACGTTGTAGACAGTACAGATAGGGAGAGGGTGTCGGAGGCGCGGGAAGAGTTATTCGGTATTCTTGAAGCAGAAGAAATGAGAGGTGTACCCGTGTGTGTTTTAGCCAACAAACAAGATCTCCCAAGTAAGTTATTTAGCATATACTTTCATACAACCTATGCCATGAACACGTGCCATGAAATTTTCTTGATGTTTACCCAATCGAAGCTGCAGTTAAAATGTTATGCCGAAAATGCTTCTGAAATTAGCTGTAACGCTCACGCTAAACTTAAAGCACTATTGATCAAATGAAGAACATCATTAAATTTGTCCGAGAACAAAAAAGGAAAACAAGTTTAATTTAAGTAGAGGATTAAGTAATAAAATACAGTACGTCACAAATTTCATTTTAATTTCTCCCGGATGTTAATTACAGCTGGATCGCTTTATCGGTTTAAGTGATATTACCTTTCAAAGTGACCATCAAAATTTTAAATATAACAGTACTACAAGAATAACAAACATCGTCATAGCTACAACCCAAAAATAACGATCTGTATAACAGTTTCATTCACATTGAATATAGAGGAAATCTGTAAAAATCTTTTTTGACTACCCTAGTCAAAAATAAAAAATGTACCCTTTCGGTTATGTATATCTTAGTTTGTATTCATCAATGACAGATATAACTTGGTAAAACTTATTTCTTATAATTTTAAAGCATCTACTGTGTTTTGAGCACCAGTCTCAACTAATGTGAACCATTGAATGTGACCATTTTGAAGGGTAATATAACTGGGCATTTGATTTGTTTTACTACAGATGCTCTGAACTCGTCCAAAATTATTGACGAATTACATATGCAAAAGCTTACCGGCCGGAAGTGGTATGTCCAAGCCGCATGCGCAACAACAGGAGAAGGTATATTCGAGGGAATGGAACAACTTGCTACCATGGTTAAGGATTATAAAAACCGAAGACTTTACTGAACATACATCGTGTGTGCAGATATCAGCAATATGAGCATACTTATGCCACTGTCAGAGACGTGACGTGACGCTGCTCTTGGCGTTGGCCAAGAGCTACAGGTCTTTCACTGATAACTGCTACTATTCTCATATTATATGTTGAGCTGTGATTTGCCAGTGTGCGAGACAGATGAAAAGCACTTTTCTGGCGTATTTGTTGGGGTTGTGCAATATAAGATTTGGAGTAAGGGAGGTAATTCGTGAGGTCAAACGTTGGACTAGACTTTATGTCTCATGTGAATAAACATGTATGTTCGTAATAATAACCTACCTCAATGAAAACAGTGAAAGGCTGCCAAAGAACCAGATAACTTTGTTGATAGGATCGTTTTCATTTAGTTTGTTACATTTTATACTTTAATAAAAAAATCATTAAACAACTATGACTTACTTTCATATGTGTAAGCAGAACATTTTACTGTTAAAGTCCCATAATATCTTTGAATTTACTGATATAGTCAAATTAATTTGTTGATAGTGAAATGATAGAACTATGTTCTATTCACTCTATTCATGCCTTTCTTTCGTATTAAAGTCGTTTTTTTTTCGCGTAAAAGAGTTGTCAAAAAGCCTTTCTTCTTTTTGCAGTTTCATGATAAAACTACGGTGCTATGTTTTTAATATGTAATTACCGGTTTGAAAAGCAAATGTTTTCGGTACAAATAAAGATCATTTATATATCAGTAAGACATCTTTCTTGATAAAATGAGAGCTTCTTGTCAATGTGATCCTGGAACTTTAAGCTACCGTGTTGACTTTGTTCCTAAGTACTCCTATCTTATATAATACCAGCTGGGTTTTTTTCTTTAAAAAAATCTAACCGCACATAATGCTTGTCTGTCTTCCGATCTCATCATCTACACAAAATTTACAAATCTGAATATGGTATTTAACACTTTTAAGCCAATGCCAGCGTAACCGAAAATCAGTGCTATAACAAACATAATCGACGTCTTTAATGCTACAAACAAACTACAGTCTGTTTTAAAATTTGTAAACAAAATGTTGCATTACTGGACGACATCCGCGTTGGATGCATCAGTCCGCTTATTAATGTCTTCATGTATAACAACACAATTGATAACAGTTTTATTGGTTAAAATACATTTATTTTACAGTAAGGAAAATGTACAACAATATAAACATGGAGACAGACTCTTATCACAGGCAACTTACTGTCCCAGTTTGTCATTCCTGGCAATATATCTAACTTCAATGAAATAATTCGGTATGATCTTCCAATATAAAACCAATGATTTACGGAGTACATGTACATACAATTTGTAATAGTGTAGGTTGATGTATACGCCAGACCAAATGCATCCATCTTATTTACTGCAAAACGGCACCCAATTGTAATTGTTGTAGGAGTTACGCTCGTTCGTGGTGATTTTAACAGCGGACAGTTTACCTAACCATCAGGCTTTCCTGAAAAGGACTAGTATACATGCATGTACTAGATATACGACATCCAATTTTCCGATCGTGTCTCCCGTGACAGAGCGACGGACAGAAGAAAATTCGATGCGCTGTCATCCATTAAAGATAGCATTATTTAATTTTCTCTAGCACTGGCTGTGCAGTATACAAATTGGAGGATGCTGGCAGGCCTCATATTGTAGGAATGACGGAACTGGACATTAAACACCGGAACTGTGACAACCTTCACACACATGTAGATCATAAATTACAAAAATATCTTAAACTCTTATAATACAGTATAAACTGAGTCATGTGACCCAAGAGTTCCCAGGAATAAACAACCCTGTGCACGTGAGTCACATGACCCAGCACAACCCTGTGACAATGCTACTACTTACAAACGTACAGGTACATTGTGACATAGAAATATGTGATAGATGATGATTTACTGTTGTAACTGACGGTGGTTTACCAACGTTGCTGCATGAGAGAGTCTGATACGAGTATTTATTAAAATCTGGCTCTTTTTGTCTGCATAAGGAAAGAATCACCACAGATTGGCCATATTTGTACCCGAGACTTTCTTTGCAAATGTTCAGCATTAATGAAAAAGCAACGCGGCATCATGTATTTGTAGAGACTTAAAATCCGAATGCAGGAATCAACTATTCTATTATTTATAGTAACGTTTGCAATAAATATATAATAATTATACAATTTTATTTATTATATTTAGTCAAATCTGGTATGATAAAGAGAATAAAAAATAAATACGTTTGTACTTTTTATCCACAATAAAGGATTGATATCCCATATGAAATAAATTGTGCTTGTCCTTGCAGCGAGGATGAACACAGGTCGCGTCCTACGAGAACCAACCACAAAGTCCCAGGTTCACATTGATTTTACTGATAAAGAAAAAATGAATTTACTAATATGATAATGATAGAACCATGTTCTATTCACTCTAAAACAATGTTGATAAGTGTCTTTCTTTCGTATTCAAGTCATTTCTTCATGAAAAAGGGTTGCCAGAAAGCCTTTCTTATTTTTTGCAATATCATTGAAAAAATACTGCACTATATTTCTAACGTGTACATTTAAAACTTGAAGCAATGTTAGGACTGTTTCTGGTACTAAAGGTCATTTCCGCTGGTAAGACATTTTCTTGGTAAAATAAGAGCTACATGTTATTGTGATCCTGGTACTTTTAGCTTTACAATCAGCACCGTATATAGCCGGGATCCAGGCTGATCCCTCATGCTGACCCTTCATGGTCTTGGTGCTGCTTTAACCTTGTCAATTCAGAGATATACTAAATTACATGTATTTGTATTTGCAAAGACTGCAATGGTCAGTTCACTCGGGTTTCCTCACAGCGAGGTTAATAAGAAAATTAATGTTTAGTAGTGGAATTCAGCGACACAACGGTTTCTTTGACAACCAAAGTATCAAGGGAATTGTTAAAAATCATTTATACACGACGTCGTGACATCTCTCCTGTTGAAATAAGTGTTAATGTAAAATCACAGAAAAACTATTTGAATCGGGTTATTTCCGAACCATAGAAAGTTATTTTGTCACAAAATTTGACAAAGATAAGTCGTTTTTCGTCTTTTTGGCCGTACTGTTGGTTGTGGATTTATCACTGCTAGTATAGCATTGTCGAACACAGCTTTAAGCCCTTTCTGTGTCAGCGCTGAACATTCTACGTAACAGTTTGCACCGATCCGATTTGCCATCCGTAATCCCATTTCGTAAGTCACCGGTTTTTGTCTGTTTTTCTGCAGTCTTTGAATTTCATAGAAATTGTCTCTTAGGTCAATTTGCATACCAACAAGTATGTATGGAGTAGTTTCCCTGTAGTGGCGAACTTCCGGTGCCCATTTTTCTTCAACGTTTTCAAACGAAGTTGGGCCCATGACGGAAAAACAAATTATGAAAACATCTGTATCTGGGTAGGCTAAAACTCTAAGCCGGTCATAATCTTCCTGAAAGAGGAATACAAGAAAGAAATAATAACATGGTTCTTGTTGTGTAATATAATACAATTCTTAGATTTGTCACGGTCAGAAGTCTGTCTGACATAGAAGAATGATTCACAGTTGTCTGCACACTTGCAATGATAGATTTAGAAAATTACCAATGAAATAAAAATCCTGATTTGACTTGAAGGAAATCAGGTAATATCTAGCCTATTGGTTTCATTTAGGACTTTCATAAGTGACTATTTAACCCCCATACCCAAGCTGAAATAGACAGGAAATCTAAAGATCTATCCTTTACCATAAATTTAAAGAACTTTTTCTTTAAAACTGAAGCCTTGTTCAAGACCGCTATTCTTACCGTTTAGCTATTTTTTAAATATGCATGCAAGGAGTCCCTGATAGGCATTAACGCATCATAACTGTAACATAAACTCTTCGTATCTCCACAAAAAGTCCAATGCTACTTGAATGAGTTTTCAATTAAAATTACTGTCCATGTTTATTACATTTACAGATGTCTTGAAGCTGAAGGCGTACTTGTGTGTTTTCACGATTTATATGCCTTCTTTACAAGTGGGAATTCTATGGCACCATAGAACACAGAGCACAGTCGTTACAGTCTGTACCGACTAGCATAAACAATCTTAAGATGTGTAAACATGTTTTAAAATATAATATACAAAATGTATTAAAAAAATGACCGCACCAGTAATTTTCGAATACTCATAGATCTGGCCAAAGTATTACCTGCTTCTATGCAAACACCCCATTAACATTTTCAAGAAACTTTTAAGAACATGTCAACAACTATAGATGCCCTCAGGGAACTACGGGGTGAAGGGAATAGAATAAATGTGGCTCGATCCATCAGCTACACATCTTGGTCCTTCCCACGACACACCTTGCAATTTAGCTGCACACTTGTGCCAGGTCACTACAAAATCCTTTGAAGCATGATGAAATAACTGTTCGAACAAGGTCTAATGTACATATTTTCTTAAGTTCAAAGTGTGACCTTAACATTTGAGCTGCGAAGCCGAGGCTTTGGCCATCGTGGTGAAAACATGTACCATGGACGTACATCATTCTTTAAAACAAGAATAATACCAGCCCGCACAAGTGCTAAAGAAACCCTTTTCACCACAATGTGACCTTGACTTTTGAATCACGGACATAGGTCCTTCCTGCGACACGTAGTGTTATTGAGATGACATTTTTACTTAGTGACTTCAAATTCCTTCGATGCATAGTTAAAACAAGGACGTGATATCCAGACGCACGCACGCACGCACATACACCAAACTGCCATTGTGACAACTATGCAACCAAACCGCCACCAGCTGGCTCAACAATAACAACAGTAAATTTAAGTCTAATAAAAATCTTTCAAACTTTGATCGGTCAAATTTTACAATTACTAAATCGAAATCGCCACAAAAATTTTTTTTTTTCTACAATCTGCATACAATGTATATTCTGAGATAGCATATGAATGGACATGAGCTGCTGCGATACATACCTGACCAGCTGTATCAAACAGTCCCAGGATCATTGGTTTGTTGCACACAGACAGACTCACTGAAATATTTATTTATACAGTTGCATTAAGTGTTAGGTTTTGTTTATAAAGATCTAACTTAGCTTTCAATGTTAAGAAAACGCCGTGAAAGACAGAAACTTTGCCACGAATTCGTCAAAAATAGAAGATATTCTGCGAACCAGAGATATGTTCTATCGACTTAAATTCGTCACAATCGCAGAAATCGTCTGAGCCTTTGTGACAAATGTATAAATAATTCAACACTTTCTTTTAATCCTGTAGAATCAAGAAAAAGGTTAAAACACATTCACTCAGCTGCGTGTCTATTCATATTTCGTAAGAGTGTCTTTCATAAAGTATAGCCGGCGGCATATATATTTGATCTTGTCCGTCGGTATCTAGGTCTGAAGATTGTGGCCCGCATTGTTCCTTTAGTAATTGACCTAGTGTCACCAAACTTTATACAAATGTTTATTGGAATGAGAAGTTGTGCACCTGGGTTTTAGTTTTTATAAGACTAACAACACCAGCGTAATGGCATTTGACTTAGTCAAAATTAAGCCGAAAACTTAGTTGCATATACTGCTCCTTTACCAAATGGACCTAGAGTCACCAAACTTAATACAAATGTTTGTTTGGTTGAGAAGTTGTGTACCTGGGTTTTAGTTTTTTTGTTGGACCAGTAACAGCAAAGCAGAGCTAGACCCTAGACCATTCCCCTTGAATTAGCACAAATGAAGCCAAAATGAACCAGAAACACTACAGTGATGGCCCTTGACTTAGTCAAAATTAAATATCATATATGACAAGTTTGTGACATGCACTGCTCCTTAAGTAAATCACATAGATATTTTGCAAGAAGCATCGTCTTGTGGATCTATACCAAAATTGTTCAAATCAATACCCCCGGATCAATGTTGACCACACTATTGACGTAGTCAAGAACACCAGCAATGCCATCACTGTAGTGTTTCTGGTCCAATATAAAAACTAAGTTTTCGGCTTAATTTCGACCAAGTCAAGGGCCATCACTGTTGTGTTTCTGGTCCAATATAGAAACTCAGTTGTCGGCTTAATTTTGACCAAGTCAAGGGCCATCACTGTGGTGTTTCTGGTCCAATATAAAAATCAAAGGACTGAAAGTTCTGGAGGATCGATTGTCTCTGAACAACACAGTCTGCACACATACATGTGTAAATATCAGGACAACATAGACTGTACACATACATGTGTGAATATCAGGACAACCCTTGCACGAGTAAAGTTATAAACTGGAGACACAACTGTCCACAAATGTTGACCTTTCACCATTTGTGTAAACTTTACTTTTGAGATAGGAACCCATGTGCCTACTTTATGTCATTCAGTGACAGTATTAAGTATTAAGCTGTGAATCGTAACTGAGAAATGGATTTTCACAAAACTGAACTGAAAATGTATGGTCATTCTAATGTCATTCAAAAGTTATGGGATATGCCCATAAGGTTGACTGTATTGTGCCAATTAATTCGTACCCAACAGCTAAGGTCATATTGCAACTTCCGGCTTTCATGGAGGAGGAAGACCCTGGGTGCCAACTCCCTGTACCAGAATTTGGGGGTCATTTAGAAATTCCGAGGGTCATACCCTTTATTGTAAATCAAAGGGTAATCAAAGGGTTGGCAAGACAACAGGTGTTTCTCTTTGGATGCTTTCCATTTTGTCACTGCATCTCAAAAGTCAAATTTGTCCACAAAGCGAATTTTTCATAAGTGCATTCAACCATAGACATTAACCTTGGATATTATTTGGCACACTTAAACCCCTTTAATAGTGACAGTCTGATCGAAATGACTACAAAATGAGCACTAAAATCACTCAGAAAGACGTTTTTGTTTCCCCTATTAAGGTTCAAATCTGCGAATGGGATCACTGCAATCAAACAATTACAGAAACACGAAAACATACGTTTCATATTTTAATAAATATTAAAATTATCTAAAGTTTTTCATAAAGTTGTACTGTCGATACAGAGCATTTTAAATTTTTAACGGAAACTGTACGACGAGTACATGTTCATGCTTAACAATTATCACGAATATATAATGAAAAGGAGTGCCTGAATGAGTAAGAAAGCTTTCAAATTAGCATAGTCTAACATATAACAATGCAAATATTCTCATGTATATGTCACTGAATGTGCATATCTCGAGATGTATTATGTATAATTGATGCTGAGTATATTTTTTGTCACAATGTTGCTTTCATTAACAGCATTTCTCAGAGAATATATCCCGTTCCATTCATACAATACGCCAACCTTACATTAGTTAAGGCAGAGTATTTTTGCTTGCATTATGTAAAGTAAATAATATGTTATTATGTGGCCCACACTGAGAAGGATAAAGATACAATGTATAAGATCTGAATAGACCACATTACTCTTTGATTAGATGTGGAACAATCAATATCTTGTACATGTATCTAATAATGAAATCTATAGGCTAAAATGACGTACACGTATAAAAAGACTCTTGAACTTGGTAAAAGTTCTCTGAAGAATAGTTTACCAACAAAATAGTTCAGATTCATTGTAGGAAGCTTAAAGTTCAACGAGTCAATTTGTGTGCAGAGAGTTGGTTTGCGGTTTCTTTTGTCTGTGCTTTGTTCTGTGATTGACAATTTGTGTATTTTGCCTTTCTCGTAATTGATAATGTGGAGTGCTGTCTGTTGACCATCCACAATTATTATATATATATATATACATATGCAATTATTGTAAATGTTTTGATGAACTTACTTCTAAAATCGACTCATTTAGTTTCAGCTCTTCTAAAAAACAGACAAAAGATTAGAGGTTTTCTAGACCTTCGCGTATATTTACGTACGTTGAAAGATAAGACAGAGAGAACCGAGATAAACATGCACATGTATTTCACTTTTTTTAGATCTGACATAATTATAGAGATAAACAAACATACATTGCACTGAGATCTTGATTACTCATGGCTCTTTCCGGCTTTCAAAATCTTATCTTTAACGTTGAATTACTAAGAAATCTGCCAATTTACCTGAGCTAACGAATAGATCTCCTGTATGGGAAGAAAGAAAAAATTGACAGTTTGTTTTGAAATCGAGTCTGGCTCTTCTAAAGTTTCTGCAGAATTCAGATAAATCTGCATCCAAAGATCAAGAGAAATCACGATGGAAAAAGATTTGCATTTTAGATCTGTTATCATGCACCATTTCCTCCGCAATTTTAAATGCAGCTAATAAAAGTGACGCACGAATATGCAATGTTTTCGTCGCTTCTTTCGTTAAGTTAATTGCCTGCGTACAGAAATCTGCTAATGAGTTTTACTCACAGTGAAAGCTCAAACACTCGGTATTAGAAACTGAAATTTCCTTATCTTGCCACGGGCCCATATTAATTTAATTTAAGGCCCATATTAATTTAGTTTAGCATTTAAATGACTCTTAAAGTTAAAGGTTAACAGCTCCCTATCATGATGGTATTTTAGAAACTATCTTATAACAAACTCCAGACACTCGTTCCAATTAGCAATTTTGAGTAGAGAAACTATTTTCATGAATCATGGTTGTTCGTCCATTTGGTAAACAATCCGTGAAATGTCAACACATGTTTCGAAAGTAAACAAATGTTGGCCAACAGATTAAAATTTGATGAAAACTGAAGTGTGTTTTGGCGTCAGTCTTCACAGTACGTTAAAGTCGATTACTTAAAGATACTTATACGAGTGGTAGTCGCTTCGTTTAAAACCCTTCAAATTACAACAGCGCACTTGACAAAAATCTTCCGTTACTTAAAGTTGAATTCTAAAAGCTTCCTTGTTCAGCGAGCGAGATATAATTATCATCAACACTTGAATAACAGGAACAATTTTCATTCTGTTTTCAGAGAATATGTTGTCATGTATTATGTTATGCTACATGTAGGTTAAACACGACAATAGCTGATGCAAAAGTACAATTCACTGACAGAACAAAAGATATTTAACAAACTGTGCTCGCTTTGGTATACAATTAACGACTGAGAATAAAGAGAAAAATGATATATATTTACCAGCATAGTTATCAAACACCGTCGGTACATATTCCGACGGGAACTTGTTAGTCGCGTAGCTGACCAGCATGCAGGTTTTCCCGACGGCACCATCCCCGACAACAACACATTTGATATAATCTGTCTTTGGGGGGTTGATTCGATGACAACCATTCATCCTAAAACACATTTAAACATATGTTTATATAGCAGAAGCCTGGTATGAATATTTCATTTTGTATCAAACTTGATGCCAAGTATGCCAGACTTTATATCCGTAAATGAGAGTTAGGAAGTTCTACTGTATGAAATGGAAATGAGTCTCAGAATGTCAGAAGTTCCTCTAACAAATAAACTGAGTATATACTAGGGAAGGTCGGTGAGAAAGAAAACTTCAGGACTAGAAAAGGGGAATCACCTGTTACAAAGAGAATGATGCAAGGATGCATTTTACTGCAAAATAGATAAGTCTATTTCAAGAATCGACTGATAAGCCATTTTCAGCAAAGACATAAATCTTTTATTTTATGTGTAAAATGCACCGTAATCGAGAATAGAATACAAAAGAGAGCCATGATGGAGTTCTGCCAGTCACCCAAGTCAACAGAGATTGTGGCTGTTTACCAATGTTTATGAAAGGTAAAAATTCAGAATATCCAAATTTCAAGACAAATATGTCTACAATGTACCAACTCTATCAGTGGCCACATTTTCACCCTGAATGATCTAGTTTCCTCCAAAACAGTAATTCATCAAGACCAATTAACATTCTGAAAAAGTTTCTGGAAAATTGGATTATTTTAGGGAGAAAATATGTTACAACACTTTTCGAATTCATGACTCAATTTTCACCTCGGACTACCCATTTTCAATCCAAAGCAAATTCATCTAAAATATTTCAGAAAAAAGGTGGACTTAACAGTGTAAACAAAGTAAATGTCGGCGAACGGATGGGCAGACAACGACCAAAGGAATGAACTAAAATCTATTCTTAATGTAGAATAAATACCTGAGTACAATACAGGAATGCAAAACTTTCGCCCAAAATAATCTTCTGATATTAATCTCTTTTATTTATGGAAAAATGATAATGCTATTTTTTATATTTATTTCATTTTTATCAATTATCTATACTTTTTCCTTATTGATCTACGAAATATTTTTACTGTGCACATTTGCTATACTCTAAGAATTGCTGTTGGGGTGTCGTTATAAAATTACAATTGTTTAGTAAAGCTTCAATAAGGAAGTGCGTGTGTGTATACATGTATATATTCAAACTATGTATGTATCAAACTGTTCACTGTGTTACGAGCACCATGTTTCCTTAATTGACGAAATCACGTATTTATGGGTACAATGCGCACGTATGAGCTGAGTAGCGCACGAGAAAATAGCACGTGGGATGATCACTGTAACAGGAACTCGGACGTACGTAACTGTCCTAGGAGTTTGAATTAATGGTTATCTGGTGGCTAAGCTATATCAAATGGGGGGGTGTAGTTCTTATAACGAACACAAGTAACGGCAAGAAATAATGTGAGGGCATTGACAGTAAAATTCCGAGCATTCCCTGGGTTTTAGACAGAATGTTATTTATATTTTTCATAACGAAGAACTGCCATAATTCCCGGATATCTTCTCTCACACAATCGGCTTTGATTTTATCAGTTTATATGAGAAATTGAATTAGATAGGATCCAAACGAAAGTTCAACTTTGGATCTTATCAACGTATCTGCTTAACAAAGAATATGAAAACAGAACAAACTCATTCGTACTGTTTGGAAAAAATTTGTTGGTAAATTGTTTAATGAGTTAAAAACGTGATGCCCTGATTTGTGGTATCTCTATAAAGAACTCCGCAATATAAGAATCATTACTCGTCCTCACGTTCTTTTATTTCTTGGCACAGATGATGTAAATCAGTGTTTACAGTTCCCTTTACAGTTCCCTTTTCAACCAGGAAAATCTCATTTTTGATTGTAGAGACATGAATATTAACTGCCCGAAATAATGGAACTTGAGTGAAGAGAATGGCAAAACATTCTCTGTAATAAATCTCAAACTAGCGTCAGTTGGCTTAATCAACACAGTGTCTTGTAACAGCAACTTGGAAAGATTACTGAAATATTCGAAAATATAAACATCTTGAAAATGAATGAAATGTTTGGCTAGTCAAATTCTTTTCTCTTTCGAAGAGATGAATGTCTGTAGAAACTGTCCAACGTGCGGATAAAAAATGCATTTACATTTTTGCTATTTCGTGGCATTTCTTGTGCCAACTGTTTTCAATTACGCAAACTATTTAAAAGTATAGTTAAAAGGTTTTGTTATATAGAAAATAATCATTATCTTTGTCATTTGTTTTGCTAGACCGAATAAACTATACAGAAAACTCATTGCTTTCTTGTCATTGTTATATATTTTCCTAAGTATATAAATTCATGTACTAATTAACGCAATATGTCTTGTTTGTATGTCATAAACACCATTATAATCCTGGTTATGTTAAGTACATGCACTAGAGAAAATTACCTGATGTCCTCGGAATGTTGATCGTCTGATAGCGCCTTTGTTTCATTCCGGCCACTTTAGACATACATCCGAAATATATCCACTATAATTGACACAAAAACAAACACCTTGACGAAGTCCTCGGAAACAGGCCGCATGTGACAATCTGCGTGAAGAGATAATGCGAAATGTGTTTCCGGAATAGCACAAGTGAGCGTAAATTGTGATGCTGAAGATCACTCGAAAATCCTTATAACATCTTACGGTTTATTGAAAAAGACGTGGAGAATCTTGCTGAAATCCTTTCAGTGTAAACACAGCTGTAGAGTGTCGAAGTGCGTGCTGAAAAAATATACAGGGTGTTAGTAAGGCATTTGTTCTCCTTTCACTACAAAATGCACTTATAGAAACAAAAAGTTATGGCACATCTTAAAATAAGTCGTGCTCCAGATGAAGAAAGATTGATCTAATCACAGAACGATGACTGGTTTGGAAACACTATTGATTGACCTTTGATGTAAATCTCGATTTCCTTTAAGATCTAGTTAATGGAGTATCCAATAAAATGTTTTATGTGCAAATAGTTCTCCACGGAAAGTATACTCCAGAATCAGAAGACTTTTACATCATTATGCTGTTTACAGAGAGGTTCTAGCTTGCAGAATATAGAGTGTAAACTTTCCTCGCAGACTGTATTAATTTAACGAGAGTATATGTTTAACTTATCGCCTGTTGAGATTGGCTATCTCCTTTGACATGCAGGATTCCTCAGGAGCCTTATCTCATCCAGCATCTCGTAACACATCCTTGCATAGAACTTTTCCTTTTTTTCACTTTCTTGAACACTTAATATAATAATGATGCCTCAGATTTTACTCTGAGTGTTCGTTGTACATGTATATGTTTGTGTGAATGACCATATTTTTCATCTTTATTATGCTTCATATGTATTTCAAATTGCAAGAAAAACATTTCTATCTAAACTGTGTTCACTTTATCTGAAATATACACCTATAGAAAGGAAGTTACGAAGTGACTTAAAAAATTATTTAATGAAATCATCTTCGGATAAACGAAGGTAAAAATGCTGTAAATCATAACAGCAACCCTCTGGACGAACTGCAAACAGTTTTGTCCTCTGAGTGTAAGCAGATTGTCTTAAAACAAGATCCGAGGTTCATATAGAGGCAGATTAGTCAGGGTTAAGTTGATCGACTAGGCACAGTAAAGGTTTACTCTGCTCCTTAGCGTATGAAGTACGGATGTCATCTGAAGACTCAAAATTGCATTTCTTTCTCTAATTCGCCACCTAAAATCTTCCTATGACTTCTGCAGTTCCATACTTAAATGTGTTTTTGATTTCGGATTGCTAAAACGGCACCCGTTGATTGTTCAACAATATCACCCGAAAAGCCCAACATATTATTACAGTTTTGCCGTTTGTTGCTGTCACGGATTACTTTCTTTTTCTCTGGCTCAATTTGACGGTATTTTCATGATAAAGCTTCGTTAGATAAGTAAATCTAAAACTTTCAGGGGGTGCTTAACTTTTTTCTTTGTTTATATAATCATGTTTCGAATATTTGAATTTATGCCTTTTCAACATTATTAGAACATCTGTAGTGAAGATCAGGTGCATCTGTGGTCCCAACATGTCAAAGAAATAGCTGAGGGTTCGAATCATTAAAGAACGACATATAATATCGTAAAAACACATGTCAGCTATTATCAGTACTGTGTTAAAAGCGCCCATGCCTTTCAGTAAGGACAAGTTTGGTTCAAAATATCGCGAACTATGCATGTTGAGGAAGGTGGCAACGAAATTGGCACGAGGTGTGCGCTTGCATGTCCGATATGCAATGCTTTAGAGGTCATTGAGCGGCCGTATACGTCGAGAGATGCGTGCGTTACGACCATTTAATATTGAACAGTAGTCAAAGGACCAATTAAATAAAAACTCATTACATTACCAAGGAATTTATTGAAATATTAAACAACATAATTTCACTGACAATATCATTCGAAAATGAAGTCGCCTAGAGCAGTGTCTCTTCCATGAAACCCTTGAAAATATTTCTCTGTAGAAAATATCTAATGATTTTCAAATATTAAGAGGTTCTAGCGTGCACCAGTTACATATAAAATTCCACCTGCAGTTCTGCTAATACTAACATAGCGCCAAGTATTCCCATCCGCTTGCCGTCGAATGCTGTAAACACACATTAACCTTTCCCCTCTGTACAGTTAGAAACAAACATTAGTTTTTAATTTTATCACAATGTGTCTGGTACATAAAGATACAATCAATAGAAAGTTTTGCATTTTTGTCTCAGTTTTAAACTCGAAATGGAAAGGGTCCGCAAAAGCACGTGATGAAATAGATTTTTGAAACATAGCAACTAAAAAAATGTCATCATTTCATAAAGTTTAAAAGGATGTCTGGATAGTCTCTTGTTCACAAAGTAACTTACGCTTTCGAATGCGCATACAGAAAAACAATAGAACAATCTAATATTTTTCCATTTAGATTGTTTACAGTCCCGACCGATCAAGGGATTTCTTACTGGGTGAACTTGCCAAGACTTCTGACAGGCGCAGGTTGAAGAGACAGATGCAAACACAAGGGAATCCGGGTACCAGACCCTAGCTCTTTTTCAAATACACCCAATGTTCTTTTACGTGCCCATACTCTTGAGACTTCCTTCGGGTTACTAACCAGTTCTTCACTATTGGGATATATCTTTCAAAACATGGGATATATCTCTATTGAAAGAAATATATTTCCTAATTTACAGAGGTATCTCTGAAAATGGAGATATCGCCCCTATTTTAGGAGGTATATATATACCAATTTATAAATTCTCGATTGCGAAACAAGTTCTTACAACTTATATTAATCGATTAATTGCTCTCGAGATTCATTCCAGATGAAAACAACCTCGAAGAGAAAGAGGCAGTGTGGAATTATTTGTGTCTTGCCTACGGATACTACCGACATGGCTATGGTAGGGATCAAACCCGGGGCCCTTCGATACTGATGCGAACGCGCTACCTCTGCGCCACGGCAGCTCCACTCTCTTTTACACTGAGAGATATCTTTGTTTCACAGAAATATGTCTCCTGACTTTTAAGACATATCTCTTCTATTTACAGAGATATCTGTTTAACATCATTTGAGAGATATCTTTCTACTTTTGAAATATATCTCTCAAAGTTACAGAGATAGCTCTACAGGTCATAGAGATATCTCTTTTACACTGATATACCTTTATACTGATAACCTTAATAGTGGGAGATATTTTTTAAAAACATTTTGATTAGATAGTAAACTGGCTTGCCATAGACATTACTCATCATATTGATAGCCTGTGATAGCTTTTGAACACCTTAAGCTGTGTAGTGTATGCTCGCTCTCAGATTTTGATGAAAAAATAAAGTTCTTCAAATGCTCTGAAAATATCATATTTTGGAATGAATAGTCAATTAAAAATGCTCTTGTATAAATTCCTGTAAAGTATATATGTTAATTTGAAAGTATACCCTACCAAATTATATATGAAACTCCCAATATAGCATATAGCGTAGCGGTGCCGTTAAACCAACCCAACCAACAATTTCAATGGATTTTTTTTTGGCAAATTGCTACCTATATTTATATTTATGTAATCGATTGTAGCAATCTATGTTTTAAAGTATGATATATAATTTTTGAGAAATTGATTTTTTTCGCCGGAAACTGTGAACGAGCAGCTTTAAAGCCAATAGAATTTATTGACAAAACTTGTATTTTTGTCAAAGAATTCATATGCGCCATCACTGACTTATTTTAGTGTAGTTGCTTTTTTATTGTTGTTGTTTTATTAATTTGGTTGGGAGTCTGTTGTCGGTTGTTCCTTGTCTGCTGGTTCATCGCTCTTTGAGAATGTCTATTTGATTTTAATATTCGTGTCCTCTTTCAATAATCTCAAGTCTCGTAACAGCAGCGACTTAGCGCCCTAACTGTCATGGACCTATTGTCATGCCACTCTCCGTATTTCGCCGACGTTCTCCGTAGTTCACTTACATTCTCCATATTTCGCCGACATTCTCCGTATTTCGCCATCATTCTCCGTATTTCGCCGACATTTTCAGTAGTTCTCTTACATTCTCCATATTTCGCCGACATTATCTGTAGTTCGCTTACATTCTCCGTATTTCGCCATCATTCTCCATGTTTCGCCGACATATTCAGTAGTTCTCCTACATTCTCCGTATTTCGCCGACTTTCTCCATATTTCGCCCACATTAACCGTAGTTCGCTTACATTCTCAGTATTTCGCCATCATTCTCCATGTTTCGCCGACATTTTCAGTAGTTCTCCTACATTCTCCGTATTTCGCCGACATTCTCCATGTTTCGCTTTTTGTTTGCAATCTGACATCGTTTCGAGAACAAGCGCATTCTATGGAACGCCTTTACTGTCTTATCATGTTGTGTTGTATTATACGCAGTACATTTCCATGTATACGAGGTACATATTTCATTTGACATGGTACATGCACATTTAGATTGGGTAACTTTTTAGTGATATGCGGTGCATTTTCTTTTATATATGGTGTTTAACCATTATATGTTGTACAAACGACGTTATATGCAGTACAAACAGCATTATATGCAGTCAGTTTTTCGATACATGAGCTGGTATTTTGATTATATGCAATAGTTGTACCTTTATACGTTTATGTTATTAATAGGACTGGTAGATGTTTAAATGTATGACAGTGAGTTCGTTTCATTGTATATGTGGTGCATTATTACTTATACTAAGATAATAAATCAATATGTGTGGTGTATATGTCAATATACATGGTGTTATACAACTTTGTATGTAGTAAATCTTTTTAATTATGTTTGTTGCAAACAGCTTCATAAGCTGTACATACGGCATTATATGCATTATGATGATGATACTTGAAGACAGTCGCTAAAATACTCTCGGGGAAATTGCTGAGCGAGTCTAAGAAAAACTTGCTATGACACCGTACAGTTTACATCGAGTAGCGCTTGCATGTACCCAAAGATAGTCAACATATCGAGCATAAACCGATTTTCTATCTTCAGTAATGGTGACCTTGACCTTGTACAGACCGGCACAAAAAGACAAAGCGAGCTTTCAAATGTTCTTACTAGACATCAAGTAGTTACTGAGATATGGACTTAAACATATGTCTAAGTCGAAAAATAAAGAGCCATAATTTGCATTATTTATATAGTTATATAGTTAATAAAGTCATCTAACTTGATTATTGACGGACGTGTGATGACTGGGAAACCTTGTATAAAGTTTAAATGCAATACATCAAGTAATTGAGATATGGACTTTAAAGCTGCTCTCTCTCAGATTTTGGGGAAAAAAAAAAATTGTCCAGACTGTATGAAAATCATATTTTAGAAGAATAGTCATATAAAGAAGGTTCAAGTACAAATTCCTGTAATGTATACCGAAAAAACCCCCCCCCTCTGTAGATTTGAAATAATACCCTCCCAAACGGAAAACCTTTCCACGCGTTTTGAAATTCCAATATAAACATATACATGTTAGAGTAAAGGTGCCGTACAACCAACATATTCAATCGAGTTTTGCAAATTCCTACCTAGATTTTTATTTGTGTTATTCATTCTAGCCTTTAGTTTTATGTTCTATATATTAGTATATCTTGTTGAAAATTTAATTTTCTCAACGACAACTGTGAACGAGCAGCTTTTATGTAGTTGCATGCAAAACTTTAACGAGAATTTCTTAGTCGAAAAAGGGGCTATACTTTGATTATATACAAGATATAATTATCTTACTTGATTATTTAAGTTTCAATGCAATACATTATATAATAAGTATTTAATGAGATATGGACTCGGTAGTGCTATACATTAGCACGTCATGGTTGATGACGTGACTGCTATTTATAGTGATATTGATCTGTTTTACTCGGTATTTTCCGGAAAAATAATTACGGAGAATGCCGGAAAGTATGATCATCGTAATGAAAAAGGAACGCAATAAAATGCTGTATACACCATGTATATAGTAGAATGGACCGAAATGTCATTTGTACTGCATACTAATGTTGTTTGTATTGCATATGACGTTGTTTGCACACGAAAATGGTTATTTACTGTATCTTCAAGTGGTTGCAATGCAAATTATTAAAAACACATATGTAACATCCCGAAAGCAGTGTATGTCATGAAGAATGACCATGTCAAATGAAATATGTACCTTGTATAAAAAAAAATAGACCCCAAAAAAAAAAAAAAAAAAAAAAAAAAAAAAAAAAGGGTTGCATAAAGCATTCGTTCTTTGATTGTGGGAACTATGCTTGTAAATCTCGGTGCAGTAGAAATCTAAACGTTAAAATTAATCGTATGCATTCGCATGCTCTGCTTCTTTAAATAATCAAAGACTGTCAGGCTTTTGACAGTAGCGTTAATGTCATATTCAGAATGTCAAAGTTCATAATGGATACACTTCTGTGCTGTATTTAAGTGAAGCAATGTTTACTTCTGCAACTGACAGGCAAAGGGATGGGTGACGAGCAGAAAAAACCCCGCACATGAAGCAGGATATCAACAAACATGACATAAATCTGATATTAGGCTGACTTGCATGAAGAAATATTTGTCCCCAATAAATCCAATTTGCCCAAAGTTAAATCAAAGTTTATGATAGTCAAGTCACAGACGTTGTGCAGTTATGTCATGGAATGAGAAGTCCAATGACATAACGTGACACTGATTTCGAAATATTACGACAATTTATGATTGCTGCTAGGTAACATTTTGAGACAGCCTGTTACAAGTTTTACTGACTCCTTTGAAATAACATACAAATGTAGATGTTATAAAATGTTCCATACTAATCTTATAGTGGACAGAAAACTTTCAGTTGATTGTCAGCGGTCTATTGCACCTTGTTTTTAACTGATAATATCATTGCATTCGTAGAAAAATGTCTACGTTTTGATTAATGTACCCTTTTTTAGTTGTATAACTGTTTAAGTCCCAGAACCACAATAACAAGTAGCTCTAATTTTACCCAAACTTTCAAAGTTTGTTAGTCAAGTCATGGCCCTTTAAGGGCATAAGACATAAGGGCATTAACAAAAACAAATGTAATAACAAATACAACTAAAGTATATTAAACAAATATTTCACATATGAGTGGAGAATGAGGTGACTTATCAAATAGTGACATACATTCTATTTAGAACATACTAATAAAATCTTTTTGCAAAATAGTGCTAATTTTAACAATGTTTTTTATCTTCAAAGTTCATCAAATGTGAGAACTTCAAGGTATTAGGATTTTTTAAATAATATTGACTTAAATACTTGTTTCTATCAGCAGTTAAATGAGTGCAGATAAAAAGGTAATGAAATTCATCACCCAAAAGCTCAGAATTACATAAGTGGCAGTGTCTCAAATTTCTTTCGATGCCAGTAAATCTACCCTTTTCAACTGGCATTTTATGGTAAATACATCTAAACTTACAAAGTATATTTGACAAATTAAAAGGTAAAATGCTCAAATTTTTTTTTTAAAATCCTGTTTAAATATTCTGTAATTCAAACAAACAGTTACTTAACTCATTTACAGTGTCATTAACTGTGCCAGTTTTGAACAAAGTGATCATTCCGTCTATCATCAACAATGTTGGAGAAAAAACTCCTTGCTGTAACCATAAGACAAACCAACACTAGACAAAAGCAAACCACTTGAGATTAATATTGTTCCGAGTATAAAGCAAATAAGAAGTTCTGTAAAGGACATTTGAAATATTGTCTTCCTTATCATTAAGTAGCTTGCACCAAACATTTAAACATTTCTACTTTTAATTTGTATAGACAGAGGGGTGATATCAAGTTCACCATATATCATAAAACTTAAGCTGAAACTCAGAAAGATGTCTTAACGACAGAAATGGCCTTTATTTGTACCAAAACATTCATAAATTTGCTTTTTGAACGAAAAGCACATGTTAGAAATCTAGCTCGGTATTGTTTTTCTATGATATTGCAAAAAATAAGACAGGCTTTCTGACAACTATTGACTTGAATACGAAAGCAAGGCATTTAGAGTCAATAAAACATGGTTCTATCGTTATCCTGTCAGTAAATATATTTTACTATATCAATACATTCAAAAAGATCCTGGAACTTCTAAATGCAAGTGCATGTACATGTTGTATTATAAATGTTTGACAAATATTACAAAATGATGATTTGATCGCTGACTTACGTCCTTCTTCCTTTTCCTGTGGTTCAATCAGTCCTTCAAATCTGCTGCGTCATTGTCTAAAGTGTAATCGAATGATTCCTTCGTCATCCGGAATGTCATCACTCAAAAGATGCTTTGTTTTAGATTTTAGAATTGATAAACACTTGATAAACGAAACAAATATCTTTCAGTTACAATACCATTGCGTGCATAGACTAGGAAAATAAAACACTGTACTTTCATACTGTGAAATGAAACCGCCTGTGAAAACTTGACACACCTTGCTCTCAGTTTCACAGTATTGTCTTTATTTCAACAAAGGCACACCACGACGCGACGCATTCTTTATCACTATACCAGGATTTATCATATTACCTGTATATACGATCCCTGACTATAGAACCTTACTAAATTAGCGTAAATATATAACGGTTAAACACAAGTGCATGAGAGTTGGAAATGCATGCCATCACAACATTTTAAAGGCAGACGCAGACAAATGATTGGAATCTATTTGTCCCATCTACTTTTTGGACCTCGATGGCAGCCGAATTGCGCATGTACTTAGTACAGGGGCCGTGTTCTAAAAGCATTTAAGCGATTTCTTAAATATTTAACTTAAGTACAAACGTTTTATTTATAATAATAATGTCAAAGTCAATGTGTGTGTATGGATACATCATCATTATTATATCCCCCGAACACAGTGTTAGGGAGGGGGGGGGGGTATACTGGATTCAGCTTGTCTGTCCGTCTGTCTGTCTGTCTGTCCGTCTGTAGACTATATCTTGTGGACACTAGATCTCAAATACCCCTGGTCAGAATTTTATGATACTTCACACAAGTGATAAGTGCAATGCCTAGTTGTGCATGGTCCATGTTTCGGGTCTCTAGGTCAAAGGTCAAGGTCACAGGCGCTCGGGATAGTAAAATCTTGTGGACGCTAAATATCAAAAACCCTGGTCAGAATTTTATGATACTTCACACAAGTGATAAGTACAATGTCTAGTTTTGCGTGGTCCAGATTTCGGGCCTCTAGGTCAAAGGTTAAGGTCACAGGGGCTCAAGATGGTAAAATCTTGTGGACGCTAATTCTCCAAAACCCTGGTCAGAATTTAATGATACTTCATAAAAGTTATAAGCACCATGCCTAGTTGTGCATGGTCCAGGTTTCGGGTCACTAGATCAAAGGTCACAGGGGCTTGAGACAGTAAAATCTTTTGCGCTTGTAATCTCCAAACCCGCTGGTCAAAATTTAATTATACTTCACAGAAGCCTTAAGATGTGCAGGTCTAATAATTAAAGCATCAAATATTACATAAATTTTAAATACTGTGTCAGTGGGATGTTCGGGGGATATTCATCACCTTCAGTGATAGTTCTAGTTAAACTTGTTTGAGAGTTTTAAAAAAGGTTTCAAAATGTCACGGTAATGCAACTAATATTGGATAAGGTGTCTGCCGCTCATCCCGGAGGTTGCGGGTTCGAGCCCCACTGGGGCCACGACCGTACCTCCTCCTATGACACCAGTACTGGTTTTTCCAGGAAGCGGACTCGAGAGTGACTCGATAAGCTACAAACTTTCTTCACAATCGAGCTAAAATAAATTAGTATAAACTAAACAAATGCACTTTGTCCTTTCTAAATAATCTTCCCGCTATGGTAATTGTTCATTTCAAGGAACATATTAAGATGCCACTGGAATGGCTTCTGGTCCTTCTCAGGTAAAGATCTGACATACTGCCGAAACGGGAGTTAAACCGACCAAGGAAAAAAATAAATGGAACGGTGCAGACAGAAAATATTCATGAATCCTATTAGAAAGTAGTTAACCACTGTACTGATGTGTATGGTGTTTGAGTTTAAGTGTGACACAAAAACACATAAAAAATCAAGTTGGCCTGGTGGGAGTGTCAAGTTTCGCAAACAAAGAGGTTGCACGACAATTGAGATGTTTGATTACTTGATAAATATATTTGCAACTTCCGAGCTAACAATTCATCTTGAATCATCGATAAGTTCACACAGCTAGTGATACAGCGGCAGTCAGTCAGTGGTGAGCCCACGAGAGCGTGACATATAGTTATTATTTGAGAGAGCTTTACAGGATTGTGATATGATTTAAATTTGATATAAATTTTAAAAAAAGATATAGTTCAAAGAATTCGACGGAAATAGTTAATCTGAATAATTAAAATTACTTGTGTTAATTAAATTAGTGAAGAGATATTTGATATGTGAAATTTTCAAATTTTAATGTGTGTAAGAAATTTGGGGCGAGATGTTATAGTATGTATTTCATGACGTTAATGGCCTAAACGGGAAAATCTTGGACACTGAAATACTGAATAGATAAAAGTCTATACCTTATGCCTGGCAAACAAAAGTACGAAAAAATGAAGAAGAAATATGAGTTTGGAGACAAAAGAGGCTCGTGCATTAAGTGTGTTCTCGTCGGGGACGCCGGCGTCGGGAAGTCTAACTTAGCCGCTCGTCTTTCATCAAGAAAGTTCAAGGACGAATATATACCGACGATATTTGACAATTATGCAGGTAAATATTTCTGTAAAAAATTTGTTTCGGACATTATTTAGATAATTTCGAAACTTTTTTGTTTGTAAGCAAATCATACCATGGTGAGACTATAGTTGCTGAAACCTATACATTTATACCTTTATCGCAAGCACCATTTTTCTGTTCGCACATAAATCTTAACTGTTGTTCATGGAGATAAATATTGAGAAAGATCCACCGCTTAAACAGCAGTTACATCAATGAATCAAACATTCATTGTATATTAATGTCAGCAAATATACATTGAAATCCCAATCACTGCATGTAAAAGTTTATAAAAATCACCATTGTATCTTTATAGTTGGATTAAGCTTTTAGTGTCCTATTCTGCCAGCTTATCTGCAAAGTCTTAGAAGGAACTCTCAGTTTAATTTTCCTTGCACAATCTCACTCTCAGTATGACTTTAAATTCTGACATATTTATGCAGAATCATATTTTAAGGTTACTGGTAAAAAATGCGATGCTTTCACAAGAGTGAAAGAAAAAACCCCGAAGAATAGATATATAAAGTGATTATTATCAACATATTGAATGATAATAGCGTCGAAGAAGGTAATAAAACATGGTTACACACGATAATAAGAATGAATAAATGTCTGAAGTTAGGAATATCAATGAAAGTAACAGATGTATTTAATATGAGTCAGACAGACATAACCTTCGGTTCACATAGAAACAGAATCAATGAAACGTAGGTGCAGCAACATTGAGTGAACACTGTTACAGAGAAGCAGTGGCGGCCACCTCGTGGATGCTACTTTCACACTGTTCACAATGTAGGATTTTCACAGTAGTTTGAAAATAGAGAGCACTAATGCAAATATATTAAGTAAAATTTAAATGTTTCTGTACAAGGTATTTAGCCGAATTTTATAGACAGTGTTTGTTACTTTACATGTCAGTCTATCTCCTAATTTTGACATATACAGCTGACTATAACTATTTACATCATTTTTCTCAAAATTTACTTTAATTTACTCTCGTAAAATACCGAATTTCAAATATTAAATTGATAAATACAATTATTGCTAAGCTGTTAATTGATATGGCACCAATTGTGTGTAACTACATCGTGTATGGGGAGGGCCAATTCATACTGTTAGTAGAATTTATGGCCAAACTCTTGCAAACTTTGCGAATTTGTACTTTCTTATTGACATGTATATTATTTTGCAATAAAATATGTTTAAAGTAGACTTCAACTTCTTGTGAAAGAACTTTATTACTTGGGGTTAAGTTCACTATGCTTCCTACTGAACCTTTCATGCTGTTGATTATAACTACATGTCAATAATTGCAATTATATAAATATAAGATTGTTTAAACTAAGTTCATCACTAAATTTAAATGTTTCCAATAGTTCATTTCTGTGAATATGGAATTAACAACTGCACCTAAAATGTGAAATTTGATTAGGCTGTGAGTCGCACAATATTATAAGGTTATCCATATAACAACATAAAAGTTCTTGCATCAGTGGTAAATCTACTAGCATATAGATTCTTTAGAACCTCTGCAATCAAACATGAGTAATGTTGTTTGTTTTGTTGTTTTTTTTTAATTTAGAAAATACATGAAATAACTAAAACTATATCATCCATATAGTTCAAGAAAGTGTGTTAGTGATATTAACCTCTATAGTACATACAATGTATTGTGGGGGTGTTATTACCTAACGCTCCTGCATATCCGCACATGAATATTTAAAATCAATGAAATTAGGTGCAGTAACACGCGGAAAACCGCTACTGGATTTCACGCATTATAAATATGTTATTTCTCCATTAGAAATAATAAATACCTACTTAGCAACTCATTTACTACTGTTAAATTATGTACTGTTAAATGCATTAGCTGTATCAACAAAAATTTGTTTAAAGCATGTTAACCTCAAATAACAGATGATGCATTTAACTGAAATTCGTGTCATCAAAGTACATCTTTGTAGGATTGTAGGTAATGACTATAACATACTATATGAAAAGTGTGTCGAGGATAGATGATGCATTTTAAAAATATGTATTATGTGTTTAAACTTGGGTCACCTTAATATTTACATGTATTTGTTTAAACGTAGGTAAGTTCACATTAAAAATACCATTAAGTCAGTTAGTTTAAAGAAGAACTTTGTATTAACCCTTAATACCTTAATAAGAAAATACACAAAATGAATAAAATGTATCGCTTTAAAGTAATAGAAATATGAATTGTATCGTAAGTTAGTTAGCGAACTGTATGAACAAAGTAATACATGTAGTACTAGATATAAATCATAACAAAGTTGTGATAAATCTAGCTTCTTTAAATACGGAAGTCCTTAAAAATGATATCCTGTTTTGAACACGACTTTTTAAAAAAAAGTTTGAACTACTCACAAAAGAAATGCTTGTCTCATCCGCGATGAACTATTGTTTTAAAAATGTGGTCAAATGATCTAATAAGCCCTAGATAATAATATGACGTAATATTTATATTTCAGCCACTGTGATGCTGGACCAGAAACCATTCCACTTCAGTCTCTTTGATACAGCTGGGAAGGTAATACACATGTATTTTTATACAAGCAAAAATTAAAACATTAGCTTGCTGTAATCTCTACCATAGTAGCAATTTGCAACGAATGTTAATGCGTGCATTCTCATAAGAGCTCAAGTGCGAACCTGTATCTTGGAACGAGAGTCTTAATGATAATATAAAAAAACTCGATGAAAGTAATTTCCTAGCCATTGTTACCCGGAATAAACCTGAAAAAAGATCAGATTTTTTATTTTACAATGACATAAAACTTGTATACAGAGTATACACTATACAATCATGTACATACATGTACATGTATATGTAAACGAATACTTGAATTTAGCAGTCACTTGCTCTTGGTAGGCATTTGAAACCAACTTTAAGATAAATGCACCATCCAATTTCATTCAAAGGCATTTCCTATATTTCCAGGAGGACTATGACAGATTGCGTGTTATATCTTATATGAACTGTGATGTTTTTCTCGTCTGCTACTCTGTGATAAATCGCGAGACTTTGGAGAGTGTGGAGTCACACTGGGTTCCTGAAATCAAACATTTCCTTCCCAAAACACCGTTTATTCTGGTAGCCACGCAAATTGATATGAGAAACATGCAGTCACTTGACGATAACAAGGTAACTTTGCTTCTCGTGAAATTCAGACGACAATTTTTCTATTAACATACACATACTACAAATGCCGTAAATAGAGCTAATTAGCGTTTGGATCACACTGTTTGGATCACACTGTTTAAACATTTTCTCCATCACGATGAGCCTCTGAAGATATGAAGTACTTTCCGACCTTCTAACTAATATGCGCCGTGCAGTTGTCTACTGGTGGTGTATTAGCAAGTTTTGCTTGAAACACCACCAGAAGACCAGTGGTCACGAGAAAGCGGTGCAAGAGAACCACACTTACAACCCTTCGCAATTTGAAAATTAGCAAGGAGTATTTTGGTTCATACATATATTTCATTTAAATGCATTAATTTATACACAGTTCCACTAGAGGCTCGATCTCTGTCCATACAGAAGCAAGATTTGCAGCAATAAATTTTGCATTCTAGTAAATATGCGGCTTCCTTTGCAGGTAAATTCAAAACCAGCACTGTCTTTCAAAGAAGCGGCGGAATTGGCTGACAGGTGTGGGGCAGCCTCTTATGTGGAATGCTCATCTCTTTCGGAAGAGGGAATATGTGACGTCATCAGGGAAACCATAGAAACGGTGCAGAAAGCTGTGGACTGCAGATCAAGCAGACGACACTGTTGTAACTGTACACTAGTATAAACATTTACTGTGACAATTCAGAAGTTGTCATAACTAGTAACAATTACAGGAGCATTCCATGACGGACGCCACGAGCTGTGAGATTACTGCTGTGCAAGGTGAACTTACGTGATGTTAAAGCGTGCCCAGTTATATCTAGTCAAATTTTGACTGACGTCTTCAGTCAAGTGTTCAAAGAATGTAAACTTGATAATAGTGATATATGGATCCGAATGAACGGTTATACATTCATCATGTATCGAAATTCTGACGGTGCCGAAAACGCTGATAGTGTGCGAGTTATTTCGTGACTATCTGATTTATGGAGATAAGTCATCTTGGAACAGGTTTTTTTCTGTGATTTCTTTTCTATGTGATAATACACATGTATTGTATACACTTACAAAATGTTGCTTTCATTGTATCAGACTAGTGCACATGAGAATGTTTGCATGATGTCAATAAATTAAACAGTATTTTTCAAATATTTTTGTATGAATAAAAAATGAAAATACACATTGCTTTTTTGGTTAACCGAGAAACATAAAATAACTTCCAATCAATCAAAACAAGGGGATCACGATGGTCCTGTATTGCACAACTGAGCTCAAGTGCTCTATTGACCTACAATGCACACACAAGCTGAAAATTGCCCAGGCCAACCAGCCATGTCTTTTGATAAATGAGTGAAGCACATTCCTAGAAAAGAATTTAAAACCTGACCAATAGTTTCTAAATTTAAAGATTTCTTTAGGCTTTCTGTACAGACATACAGTGTAACCTGACATGCCTTGTGGCGAGTCAACATTTATTAAACAATCTTAATAGAGGGTTTCTTACGAAATATTTGAATATATGACCAATTGTTTCCGATGAGAAGTAGTTCATACAGCCATATAGGTAAAACTAGCGTGCCCCCTGGTGGCCAAGTGTTTGGCAGAACAACAGGATTTGAACACTTATGGTAGATGGTCACTTCCTGTAAACTAATTTTGAATTTTTGTCAATAATTTCCAAGTAATAGGTTTTAAGGTTTTGCCTAAGAAAGTCTATGTGAAACAAGTACCCCCTTAGTCAAGATCAATTTTGACTGAAAAAGGCATGGTATCAACAACTCTGACAAAGGGCTACTAGAAAATACTACGCATAACAATATTGGCTCTTGGTCTTTGAGGTAAAAAATATATTTCAGTTTGGTTGCCTTGTCAACTGGAGTTCTACATTGGCAGGATTTCTTTGAACAACTTTGGTAGAGAACTATTAAAGGAACATCCATGTCAAGTTTCATCATCTTTCAGAATGTAGTTTCAACGTAAATAATACAGTGGATGGATGGACAGCCTACAACAGATGGCGTCGGCTGCAAACGCAGAAAGAGAAACAGCAACTCTCTTTGAAACTGGCAAAAGAAAGATTTGTTCAACAAGCGATACTTTTGGCATACTTTCTGAAATTCCTTCAGCCAGTCCAAATGTTAACATCACAATATCACCGATACCTTTCTGACTACATTTGAACCCTTAGTATGCTCAGCATCCAAATCTAAACATTAAAATTGATTTCTGCCAGTTTGTTTGCAATTGCTTGAAATGCGATATCTGTATGGTGCTTACTTAATTTAATGTTGATTGACAAAATGTCTGCACAAGCACGTACTTATGCCCGTATGCATTTCCTTCTTTAATGTTGGAGAGACAGACAAATAACAGACCAAGGGTGATAACAGCAGTTCATCCCTAGCATTTGGTTCAGGTGAACTAATAAATGAGATCACTAATTTCATTTAGAGACTTTGCCGTATTGCAGAACTACCAGACAAAGACATTGTGAATAGTTACATTTAAATCAGGTGAAAATTATTTTTGTGTTCTGTACCTATTGTTCCAGGCTCAAACTGTGACTAAAATGATCTGACGAGGAAAATATATTTATTAACCAGTGTACGCAACCAGTAATGATTAAGTTGCTTCCCTTGAATACCTAATTTGTTAAAAGTAGTTTGTACTGAACTGATTACAATATGTATTTTTAACTTAAACATGACTAAGATTGACATATGACCTAATTTTTTCACGATTATTTATCCACGATTACTGAAGCCTTTTGTCATGCTCTCCTTTCATCTGACTCTTATACTTATCAAAGTAGAACCTTTAAGTAGGCTCACAGCAGATGATGGGGAATTATTCCATATAGTCAAGAGTATTGGAATAAGGAAAGCATCTTCTCCGATTCACAGATTTCTCTCTCTTTGAATAAATATCGATATATATATGAACTCTTTATCTTAACACAAGAGTCATGACAAGTTTACAGCACTCTTTAATTCACAAGCTTTTTAAAATTAACCCAGAAGTTTCAGACATTGACTGTTGATAGAGATACTTGGATGACCTGGAGGACAGATGTTGGCTTTACAGAGTCAATAGCTCCTCTGCATGTCTTCAACCCAGACAAGTCAAAAAGATGGTGCAGTTTTATAAACTGATGCCTTTACACAATGTCTACTGGTAAGCAACTGCTTGACAAAGGGAGAAAACTCTTCATTAGAGAATTCATTATTGCCAGTTTTGATCTAAATGTACTGTAAAATGGACTTGGTCTAGACATTTCCTTAAAACTTGTTTTAGCAACCTTTTGAAATGTAAAGCAAAAAGAATTTAACTTAAAGCAAAATACATTCTGGTGCAGATGGTTTAAGACATAATAGCATACAGTATCAGGGGTGTGTAAGGGGAGAAAAAATATTGAAGGCACATATGATTTTAATTTCAGACAAAGTGGAGTCAAAAGGCAACACATCTGTGGAAGACCTGGGGAAACTCTTATGTTTTCAGCACTCTAGGAGCATACACTGAACCTTAAAGATGACTAAAAAATGTCTATAGACAATAAATGCATGGCAAAGACTGTTCATAAAAGCTCAGCTTAAACTGAACGTCAATTTTTAAAATGACCTAGAAGTATCGATATGAAAACAAAATACAAGAAGTACTTTTATTTGAAAGTGTCAATGTACATATATCAACCTATTACAATTTGTATCAGACATATTTATAATGTATGTGAAAAATGAACAATGAAATATGCATGAATACTTGTCAACATTTTCACAACAGCAATTAATATTTTCTAAATTTTGATGATATGATCAAATGCAATAAAAAATTCTGAATCAAACCATGATGTCTTTTTACAGTATTCAATAGCTTTTATTTAGAAATTAAAATCATATGTACAAGTCAGTAACCAGTTATAAGTTTCAAAAGTCTTTTGGACGAAAAATGCATGAAATTTTGAAGAATTGCTGGAAATTTACCAAATTACAATATGTAAGAAACGTCTTTGGTACATACTGATTTTAACTATTCCAAAGTAGCTACATTTTTATCTCAACTAAAAAAAAACAAAAACATACTTTTGTACCCCCAAATTTTGAAAAATGTGTCAAATTGTGAGAGTCTTTCTGTCTCCGAAAATTTCTTCTGTATATGAAGATGCATAGATTTACCTATCTTACGGTTTGCATTGATTTTCAAACACAAAACTGTAACAAAATTATACTTGCCAATGACTCAGTGTTACATACATTACAATGAAATAAATAAGATACATTGAAGATGTTACCTTTCAATAATACTCACAATTTTTAAACCTGGGAAACTTACTGTCAAAGATGAACATAATTCAAAGTAAGAATGCAGAAACTTTTAGCTAATTTCTCCCAAACATTTAATTTACAATATCATTATCAAGATACAATGTTTCTACATGTATAACATTCTGTTAGTTTTTTAAAGTAAAACATGCTATTCAAATGAAAAATAATTAGTAATTTCCTTTTCAAAGTTTTAAACAGCACATGTTAGCAACCATAGCTGCATCAAGCAATTCAACATTTATACATAGCCAGTATTTTTCAGTACAGGATACATGTAAATTAAATTTTTACAAACTTTAGCGCCAAAGTATGTTTGTTTCTTTAACTAAAACTATACATGAAATACAAATTCTGATACATTACTTGCTGCAGAAATAAGTTCTACCAGTATTTGTGGTGATGGCCGTTCAGTTTAAACAGAGGTGCATTTTTTCTACATGTACCTTCTCTAACAGCTGCCTCGTTGCAAGTGTATGTACATCGTAACATGTATTTACTACAACTACACAAAACTACTGTTTGCTTTACTTATCATGTCCAAAATGAACCAAAATCAATGATTTTTTTTTAAAATGAAAAGGAACAATGAAGCACCAAACATTTGGCTTACCAATAAATGACATGAAAACGAAACTTATTTTCTCCTACAAAACATGTATCTTGTGTGATTACACTATATAATCTTGTTCCATTACATACTCATCATCATAGTAACCAAGGACTAAATCATGTTAAGTAAAACAATCAGCACTTTAACTGTTGTAAAAAAAAAGTACTGAAAATTTAAACAAATGAACAGAACAAAAACTATGCACTACATAAAAGAAAAAAAGGAACAACAAGTCATATCAAAAGACAAAAGTTTCCCGGTCTATCATTTCTTTAAAGTGTTTACTGAATCTTACTAAAATAACTTTGTAGAAATCAAGTCAAGGTTTTCTAATACAAATCTGGATATTTTAATTTCGCTTATCAGATCATTTTAAAGCTACTTCCTGGATCATGAAATCTAAGGATCACATATTTCCCCGCCCCCTCCCATATCATATTTCATACCAGAGGTTAATCCACTTCAAATGGAATCTATAAATTCAAATGTATGCGAGCCCAATGTCATAAAGTAGAAATATACGTTTATATTTTGGTTAAACTGGTTGATGTAATTTTGTATGTACAATGTGGTTGCTCATATGATTTTAAAGTTGATGTTGATCATAAATCTGCTGTAGGACACTGGATTCTGTACAGTTTGATATTTGTTTCTCTCGGTATGAAATTCTTGCCACTTTAGATTTCACAATGTCTGAAACCAAACCATTTCCCCTAAACATTTATCGTATTCTAGTGAGTAAAATATTTATCGTCCAGCCTGTTTACGAAGCATTATGTATATCTTCTCTTTTAACCAATCTTTGTTGTGTGGAACATATGTGCCGATTTGTTTCTGAAACCTGAAATATTTTGAAAATTTATAAATGAAAATTTATAAATTTATAAATGACTATGGATCACAGAAAGACTCATATATATTAATGTACCTGTATGGTGTACTTAGTAGAACAATACATGTACATTTTTGTATATGAATAAATTGAAAGTTAGCATCTCTGACTACACAATGTACATGTTCTACACGTATACATGTACAAATGTAGTAATCATTCCTGTGACATCTAGGTCACTCCTGCTTAGATATTTTTGACAAAACTTAAGACTTTGAGCCCTGTGATACATATTTTTGGTAGTGGATTTCTGCTTCCGGACATCTCTATTAGTGTTTCCTGCAGGATCAGAAAGGGGCATGGCGTTTTTGTGTAAAAAGGGCACTTCTGCCACGCCCGGCTATGTTTAAAAAGGGCACTTTTGTTTTCTCATGTACATAAGGGCGCGATCACTTTGTCATGTATATATATTGTTCTTTCTTTTACACTTGCAACTGCATGTAATTAGAGCCTTGTTTATATGACATAATCTGGCTTAATTTATTGCCATTGGGCTTAAGAATTTCTAGATCCTGAGGAGAGGGCCTCAAAACAAAATGTAAATCAGATTGGCCTCTTGCCCTCACCCCCTTTGAGTTTTTTACTAGAGACTGAAGTATTTTTTAATAATACTGCATGTATACATGTAGAATATGATACACCCATGTCTCCCACCTTGTCGAGTTTGTTATATTAGACCAATTTTAAACGGTTTTGTGTATTTGTCTCTGTTTATCACATATTTTCGCGATCCCGTTATCTCCGATTTTCGCGGCCATTTATTTTGACTTTTTACCGACTTTATCACTGTTTCGATGATAACAATTGTCATCAGCAGACGTACGGTACGATGAACATTTAATTTAAAATACAATTATTCAAAAACATAACACGGAAACCTCTTGAGAAAACAGTATTACTTATAACCAAGCATCCTGAACAATAAACGACCTACCAATGCTTTCCTTCTCTTCTAATTTATATGCGTTTACGGAAGGTGAGGTTATAGAAGAAAAAAACAAACAACGAGTCGGCCACTATGTACAGGCAATTATAGAATAATGATTTAAAAAAATTGAAAAGAAAAATATACTGATAATTTTCAATTTAGCGGGATAAACAGAAAAACACAAGTTGTAAACTAAACAATTTATAAGTGTCGTCATTAAATGAAGTTTTCACACTCTAACTATACTTTTTTGTACCATGACCAACAGATTAATTTTAATTTGCCTCTAGCGAATCAAACACATTGATCAGCAACGTTTTAACTGGACGCGGGACGCTGTGATTGACAGGTAATATTCAATATAGAAGTTCATGTAGGCGGATCTAACGTGACTATTATTATCGAGAGGCGGAGCACACGTCTGCCGACTCTGTTTCGGATTATCGATTTAATTCGGCGGACATAGTGTGTATTAGAGGACGTGTTGACACTTTTATTTTAAGGATTGTCGAGAGGCGGAGCACACGTCTGCCGACTGTTTAGGATTATCGATTTAATTCGGCGGACACGCGTGTATTGAGGGCGTGCTGGCAGTTTCATTATTAGTAAAACGGGCGCGGTGGCGGTAAGGGCCTTTGATCGAGGCAGGATGGCGCATGACCGGCCATCAAAAGGGCAGGACGGCGCTGCGCCATCCAAAAACGGTCTAGCGGAAACACTATCTATATCTGAGCCAATAAATTTCAACATCATCATTAAGCACTCAAATAGACTTCGATAGTTTGAAAACCTAGTGAAATCCTTGCCAAAGTTTATTCCAAAACTCAAATTATAGCAATAATAAGTTTCTCAATAAACAAAAGCATTTTTATTTTACTCCTAATCTTTCTTTTTATAGTTTAAGTGTTCATGTATACTTTTGAAAAAGTTTGCACTTACACAAGACAGCTTAAGTCATTTAACTGATCAATGAAGTCAAACAGCTGACTAATGTCGTAGGTAATACTTGGGCAGTCTGGATTCTGTCGCTTCAAATGTTCTTCATATATCTTACAGATCCCTGGAATATAAAAATAAATCTATAAGAATGTAACCAAAACACAGTGCTATAACCCCATCTGTGATGTATTACTATTAACGTCAAGAACATTGACTGAAAATAGCAAGCCTTCAATTGAACTACAGGTCTGGAAACTACCCCCGCCCTCCCAGCCGTCAACTATCAATGCCCTTCAATGAAGCTAAACATAATCTACAATCCTGTTTGTGGTTCGCAAGAAGTAATGTACAGGTTTAATTATTTTATGACACTTTTGTACTATATTGATCTTTTGACAAAAGCATACAGTTACTAGAACTTAACTTGGTGGCAAATCATTAAAATAGTTCTTGTAAGAGATATGTTTATGTTCTTGACACAAAACTGTACTGCGGAACAATTGTAATCAGCGTCAGGCTTTTTGTCCATTTAAGGAAGCCCTGTCGTAATTCACATGAAATGGTTCAGCAGAAATTCCTCCGAAAGTGTTTAGAAAGCTCTTATTTTGTAATGAAGCATACACGTCTTTGTAATGAAGCATAAACGTCATAATGATTTAGCTGCAGGCCATATGAAGACAATTGGTAAAATTGCTCTGGTATTTAAACAGACATCATTCTATGAAACTGTGAATAGACTGAGTAACAGAGGTACACAAATTTGGCAACTATTGGTCTGTAACAAGCATTAGCTTGGACAACTTCATCATGTTCAAATCAACTTGGTAACTTGTTTCATTTATAAAAGTTGAAAAAAATTTCCATGTTCTTCCTGCCAAATAAATGTTAATTTAGCACTTACCTTCAAGACATTCATTTAGAGACTCATAGTCACTGTATGTGCGAGTGTCTGGTCTGGTGTTTGGCTGGACTAGTAAAATTGTGTGACTCTGAAATAAGAATATTCTTGATTACTTCACAATTCTCAATTAAAATGCTTAATGAGCTCAAGATTTGAGAGCCTCTGACCACAATGACTTTACTGAACTACATGTAGAACTGAATTCTATTGACTCGAACATTTTTTATTTGGGAAAGAGATTTTACTTTTAAGTTATATGCCCTTTATTATATCACAGTGTGGAGTTTTTTTGTTTGGCACAGCCTGCTAATTTTGAATAGTTTTGAGGGAAACTAAAAATAAATCTTTAAATTCACAGTGATATAGCCTTTATTATAAATTATATCACAGTGTGGAGTTCAGATGCACAGCTTAATAGTTTTGAGGGCTTTAAATTCACAGACTGCAGCTGCTTATTTTTTACTCAGGTCACATGCAGGTGAATATGGCAGACTTTTCGAAAAATAAACAAGTGTAGGTTCCTCTAATGTAGCAAAAGGTACTTGTTAAATGTAAATCACATAATTAGTGGTAGATCTAGATTAATTGTGATACTGGACAGGTTCAAGAATCAAGAGAAGCTTAACAAAATTTGTGCTGTTTTCTTGTGCTATTTTAGAATTTTTGAAAAATCACGATAAAATGGCATTTTCTTTAATTCCAAATACTTTTTAGAATTACCTCACTATTTCTTGACGGATCTACTCAAGTTAGGTCATGTTTCAAAGAAAAAAAATCCTACAAGGATCTCAGGATTGGCTACAGTTATGTACATGCAAGTTTCTAAAACCATGTAAGAAATGCATGATAATTTCTTGTAAACTTAAATATGTCACTTGTAAGTATTCATGAATAAACTGATCTGCCATAAAAATGGCAATTCCATAGCTTGTAGGAAAACGTTATCTAAGTGTCTATGTAAGCTGCATGCTGTAACATACATATCATTTTCAAATAACTAAACAATGACATCAAAGGAGTGCCAGTGACAGAAATATTATAAATGTAGCCATCTATCAAAATAATAGAAGCTCTGTATTTTCGTTATTATTTATAGTCCGGGCCAACCCTAGGATCTTTCCTCAGGTGAGACTTCCAAGACCCCTGACAGGTGCAGGTTGAAGAGACAGTCCATGCAGATACAAGTGAATCCGGGTACCTAGCTCTTTTCACAAATAGACTCCTTGGTTCTTTATGTGCCCTGTGTATAGCACAGATATATACACAGAAGACTACCTCTGGATTTCTAACCAGATCAGGGCCCCAGCAAGGGGCCCCCCAAACAAAAAACCCCCCCCCCCCCCCCCCCCCCCCCCTTTTTTAAAAAAAAAAAAAAAAAAAAAAAAAACAAAAAAAAAAAAAAAAAAAAAAAAAAAAAAAAAAAAAAAAAAAAAAAATCCCCCCCCCCCCCCCCCCCCCCCCCCCCCAAAAAAAAAAAAAAAAAAAAAATTTATTAAATAAAAAAAAAAAAAAAAAAAAAAAAAAAAAAAAAAAAAAAAAAAAAAAACCCCCCCCCCCCCCCCCCCCCCCCCCCCCACCCCCCCCCCCCCCCCCCCCCCCCCCCCCCGGGGGGGGGGCAGATGAACCAGTCTAAACCACTGATCAGGAGGTCCCTAGTTCGAATACCGTATGGGGCATTTTCTGAAATTTGCAATGCCCCATCTGGTATTCAAACAAGGGACCTCCTGATCAGTAGTTTAGAGTGTTATCCACTCTACCAGAGCACCTTTATAGAAGCTCAACATTCCCTTAGTATCGGCAACTAGGCTTTTTTTACTACCCTTTCTTACATCCCAAAATGATTTGTCAAGAGATTAAAGAACGTTGCTGACGCTTGTTATATTTGTTTGACAGAAAAAAAAATTTGACAGTTTGAAACATGTACAAACAGCTGTTGACAATTAACTGATAATTTTGGATTAAAGAAATATAAGTCTGGATTAGATAATGTTATAAATAAGTTTTATTTTTGGTGATACAATATACTGAAAACCCTATGTAAATGTATGTTGGTCGGCAATTATTTAAAATTATGTATACAAAACAATTAAATTAATGTGTATACACTTTTCTACCAAATATAATTTATCTAAATTTAATGTCCCAGAAACCTGTTCATTTACCTATTTATAGGTTTTACTTCCATGAAGTGCCTAGATTGTTTTCGTATTGATCAGCAAATACTGATAGTTCATTTGTAGCCATTTCATGTCAAAACTCTTCTAACTTTTCGCAGGCAAAGCAAAGTTCATGGACAATATTTTTTATATAAACTGTCATGAACATATACCTTAGGCTCTCTTTTCATGTGCTTGCATCTTAAAAGGCCGTACATGTTTCAAATATCAGCATCCTCTGCTTTTATTCAATTTATGTGTGTAAAGGACGCACAGCTAAATTATTTACTGTATTAAAGCAACTCACAAAGCATAATAACTTCCCTTACCCAAGGTCCCAAACAAGTCTTCATTTGATTTTCTAGAGCCACCCACACCCTAGGGCTTTTTCGAATACGTTACTCAACTAACCTTTGCGCATACACTTAATCTCTGATCTACCCAATCTAGGTAACCCCCAGTTGCCCACGAGATGACCAGAATAAATTGGGCATTTTCTAATATGTTACTCAGGCTACTCGAGTAAGAAAAGAATGTATTCTGGTCAACTCATGGGCAGCTCGGGATTACATGGGTTTGGTAGATCAGAGATTAAGTGCATGAGCAAAAGTTACTCGAGTAACTGATTCACAAATGCCCTTTATGGCCTAAAAATATGTGCGTCTCTTTTTACAATTTATCTTAATTATTTTGAATGCTGTTTTGGTGATCAGGGTTTAGTAAGAGGTCACAACATGAGCCCATTCGCGCAAAGTTTCACATTTTCGGTTCACTCTTCTGTGAAAAAACATGGGCCACAAAAAAAAAAAAAAAAGAAAAAAAACCTCATTGAAACCCCCCCAAAAAAAAAAAAAAAAAAAAAAAAAAAAAAAAAAAAAAAAAAAAAAAAAAAAAAAAAAAAAAAAAAAAAAATTTTTAAAAAAAAAAAAAAAAAAAAAAAAAAAAAAAAAAAAAAAAAATTCCCCCCAAAAAAAAAAAAAATAAAAAAAAAAAAAAAAAAAAAAAAAAAAAAAAAAAAAAAAAAAAAAAAAAAAAAAAAAAAAAAAAAAAAAAAAAAAAAAAAAAAAAAAAAAGAAGGGGTTTTTTTTCTCCAAAAAAAAAAAAAAAAAAAAAAAAAAAAAAAAAAAAAAAAAAAAAAATTTTTTTTAAAAAAAAAAAAAAAAAAAAAAGCTGTTCGAAAAAATGTAATTTTGGTCACACCCTATAGGTGGGTATAATACAGGGTCCCCTTTTGACAGAATAATGTAAGTCTAAAAACAAACAAAAAACCGAATTACCCCACCCACTTTTTATGTGTGGAAAACGTAAGTTGGATTTTTCAAAGGGCCGTCATCAGCTTATATTAACTGATGTGCTTTTAGTAAAAAGAAAAAGTTATTTCCATTATTTTGTGTGGAAATAATTCAAATCTTTATTCCTAATTACCATTTTGGATAGATTTTCTTTTCACACAACAACAGTAATGGCGACGTGATGCTTTCCTAAAATATTGACGAATTACGAATTACATCATTAGAGTCGTCCATCCATCCAATTTACTGCTAGTTTACCGGATATCTGTGGGTAACTCACTTACCTATATTGTTGGCCATTGGTCTTTATATTTCCGAAAAACCTGAAAAATTAATCAAAACACCATATTCAGTTCTCTTTAGGGGTGCCGACCCACTTTATGAATGTGTATGGGTCTGACATTCTCCACCAGATAAACCTGCACACGAGGAGATAAAATATTTTAGAAACAAATGGGCCTTTAATAAGGTCAGTGATAAAAATTTCAAAAAATCACGGCCAAATTACTTATAAATGCCCTTAACATATATTGTCAACGCTTCCCGTTCATCATGTATCCTCCTCATCCCCTTCTCCCCTTTCTTTTTCTTCTTCGTCGTATTACCGACTCCATTGGTCTGATAGTTTAAGCATCTACCCTTTGGCGAGAAGTTGAATGTTCGAATCCCAGTAAGGCTCTGTTCTAATATGGCCGGTTGGTGAGCTTCCAGCTAGTTGAATAATGGTTACCGTATGCCTACTCGCCTGATGCCTAGCATTGAAGGATATGATTCAGAAGGTAAATGTGCCCAGAAACGAATGTGTCTCATAAGTCAGAAATGGCTGGCCCTGTAAGTAGGGGTGACACTATGATAAAGAAACACTTTACCTTTACCTTTTTATAGCTTCACTCCTTCAGAACACTGAAGATTACGTGCAGGCGTTGGTAAATGTAAGAGTAAAAATAAAGACAGACTATAAAGTGGTTTACATTCTGATTGTTTACAAACATTAAAGTAATGGATAAACATGGTTAAAATTTTGTACATTTGTTGCTATTCAGTGACGACGGTACCATATCGGTCCCCACTTTAATCCTAAAATTAGTACTTCAAAATCGTAGCATTACCTTCCACACTCATTCAGTGTCACTACTATATCTTTTATTAGAAAAAGTAATATAACAATGTATTGTTTGCTTATAAAGATATTGTCCCATTTGTACTTAAAATCATTGGATCCTTATGGGGGCTGCGTTTTTGGTACGTCTCCAATTAATTATGTTGTTATAATTTGATGGCTGCCAGAGCAGGTTAAGCAATTGATTACCAGGCAACTTTTCTACTGTTGGGATTCTATTCAGTAAAGTTCCCTATTTGGTAGCTGGAACAAAATTAGAACTTAAAAATACCAATACCCACAGGCATTCAGTTTTTTTGCAATTTTTGAAACAGATAGAAGTCCCATGGTTAGCAAGGTACTGGGGAATAAGGAGGATTTCGGTCGCACAGTAACTTTCTCCGACGTCAAACCATGTGTTACTATGAACTAGAGATGTGCGCTGGAGCATTTTCATGCAAAAGTCGAACAGATTTGAAACCAGTGACTGTTTTTCGTATTACGTTTTTTTCTTCTTTTTTTTCATGGTAGTACCTTACAGTCGGTCTTTTACTGGTATCTGTACTACAAGAGTGTACTTCAAAATCCCCTTGGTCGAAATCCCGAAATGGCAGAATAGTCATAATCCCCTCAATGCATTTTACAAGTAGAAAAACATATATTGAATAAAAAAAATTACTAAATGTTTTATTTGTCTCTAGTTTAACTTTACTATAATTAATGATTGAAAAAAAATGAAATTATTGAAATTAAAATGTAAAATCCATTAAGGGGATTATGACTACTATGTCATTTTTGGACCAAGGGAATTATGACCAAGGGGATTTTGAGTGTCTCCCGTACTACTATGCCTTCGCTGTAGAAGAATATGGCACACAAAACCTCCTTTGCACTAATATTGTGTTTTGCCATGTTGGTGGCCCATAATTATTTTGTTCCAAACTTTGCTCACTGGTTCAAAATAGCGTACCCAGGTTTCATCACCTGTGACAATATTTTCAAAAAGCTTTTTGTCATATTTTGGTAACATTTGTAGCAACTTTTTGGCAGTTTCAACACGTACCTTTTCCTTTTTTTTTTTTTTTTTGCCCCCCCCCTTAATGGGTCCCCATTTTTTTCCACACAAAGTAGTTGTTCAACAGCTCTATGGCCTTTCAAGTATTACATACAAGTTTTTTTTTACTACTCCAACGAAACTTAGTGATGTTTACTAACTGCTGACTTTAATTTTTACATTTTCCCTCCTCGCTATTCTTTTTTATCCGCCGTCCGGACCGTACACTGATACCTTTTCCTGGTCGTTAGTTAAAAGATGGGGTACCCATCTAACAGAAATCTTCCTTACTTTGAAGATTTTCTTTAAAAGGAAAGGAACCGTTGATAGTGAAATGTGTGCAATTTTTGTCACACGTTGCTATATTCAGCCGACCTGATCTTGCTGCATTGTCAACAGATTATACATCATAATCAAATTTCCTTTACAACTAGTAACCGTCTCATAAGACACCTTATTAAACCCATATAAACACGAGTAATTTCGGCCAAAATGTCTTTCACAAAACAACCAATGTTATTGCGAAAATTTATGTAAGACCGAATTTCTTCAGCATTGGCTATCGTTTTCCAACCAATTTTGCAACAGTGGTCAACGATTGTATAATTGAAATGACCAAAACGCTACAAACCGGTTATTCGTTGGATTCTAATTTTAGAAATATGAAATGCAATGTTTGTACATATTCTAGGTCTGCGTTTTCCAAAAAATAATGTTTCCCTATACATGTATAATTATATTGGTGCGCAGACTGCGCGATTTTCCGCGTGTGATGACAACGCTATTAACATTTTAAGGTATTCGTCATGTAATCCGGTATTTAGAAGAACGAAAACGTTTTTCATTACTTTTCTGCCATTGGCAATGGACATGTTGAGTAGATTACAATTTATATTGTTTCAAAGCAGATATTGGAAGCTGTCAATATATAATATATGTTTTATTAAATCCAAATTACCCTTATAAACAAAGTAGCCAAGTGTATATTATTTCGGATAAAACAACCCAAAATTTTCGACTACATGTTGAATCTAAAACACAACTGTCGTAATATTTGTACAGTCAAAACTGTGAACAAAGACAACTGACCTGAAGAAACTACTGTAATCTTTGTTGGCAGGTGGAAATGTGAATGGTGCATTGTTATAGTCTTAGTCTTACTAATTTAACACTGAACTTCAACTTGAAGCCAGCAGAAGCCAGCAGCAGCGAGATAGTTTTTTGGCCTGGGGACTGAAAGTCCCCCGCCCCTAAGTCAGCACACCACCACATTTCAAACCTGCAAGAAATTACCCCCCCCTTAACTGTGCTATGCCCCCTCAAAACAACTTAACACCCCAAAAGTAGTGCAAGAGACCAGATCAGTCTTCTGTTTTAATGTCGCAAGAAAGAACATATTACAAATAAAGAGAGTATTTACAACTTCAAACTATTGCAGGAAAGTATATACTTACGGGCTGCTTACACTTTTTTTGTTTTAGAATTAATGCGCTGATTACTGAAGATAATCATATGCATATCACGGAAAAGTACGGATATTTACGGAAACGTACGGGCTCGATATAAGAGTTTGTAGTTTGATTTTCAAATTTCCGATGTTATTTCATTGACAACTTTGTTATACTACGATAACATATATATTTACCAAAAAATAAATTTCTCTAAAATAAAAGATATAATTTAATTGTTGAATTGTACAAAGCGCAGATCGAATTATTTTTATTGGCTTAAACAATTTTTAATGTTGATTTAAAAAAAACCCAAAATTTTTTTTAATATGAATGAGGGAAAGAAGCCCCCCCCCCCCCCCCCCCCCCCCCCTATAATTATTTACCTGTAAATAGAAACGCTTCCCCCCGGCAAAAAAGGAGAAAAAAAAACACCCCACCCCCCCCCCCCCCCCCCCTACTTGTAAGTTACTATAGAAAATGTGGCTACCCGTCCAACATAGTTCATGGTATTTTTAAAGACTATTTCTTCGTAAGAATCGAATAATAAATCATCTCCCCTGTATTTTATCGTCTTAATAACCCCCCCCCCCCCAAAAACCCCCCCCCCCCCCCCCCATTTAATCACTCCCGAATCCCCCCCCCCCCAAACCCCCCCCCCCCCCCCCCCCCCCCCCCCCCCCCCCCCCCCCCCCCCCCTGACTGCCCCCCCCCCCCCCCCCCCCCCCCCCCCCCCTATTTTATTAAAAGATAATACAGGGACACATTTATTATTTCTTAACTATGTGATTATTTTTCAATTTAACGCGTTTTACGCTTTTTAATCAAACAAACTTCCCTGCCACCCATATATTTGTGAATCATTCATTCAGTGTCATCTATTTAATTTCGTCCTTTCGACCCGCGCTTTAGGTAAGGTTCAGCGCAAAACACGTAGGTCAAAAGTTGTTTTTCGGGGAGTTAACCTATAGCCCCCAGGCCTTCAGCGCTCACAGCGCTTTGATTTGATGGAGCTTTCTTCTAAGGTTTGGCAAATATAGAAATTTCAGATCCAAAGAACAAGTCAACCCAGTAAGACAAATTAATCAGGCAAGGTTTTGTTCCTGCTGTTCTATTGGTAGGGTGGTTTTAATACAAAGGTGTTCTTTAACACAGGTTTGACTGTATATTCTCAGCTTCAGTAATGTATTTAGTCATTTGGTATTACTAGATTTTTAGTTATGGTACTTGTAAATTTGCTAAAATATTGATGTTGTGATGTGTTTGACTAAAGAAATAAAAAAACTCATATGAATGTTAATCAAGATTTTGATGACATTTTGACCCTTTTGAGTGCAGAATTTTTGTCCTTGGCGTTGTCTCATCAGGAACCTAGAATCAACTATGTATATTCTAGGTTTGTGGTCTCATGTAACTTAGATATTGTTATTATAAATGGTAGAATGTTGAAACCTTACATATACTTGTTATATATATTTGAGATTAATTTGAACAGCAGTATTCATTACTGTTGTTTATTTAGCAAATCATCATGTTTGAAATTCTTGTCATTACAGGTATGTTTGCCATAATAGGTGATATACCTGTACAGTGTTTTACAACAAATATGCAGCAGACAGTCAGCAAGAAACTGAAAACTGATGTGGGTGACCAGCAACTCTGCAGAAGTATAGAACCAGTATTAGCAGATAAATATTTGGCACCCATTGATCTTGGTAAATGTGTGAAATAAAAAGAAACTAATTGTTATACATAAGTTAAACAGTTTCAAAATGGATTTAAAGACTTATTACTCCTTTAAATGCCCAATACTGCATAGTGGTTCAGTAAACAATGTCATATATACAGTTTTTCGTCAGTGCCGAAACTACAGTATAGATAAATGTAGACAGAAAACCAGACCATATATTTGATAACTTAGCATGACTTAAGGTAACAAACACTTTACTCAAAGACAAGTCTCAGATCTAAAACTTCTTGGTCAGAATTGAAAGTGAGATCATTTTTGCTCAATCATCAAAAGAGATTTGAGATTGATTACAGTACAAAGTTTTAAAACTTTTGCTTCTGTTCTGATTTTTTCTCTTCAAGGCATGATGTGTGGTAAACTATAATGTTATATTTATAGCTACACCAATTAAACATGTTAGCTATTAAGTACTTTCTTGAAGTAAGTTCATTCTTATGTTGGTGTGTCCTGAAAGTTGAATTCTCTTGTTTTAACTTAATCTTCGTTTGTAAATTTACCAACTTGAAGCAAGAAAACCTCTTTACTTTCAGATGATGCATATGCATGTCAAGTTACAGACAAGAAAAAAACGTCAGAAATTCTCAGGTAATTGTTAGTGCAAAATACTGAAATATGTCTTTAGGGTGATAGAACCAGTCGATATGTTAAAGTTTTCAGATAGAACTTTATACATGTATGTTTCTACAATATTGTCCACATTATTTCATTCAGTTTACAGAGAAACACAACTAAAAGATGTTTTAACACAACAACACAGATTTTAATGATTGTTGATCATATTAAGAAGTTGCTTTGTAAGAAATACTGAATTACATCATGTACATCTAGTCTAATACTGCTGCTTAAAGTTGGTGTCAGAAATAGTTAATATTACTAGTTAACGACAGGACTGTAGCAGTACTGAAATTAAATCAATGAATTCAAACAGCAGTATTAGAGCTGTTACCCTCTTCCTATTTATTCAACTGTAGAGTGAAATAGCACCTTGATGCCAGATCTTATAGTAGTACCCACACCACACCATTGCCCACAGAAGTATATACATGTACAGTCAAACCTGTGTTAAAGACCACCTCCAAATAAAGACCACACTTTGAATATAGATTGCTATTGGCTGTAGAATGAATAAATTAAATTCCTACATTTTGAGTGTGAATTAATGTGTAAATAGATAAAACATTTATCAATAAACAACTGCATATAAACTGATTTTCCTTGCATATCAGTATTTCCAATTGGCAGAACATTCCGTGCCATATTAATCGGTGATAGATTTGTGACACCAAATACTAAATGATGTAAGTTACTGTTAACTGGTCACAATCACAGAATTGCTTGCAGTCAGCAGGGTATGGATTAATGCTGTTTCATCTTTACCTTGCTGGCAGCAAATGATTCTGCCTTTGTGACCAGTGCAGATCATGATCAGCCTGCACTGGTGGCAATTCAGAAATTCAATTTCAAGTAAGCAACCCTTTAAAAAGATGATGGTATTGTCCATGATGAATGATGGACAAGTTCATTTTAGAAATTTAGCAGGGCAAATCTGTTGTTAGTTTACAAGATGTCTAATCTATTTACAGACATTTATCAGTGAAGTACCCCCTGGATCAGCATCCACATATAAAGAGAGTAAAATCCAGTCACAAGAATGGTAATGTCGTACATTCTAGCTTGCTGATACACTTTAGAACAATTTATTATGATATGCTAATGTAATGGGCCTTGTATTTATTTTATACATATTTACTTCAGTCAATGTTTAAGTTAAGTGAACATTTGTATTTGGATTTTTTTAATAGAACTTTTTCTTGAATCATTAAAAAAATGTAGCAGAATGTTAAGACCCACTTTCTTGGTCCAGTGGTTAAGGTTCTGACTTGAATCATTAAATCTCTTGTGGATTCTCGAGCCTGCCAAAATCTGACTTTTTGTGTGAGTAGTTTGCAGTTTCTTACAAAGGATTGGAGTCACATTGTGGTTCTACCCAGGAACGATGATTGGTTATTGTGGTTCTACCCAGGAACTATGATTGATTAAACTGTCTACCTGTAAATAACTTAAATACATTTGAAACAAATCTTATGTTAAACCACAAGAGAAGAGAAAGGATGTTAATTTAACAGTATTATAGTTGACTAGTTCCAAAAAGTTGTTAAAAGCAAAAACGCCAACAATAAAAATTTGTGTAATATTGATTTCTTGGTAATAAAAATTATGTTGAAACTGAGTATTTGTGTTTGTGATGTTTCATATAGGTTTGTTTCAAACCTGTAAAAAGGTTAGAACTGTAGGATGTAAATACAGTCAAACCTGTCTTAATCAGACAGAGAAGGGGAGCATCTAAAGGATTATTCCATGATATAAGCAAATAACTTACATAGCTAATTAATGTTTATTGTTAAATGATTCTGAAATAAATAAAGTTAATTGTATCTTGTGTTAAATTGTAAATATGAAAAGGTCAATAGTGATGCTGCACAGGTTTAACAGTACATAAATAATTTTCACAGGTTCACCAAATCTACAAATCATTGTCTGTGAGAAGTCTGTTTACAGTGAGGAGGAGATTGGATCAGTACTGGAACCATTCTCTGACAGTATTGGGTGTCTAGGTGTGGTCAAGATTCCGGCTAGTCCACCACTGACCAGAGACCAGTACAACCATTGTATACAGTACTGGCCAGTCAACTTCCATGAAAATAAAGTGTAAGTACGTTTTAAATTTGACTCTTGAACATTTTGCTGTGCTGTGTGAGTTTGGCATGCTTAGAAACAGATAATATTTATCTTTGGTAAAACAGTCAAAATATTGAATTTTACGTACCAAAAGCAATTTGTTTTGCAAATATAAATTTTGTTTGCTGCTTTGAAGAATCTGTCACACTATTGAATGACAGGAGAAATCTGTAGAAAAGGTCTTTCGGTGTGAAGCATGTAATTTGCCATACCTTGCAGAAGACTGGTCCTATGTAGGGAAAATATAAAAAAACAGTAATAATACATAATGTAGACAGTACATTAACTGTTGTCCTTCTTTGAAAGATTCAGTTGCTTGAGGGACAATCATTTTGAGATCACATGAGCTAATAAAAGTTATGATCTAATATGTGAGTTATTGAGAGCACTCTCTGTGATATGTCAATATAGGAAACATCAAGTTACACGTCTTAATGAGGCTTAGGCAATATCCATTACATTTATGTAGAGAAACTTACAGAAAAATCTGAAAAAAATTGTGACTTAATTTAATCGAGTGACTATACTACCGGTATGTACTAAAATGAACTAAGTTTCTTAAAATATGACATTCCTTTGAGGTTAAAGGTATCACAGAGCTGTATTGGAAATCAGGCGTGCAATACAGGGACAAATTGGCCCTCTTGTTATGTATGAAAAAGGTGAGGATTTGTTAAAGATGTTTGAGTCTGACAATGTGTACTTTCAGTATATCAAGGCTGTTGGCTGGCACATTCTTTTCTGCTGAGCAACTGAAGATAATTGAGAATCATATGTCAGAAGCAATCAAGATGGTGGAATTGGCAACATACAATAAACAGGTATAGACAGATCTACTGTATTCTTTGATACTGTCTGAAAAAGGAGAACTATGTAGTTACTTGCTATTTTTAATGTGGATTTATGTCTACAGAGAATTAAATCAAGATGCAATGATGGCAAGACCATGAACAATTTATGTAATATTTTACAATTTCTAAATGTCTGTATAATAGAATGGGAACAAACACTACTGTGTACTGCAGTAGATGCTGCCCATGGTTAATATAACCAAATGGTACTTTATGCTTTTCAGTAAAATACTGAAATATATCAGTGAGATAAAATTGATATTTCACTGTTTCAAAGCAGTGAAAATATCAAAATCTTCCGGATTGACATCAAAAAGTATACAGAGCATACTAAATGCTGGAAACCAAATGAGGATGACATTGTTTAAATGATGCCATGTGTGCTATGCTTTCTGATGATGTTTCCCGCTGTTTTGACATTTTGTTGAAACAAAGTTAACAAAAGTAGAATTGAAACATAGAATAAACAGAAAAATTGTTGATATCGATGTATTTATTTTGGTACCCATTTAGTGAAATTAAACGTGATATTACTCTGAAACCAATAATTATCCTCTATTTATATACCACAGATACCTATAGGAGCTGTGATAGTGGACCCTGTGACTGACACAGTGATAGCAAAGGCATATGACATGAGAAATGGTTCACATCCTCTTCACCATGCTTCAATGGTGTGTATAGATCTAGTGGCAAAATCACAAGGTGGAGGCATGTGGAAACACACAAATCGTAAGTTTCTATTTGCTTTTCAGCTAAACTATTTTTTGTGTTGCTTATACAAGTTTTGCAGCCGTATACATTCTAAACTTCTGCAGTGGTGTCCAGATTTAAGTTATTAGCATGTACTTGTATGTCCAATTTGATGATAAATTAAATACTACTTAAAGTATTGCTTGGTAATTTGCTTTAACCAACTTATATACTGCTATTTCTTATTCCAACCAACCAGGGCTAAAGCCTCACAAATTCTTTCATAATACAGTTGTATTCTCTTTTATGTGTCTCTAATAATGTTACAACAAAATGGATGTGCCATGTTTTATTTAGTGTTTTATCACAGTTACATTTATTGGTTCATACAGAAAAAGATGCCAGTTATGCTAGAATATGGAGCAAATCTTATTTGTTCCCTGCTTTTAAGCTCCAGAAAAATAAATCGGTTTGTAGTAACTCCAGAGCAAAACCATGAACATACTGGTAATAGTAAGTGTTGAGTGTAGCAAACTTTTCTTTTTGCAGAGGCAGACTTCTATGTTGCAGATCAGGAGACGGTAAAATGCGATGAAACTAGCACAGAAAGTAAAACTGGTCCATATTTATGTACTGGCTACCATCTGTATATCACACAGGAACCATGTGTCATGTGAGTAACATATTCCATTATCCCCCCTCCCCCACCAAACATTTGCTGTATTGCTTATAATACCATGAAAAAATTGAATTATGCTCACATTCAGTGGTTTAATGTACATGCGACTTTTACAGTGTACTTTAAATTATCAGAAATAAGCCACTTTTCTACCAGAGACATGGCTAGTACTTGTTATTATGTCTCCCCACACAGTTTGGGAGGTATAGTCTGTTACATTATTGGCCGTCTGTCACAAAAATTGTTTCTGATCAATAACTGAAGAACCGTTGGTCCTAGTTTCCTAAAACTTGGTAGGCTTATTGGTCATGACAAGTGGAAGACGCCTTTTGATTTTTGGGTCAAGGTTACAGTACCTTTAATTAAAGAATGCTGTCTGCTTGATAACTGAAGAATGGTTGATCCTTGGATCCTATAAATTGGTAGGTTTATTGGTAATGACCAGTGGTAGACCTCTATTGATTTTGGGGTCAGCTGGATAAAGGAAAGGTTTCCGATCAAAAATTGAAGAGCCCTTGGTCCTAGGATCACTTGTTAGACTTATGGGACTTGGAAAGTGGAAGACCCCTATTGATTTAGGTATTAGTTATTCCAAGATCAAGGTCACAGAGACCTTTAATTAAAAAAAAATGTGTCAGTTGGTCAAACAGCAAGTGACTTTTAATGAAAAAAAATGGTTTCTGATCAATTTAAACTGAAGACCACATGTATGTAGTTTTTGCTGGCAGAGGAAATTGGCCGACCTTAAAATTCAAATCTTATGTTGCAGAAGAGAGATTGTTAGTAGAATCAGTGTTTTTAGCTCACCTGACACAAAGTGCTAAGGTGAACTATTGTGACCAGTCATAGTTTGTCATACATCTGGATTTGGTGAGAATTTGAAAAATGTGTACCAACAAGATATTTGCCTAGTTAGCCATGGTGTATCATCACTTGGTCAGTAGATAGCTTATGTAGAGTGAATAAACTCCTCTATAAAAACATATATGGCAGAGTGTTAATGATTTAGGCTTGTGGGTACTTAGCAATACACAAACAGGCTTAGAGTGGTTATTTCCGGGAAACAGATGATATGCAGCACCAAGTGAAGATTTTCTTGTTGGATATTTTGATGTGATGAAAAATGTCCCTAGTATTATTATCCTTTGTATAGTTTTGGCATTGTTTGTCTAAGCAAGCGTCCATTCTTCTGTCCATCCATCAATAAAGATGATTAATACCATAACTGATATGAGGTGTGACCTAAGGCAGAAAAAATCTAATGTCTTAATTCAATAAACACTTCTTTAAATCTTTTGTTCTTTTAAGTGGTCTATATATTGTTTCAGAACAATGAGAACAGAGTTGGAGCCAAATTAAAGTAATTGTTTAGATTTGAATAGAACTTGAAAAAATTGTTAACTACAGTCAAACTTGTGCTAATGGTCACCTTTTACTAGCGGTCACCTGCAGACAACGGCCAGTCTGAATTCCCCACCGTCCAAATTTGCTCTGAAAAAGGCTGGGAATAGGGGTCACCTGCCGTCAGCGGCCAGTGAAATAGCATCCCGTCATCGGGTCCGTGATGCGAACAATGGCCACTGAAATTTTCGCAGCCGGCGGAATCAAACAATCAAAGATGCTTTTGATAATGAAAAGAGATGCTAACATTTAATTGTCACCTGAAGCACACACATGAAGTTAATCCATTCAAACTGTCTGGTTATTGCCATAAAGCGGCTCTTAATTGCTTGATTGCCTATTTGATGCAGAACATCTTCACACTTTGGAGTTACAGTTTTCATTGTTTGTGCAACTAAATAATAAACGTTTATTTCAGCTTATTAATGCATTCACATTTAGTGAATTGTTTGATTTATTACATTTAAACTGAAAAACACACACTTTAATCTCATAAATTAGCCATTGCATTTTTATTCACAATCGGCAATGAAATCAAAAAAAGGCAAAGGGGCATATTCCACGTTGATTAAATGATCGTTCCCTGTTTCAAAATAGTGATCAGGGTCACTGTATCCAGCTTATTAAAGTGTTTTAAAGCCGATAAACTAAATTCTGCCATTTTTGATTCGATACAAAATCATTTTGTATTTGTCAAGTGCGACCGTTTGCAGAATTAAACCATATGCAAGAAATTCGGATAAATTGTTATTTGGTTAATGCTTATAACCCGTTTTTCTGACAAGTTCTGAAACTACATAAAAAATGTTTAGTATTATGAAACTATATAAACTGCCTACACCTCCGAACAAAGGTCACTTGTGAACAACAGCCGTTTTCCTGGTTTCCCTTGACCGGCTGTTGTTCACAAGTTTGACTGTATTATAAAAAATGTGGTTATGCAAGTTTTGGTAAAATTTCTAGTCAAATACAAGAATTATGGCCCTGAGTTCCTATGTGAATTTATGGGCATAACATTTGTGGGTTTTTAATAAAATGTTGATTTTGTTTTAATAAAAGAATGGTTTTGTGGGACTTTACTTCACTACAGACCTATATACACACATATTGGCAACTTTGCAAAACCGATAAAACGATAACGTAATAGAAGTTACCCCTTATCCCTTGTGCGGGCTCGGTGATTTTCGGAAGTTTTCGTCAGTCTTCTGATTTGCTAGGTCCCTACAGTCTCCAATGTAATGTACCTGTTCTTGGACTTTAATTGTAAAGAAGAAAATAATAGCGATATTTGATTTGATACAACTGCAATGAATCTGTTTAGCTCACCTGAGCACGAGCTCCAAGAAAAGAAAGAAATAGGAAGTCACTAAATAATTTATTTATTTTCAATACAGTAAGGCAAAAAGCTTACAAGCAAAACAAAAAAAAGATATGTAAATCTCAGTATATTAATCTTAGAAGTGCAAATTCTTTCAAGTATAGTTCATTTAAGATTATGTGACAGTGACAGTAATTAATAGTAATATTTAAATACAAAATTTACAACCATTTCATATAAAGGTAGATCATGTGTGCAAGCTAGATTTAATTCTTCAATGAATTGAACAATGATATTGGACTCTTGTCACATTCTCCTAAATGAACTGTATGTCACATTCTCCTAAATGAACTTTATGTCACATTCTCCTAAATTAATTTTATGTCACATTCTCCTAAATGAACTGTATGTCATATTTTCCTAAATGAACTGTATGTCACATTCTCCTAAATGAACTGTATGCCACATTCTCCTAAATGAACTGTATGTCACATTCTCCTAAATGAACTGTATGCCACATTCTCCTAAATGAACTGTATGCCACATTCTCCTAAATGAACTGTATGTCACATTCTCCTAAATGAACTGCATGTCACATTCTCCTAAATGAACTTCATGCCACATTCTCCTAAATGAACTGCATGCCACATTCTCCTAAATGAACTGTATGTCACATTCTCCTAAATGAACTGTATGTCACATTCTCCTAAATGAACTGCATGTCACATTCTCCTAAATGAACTGTATGTCACATTCTCCTAAATGAACTGTATGTCACATTCTCCTAAATGAATTGTATGTCACATTCTCCTAAATGAACTGCATGTCACATTCTCCTAAATGAATTGTATGTCATATTCTCCTAAATGAATTGTATGTCACATTCTCCTAAATGAACTGTATGTCACATTCTCCTAAATGAATTGTATGTCATATTCTCCTAAATGAACTGTATGCCATTCTCCTAAATGAACTGCTTGTCACATTCTCCTAAATGAATTGTATGTCACATTCTCCTAAATGAACTGTATGTCATATTCTCCTAAATGAACTGTATGTCACATTCTCCTAAATGAACTGTATGCCACATTCTCCTAAATGAACTGTATGCCACATTCTCCTAAATGAACTGTATGCCACATTCTCCTTAATGAACTGTATGTCACATTCTCCTTAATGAACTGTATGTCACATTCTCCTAAATGAACTGCATGTCACTTTCTCCTAAATGAACTGCATGTCACATTTTCCTTAATGAATTGTATGTCACATTCTCCTAAATTAACTGTATGTCATATTTTCCTAAATGAACTGCATGTCACATTCTCCTAAATGAACTGCATGTCACATTCTCCTTAATGAACTGTATGTCACATTCTCCTAAATGAACTGTATGTCACATTCTCCTAAATGAACTGTATGCCACATTCTCCTTAATGAACTGTATGTCACATTCTCCTAAATGAACTGTATGTCACATTCTCCTAAATGAACTGTATGTCACATTCTCCTAAATGAACTGTATGTCACATTCTCCTAAATGAACTGTATGTCACATTCTCCTTTATGAACTGTATGTCACATTCGAATGAACTGTATGTCACATTCTACTAAATAAACTGTATGTCACATTCTCCTAAATGAACTGTATGTCACATTCTCCTAAATGAACTGTATGTCATATTTTCCTTAATGAACTGTATGTCACATTCTCCTAAATGAACTGTATGTCACATTCTCCTAAATGAACTGTATTTAAAACATTTTAGTGTAAACATGACAGTTCTTTCTAAAGCTTGAAGCATTCATCAAAGTAAGTAAAGTTACTTATTAAAGGGGCATACCCCAAAATTGGGCAGAATTTCAATAACTTCAGAAAATTGCTTAACCAAATTATTGGAAGGATCCAGCAAATTATGGTTAAGTATTGTACATGTTGTAGTTTGGTAAAACCTTCATAAACATTTGTTGAATAATTTTTAGATGGATAGGGATTTATTGTAAGAGGGGGCTGTACTGGCATTTTGTGCACAAACAATACATTGTTCTTTAAAATTGCATTTATTAATAATTTTAGGTACATGCATCTTGCTCATTTGTAATGTTTTGAGTAAATAATCTGCTAGTTGTAGGGAATGCCCCTTTAAAGACTGTATCTTAGCCTTAGATTAGCCTGAGAGTTATGAAGATGTGTTTGTCAATGAAGCTAAGCACTTGGAAGTAGTGATTTACAGAAATGGTGATGAATCAAAGTCATTTGAAAGTTCAGCAACAAAAAATAAACCATTTCTGTTTCCAAAGTATAACTTGTTACCATGGTAGGTGATGGAACATATCTGCCATGCATTTCCTTTGAATACTAAAACATCCCTTTCAAGGAAATTTGAGGAAATCATTTGAATACTGTAGGGATTGTCAACTGCTACAAGTACTGACCCACAATTTCCAACTGCTACATGTAATGGCCCTTCCATTACATTACCATAGAAGTCAGGATTGTTTCTTATTATAGCAGTTACTTTGCCATTCATGTCTGTTGCTACAATACAGTTGTTTGTTTCATCTGTAATATATGCAACCTTTCTCTCTGTATCGCATGCAATGTGCTGTGGATAATCAAACTTATAATCTTGAAGGAAATTTGATGTTAAGGCTGGAACAGTTGCCAAAACTTCACCAAAAAGGTCCATGATTTCAACTTTCTTCAGCTCGCGGAATGAAACGATTAGTTTATCACCTATACATCCAATACCAAAACATTCACTTTTATCATCAATGCTTCTCTCTGTCTCTATATCAGCCTCCTTCACTTTCACAAACTGGATTTTGTTTTGTTGTGGAATTGTAATAGCAAACGTAATTGCATCAACTTCAGCCATTTGTTCAAAACCAGCCTTTAAGTCTTTCACACAGATAATATGAAACCTTGCATTAAATTGAGATCCTTGTTCAGTGTCATCATTCACTATGTCACAAAGGTATAGCAGTGTGTCGGCAATATTGCAAAAGTTGGCTTTGAGTAATAGTTTCCCGTTTTGCAAAACATTGCAGGTACGAACTATGATAGATGATATTGGGGATACCTTATACCGCACATGTTTTTTAAAACTTGATGTCACTGATAAAGAGTAAATATATTTCAATCTGATACTTGTTTTCGCTTTCCTTTTATCAGGAATTTCACAAATGTTTCCAAAGACAGTAGGCTCATTAATCAACTTTTCAAATTCATCATTTGGTTCAAAATGGAATTTACATGTAGTTTCTACGGCTTTCGTTGCAAGTGAATCTTTGAATTTCTCATAGTCTGAAATTGCTTCTTCAAAAAGTTTGATTTTGACAAACAAGTTATTTGCCTTCATGCGGTAATCTTGGAAGCGAAATTGATTTAACTCTTCCAATTTGGAATGGATCAATTCTATTTTCTTTGAATGAGACTCTGAGACTTCAAGAATCTTTTGTGTTCTTTTGTCTATCTCTTTATGAATATTATTTTCATGCCTGTCAAAAGTGTCGTTAACTTCTTTGCGAAATGTCCCAACTTTATCGTGTGCATTTCTGCAATGGAGTTCAGCTAACCACTTTAGATCTGTGACTTTACCCATCTGTTTTTTCAGTTCTTCTTCATAATAATATGTAGAATAGTATAGATCTTTTCCTTGTAAGTATGCAGGTATATAAACCGCATTGCAGACGTGATGACTGACCTCCATACAGAAAATACATCCCACTTTCTTACATCTCTCACAATAAAATTCTATGACTTTACCTGTATGTTTTTCACATCCTTCATCTAAGTCATCACCAATTTTAGTATTCGCCCATTTCTTTGGCATTTTTGATTTTTCAAGTAAGGTGTGATTTTCTGATGCAGCTGAACGAGAATGGTCTCCATAGCAACTGTCACATAGGTACTCATCACAGTTTATACAAAATCCGACTGCTGGTAACTTTTTCCCTTCTAACTGGCATAAAGTACAAAGAAATTTAAAATCGTCCTGAGAATAATCTTCTTGACTGCTACGGGTTCTTTCATGTAAAGAAAGTATAGGTGTTCTAGAGGTCGCCATATCTATCCTGATTGCATTAAGCCTAAATTAAATTGTGCAGCTACTAAAATGAAGTCTGTGAAGCAAAAATCAATAGTGAAGTAAAGTGAACAGGTTGGTTTAAAAATTTCAAATTTTTAAATAAGATTGGTCATAGTGGTAGCTGTGACCCCTTCGCAATTCAGAATACCAGGTTTTGACCACCAGTCAGACCACAGTGTTTGCCCATGTATTCCTGTGTTTTTGAAGAGCCATTACCTCATACATTACTACTTTGTGATAAATTTGGCAGTTCCAAAGAGTATAAGGGGCTAGTACCACTGAGGAGTAATGAATTGTGATGCAAAGTTTGCAGTGTCTTTGAAAGGTAGAGAGGCCTACTAGCTTACTTGTTTTTCTTGATTTTACTGAGTATGTCATGAAATATCATTTGTTAAGCTATTTAACTTCGGCATTGATATGATTTTCAAGACAATATATAGTATGTATCAAAACATGACATTAGTTGTGTCAGTAGCAATTGTCATACGTCTCATGGTGGTACTAGACAGACGAGGGTATCGAGTCCTCTCCTTTATCTTGTGCTAGTTAATGATTTAATGAACGAATTGCAGACTCAAAAGTCCTATCGTAGTTTATATGGTATCAACTAACAGCACATGCCTGTTGTCTGAAGACGATATGGTTTTACTGTCTTTCTCCACAAATGGACTTTTAAAGCCGATGGAAATATGTTACAAGTATTGTATTCAAACAGGTATATTCATAATGTGTCCAAATCTGCTGTAATTGTTACATATCAGAAACATCTATTCAAAAATACCTGGTTACTTGGTAATGAAACTGTTTCTGAAAGGTCACAGTGTGTCCACTTGGAAATTTTGTTCAAAAAGTGCTTAAACATAAATAGAAATGTCACGGAAAGTTGTCATAAGTTTAAAAGTACATTCCCAAGTACACTAAATAGTGGGATTTATGAAGATGAAATTCTTCCGTTTTCTGCAAAACATATATATACATGAGTGTTGTGCTGCCAAAGGCATTATTTTCATATGCTCTACAGGCATAAATAAGCATGTTAGTCCACCAACTGTAACTAGCTCACGTTTTACAGACAAGAATTTTGTCCTCTATACTACGTGACTAATCCATATACGTGCTCTCAATCATATTTTTTCTAGAGACCGTGTTACTAGCTTCATGCAGTGTTATTGTTGTATATAGGTAAACAGTGGCACTCCAAGTTTTACTGCTGAGATAAAGTAAATCCAATAATATAGAATACAACACTATAATCCATCTTTGAATCATGCTTCAACACTCAGAGTTTATGTACAGCCTCTCTTTGTGTGGCTAGCATTATCTATAATTAGATTTCAAGTCAAGGTTAGGCTATAGTCTGTTTCCAAACATAGCTTATAGATTATTTCTTATTTCTATTATACGTTTTGCTTATTATAGACTTTACAATTATCTGATAGTCTATATTTCTAACATTTACATATGTTCATGTTTTTATGCCCACGAAAGGTGGGTATATTATTATTATGCCCTCAAAAGGTGGGCATATTAAAATCGCACCGTCAGTCCGTGGGTCTGTCGGTCACAAATCGTGTGCGCTCCATATCTCTTGAACCCCGTGAAGGATTTTAGAATAACTCACCACAAATGTTCACCATATTGAGACAATGTGCAGAGAGCATGTTACAACCACCTTGGCTCAAGGTCAAGGTCGAAATTAGAGATCAAAGGTCATATGACTACATTTTGTGTCTGCTCCATATCTCATGAACCCCTTGAAGGATTTAAAAATAACTCACCACAAATGTTCACCATATTGAGACTATGTATCGCATGTTACAACCACTTAGGGTCAAGGTAACTGTTACTAAAAATAGAAAAATGGTTTCTGCTCAATAACTCGAGTTAGGAGTGACCAATTACAATGAAACTTGGTGTAGGTAGCTTGTGTGGAGAGGAAGCTTGGGATTGGATTGCTATTCACTAGGGTCAAGTTCAAGGTAACTGTTACTAAATATATATATATATTTTTTAATTTTTAAATTGTTTTAAGCAACACAATTTTTTTGGGGGGGTGTAGGGGGGGGGGTCAAGGTCCTGTTTCAGTATTACAATCATTGACAAACTGCCATGGGGAGACATATGTTTTTGTTTCAAAAACAACCATCTAGTGGTGTGCACTTCTGGGTGCTGGGGGCCCCCTTTGGGGGGGGGGCGGTTTGGGCGCCCCCCCCGGGGGTTGTTCCCCCCCCCCCCCCCCACGGGCCCCCCCCCCCCTTCTTTTTTTTTTTTTTTTTTCCCCCGTGTTTTTTTTGTTTTTTTTTTTTTTTTTTTTTTTTGTATTTTTTTTTTTTTTTTTTTTTTTTTTTTTTTTTTTTTTTTTTTTTTTTTTTTTTTTTTTTTTTTTTTTTTTTTTTTTTTTTTTTTTGTTTTTGGTTTTTTTTTTTTTTTTTTTTTTTTTTTTTTTTTTTTTTTTTTTTTTTTTTTTTTTTTTACTGTCAATAGTGAATGCTGTAAGCTATTTCCCTCAGGAAGTCCAAAGTCAAATGGTTTTCAAAGTCGCAGACAACCTTCCTTTTAGAATGAAATCTTATAATTTAGATGTACACCTTTCCACAGAGTACTTAAAATATTGGCCCATGCGCACAAGCATAACATGTATAAGTTTTATAGTCTGTTTCATGTAAATTATAAGTGGTTAGTACATTACATTTCCTGTTTTCACATCGAGAGTATATTTTATTATTGTTTGAGTCATTCCTGTCCTGTCCTTGTTCCTGTATCCCTTGTATCAGATTTTTTGTGCACCACGTAACCTTCAAATATTTGTCTTTCTTTCTTCCATTTTACAAGCAATAATGATGGTATTTGAATGAAGAAAATCGAAAACTTACCTTAAGATGTTTTCAAAATCAAAATCATATTTCTGTATTTGTGCAAAGATTGAGATAACAAAGGATTATGTTGCAGTTTGACAGGTTTTCGACCAAATGTCGTATGGTTAAAACTATTTTTAGATCTCTTGTCGTAGTCTTCGACAAACTGTCGTATTAGACCAACTATCTTATGTGGCAAAGTTTTGTAGTCAACAAAATGTCTTCGACAAAATGTCATGCACTGAATTATGTCTCCCATCACTATTGGTGTGTAGACATACCGGTATTTATTTGGTGCTGTCTGTCTGTGCCCAATTTTTAGCTTGTCTGAATTTTTGAAAAAAAAAGACAAGCTGTTGTCGTCTCATGATTGTTGTCATCGGCATTGGTTAAATTTGGGTTTAGGTCACTTACACTGAAACTATCAAACTTATTAATTTAATACCATTCTTCAGATTCTATGCTAAGTGTGACCTGTTTTTGTGTCCCCCTTTCAGAGAAGAGGCGATATATAAAGATCGCAGAAAAAAACACTTATATGGTACATAGAATAACCTGTCACAAGTTTATGGCTTATAAATAGGGTCTATGACAATACATTGACAGACAATTCATCGACACGACAAATCACCGACACGAAAATAGATCGACATGACAAACTCTTTGAAAATCACATCAAAAACACTTTGACAACATTTGGCTTTGCCAGGGTGAGCTTTTCTGATGGATGATTGTCCGTCGTACGTTAACATTTTGATTCAAATGACATCTCCTCTGAAACTACTAGGCCAATGTTGATGAAACTTTGTAGGGATGTTCCTTGCATGAAGCTCTACCAAATTGTTCAAAGAATTCCATTCCATGCAGAACTCTGGTTGCTATGGTAACAAATAGGAAAAACTTTAAACATCTTCTTCTCTGAAACCACAAGGCCTAGAGCTTAGATATTTGACATGTAGCATTATCTAGTGGACCACTACCAAGATTTTTCAAATTACAACCTGCGGGTCAAAATTGACCCCGTGCATGTGGTCACTTAGTTTTGCATAGGCTTATATAGGAAAAACTTTAAAAATCTTCTCTGAAACCACAAGGCCTAGAGCTTAGATATTTGGCATATAGCATTGGCTAGTGGACCTCTACCACGATTTTTCAAATTATGCCCCTGGGATCAAAATTGACCTTTCCCTGGGGGGTCACTTAGTTTTGCATAAGCTAGTATGGGAAAAACTTTTAAAATCTTCTTCACTGAAACCACAAGGCCTAGAGCTTAGATATTTGGCATGTAGCATTGTCTAGTGGACCACTACTAAGATTGTTCAAATTATGCCCTTGGGATCAAAATTGACCTTGCCGGGGGGTCACTAAGTTTGGCATAGGCTTATATAGGAATTTTTTTTAAAATCTTCTCTGAAACCAAAAGGCCTAGAGCTTAGATATTTGGCATGTAGCATTGCCTAGTAGACCTCTTTAAAGTTTGTTCAAATTATGCCCCTGGGGTCAAAATTGACCTTTCCCTCAATGGATAGCATTATATTGATTGAAAATATTTTACTAAATGTTTTATTATACCCCCGAAACGAAGTTTGGGGGGTATATAGGAGTCACCCGGTGCTTGATCGGTCGGTCGGTCGGTCAGGCGGTCTGTTGCATTTTCCTTGTCCGGAGCATAACTTGAAAACTACTAGTTGGAATTCAATACAACTTCATACAATGGTCAAGCACATTGAGAGGAAGTGCAGTACACAAGAACCATAACTCCATCTTGATTCATTACAGAGTTATTGCCCTTTGTTACTTTTCCTTGTCCGGAGCATAACTTGAAAACTACTGGTTGGAATTCAATACAACTTCATACAATGGTCAAGCACATTGAGAGGAAGTGCAGTGCACAAGAACCATAACTCTATCTTGGGTAATTACAGAGTTATTGCCCTTTGTTACTTTTCCTTGTCTGGAGTATAACTTGAAAACTACTGGTTGGAATTCAATACAACTTCATACAATGGTTAAGTACATTGAGAGGAAGTGCAGTGCACAGGAACCATAACTCTTTCTTGACTCTTTACAGAGTTATTGCCCTTTGTTATTTTTCCTTGTCCGGAGCATTACTTGAAAACAACTGGTTGGAATTCAATACAACTTCATACAATGGTCAAGTACATTGAGAGGAAGTGCAGTGCACAGGAACCATAGCTCTTTCCTGACTCATTACAGAGTTATTGCCCTTTGTTACTTTTCCTTGTCTCAGAGCATAACTTGAAAACTACTGGTTAGAATTCAATTTAACTTCATACAATGGTCAAGGACATTGAGAGGAAGTGAAGTGCACAGGAACCATAACTCTATCTTGAGTCATTACAGAGTTATTGCCCATTTTTACTTTTCCTTGTCTCAGAGCATAACTTGAAAACTACTGTTTGCAATGCAAGACAACTTCATACAATGGTCCAGCACAATGAGAGGAAGTGCAGTGTACAAGAACCATAACTCTATCTTGACTAATTACAAGATACAAGATACAAGAAACTTTATTTATAGTCTGATGTTACATGAACATAGAAAACATTAGCTAATAGCTATTTACCAACATAATAATGTTTCTTAACAACAATATTTAACAAAACATTTAACCTGAAAAGTGAAGGTACAGATAAAACAGAGATACCAGTAGGCATTTAAGTCATTTTTAAACATACATATTATATCAAGAGAAATGATAACTCTTATCGCATGCAGGAAAGGATAAGAATAACATACAGTATATTTACATTCTTTGGTATTTAAAACATGTGTAAGTGGATCTACTCTTGACTAGTGATAGCTTAAAAACTGCAATAAAATTATGTGTATAATATTTGATGAGCAAAATAAACACAAAAGTGTATGATTAAGAAATGGTGTAAAAAATCTATTATCCATTCAAATCAGATTTGGAGGGAACTGAGTAGGTCCACCTTCACATGGGTTTTTTGAAACATGGCTAGCATAAATGCAAAGGCAACTAAAAGCATGCATACTAAAAGTATAACATTATGAAAAACAAAAGCACAATAAAAGCAAAAAAGCACATGAGAGGTAAAACACAGAACATGAACTTTAAATGTGCATTTATGTTCAAACTAAGAACATGATACAAAACAAAAGCACATTTAGATGGATAAAAAACAACATGAAACTAAATGGTAGACTGTTCCACATTTGTGTGGCCTCGAACCTGAAAGATTGCTTACCATGGATTGATGTTCTTTACATTGTTCTTTGCCAAGAACAATATCTCTATTTTAGTTTTTTTTGCAAGGTATTCTGTTACTACGACTTTCCTCAGTTTACAAAGCAGTCTTTCAGGGGTATTAATCACATTTAGTGATAGCTCTAGTTTGTCTCTAGTTTTACTTTTACTATAGTGAATGATTGAAAAAAAATCACTGAAAAAACAATGTAAAATCCATTGAGGGGATAATGACTACTATGCCATTTTTGGACCAAGGGGATTTTGAGCATCTCCGGTTGTTAGCACCTTCCCATCAGTAATCCTAGGTGATCACTACTAATAATCAATTAACAACCAATTTTGACAAATTGTTATTTGTCACCCCTATTGAATACTTGTCAAGTAAATAATACCCTAGCTACTAGGGGAAAAGCTCAACTGCCGGTTTGACAAAAACCCATAAAAACACAATTCATCAAATGCTCAGTCATTTATTGCTCGGGTGTGATACTTACAGTTTCATTTAATTTTGTATCCAAGATGATAGAGGGATTTTGCGCCAGACAACAGCTGGATAAAACTTCTACAGGTGAATTCTTATCTTATTAAAAGTGTAAGGTGTATTTCAAAATGTTTCAAAGATTGAATGTAATCATACATGCCACAGGCTTTTGGACGAATTACTGGCTAGGGAGAGCATGTTTTTCTACCAAAGACCTTTTCTATGTCTCTGGTTTCTACTGACATACCTTTAATACTTTATTGTGTATTTTACACTACACAGGGTAACTTTAAATTTATTGGGTTATGTCTTAGAGGGTGAGTTTCTTCTATGCACATAGTCAATCATGGATGCATGCTTCTCTCCTGATAGTTAAATAACTATCAAAGCTCCTATACTTCATATATTTTTAGAACTTGGCAATAAAGTATAAGTAACTTTGATTAGGCAATTAGAATAACTTGTAATATCGCATACCTGTCACAAATACTTAATCCTGATTGGCCAATATTGTTCATGTGCCGGGTCTGCAAAAGTATGTGTATACCTGGAAAATAATGTGTAGACCTGCATGGATTTCAAGACGTCATTTCTGTTATATTTTCATGTAATGTTCACTACCTTTTATGAGGTATATGATATAATCATTTTAGACTAGTGTTTCAGCCAATATATAGTTTTGCGGACCTGTAAAAGAGTGATATTGACCTTGGACTGTGTTCTCAGTCAATATTACTTTTTACTGTCCGCAAAACTATACATAGACCTTAAAATTAGTCTATAATTGTATATTGTAAAATACTAGTATTTTGCTATTTTGTGGCAACTACACATAATAAGAAAATGACTGTTTTGTATGTAAATTAAATACGTGTAATATAAAACAATTTTAGTGGGAACATTTTCTAATCTACATCATGGGCCTATATACATTATGTATATATGTCCGTCTGTTTGGCTGTCAAGGGCAATGGTCCTGTTACAGTATGTTCAACTTTAATCTACATTTCATATATTGCAGATTTAAAAATACCGCGCCGTTTCAGTGTTTGTTGCCTATCAATTGAATACTGGTAATGAAAGACTAAAGCGTCTGTAGGCGGAGCTACATTTTACACAGTACAGAGAGCAATCAGATAAATTATGTGTCTGTGTTTAGAATATTGCATGGACATAGGTCCATGACACAACTGAGAAAAAGTATGAATCGGTCATATTATTTACAGAATTCAATCAATAGTGTTTAGTCAGTTTACTAACATGTAGCTTGTGTGCTAGAGTCCCATCAAGGAAAGGGATATACGCATACAACATCTATGTGTAAATCCAGTACAAGTGTCATTTCACTTACATAAATTTGGTGTATATATCTGTCGCAGAAGTAGAATGAATAAAGATATTGTAAATATACATTTTATTTCGCTCTTCTATAAATGATCTGATCGCAATACTCGCATTATGCATTATAAAATACGACTATACCAATATCTTGTTACAACTGCGCATGCTTTGCACATGCTGTATTTGACTTACAAGAGTGCTAAAATGTTTCTGTCAGTGCTCTGGAATCTGTAACAAAGACCGTTAAATTTTGTTTATTTATCTGAAGCTAGGATTTATATCTTTCATGTACACTTTTGACTATTAGATTATTTCTACAATTCCTGCTGAAGATATCTAGCGCACATGTCATTAAAGTCATCGCGTAAAACAGGAGAAAAATGTGGAGTGTTTACCTATAGGTAGTCCAACTATGTAGATGTATAATGCTTGTTTCTCATTTCTATTTTTAGCTCGACTATTCGGAGAATATGGAGAGCTATTACAGTCACTTGTGCGTCGGCGTCGGCGTCGGCGTTGCTTCTTTGGTTAAAGTTTTGCCTGCTAAGTACTATCATGCACATATCTCAGTAACCACTTATGATATTGACTTGAAACTTTGTTCATGTCTTTAGGGGTGTCATACAATCAAGGCAGATAACTCTTGAAAACATTTAGTACAAATTATGGCCCTTGTTTGACTTTGAAAATTTGGTTAAAGTTTTGCCTGCTAGGTACTATCATGCACATATCTCAGTAACCACTTATGATATTGACTTGAAACTTTGTTCATGTCTTTAGGGGTGTCATACAATCAAGGCAGATAACTCTTGAAAACATTTAGTACAAATTATGGCCCTTGTTTGACTTTGAAAATTTGGTTAAAGTTTTGCCTGCTAGGTACTATCATGCACATATCTCAGTAACCACTTATGATATTGACTTGAAACTTTGTTCATGTCTTTAGGGGTGTCATACAATCAAGGCAGATAACTCTTGAAAAAATTTAGTACAAATTATGGCCCTTGTTTGACTTTGAATATTTGGTTAAAGTTTTGCCTGCTAGGTACTATCATGCACATATCTCAGTAACCACTTATGATATTGACTTGAAACTTTTTTAATGTCTTCAGAGGTGTCACACAGTCAAGACAGATAACTCTTGTTTAAATTTAGTGCAAATAATGGCCCTTGTTTGACTTTGAAAATTTGGTAAAGTTTTGCATGCAAGGTACTATCATGCACATACCACAGTAACCACTTATGGTAGTTATATCAAACCTTGCAATAGTGTTCAGGGTAAATTTTGTATCAAACAATTAATTTCCTAAAAATTAAATCAATAGTTATAGATTTTGACTTTTTTTATGATTCAACTTTCCTAGTTTATACTTAATAGTTAGCAGAATTTTGTTTTGCTATTATACTGATAAAAGTTTTGTTTTATTAGCAAACACCCACAATAGTCGAGCGTGCTGTCTTATGGACAGCTCTTGTTTAATTTTTGGTGTTTATTTTTACACCTTTCCTCTGTGAATATAAAAAGTAAAATATCATAAAAGTGAAAACTGAAAATAATGAATGCAAGGTCTTTTTTCTATGACTACCTATACCGGTAGACAAGTACATCACATTTCCAACTAGTTTACATATCGCAAGTACAATGTTTTATAAGTTCACTTCATTGGTGACAATAGGAGAGATCGTGTTTGCAAACAAAACCCTGTATTATGCAATATTTTTTTCTGATAAGAGATCAATGTGTTGGGCAGCAGTCCGTAGTCAGTGATTTTGTATTGTTAAGGGTGTTTTTTAAGGGCTATAACTCTTTTAAAACAAAATATATTTTGAAATTTTTAAAGTGACATAATATAATGCACATCTTATACTGCACAATGTCATAGTGTATTTTTGGTGACAGTTTTGTAAAAGCAATTTTTGGTTGCTATGCATTGAAATATGTTAAATTAATGATAATGCCGCATTAGCATTTGAAGTTGGTGCTTTAGAAATTGGACTGATAAAATGATAGTTGATTGTGTCGTTGTTGTTGGTAGAGATTTCAGCAGTGGAAGGGAAGCATCTCCTGCATGCAGTTGTTTTTATACCCCCAAAACGAAGTTTAGGGGGGTATATAGGAGTCACCCGGTGGTTGGTCGGTCGGTCGGTCGGTCGGTCGGTCGGTCGGTCGGTCGGTCGGTCGGTCGGTCGGTCGGTCGGTCGGTCGGGCGGTCTGTTGCATTTTCCTTGTCCGGAGCATAACTTGAAAACTACTAGTTGGAATTCAATACAACTTCATACAATGGTCAAGCACATTGAGAGGAAGTGCAGTGCACAAGAACTATAACTCCATCTTCACTAATTACAGAGTTATTGCCCTTTGTTACTTTTCCTTGTCCGGAGCATAACTTGAAAACTACTAGTTGGAATTCAATACAACTTCATACAATGGTCAAGCACATTGAGAGGAAGTGCAGTGCACAAGAACCATAACTCCATCTTGACTAATTACAGAGTTATTGCCCTTTGTTACTTTTCCTTGTCCGGAGCATAACTTGAAAACTACTGGTTGGAATTCAATACAACTTCATACAATGATCAAGCACACTCAGAGGAAGTGCAGTGTACAAGAACTATAACTCTATCTTGAGTATTTACTGAGTTATTGCCCTTTGTTACTTTTACTTGTCCGGAGCATAACTTGAAAACTACTGGTTGGAATTCAATACAACTTCATACAATGATCAAGCACACTCAGAGGAAGTGCAGTGTACAAGAACTATAACTCTATCTTGAGTATTTACTGAGTTATTGCCCTTTGTTACTTTTCCTTGTCCGAAGCATAACTTGAAAACTACTAGTTGGAATTCAGTACAACCTCATACAATGGTCAAGTACATTTAGAGGAAGTGCAGTGCACAGGAACCATAACTCCATCTTGACTCGTTACAGAGTTATTACCCTTTGTTACTTTTCCTTGTCCGGAGCATAATTTGAAAACTTCTGGTTGGAATTCAATACAACTTCATACAATGGTCAAGTACATTTAGAGGAAGTGCAGTGCACAGGAACCATAACTCCATCTTGACTCATTACAGAGTTATTACCCTTTGTTACTTTTCCTTGTCCGGAGCATAACTTGAAAACTTCTGGTTGGAATTCAATACAACTTCATACAATGGTCAAGCACAGTGAGAGGGAGTGCAGTGCACAAGAACCATAACTCCATCTTGACTAATTACAGTGTTATTGCCCTTTGTTACTTTTCCCTGTCTGGAGCATTTTTCGAAAAACTACAAGTTGGAATTCAATACAACTTCATACAATGGTCAAGCACAATGAGAGGAACTGCTAAGAACAATATCTCTTTTTAGTTTGTTTGCAAGGTATTATGTTACTACGAACTTCTTCAGTTTATAAAGCAATCCTTTTGGGGGTATTAATCACATTTAGTGATAGCTCTAGTTTTTTCTAAAAAGACTTTACGAGTCAAAATAAAAAAATCAATATTTGGAATTAAATGTTATTATATCATTTTGGTAGAGGGAAGAGTTTGGTGTATTGGGTTAAAAGCTATTATGTCCTCTACCCTTTTGTACACACACCTATTTCAGCTGGATTTTTACTTGGAAAAAATGTGCATAATTCCACTTTAATATCACTGGAAAGCTAATAAAAGATACACTTTATTCATTATTTTCAATTTTTGTTAAGATTCAAATTAAAATTTGCAAGCGTTTAACTTACACTGTTTTCGTAAATGGTTATAGCAACAACAAGCCGTTATGAAAAATCAAGTGTCATTAAAAACAGAATTTTTTCAAAAGAGATTTTAATGTGAAAATATGAGTATTGATAGCATTTCATAACTTTTTGAATTTTAAAAATCCTTCAGATAGCAAAAAAGTTATAAAAATTTTAAAATTCCTGTCCAAAACACAAGCATTGTAAACACAACTGTTATTGCCCACCAGCAATCTTGTAAATTGTCTTCTGATGTCATGGCAGTTTCTCCTATTACATGTACAATCAAGCCAAGTTTGGATGTTTTCAATTTGTGTTTATTTAATCGACATACAATTTCACTTTTCATAAGTTTGTACAGCGATACATCTACCTGAAACTGAGATGGTACACGGATGTTTGCGATACTGTGCACAAATATTTACATGCAGAGCGCATGTACAATGTATATAATTTACCGTAAGTTCAAAGTGTGGTCACTCATTATTAAGACATTTTTTTTATAAATTTTACAAAGGTGAATTTCGGTTTTCTCATAAAATACAATCGACGATGATGCAACAAAACAACAACTATATATTATATTATACATTTCTAATCTCGCTTTAGAAAGGATTTCCCGTATAAAAAATACACAGGAAAGGTGATTAGGGGTGCTATGTTCTCTGCAGGTTCAACAGTGATTCACGAATATAAAATGTCCTAAAACAGTTCATTCTAAATATCCTGCAAGAAATTTCTTGGAATCATGTTTGTAAAACGTACGTCATATAATTCAGATTCTATACAACCGTGTCTTCTTAGCACAGCAAACGTTTCAGATACTTAGCCGAGGACACTTTTTCTTCATAACAAAAGAAGATAATGTTGCAATTGTAAATGTGTAAACTCGTATATAGTCAGCATGTATGATAGATAAAGGTATCAATTTGGGCTGAGTTAATTACAGAATGTGACATCAACGTCATTTACTACCTGTGTGTAAAGCAAACACTGAAATGGTGCGGTATTTTGAAATCTGCAGTAATAATGTATTAAAGCATCATCTTTTCTCACAGGATCCATTCCGATCAACTCTGATCAAATAGAAAAGAAACTGCACACAATCTCAAAAAATGGTTTGAGTACCAAACCTTGCTCAACCTGTTAAATCTGAGTATAATTACCATACATTGGCAAAAGTATGCTAAAACCGGACGGCGATTGTATGGGACACATACAATTTTGAGAAAACTTTTGTAAAAAATCATCGCCATTTGTCATTTGATAAGGTTTTCTGATACTTGTTTACTACTGTGCAGTCCAGTGAAATTTGTTTGTAGACACCGGCCAATTCAATACTTTTACCCCCTGTGCAAAAACACCAATTCTTTTATTGTGTCACTCACTCCAGTGGTTGAAGACATATTGATTAAGTGCTGTCTGTCTGTCCCTCCGTCCGGGCAACTCCTACACACCTGAATGAATCTAACTTGGTAGAAATGTTTAGTACCAAATGTAGTTGTGTGCATGTCGTTGCATTTTCCACCCTAATTTGTTTGCACAACTCCTCTTACAACGTTAAATTGATTTCATCCAAACTTCACATCAGTGCATGACTTCCAGCTTTTACTTTGGTTTACAAAAATGATTAATTTAAATTTCCAGCAGAGCCTGTTGGTATTCAGTATTATCAAGCAATTAACACAAATTTTTTCTTCTTTTCAGATACAATGGATGTGTCAGGAAGAAAGACACTAATTCATGCCATGAGTTCTGAAGGAGTCTTTAACATTTTCTGCCAGACGTGTGACCGTGATGGGCTCAGACTTGCAGCCTTTGGTTACTGTACCAACTGTAAGGAACATCTGTGCGAGTCCTGCTTCAAACATCACAGAAAACACTCAATGTCTAGAAATCACACACTGCTCAACAAAGATAACATGCCACAAACAATACAAGTACCAACAGACAGTCTTACAACTCCTTGTCCAAAGCATAGAGATGAAGTCATGAAATACTTCTGCAGTGATCATGAAGAACTATCACAAACTATAGAGGATGTTAATGCTCTGGATCAAGAGAGTGTAGAGACACTGAAGACAGTTGAATCAACTTGTGACGAAGTAATCGAGTCTCTAAAGAGTTCGTCTTATTCTGTCAAGCATGTACATGAATCAAAACAGCCTGACAGGCTTTTTATGGAACTCAAAACTACTGAGCAAAAGGTCAAAGATTGCAAGAAGAAAATTGAAGAGTTTACAAAAAATGACGATGCGAAAGTGTACAACTTTCAACCTAGTCCAGCAGTATCAGCTTTGCTGTCTGAGAAATCACTGGGAACACAGGAAACAGTTAGTTCTTTAGGTGACAGTTTGAAGTCAAGAACAGCTAAGCACCACTCAGAAATTTATATCAAATCTCCTGAATGTAGTGACCAATGGTGCAGGATAACAGCAATGACCCTGCTTAACCCTGACTGCCTCATAGTCTGTGACTGGAATAATGCATCAATAAAAATGGTTGATACAAACACATATGCCATAACTCATCAGATACATTCATATATGGCCGCAGGTGTAGCCAAAATATCTAGTAATGAATTTGCAGTCACAGTACCAATCTTAGACGATGTCATGTTTATATCAGTAATAAATGGAAAGCCCGAGATCACACATAGTGTATTGGCTCCTAGATGTGCTGGTATAAGTTATCACAATGGAATGCTTGTGGTTACGTCTTTATACCCTGGAAAAGTAACAATCTTTGATATAGCAGGTGAAGTCTATGAAACAGTTGAGGTCTATGATGCACCATATTACGTTGCCGCCAATGATAGTGGTATTTACACATCCCACAAGACGGAGGGAGTTATTACACAGATAAACTGGGAAGGAAAAATTATTAGTGAGAATGAGTGTATGACGAGTCCAGCGGGAATTGCTTTTTCAAATGAAGGAACCCTATTTTATTGTGAGCAAGACAATGACGAAATAATAGAGATGTCTGATAATCATTTTACTGACAAGGTCGTAATGAGAGACCTGAGGGCTCCGGAGGTTCTGTGTTGGTGTGCTGAAAAAAATACACTTTACTACTCCACTCTTACTTGTAACAAACATTATGACAATTTCATTAAAGTCATCAAGATTTCCTGATTTACAGGAAAGACAGTAATGACCACTATTCTAACACTCAGAGAAAAGTAAAGGTCCGACACAGGTGTGATTAAAAGCAGGACCTAAGAATGTCATTTAGATAATTCAAAGTAATTGTATCAGTTACTTTATTCATCCAATTAGATTTGGGTTTAAATAACTTTTCCAAGTGTTTACTAACAGATGCAATACATGGTCTCTCTGCAAGTACAAACATGAACCAGTGTGTAAAGTCACATGTTGACATTTTATGTCCTTAACAAACAGACTACCGGTATGTTTTGAATTATATTAGAGACACAGTCTGAATGAAGTATGTACCAGCAGAAGTCATTATCGAGGTGGACCAGTCAATCATTTCTTTAAAGAAGATTGAGGGTGGTTTTGAGAGTCAATCAGGATTTTGAAATAAATTTGTATGTGTAAATTATTGGTCTATATAAAAAGACAGACTGGTCTTTAACAATGAGTTTGTGTTGATATAGAAGAACTCATACAGTTTTAATCAATATCTCTTATGTATAATTATGATGTGTGATGAAGTTGGTTTAGAACTGAAATTTGAATTATTTATTTGAAATACATTGCCTTTTCAAAAGCTTAAATATGCAAGCTTTTTTAAAATATATTTTAAGTTTATGAATAAAGTACTGTTTTAATATTTCATTCGCTCACTTCAGCACTAAGTGCTCAAGCTGAGCTATTGTGATCGCATGATGTCAGTCTTCATCCATCTGTTTGTCCGTCTGCTCATCCGTCCCCCAACTGAGATTGCTCATAAACATGGAATCTCACCAAATTTGGCCAGAAGCATCCTGGTTTAAAGCTCTCTTAAATTTGTCCAAATGGTTCCAGTTGACTGAACAAAATGGCCACCCAAGCTAAAAATAGAAAAATCTTTTAAAATGTTCTCCATAACTGCAAGGCCCAGAGCTTTGATATTGGGTGTACAGCATCATCTAGTGTTCCTCTTCCAAATTTGTTCAAATCATGCCCCTAAGATAGGGGAATCTTTTTAAAAAGATCTTGTGGGAAACAGCTAGTCACAGAGCTTATATATTTGGTGGTTATCATTGTCTAGTATATCTCTACCAAGTTTGTTCAAATTATGCCCGAGTGGTTATGTATATGTAAATGTTGGAAATTTTAAAATCTTGTCCAAAACTGCAAGCTTAGATATTTGGTATGTAGCATTGTCTAGTGGTCCTCTACCAAGTATGTTCAAATCAGGGTCCCAGTGTCAAAATTTACCATACCCAGGTGGTCACTTTGTTTTTACATGGACCTGTATAGGAAAAACTTTAAAAATCTTTCCTGCAAAACCACAAAGTCCTAGATATGTAGTATGTTGTATTGTCTATTGGATCTATGCCAAGGTTGTTCAAATTTGCTTGTCAGTATATTATATAGAGTTACAGGACAAACTTTAAAAATAGGGAATGGTACTCAGGTGAGCGATATAGGGCCATCATGGCCCTCTGGTTTTAATTAATATTGACTTTGTGCAAAAACATGTTTGTGTGTTGGATCATGTATGGTAAATAGCTTGTGTGTTGGATCATGTATGGTAAATAGCTTGTGTGTTGGATCATGTATGGTAAATAGCTTGTATCATAGTGTATGAAAATGTACTTTTGTTGTTCAATAAAAATAAATATTGTAATGGTTTCTTTTGTTAGAAATAGTAAGAGATATCTCCATCCATTCTGCCCATTCCCTATTGTTTATTCTAACACAAGCGGCTGCTTTTCCTATATAAACATTTAGGGAAAAGCCTGTATTTTATTTTACGATACGCACTTGTGATTAAATTACTAAGCATCCAAAGTCCTGACTATATTTTATTCAACGATAAAATACAGGGAGGCATTTATTATTTCTTAAATCCACTTTGCAGGTAAAGATTTTAACTATGTCATCAGTGCAGATCATGATCAGGCTGCCTATCATTTGTGAGACAAAATATATTTCTCAAATCACCCCTTTGAACAAATATTGGAACTTTTTAAATTGGAAGATGGTTATTCTGACAAAGTGTATGATGGCATCAAGTGTTCTACTGAACACTTATCATGTCAGACAAACAAGTAAAGAAAACATTGTTAACATGATATGGTCAAAGCTACATATCTACATAATTTCCGACTTTAATGAATGTTTGCGAGCGTGGTCTTATAATACAGTTTGGCTGTCCAGGATCAGAAAGGGAGGTTTACACCTTCAAATTGGTGCTTCCATGCATGTTTTCAGTGATTATTCTGCCTAACGTTTAATCATAGAAATGTTAACATCAAGACCTTACAGCTAACATAATGGCTTGTACTGAAGAAATTCAAGAACAACTTGTGCACAACGTTCCTGCTTTAGGAACATAACTATAAAGTAAAAGTTTCTGTAAAATCGAATACAATCCCAAGCATTAAACTCGGGTGAGCTTAATATATATATTCCATATATTTACAATTTACAATTAAGGTATAAATGTTATTCAAATTATATATGTGTGTACCTGTAAACTGATGTTTTCACTGATTTCACCTGTTACAGGTGTGCTATGGCCCTTGTTCACTCGAGGATCCAGCGAGTTTATTATGGTAGCAGTGCACAGGAAGGAGCCCTGGGATCAGCCTACAAACTTCACGTGCAGGAAGGATTGAATCACCATTATGAAGTGTTTAAAGGTGTGATGAAAGCTGACTGCGACAAACTATATATAGATTGCAAAGATACAGGGTGATAAACTATATATAGATTGCACAGATACAGGGTGATAAACTGTATGTAGATTGCAAAGATACAGGGTGATAAACTATATGTAGATTGCAAAGATACAGGTTGATAAACTCAATCAAATGATGGAAACTAGGATGGAGTGAGATGCTGAAACATTTTTGTGTATGTGAATGTTACATGAAATCACGGTAGCAAAGCTGAGACAGTATGAAGAATAGGACTATAGGCCAGGCCTTTATGTTAAACCATGGAAGCAACTTTGAAATGATGTGTCAAATAAGGGTTAAATGGAAGGTGTTGCATTTGAATATGGTGGTAGGAAATAAATATAATACTACTGCAGTTAAGATGCAGTGTTACGTGAAAAACATTTGCAGGGTTGAGTCTTGTAAAAACATAGGAGATAGTATGACATGTCTTGTTTGAAGCAGTGTTGTTGTAAACCAAGTACCTATCAAGAAAAGTCTTGTAAAAATCATAAAAGCTGCTAATCAGTCTGGTTTGACTGTTGTAAAATCACATATCTTGTATTTTATCCTTTTTAAAACTTGTTGGATGAAACTTGGAAAGATTTGATAATTTTCTTTATAAACTAGATCTCTGTTATAACATTGTACCTACAACAAGGTGATGTGACTTCATGTGGGTTTTAGTCTTGTTGGCATCTTTAGAACTGAATGTATAAGGGAAATTACATCAAATTGGTAATAGAATAACAAAGAAAAGTGCATTTTGTATACATTACAAATGACTTTAAGTGTTGAGTTTATAAGCAAGCTACTTGCACAATTTCTTACTGTACTATTGTTTCTAACAGTGTACTGTTATTTGATGAAATTGCAGTATTAAATAAATAAAAACAATGATGTTTCTTTTTCATCTTTCTAAAGAACATTGGTAGTTATATCCAGGTGAGCTTCTTACACCAGAAGTGATGTCTCCAAACATATTAAGGGGCTTCCTAACCTGTTAAGTACAAGCATAGTGATGTGTGGGGTTTAGTACAAGCATAGTGGTGTGTGGGGTTTAGTACAAGCATAGTGATGTGTGGGGTTTAGTACAAGCATGGTGATGTGTAGGGTTAAGTACAAGCAAAGTGATGTGTGGGGTTTAGTACAAGCATGGTGATGTGTGGGGTTTAGTACAAGCATGATGATGTGTAGGGTTAAGTACAAGCATAGTGATGTGTGGGGTTTAATACAAGTATGGTGATGTGTGGGGTTTAGTACAAGCATGGTGATGTGTGGGGTTTAGTACAAGCATAGTGATGTGTGGGGTTTAGTACAAGCATAGTGATGTGTATACAAGCATTGTGATGTGTGGGATTTATTACAAGCATGGTGGTGTGTGGGGTTTAGTACAAGCATAGTGATGTGTGGGGTTTAGTACAAGCATAGTGATGTGTGGGGTTTAGTACAAGCATGGTGATGTATGGGGTTTAGTACAAGCATGGTGATGTGTGGGGTTTAGTACAAGCATGGTGATGTGTGGGGTTTAGTACAAGCATAGTGATGTGTGGGGTTTAGTACAAGCATAGTGATGTGTATACAAGCATGGTGATGTGTGGGGTTTATTGCAAGCATGGTGGTGTGTGGGGATTATTACAAGCATGGTGATGTGTGGGGTTTAGTACAAGCATGGTGATGTGTGGGGTTTAGTACAAGCATAGTGATGTGTGGGGTTTAGTACAAGCATAGTGATGTGTGGGGTTTAGTACAAGCATGGTGATGTGTGGGGTTTAGTACAAGCATGGTGATGTGTGGGGTTTAGTACAAGCATGGTGATGTGTAGGGTTTAGGACAAGCATAGTGATGTGTGGGGTTTAATACAAGCATGGTGATGTGTGGGGTTTATTACAAGCATGGTGATGTGTGGGGTTTAGTACAAGCATGGTGATGTGTGGGGTTTAGTACAAGCATGGTGATGTGTGGGGTTTAGTACAAGCATGGTGATGTGTGGGGTTTAGTACAAGCATAGTGATGTGTGGGGTTTAGTACAAGCATGGTGATGTGTGGGGTTTAATACAAGCATGGTGATGTGTGGGGTTTAATACAAGCATGGTGATGTGTGGGGTTTAATACAAGCATGGTGATGTGTGGGGTTTAGTACAAGCATGGTGATGTATTAGATTTAGTACAAGCATAGTGATGTGTGGGGTTTAATACAAGCATGGTGATGTGTGGGGTTTAATACAAGCATGGTGATGTGTGGGGTTTAATACAAGCATGGTGATGTGTGGGGTTTAATACAAGCATGGTGATGTGTGGGGTTTAGTACAAGCATGGTGATGTGTGGGGTTTAGTACAAGCATGGTGATGTGTGGGGTTTAATACAAGCATGGTGATGTGTGGGGTTTAGTACAAGCATGGGGATGTGTGGGGTTTAATACAAGCATGGTGATGTGTGGTTTTAGTACAAGCATGGTGATGTGTGGGTTTTAGTACAAGCATGGTGATGTGTGGGGTTTAGTACAAGCATGGTAATGTGTGGGGTTTAATACAAGCATGGTGATGTGTGGGGTTTAATACAAGCATGGTGATGTGTGTGGTTTAGTACAAGCATGGTGATGTGTGGGGTTTAATACAAGCATGGTGATGTGTGGGGTTTAGTACAAGCATGGTGATGTGTGGGGTTTAGTACAAGCATGGTAATGTGTGGGGTTTAATACAAGCATGGTGATGTGTGGGGTTTAATACAAGCATGGTGATGTGTAGGGTTTAGTACAAGCGTGGGGTTAAGTACAAGCATGGTGATGTGTGGGGTTTAGTACAAGCATGGTGATGTGTGGGGTTTAGTACAAGCATGGTGATGTGTGGGATTTAGTACAAGCATGGTGATGTGTGAGTTTAGTACAAGCATGGTGATGTGTGAGTTTAGTACAAGCACAGTGATGTGTGGGATTTTTATGACAGTGACTTTGAACAGTAAAATGATGCTGGATCAAGAACAAGAGATGGCTCAAACTAAGACAGTTAAGGTTACACAGGTTGATATATTTTTGGTCTGCTTTTAATCAAGGGAATTTTGTGTGTCAAAAAATGCTCTCTGCAATCATGTAGTAATGCTATCTTTTAGTGGAGGCAAGTAAATAGCACAAAACTACAGTAAAACAACATTTAACTTTGAGTATAGACTATTTGAGGAATAGTGTGAGTCATTTAACTCACCAATGTGTCGCAGGATCACACGTCAGTTCAAGCATGTCCGATCCAATCTCCAAAACTAAACCAGATTTTGGTGGGAAACTTTGCACAGGTCTTAATGGTCAATAAATAAGGTCTGTCACATTGTCATATATATAAAAGCTTATTCCTTTTTCATATAAACATGCTCGACCTTTATATATACATTGGTTACATCACTGTCACTTTATCCTAACTGTACAGTACTTTTAGTTGAGTATAGAGATACATGATCTACAGTAACAGTTACAGTAATTAACAGATTACATAAATGATTTGTGTTTGATTTTCAAAAAATTATGTTTCCTCGGGGTGTCTTTATAATTTGATAGCTGAACCCCTTTTCAATATTCTTAAGTACATGTCAACTAACAGTAAGGGAATAGCCAGTTTTAAACACTTGTTCATTGTTAGTACTGTAATTGTGTCAAATCATCCGTAACCAATTATTTAAAGTAATTCTCACAACCAGGTGTAAATTGACATAGATCTATATTGACTCTGAGATGATAGTCTAGGATCCAAACATCTGTTTTACAGAAGAATACAAGGTTTTATAACAGCTACCATAGTTGGAACTATTTTCACAGGTTTGTTACAGATACTTCACTTAACTTTATGACTTTAATTATTCATATTTTATAAAAAAATATGAAGTTAGAAAAAAAATGTTGGATACAAATATACCATTGGTTTATTTGCTTTTACACTGGTAAATTTGACAAAATTAACCTGGTCCTACTGACTGCATAATTTTACGACTGAAAGTTGTCTGTATTATCCCACACCAAAGGTGGAGGGAAATTGTTTTGGCGTTGTCCGTCTGTCCATCTTAATAATAATTTTACAGAAATTAATATATTGTAAAAGCAGAGATAGGAATATTTATCTTGAGGTTTACTCCAGCAAGTTCATTTATTAGCAGGGAATAGCCCAATGTGTAAACCCTGGAAGCTTTGTCTGAATGCAGCAAGATGTGTCTTGTGAAAATATTGTAATAATTGTAATGAAATAATTCTTGAATTTTTATTTTTTTTTTCACATCTGGGACAGAGAAAGGTATGTCATTGAAGAGGTCTCTGGAAGCAGAACCTGTGGAATGTAGTGGTGAAGAGTTAAAAAGGACACAAACCAAGTGAGTCAATTGATAAATAATATTTTAGTATGTTAAAAATTAGTAATTTTATCTATGAGCTTTTCTTCATAATTATATGACTCTATTGAGTGACTGGTTGACTTTTCCTTTAATCCCTCGAAGGATTTTCGTGAAACTTGGGTCAATGGTAGAACCTATGTTCCAAATGTGCCTGCTGAAGGACAATGTCACATTTAAAGATCATGTTGCTATATTTCTTAAACCACTAACTTGTGGGATATTCATGAAACTTGGCTCAAATGTTCAGCATTATAATGAGAGTGATGCGCATAGTATGTTCTTCAGCCACCATACTGCAATATCAAGGTCACACAGGGATCAAAAGTCATGTAATTAAAGTTTGGAATTTAGTGTGTTTGCCAGGTCACAAAATGTTCACCATTAATATGATAATGTAGTAATTGTGATAAAGTGTGCATTTGTTGCGGTATTTTAATTACCATAATATTATGTTCAGTTAGTATTTTAATAATTGTGACTTATCAAGTATAAAGTTACAAGTCAGGTAACTTGATATTTGAGAAGTAACTAAAACAAAACGGAAGACTTTACTACTAATCATTTAATTAAATTATTTTGCTTTGTAGTAATGACTTTGAAAAACAGAAAGAAAAACAACTCAGGAAAAGAAGGAACAAGAAGTATGTAGTGTGTAAAGTGTACTTCATCTACAGTAGCTTTAATTTCAAGATAATGAGAACTTGACATCACTTTTATGATACAATTACAACAGAGATAATATGAGTTCATAGCTTGATATAAAGACCAGATATAAACTTGATTAAGTTGTAGAGATTTCAAAATATTTTCTATAAACTAGTAATATACTGGATCCATTGTTAACTTTATACAAACGGCTGGTCCGATTTCCATTTCCTTCCAACAACATCTCCTCTGAAACCACCGGGCAAATGTTGATGAAACTTTGCAGGGATGTTCCTTGCATAAAACTCTATCAAAGTTGTTCAAAGAATTCTATTCAATGCAGAACTCTGGTTGCTATGGCAACAAATAGGAAAAACTTACGAAATCTTCTTCTCTGAAACCACAAGGCATAGAGCTTAGATATTTAGCATGTGGCATTGTCAAGTGGACCTCTACCAAGATTGTTCAAATGATGAGCCCTGGGTCAAAATTGACCCCGCCCGGGGGTCACTTGGTTTTACATAGGCTTATATAGGAAAAACTTTAAAAATCTTCTTCTCTGAAACCACAAAGCCTACAGCTGAGATATTTAGCATGTAGCATTGTCTTGGACCTTTACCAAGATTGTTCAAATCATGACCCCCTAGTGAATATTACCCCTTCCCAGGAGGGGGGAAGGCACTTGATTTCACATAAGCTTATATAGGGAAAACTTAAAAAAAAACACAGGCAGACAGGCAGATAAAAGATATTTGAAATGTTACTTAGCATTGTGTAGTGGACCTCTACAAATTCTGTTAGAATCATGATCCCTTTTATTATAGCAAATGGTAGTCAGGTGAGCAATATAGTGCCATCATGGCCTTCTTGTTTAGTAATTTCATACTAATGTTCCTCAGATGGGCAGTGGTTCTCAGGTAAGCGATATATAGGGCCATCATAGACCTCTTGTTATTAAACTTGGTGGGAAGCATCAGTATGAAGTATAGTTATGCATATCATAATTAGGGGTTATAGTGTTAAAGGTTATAGTCACAGGTTCATGAAAATAGAAGATCTTGGCTGCTCTCCATCTCCAAAACATGTTGATAGGTTTGCTTACATTTCACTAGTATAGCTGCTTTAAAGGTATTTAATCCGATTTTGGCCATGTAACAGATTTGTTTGAAACTTAAACATCTGATCATTTACACTCATTTATGTTCACTTAGTATTAGATTTTCACTGGAGGTAATTTTTGAATCTGATTTCCCTATCCTGGTTGCCCAACCAAGATAGAGTTATTTTATCATAAGTAAAAATTTGTTACACATACTTTGCCTAAGGAAAGATATAAATGTAAAACCTTTTGTATTATCTTTGTGAAATATTTGCATTTAAAATTATATATTTAGATGGAATTCATAAGAAATTCAAGTTTGAAAAATTATTATTACCTCCCTTTATCTATCTTGGTTGCGCACCCAAGATAGATTGGAAATAAATGAATTCAGAAGCTACACATAGTTTTAAAACTTGCATTTTGGTTCAGAATGTTAAAATATTTGTACATCTATCCAATTCAAATGTAAAAGTAGAAATTAATTGAAATAAAAAAAATACTCAACATTTTAAATACTTTCATATTAAAGGGGAGTAATAACAAAATTTTATAAAAGTTAATAAAATGTTAATTTCTGATAGGGATCTAACTCTATGTAATGGGTCTTTTTGTTCATTAAATAAATCTCTAACAGAATATACAAAAAGTAAATATTGTCATAAAATGTTGCTTAAAAGTAATTGACCTGTGACCTTTAAGGCTGTCTTGCAAAGACATAGCTTTTGTTAGATCTGTTAAAAGAGTGGCTTCTTTTGGAAAAAAAAACAATTGTCCCTCCTTTTAGAGATATTGCCTGTAAAATGCACATCAAGGACCTTGATAGGTGTACTTTGATACTAATAAATTTAAGTGATATTGCAGAAATAAAAACAGACAGAAGGTTGATGAGTGCGAGAGACAAAGAAAACAGAATACCAAAGGGTGCTGTTCTTTATGATACAAAGGTACTATAACTTAAAATGTGTATGCACGTTAACGCCATAAGGTGCAGATGAATGCAATTTTTTTTAAATCAGTCTCCTCAACCTAAGGGCAAAGTTTGACAAAACCTATAGGGGCTGCTCATTTCATGGTCTTCTTCTGAAATTGCTCAAATTGTTCAGCATAGCTGCATATAATGATCATCAGAACTTATAATAGAAAATAAAATTTGACCAACAAAATCTGCTTAAACTACTGCTCCAATTTTAACCAACTGTTGGATTGTCCTCATCTATAATTGCTCATAACATTCCTCCATGCCTCTTCTAATTGCTGCCAGAGGTAAAAATGCAAAACCCTAAGCAATATCTCCAAAACCACTGGGCTGATTTTAACCAGATTTCACAGAAATGTTCATTGAATTGTCCTGCTTTTAGCTTGAATATTCAAAGAATAAGGAGGCTATTGCAATCACCCCAGCATCTGCATTGGTTAAGTTTTTTTATAAATGCTTATATCTATAATATTAAACATATTTACTTCAAACTTGGCATACTTGTTTCTCATGGCAATATAGACAACTGCAGCAAGTCATATAACTCTTGTCAACCATATTTGCATAGTAATGCCCCTAAAAAGTTCTTACATTTTGTCAGAAAAACCTAACTTTAGCTATTTACTTGGCCATTTCTCAATGTTTTTTCATCAAACTTTCAAATTATTTTGCTTATGACAGCAGGTTTGTGATGCAGCCAAAATCTTTTGGTCAAGGTCACATCTGTCAAATTTAAGGCTCTTTTTGTACATAGATTTTGTCATGATAACTTAAAGTTGACTAAAATTTTGCCACATCAAATTATATTGCTTATGACAACATGGTCTTCTACCCCTCTCCCCGAAAAAAGTTCTTGTATTTTTTTTTAAAGTTTCACCTTTATATTTCAATGTTTACACAATATTCCCCAAATTTCCCATCTCTGATATACCCCAAGACTTTTTTTTTATAAGTTTGACTTGTCCTACCCAATTACACAATATCCCTAATTTTAGACACAAAAAAAATAAATATTTTACTGACAAGCCTACGAATAGTTGATCATGCTGTTGTTAAATTGCTCAAACCATAGGCCTCCCACTGTCAAGAACAACAAGTCAACACCTTCAGTCAATGTAATAGCAGTATTTGTCATATGCAATACTTCTGTTTTTTGTTGTTGTTTTTTTTAAAAGATACGACAAGAACTTTTTATATTTTATGTTTTCAGAATAAAACTTAAGAGCAATTCCAATAAGCTAAAGAAGTTTTCTTCATGATAGACCAACATTAATTTATATGTACTGATAAAGCTAAAGTTAAAGATTCTAAACTACATGTTTTTGAATGAAGATTTAATTTGCTGCAGCAAAAAGCAGGAGAAGCTGTTGCAAAGGTGAAAGCTGAAGCAGAAAGACAAGCTGAAACAGTTGCCAAAGCAAATGCAGAAGCAGAGGTCAAAGTCAAGGTAGAACCTGGAGATGAAGCATCAAGAGATGTTGGAGCAAACAAAACTGTTGATGGTATGTAAATATGTACTACTGTGTATGACTTGGCGGATGTAAAATGGTAAAGAGTCGGATTTCTATGCTGAGGATGCAGGTTTGAATCTCATCAAAAGGATCTGGTCACACCCGCAATACTTGCTTCTCTTACAGTAATCAGAAAGTCATTCAACTTGCATCAAAGTAAAGTTCCACTATAAAGACCACCTAACATTAAAACCAACCTCAATATTAAAACCAAACATTTTGGAACCAAATGGCCCATTTAAGAGTTAAAAGATCTCCATAAAAAGACCATTTCAATGTTAAGACCACTTTATTCTGGTCCAAATGATGGTCTTATAACAGGAACTTTACGGTATTTGGTGAATATTTGGGACCAATTAATTTTCACTATATTCGCAGATGGCAGTGAAGCATGAAATTTAGTTGGCGCAAAAAAGTCCAGAGGTTTCACATTTAAACTGTGACACATAACTTGTTGAGACAATGTTGATGCAGAGCTACATGACAGCTAGGGTATTCAAATTTTACAGGCATTCTGCTATCTGCCCCTGTTATAACAAAAGGAATGAAATATCATAAAACCTTTGAAAACACAAATTTGATTTATCAAATGCAAGATCAATGCTATAGAGGAAATCCAAAAGATAAGCCATGAACAGGAAGTGCTCAAAGGTGAGCTGTTGTGATCACCTGGTGTCTGTCGTCCGTTTATCTGCCCCTTCACACTTAATATTATGTATGCAATAGGGGCTCGGTTTTTCACTAGATCTTTTTAAAACTTGGTTAGTATGACTGCATTGATAAAAGCTAGGTCTAGTTCGAATATGGGTCATCTGGGGTCAAAAATTAGGTCACTGGGTCAATTCATAGAAAAACCTTGTGTATGCAATAGAGATTGCATTTTTCATTGGATTTTCATGGTACTTGGTCAGTATGATTGCTTCGATAAAATCTAGGTCTACTTTACATATGGGTCATCTGGGGTTAAAAACTAGGTCACATAGAAAAACCTTGTGTATGCAATGCATATTGCTTATATCATGTGATCAATTATCTTATGTTTTATGCTGCTAAACATATTTAACAAATTGCTTAAAATTCATATTTCTTTTACAACAGGTTGTTTTGTTACATTTGTTCATGTGTCTTTGTTTTAGCCGGTAAATAGCTTCTAGCTAATGTTGTATACTTATGTATGACCGACTTTAAATAAAGATTCTTGTATCTTGTATCTTGTATTCCTCTTTCAGAGAAAGAAATGGATGTGTCAGGAAGGATTATACAAACAGAAGCTATGAGTTCTGAGAGAGACTTCAACATTTTTTGCCAGAAATGTGTCCGTGTCAAACTTGCTGTCTTCGGTTACTGTACCAATTGTAAGGAACATCTATGCAAGTCCTGCTTTGGAGGTCACAGAAAATGCAGGCTGTGGAAAAAACACAAACTGCTCAACAAAGATAACATGCCACAAACAATACAAGTACCAACAGACAGTCTTACAACTTCTTGTCCAAAGCATAGAGATGAAGTCATCAAATACTACTGCAATGATCATGAAGAAGTTTTCTGCTCTTTGTGTGTGGAAATGGACCATCCTGTAAAATATTGCCGCGTTGATTATATACCTGATATTTCCAAAAAGGTCCTTAACAGCAAAGAATACATAGACATCCTTTCATCTGTAGACAACCTTCATGACAGCTGTCACATGACATCAGAAAAGGCAAGGAAAATTAGAGGGTCTTATAAACAGGGATTGACAAACATTTTAAACATCAAAGAACAAATCATCATAAAAACAGAGAAATTTGTTTCACAAGCTGTTCAGAACTGTGACCTTGATCTAGAGAGTAACAAGGAAGTGAAGACAATTTATTCAGTTTGTAATGAAGTAATCGAATCTCTAAAGACTTCCTCTAGTTCTATCAAGTATTTCAATGATTCACAACAGTCAAACAGGCTTTTTATAAAACTGAAAACTTCTGAGCGAAAGGTCGAAGAGGGTAAGAAGAAAATCCAACAGCTTCCTGAAGTTGACAATGTTAAGGAGTTTGACTTTCAACCTAATCCAGCAATAACAGCCTTACTTCAAACAGAGGAATCCCTGAGAGCAGTTGAAACTCTTAGCTGTCCCTCAGATGATGATTTGAAAGTAAGGAAAGCCGAGTACCAGCAAGAAATTAATATCAAGTCACAGGAAAGCAGCGACAAGTTATGTTGGATAACAGGAATGGCCGTGCTTAACCCCGATTGCCTGATAGTCAGCGACTGGAATAATAAAGCAATAAAAGTGGTTGATACACACACAAATACCATTACTTGTCAGTTAAAACCGTATATGGCTTTGGATGTTACAAAAATAACTAGTAACGAATTTGCAGTCACTCTAATGAATGAAGGCAAAATTCATTTTGTGACAGTAACACCAAAGAAGAAGCTGGAGGTAACAAGAAGTATACCAGTTGAAAAGGACTGTGTTGGTTTAAGTTACAACAACAGAAAACTTGTAGTTACATTTGTTAATCCTGGGAGAGTTCAAGTTCTAGATTTTAGAGGTACTGTCTTGGAAACAATTGAGGTCTTTGATGCACCATATTATGTTGCCACTAATGACAGTGGTATTTACATATCTGACCAGAAAATGGGAGCTGTGACACGGTTAAACTGGCAAGGTCAAATCACTGGTAGTTATAATGACTTGACAAATCCTTCTGGGATTGCATTATCAAATGACGAAACTGTCTTTGTGGGTGAACAAGAGAAATGTGAAGTAACAGAGATATCAGGTGACTGTTCCATTGGGAAGGTTGTACTAAAGGACATTGGGGTTCCAGAGTCTCTCTGTTGGTGCTCTGAACAAAATAAACTTTACTACAGCATGTTCACCTGTAACAAAAATTATGACAATTTCATTCAAGTGGTCAAAATTACATGATTTATTTAGAACACTTAAAAGACATGTTAACCTTGGATTGGGCTGAAAAAAGGCTGTAAAATGTGTGGCTGAAATACTTTCATTGAATTTATGTATTTTGAGAACTCAGCATTTTCAGTGAGTTTATTCAGTCAATCAGATTATGGTTTAGATAAATTTTAAAGAGTTACTACAGGATTTATGAGCCCATTGTAAAAAAAAGTGAAAAAATCACTCACGATCTGCTGTACAAAAAGCAAAACGTAGACATTTCAGTTTGACTTACAAATGTTGTCTAATGAATAGTATTATAAGTATACTTATGCAGTCAAAATACATGAGTTACCTACCATTTGGTCATATCAGTAGTCAGTTATACTGTCCCAAAATGTTGGTTTTTGAAAGTTCAAACAACTTGCTAGGTTTTGTTTATTATAAATATCAAATCTTCAATTCAAAGAAACTAAGTGACCTACCTCAATGATTTAAAATCACTGACTCTCTAACTGATCAAAGATCACATGAGTGCATTGCCTTCAGTCATGTATTGTTGTATCATAAGCAAGAAAGGGTTTTTAGCTCGACTATTCGGAGAATATGGAGAGCTATTACAGTCACTTGTGCGTCGGCGTCGGCGTTGCTTCTTTGGTTAAAGTTTTGCCTGCTAAGTACTATCATGCACATATCTCAGTAACCACTTATGATATTGACTTGAAACTTTGTTCATGTCTTTAGGGGTGTCATACAATCAAGGCAGATAACTCTTGAAAACATTTAGTACAAATTATGGCCCTTGTTTGACTTTGAATATTTGGTTAAAGTTTTGCCTGCTAGGTACTATCATGCACATATCTCAGTAACCACTTATGATATTGACTTGAAACTTTGTTCATGTCTTTAGGGTATCATACAATCAAGGCAGATAACTCTTGTATAAATTTAGTACAAATTATGGCCCTTGTTTGACTTTGAATATTTGGTTAAAGTTTTGCCTGCTAGGTACTATCATGCACATATCTAGTAACCACTTATATTATTGACTTGAAACTTCATTAATGTCTCAAGGGGTGTCACACAGTCAAGTCAGATAACTCTTGTATAAATTTAGTACAAATTATTGCCCTTGTTTGACTTTGAAAATTTGGTTAAAGTTTTGCCTGCTAGGTACTATCATGCACATATCTCAGTTACCACTTATGATATTGACTTGAAACTTTTTTAATGCCTTTAGAGGTGTCACACAGTCAAGACAGATAACTCTTGTTTAAATTTAGTGCAAATTATGGCCCTTGTTTGACTTTGAAAATTTGGTTAAAGTTTTGCATGCAAGGTACTATCATGCACATATCTCAGTAACCACTTATGGTAGTTATATCAAACTTAGCAATAGTGTTCAGGGGTAAATTTTGTATCAAACAATTAATTTACCAAAAATTAAATCTATAGTTATAGATTTTGACTTTTTTTATGATTCAACTTTCCTAGTTTATACTTAATAGTTAGCAGAATTTTGTTTTGCTATTATACTGATAAAAGTTTTGTTTTATTAGCAAACACCCACAATAGTTGAGCTTGCTGTCTTATGGACAGCTCTTGTTGTAATTATTGTAATATCTTTTACATGTACATTGTATTCAAAGTTGCACTTCATATTATTAAAAGAGCACTGTTGTTCTAAATAAATATTTTTAAGTATCAATTTTAGGGTTCTGACATCACCGTTAACTTTGAAATTTTCAATAGTGTGTTAGAAATATGATGCTTAAAATGCTTACACAGTTTTGAGCTCACTGGAGCATGAGCTACTAGTAAACAACTAGGTCAATTTTGATTAAACTTTATGGAATGGTCCTTGGATTGTTCTCTACCAAAGTTGTTCAAAGAATTCAATTCCATACAGAACTCTGGTTGCCATGGCAACAGAAAGGACAAGTTTAAATCTTCGCAACAACAGTGCCCTACTGTTGACATGGCAACCAGGCTTCTGGAATTATTTGAACAAATTTGAGTTTCATCCAAGGAACATCCCTACCAAGTTTCATCAACATTGATCCAGTGGTTTCAGAGGAAGTATCATTTGACGGATGCATACTAGATGGTGAGTGATCCTAATCAAGGTACATTGTATATGACTCAATGTGACCTTGACCTTCAAGGCAGCTAGGTGTGGTTTGTGACATATCTTTATGGTATGGGTAATAATTGTGGGACTACAGTCCATGCATGTAGCTACAGAGAGGACAGGAAATATTGCTATATAATTTAACACAGTGAAAAGGTTTGAGACCCAAGAGTGACCTTGACTTTTGGAGTAGGTGGCTGGGTGTTGTGCATGACAAACCCTCATCACATTGGCAACAATCCTGCAAAGTTATATCGAAATTTGTCAATGCACTAAAAAGACCACTCTGGAAATATTGCAATATAACACTAATCCAGTTCAAGCCCTTAAGGGTAACCTTGAACTGCAAAGCAGGTGACTGGGTGTTGTGCAGGACAAGCCCTCAGCACATGGGTAACAATTGTGTGAAGTAAAATCAAAATCAGTCCATGCATGTGTAAGATACAGACTGGAAACTAAGTTGTATGTTGTGGCGTTCAAGCCCTAAGTATGACCTTGACCTTGGGGTGTAAGTGGCTGGTTGTTGTGCATGACTCCCCCTGAGGGTTTGGGTAACAACTGTCCTATAAGACTGGGTTTCAATCCCAAACAAGACACAGAAAAGTAACACTCTAATTATTTAAAATATTTTTATGTTGTAATTAATGTTCAAAACATTTACAATAGATTTAGTAAACAAGAGGGCCATGATGGCCATATATCGCTCACCTGACTTCCATTTGCTATAAAAAAAGGGATCAGGATTCCAACATAATTCGTAGAGGTCCACTACACAATGCTAAGTAGCATTTCAAATATCTATTATCTGCCTGTCGGCCTAGTGTTTTTTTTAAAAAGTTTTCCCTATATAAGCCTATGTTAAACCAAGTGACCACCCGCGTGGGGTCAGTTCTGACTCAGGGCTCATAATTTGAACACTCTTGGTAGAGGTCCACTAGAAAATGCCACATGCAAAATATCTAAGCTCTAGGCCTTGTGGTTTCAGAGTAGAAGATTTTAAATGTTTTCCTATATAAGCCTATGTAAAACCAAGTGACCCCCCGGCCAGGGTCAATTTCGACCCGGGGCTCATCATTTGAACAGTCTTGGTAGAGGTCCACTAGACAATGCTACATGCCAAATATCTAAGCTCTAGGCCGTGTGGTTTCAGAGAAGAAGATTTTAAAAGTTTTTCCTATTTGTTGCCAGAGTTCTGCTTTAAATGGAATTCTTTGAACAATCTCGATAGAGCTTCATGCAAGGAACATCCCTGGAAAGTTTCATCAACATTGGCCCAGTGGTTTCAGAGGAGATGTTGTTTGTAGGAAATGGTGGACGGACGGACGGACGACGTACTGTGTACGACGGACCCTGGACGAAAAGCAATTCTAATAGCTCACTTTGGCACTTTGTGCCAGGTGAGCTAAAATCACTAAAACTGTATAAAGTAGCATTCAAAATTTACTGTTTTGTGGGCCGGCCAAGTATTAAAGCTCACAACAGAACAACATACAGTTTTACATACAGTTTTTACCACAAATAACAGAGGATTGTTTGACAACAGTAAAATGTATTACACACTACCTACAGTACTGTGAAGGGGGAAATTTGAAAATAAATATACTGATTCGAGTACTACAAATGGACACTTTTCAAACATTATTTACATACATGTACTTACAATAACTCTGTTTTTTTTTGTATCTGACATTCAGAATTTTAATAGTAGTTAGTTAGGTTCTTCTCCCAAAAGAAGAACTAATTTGTTTACTTCATAGAATAGATCAACTATATTTTGAGGCCTGGTTGTGGGGTCACCAAATTAATTTATTTTATTGACCAACAGTACCATGTTTCTGGACAGTCAGTTTAAATAGCTTTGTTTTATTATGCTGTCAAACTTTTTAATTGTGTAAACTGTTTCAATTATTAGACACATTAATGAAATATCATGATAAAAAGTTAAACTTGTGAATTTTATTTGCCAGGCCTCACAGAAATATTGTGCATGCACAGTCTGCCACTTTCCACTTCCCCCACAATGTAAACAATTGACCGACTCGGTAAATGGGAAGATTTCTGATCAAAAAGTAACATTAAACTGTTGTTGTTGTTGGTCTTTTTTGATGGAAACAAAGCATATGTTTGATCAACAACATATGGTTGTAAATGATAACAAAATGATCACGTGATTTAGCAAGTGTCCGGTTTGATGGTACTCAGTGTTTGGTGGTTTCAAACAAATATCTTTATGTCTAGTTTTTTAGTAGCCTATTTTTCAACTGAAAACTCAAGATCTAGTAACAATGGCTATTGATCTGAAACAGTTCCAGTATTTTAAACTCAAGCCTGCTTTACAAACATTGCTGGAATGTACACAGGTTCTTAGACGGGCATTCAGTCCTTACATTTACTATTTCTTACTCAATTAACTCCCTTTGCTGCCAAAAATGTAAGATGATCAAGCCCTGTCAGTAGTTATGGGCCAGAAAATAATCTGCTTGAATAATGAAAATATACTATCATCTAGCCTGGTGGCTAGGCTAACAGGTTCTGTCTTCTTTAATATTAGTGAAGTTTTATCTCCATTATAAGGGACACAACAAAAAGATGACTTCAAAGTAAACTGCCATCATTACCATCAGCAGTTCACACATAGTTTGACTGTCACAGTTAAGTTTGTGTCTGTCTCACCCAAACTAGGTCAAGAATTTGTGAATGATGAAAAATGATATGTAAAAGCAAAGTGATGTGAGGGATTAAGTACAAGCATAGTGATGTGAGGGGTTAAGTACAAGCATAGTGATGTATGGGGTTAAGTACAAGCAAAGTGATATTAGGGGTTACGTACAAGCATAATGATGTGAGGGGTTAAGTACAAGCATAATGATGTGAGGGGTTAAGTACAAGCATAGTGATGTATGGGGTTTAGTACAAGCATAGTGATGTATGGGGTTTAGTACAACCATAGTGATGTGTGGGGTTTAGTACAAGCAAAGTGATTTGTTAAATTTAGTATAAGCATAGTGATGTGTGGGGTTTAGTACAACCATAGTGATGTGTGGGGTTTAGTACAACCATAGTGATGTGTGGGGTTTAGTACAACCATAGTGATGTGTGGGGTTTAGTACAACCATAGTGATGTGTGGGGTTTAGTACAAGCATAGTGATCTGTGGGGTTTAGTACAACCATAGTGATGTGTGGGGTTTAGTACAAGCATAGTGTTGTGTGGGTTTAGTACAAGCATAGTGATTTGTTAAATTTAGTATAAGCATAGTGATGTGTGGGGTTTAGTACAAGCATAGTGATGTGTGGGGTTTAGTACAAGCATAGTGATGTGTGGGGTTTAGTACAAGCAAAGTGATTTGTTAAATTTAGTATAAGCATAGTGATGTGTGGGGTTTAGTACAAGCATAGTGATGTGTGGGGTTTAGTACAAGCATAGTGATGTGTGGGGTTTAGTACAAGCAAAGTGATTTGTTAAATTTAGTATAAGCATAGTGATGTGTGGGGTTTAGTATAAGCATAGTGATGTGTGGAGTTTAGTACAAGCATAGAGATGTATGGGGTTTAGTACAAGCATAGTGATGTGTGGGGTTTAGTACAAGCAAAGTGATTTGTTAAATTTAGTATAAGCATAGTGATGTGTGGGGTTTAGTACAAGCATAGTGATGTGTGGGGTTTAGTACAAGCATAGTAATGTGAGGGGTTTAGTGCAAGCAAAGTGATGTGTTGTTTTAAGTATAAGCATAGTGATATTTTGGGTTTAGTACAAGCATAGTGATATACGGGGTTTAGTACAAGCATAGTGATATACGGGGTTTAGTACAAGCATAGTGATATACGGGGTTTAGTACAAGCATAGTAACGATGAGATTTAGTTCAAGCATAGTGATGTCCATTGTATAAGATTCAGTACAAGCAAAGTGATGGGTGTGATTTAATACTATTTAATAGTGATATGTGGGAGTTTTGTGACCGTGACCTTTAACAGTTAAATGATGCTTGTTTAAGAACAAAAAGATGGTTTGGCCTCAGTTGTTCAAACTATAAAGTTGCACAAGTTGATACATTTTTGGTCTGCTCTGAATTGAGAGAGTTTTTGTGTGCTCTCTTCATTCATGTTCTATAAGCATTTTCTTCAGTCATGTTTCTAAAAACGCTCTCTTCAGTCAGGTTTCTAAAAATGCTCTCTTCAGTCCTGTTTCTAAAACGCTATATTCATGTTTCTTAAAACACTCTCTTCATTCATGTTTCTACAAACACTATCTTCAGTCATGTTTCTAAAAACGCTCTCTTCAGTCATGTTTCTAAAAATGCTCTCTTCAGTTATGTTTCTAAAAATGCTCTCTTCAGTTATGTTTCTACAAACACTCTCTTCAGTCATGTTTCTAAAAATGCTCTCTTCAGTTATGTATCTAAAAACGCTCTCTTCAGACATGTTTCTAAAAACGCTATATTCATGTTTCTACAAACACTTTCTGCAGTCATGTTTCTAAAAACGCTCTCTTCAGTCATGTATTTAAAAGCACTCTTCAGTCATGAAGTTTTGCTATCTTCTAATGGATGCAAGTAAATAGCACAAAACTATGGTAGAACAACATTTAACTTTTAGCTTGGCTATTTGAAGAATAGGGTGAGTCATATCACACCTCAATTCAAGTTTTGCATCTTATCTCCAAACCTAATGCAGATATTGGTGTAAAACTTTGCAAAGGTAATGATGGTCAATAAACAAGGTCTGTTGCATAATTCATGAAAAAAAACTTTTCTGTATACATTGTATACATTAATACGCAATGCTTGTAAACTTTTGTGTATACATACATCTGTTACATCACTGTCACATTATCCCAGCTGTACAGTACTTTTAGTTGTGTATAAAGATACAGTAATTAACAGATTACATAAAATGATTTGTGTTTGGTTGATTTTCAAAAAAAAATTATTTCCTCAGGGTGTCTATAATTTGTTAGCTGAACCCCTTTTCAATATTCTTAAGTACATATCAACTAACAGTAAGGGAATAACCAGTTTATGTAACTTGTTCATTGTTAGTACTGTGATTGTGTCAAATCATCCGTAACCAATTCTTTAAAGTAATTCTCACAACCAGGTGTGAGTTAGCATAGATCTATATTGACTCTGAGATGATAGTCTAGGATCAAAACATCTGTTTTACAGAAGAATACAAGGTTTATAACAGCTAGTTGGAACTTTTTCCACAGGTATGTTTGTATCTGATAATAAGATGTTTATTACAGATATTTCACTTTATTTCATTAGCTTTGGGGTTTAATAATGCACGTGTAATGTAGAATTTAAAAAAAAGATGTACACACGTAGTTAGAAAAAAAAGTTTAGATTTGTGATTTTATATTGCTGTTTTATATTTTATTACATATGGGACAGAGAAAGGTATGTCATTGAAGAGGTCTTTGGAAGCAGAACCTGTGGAATGTAGTGGAGAAGAGTTAAAAAGGACACAAACCAAGTGAGTTGATTGATATTAAGTAATATTTTAGTTGGTTAAAATTAGCTATTTTCTTCATATGTGACTCTATTGAGTGGCTAGTTGCCTCTAGCTCTTTGTTTGGCCAATTTGTCTCATCTCATGGCTATGAACACCACATTTAGACACGAGACTTTTCCCTTAATCCTTCAAAGGATATTCATGAAACTTGGCTCAAATGTTCAGCATTATAATGAGGGGGATGTGCATAGTATGTGCTTCAGCCACCATAGTGCAATGTCAAGGCCATACAGGAATCAAAGGTCATGTAAATAGACTTTGTTATCTAGTCTGTTTGCCAGATCCAAATTAACGTGTCACAAAATGTTCACCATTTATATGAGCATGTGCAATTGTGTGCATTTGTTGTGGTATTTTAATTACTGTACATTCGGTGACAATTTAGTATTTTGAAATTAATAATTGTGACTATCAAGTATAAAGTTACAAGTGAGGTAACTTGATATTTTAGAAGTAACTAAAACAGAAGGGAAGACTTTACTACTAATCATTTAATTAAATTGTTTTGCTTTGTAGTAATGACTTTGAAAAACAGAAAGAAAAACAACTCAGGAAAAGAAAGAAGAAGAAGTATGTAGTGTGTAAAGCATACTTTATCTACAGTAGCTTTAATTTCAATATAATGAGAACTTTACATGATTTTGCATGATACATATAAGTTCTTAGCTTGATATAGATAGGGCTTGGATTAAACTTGACCAAGTTGCAGTGATTTCAAAGTGATTTTCTATACACTTATAGTATACTAGATCCATTCTTAGCTAAATACTACAAATGTACTTATGTTTTCTGTTTCCGTCAGTCTGTCAGCTTTACTTTGCCTGATTTCCATCTCCAAACCCCTGTTTGATTTTCATCAAACTTGGTGGGACGCATCAGTATGAAGTGTAATTGTGCTTTTAGAGTAATAAAATCAAAGGTCAAGGTCAAATCAGCCAGAAATGTGAAAAAAAGCTTGCCTGTTCTAGCTAGCTACATCTCTAAAACCAAAGGTTGAATTTTTCACCAGAGTTTTAAGGAAGCATTAGCATGAAGTGTAGTTGTGCATATTTTAATTTAGGGTAATTTGGTTAAAGGTCAAGGTCACAGGGGCCTGAAATTTGAAAATCTTGTCCGCTCTCCATGTCCATTTCTCTATCCAGTGTGGCTCAAAACTCTTGTGAAAAAAAATCACTCCTCTCCCATCCCTCCTTTCACAGATATTGCCTGTTTAATGCATATCCAGTTGTACTTCGATACTTATGAATTTAAGTGATATTGCAGAAATAAAAACAGACAGAAGGTTGAAGAGTGTGAAGACAAAGAAAACAGAATACCAAAGGATGCAGTTCTTTATTTAAAGGTTCTAGTATATAATATTTGCATGCATGTTCAACTGCATTCGTTGCAACTGAATGTAAATTCTTAAATCAGTCTCCTCAACCTAAGGGCAAAGTTTGACAAAACCTATAGGTCTTCTTTTGAAATTGCTCAAATTGTTCAGAATGGCTGCATATAATGATCACCAGAGCATATAATAAAAAACAAATTTTAAACAACAAAATCTGCTTCAACTACTGGTCCAATTGTAACCAACCATTGGATTTAAATCTAGAATTGCTCGAACCATTCCGCCATGCCTCTTGTAATTGCTGCCAGAGGTAAAAATGCAAAATCCTAAGTAATATCTCCAACACCGCCAACCACCTGGCCGATTTTAACCAGATTTCACAGAAATGTTCATGGATTGCCCTGTTTTTAGCTTGACTGTTCAAAGAATGAAGAGGCTATTGCACTTGCCCCGGAGTCTGCATTGGCTTAAGTTTTTTATAAATGCTAGTACATGTATCTATAATATCAAATATACCAGTATTTACTAAGTCTTCAAACTTGGCATACTTGTTTCTCATGGCAATTTAGATAAATGCAGCAAGTCACATAACTCTGTCAAATATATTTTGCATATAAATACCCATTTTAGTTCTCAGATTTTGTCAGAAAAACTTTAGCTATTCACTTGACCATTTCTCAATGTTTTTTCATCAAACTTTCAAACTTATTAATCTTAATAAAATTTAAGAGCAATTCCAGTTAGCTAAAGTTTTCTTCATGACAGACCAACATTAATTTATATTTACCGGTACTAATACAGCTAAAGTTAAAGATTCTAAACTACATGTTTTTGAATGAAGATTTAATTTGCTGCAGCAAAAAGCAGGAGAAGCTGTTGCAAAGGTGAAAGCTGAAGCAAAAAGACAAGCTGAAACAGTTGCCAAAGCAGATTCAGAAGCAGAGGTCAAAGTCAAAGTAGAAACAGATGAAGCATCAAGAGATGTTGGAGCAAACAAAACTGTTGATGGTATGTAAATATGAACTACATGTACTGTGTATGACTTGGTGGATGTAAAATGGTAAAGAGTCGGATTTCTATGCTGAGGATGCAGGTTTGAATCTCATCATAAGGATCTGGCTGGGTTGTGACCCAAACAAGTAAAAACTGTGAAATGTAAAACTGTAACTTGCATGCAGTTAGTATCGGTTTAGTACAAACTGTAAATATTTTTTAACTTTTACGTTTCGGGTTCAACTCATTTAGTGTTAACCTCAGTAATTTATACAAAACACATCGTTTTAAGGCTTGGAGACAACAGAACGTAACTTTGCTAAGGTTTTTTCAGAGTTATACCCCTTTTTAAAGAAATGCATTGAATATGGATAAAATTCACTTATTGGCTTAACCCTTTGAGATACTGCTTTGAAACTTTGATTACTTCTTTGCATCATTACCCCCATCTTTAGGCAAGAAAAGGTAACTCTGTCAATGATTCTTTTTAAGCTCACCTGGCACAAAGAATGTTAAAATCATGTCCCTCAGGTCAAAATTGACCCTTTCTGCTATAGATGACCTTGTTTTATAGCCAATGGTAGCCAAGTGAGTGATATAGGGCCATCTTGTTTAAATTAAGGTCCTTTATCGAATTTTTTGTACCAGTACACTTTTTGACTAAACTGTTTGAGATATTACTTGGAAAGTTGGAAAACTTGTTTAACATCATGATCCCCAGACATAGGCAGGAGAAGGTAACTGTGTCAAGTATGGCCCTTTTTGACTTAGAAACTCAGTTAAAAATTTCATTCTTGTCCACTTGTTGACTTAACCATTTGATATATAACTTTGAAAACTGGAATCTGTGAAATGTTTCTTGATTTGTACATTAGAAATTTCTAGTTAAAATCTTGTGTGAAGCTGACACTATCATATGCACATATATCAATAACCACTTGAAGTATTGATTTAAAACTTTGCTGTAGTATACAGGGATATCTAACAATTAAGTTTGATAACTCTTGACTTAATATCTTGCTACTTGTGGCCTTTGTTTATACAGATTCTTAGGGTTTTTTACTAATAAAGTTTCGTTTTATTGGCACTTTTAATAGCACTGACAAAAGTTGAGTGCGCTGTCATACTGACAGTTGTTGTTTAATTTTGAACTGTTTTTGAATACATCAATAAATCTTTGTTCTAGTCTTAAAGCGACTGCACTCCAGATGGACAAGTTACGCTAAAAAAGAAAATTTTCAATTTCAAGAAAACAATTGTCATTACTGTATCAGGGGCATTGTATTATGATACGTGACAAGTTTTCTAACAAAAGAAACAATTAAAATGTGTTGTTTTGCTTACTTTTTATTGTAGAAAATATCACCCTGTGACTAACGGGGTGGGCTCTTTGGTATATCATATTTTAAACTCGCATCAAATCGCTGACTCCGTAGTGTAGTAGGTTAGCACTGGTAAATTTTTTGAAAGCGCAAAGATCCGAGTTCAAAACCTGGCTCGGGTAAATATTTTTTTCTACCTTTATTTTTAGCTCTTACACAAAGAAAATAATCTTGATGCTGACAAATTGAATATATATTGATTTTACCAAAAAATTAGAATTTACTAAGAATTTGGAGTGCAGTCGCTTTAAATACATTAACAAAATTGCACCAGGGACCATCAGATTCTGCTTTTTCAGATAAAACCTTTTATTGTTACTTTTTAAGGGGTAAGAACACATTGAATACAATAACAGTGACTTAACCTAGACTTGAAAAAGCTAAAACTAAACACTGTTCTTACCTAAAATAGTGCATAAATTTAAACTTTAAACTAACAGCCAACCTGCAAAGTCTATATACATGTATTCCTCTTTCAGAGAAAGAAATGGATGTGTCGGGAACAATTATACAAACAAGTGCCATGAGTTCTAAGAGAGTCCTCAACATTTTTTGCCAGACATATGACCATGATGGGCTCAGACATGCTGCCTTTGGTTACTGTACCAACTGTAAGGAACATCTGTGCAGTCCCTGCTTAAAACGTCACAAAAAACACAAATTGTCAAGAAATCACAAAATGCTCTTCAAAAAAACGATGCCACAAACAGTACAAGTACCAACAGACAGTCTTACAACTCCTTGTCCAAAGCATGATGATGAAGTCATCAAATACTACTGCAACGATCATGAAGAACTTTTCTGTTCTTCATGTAAAGAAATGGACCATCCTGTAAAATATTGCCGTGTTGATTATATACCTGACATTTCCAAAAAGGTTTTAAACAGCAAAGAATACATGGACATCCTTTCCTCTGTAGACAACCTCAATGACAGGTGTCACATGATGTCAGATAAGACAAGGAAGTCTTATAAACAGGAATTGACAAACATTTTAAACATCAAAGAACAAATCATCATAAGAACAGATGAACTTGTTTCACAAGCTGTGCAGAACTTTGATGTGGATCTAGAGAGTAACAAGGAAGTGATGACAGTTTATTCAGTTTGTAACAAATTAACCAAACCTCTAAAGAGTATCTCTAGTTCTGTCAAGTATTTAAATGATTCACAACAGTCTAACAGGCTTTTTATGGAACTGAAAACTTCTGAGCGAAAGTTCAAAGACATTAAGAAGAAAATACAAGAGCTTCCTGAAGTTGACAATGTTAAGGAGTTTGACTTTCGGCCCAATCCAGCAATAACAGACTTACTTCAAACAGAGGAATCCCTGAGAAAAGTGGAAACTCTAAGCTGTCCTTCAGTTGATGATTTGAAAGTGAGGAAAACCGAGTACCAGCAAGAAATTAATATCAAGTCACAGGAAAGTAGGGACAAGTTATGTTGGATAACAGGAATGGCCGTGCTTAACCCCGATTGCCTGATAGTCAGCGACTGGAATAATAAAGCAATAAAACTGATTGATACATGCACAAATACCATTACTTGTCAGTTAAAACCGTATATGGCTTTAGATGTTACAAAAATAACTAGTAACGAATTTGCAGTCACAATTATGAATGAAGGCAAAATTCATTTTGTGACAGTAACACCAAAGAAGAAGCTGGAGGTAACAAGAAGTATACCAGTTGAAAAGGACTGTGTTGGTTTAAGTTACAACAACGGAAAACTTGTAGTTACATTTGTTAATCCTGGGAGAGTTCAAATTCTAGATTTTAGAGGTACTGTCTTGGAAACAATTGAGGTCTTTGATGCACCATATTATGTTGCCACTAATGACAGTGGTATTTACGTATCTGACCAGAAAATGGGAGCTGTGACACGGTTAAACTGGCAGGGTCAAATCACTGGTAGTTATAATAACTTGACAAATCCATCTGGGATTGCAATATCAAATGACGGAACTGTCTTTGTGGGTGAACAAGAGAAATGTGAAGTAACTGAGATATCAGATGACTGTTCTATTGGGAAGGTTGTACTGAAGGACATTGGGGTTCCAGAGTCTCTCTGTTGGTGCGCTGAACAAAATAAACTTTACTACAGCATGTTCACCTGTAACAAGGATTATGACAATTTCATTCAAGTGGTCAAAATTACATGATTTATTTAGAACACTTAAAAGACATGTTAACCTTGGATTGGGCTGGAAAAAGGCTGTACAATGTGTTTCATTTTTTTTTATGAGTTACTACGCAATTTATGAGCCCATTGCAAAACTTTGACATTTTATTTGACTTACAAATGCTGTCTAATTAATAGTATTATACTTTTGCAGTCAAAATACATGAGTGACCTACCATTTGGTCATATCAGCAGTCTGTCATACTGTCCCAAATTGGTGGTTTTTGGAAGTTCAAACAACTTCCTAGGTTTTCTTAGTCATAAATATCAAACAACTTCCTAGGTTTTCTTTATCATAAATATCAAATCTTCATTTTACCAAAACTAAGTGACCAGCTGCCTCAATGCTCAAGTGTTAAAAGTTGCTGATTTAAAATCACTAACTCTCTAACTGATCAAAGATCACATGAGTGCATTACCTTCAATCTTGTTGTATCATAAGCAAGAAAGGGTTATTGTAAGTATTGTAATATCTTTTACATGTACATTGTATTAAAAGTTGCACTTCATAATATTAAAAGGGCACTGTTGTTCTAAATAAATATTTTGAATTATCAATTTTAGGATTCTGACATCACTGGTAACTGAAACTTCAATAGTGTGTTAGAAATATGATGCTTAAAATGCTTATAGTTTTTAGCTCACCTGAGCACGTAAGACCTCCTCCTAAACCACCAGGCCAATTTTGTTCATACTTCACAGGAATAGTGCTTGGATGGCCCTTAACCAAATTTGTTCAAAGAATTCTATTCTATACAGAACTCTGGTTACCATAGCAACGGAAAAGACAGATTGTTAAAAATCTTCTCAACAAGAGGGCCAAGATGGCCCTAATTCCGTCACCTGGTTGCTATAATACAAGGGTCAATTTTGACCTAGGGGTCCTGATTTGAACAATCTTTGTAGAGGTCCACTACGCAATGCTACATGCCAAATATCTAAGCTTTGGGCCTTGTCATTATAGACACTAATTTTTTAAGTTTTCCCTGTATAAGCCTATATTAAAACAAGTGATCCCCAGGTCGGTGGCAATTTTGATACGGGGTTCATTATTTTAACAAAGTTTCTAATGCTCTACTAGCTAATGCTAATGCAAGGTACATCCCTGCCAAGTTTCATCAACATTGTTCCAGTGGTTTTAGAGGAGACGTCATTTGAAGGAAATGGTGAACGGACATACGCCGGATGGTAACTGATCCCAATAGCTCACCCTGGCAAAAAATCGAGGTATAACACCTAATGTGACCTTGACCTTGGGAGTAGGTGGGGTTTGTGACACATCCTTGTGATAGAGGTAATAATTGTGGGACTACAGTCCTTGCATGATCAAGCTAAAGAGGACAGGACTATATTAAATATAACACAAAGTGAAAAGCTTTGAACCCTAAGTATGACCTTGACTTGGGGAGTAGGTGGCTGGGTGTTGTGCACAACACACACTCATCACATGGGTAACAATCCTGTGAAGTTATATTGAAACTGGTCCAAGCACTAAAAAGATATAGAGTGGTCAGGAAATATTGCAATATAACACAGACTTCGGGCCCTTAAGTGTGACCTTGACCTACAGAGTAGGTGACTGGGTGTTGTGCATGCCAAACCTTCATCATATGGGTAACAAATGTGTGAAGTTAAATCGAAATCAGTCCATGTATGTGTTGGATACAGACAGGAAATGAAATGGTATGTAGTAGTGTGACCTTGACCTTGGGAGAAGGAAGCTGGTTGTTGTTGGGTATGAGTAACAATGGTGTGAAGTAATATCAATATTGGTCCATGCATATGGAAGATACAAACGGGATAGTAATGTTTGAGCCGCAAGTTTGACCTTGACCTTGGGAGTAGGTGGCTGTTCGTTGTACATGACACACCCTCTGTCCGTGCATGTGGAGATACCGACCGGAAATACAACTGCATGAAGAAATTGTTTAGCCCTAAGTGTGGCCGTTGGAGTGGTGGGCTGGTTGTTATGCATGACACACTTTGGGTATGGGTAACCACTGTGTGTAGTTATATGGAAATCAGTCCAGGCATGTTGAAGATACAGACAGAAAATTATGGACGTAACAATGTCATGCAGAACTCTGGTTGCTATGGCAATGGAAAAGAAAAACTTGAAAAATCTTAACAATGTCATGCAGAACTCTGGTTGCTATGGCAATGGAAAAAAAAACTTTAAAAATCTTCTAAAGAACAGGTAGGCCTAGAGCTTTGATATTTTGCATGTGGCATTTATATTATGTAACCTAGTGGACCTCAAATTATCAAAATTGACCCAGCACAGGGGTCACTTGTTTTTACAAAGACTTGTATAGGAAAAACTTCTCTATAACCACTTGGCCTAGAACTAAGATATTCAGCATGTGGCATTACATAGTGGACCTCTACCAAGATTGTTCAAATTATGACCCCGGGTCCAAAATTGACCCTGCCTGGGGGGGGGGGTCACTTATTTTAACATAAGCTTATTTAGGAACAAGAGCTGTCGAAAGAGCTGTCGAAAGAGATGTCTCACAGTCTGTGTCATCTGTATGCTCAACAACTGTGCCATGTAATTTAAAAATCCTTCAATGCATGACAGAGTTACGATGCATACAGTATTCCATTACCTTTAAACTCCAAGTGTGACCTTGACCTTTGAGGTAGGGATGTGGGTCTTGCATGCGGCACATCATCTTGATGCGCTGAACATTTGTGCCAAGTTATTTTAAAATCAATCAATACATGACAAAGTTACAGTCTGGACACAAATGCATGCATATATACAGGATTCTTTCACTTTCAAACTATAAGTATGACCTTAACCTTTGAGGTAGAAACTTAATTGGGTCTTGCATGCGACATGTTGACTTGATGTGATGAAAATATGTATGAAATTACAGTCCGGACACAAATGTATGTATATATATACAGGATTCCATTACCTACAAACACTAAGTGTGACCTTGACCTTTGTGTTAGGGACATGTGTCTAGTCTTACACACAACACGTCGTCTTGATATGCTGAACATTTGTGCCAAGTTATTTTAAAATCCCTCAATGCATGACAAAGTTACAGTCAAGTTTCTATAATAAGATATTTAAGAAAAGTGCTAAACCCCCTTTTGAGTTCTAAAAAAAATCCAGGGGCAGAATGTGGATATTAGAAAGATCGTTCATTTAATAATTTGAGCCAATTACAATGGAATTTTGATAGCCAGTTCTAGAGAAATATTTACAAATTTTAATGTTTTCATGATGATTATAGAAGAAAATAACAAATAAAGGGGAATAACTCTGGAAATACAAAGCTAATTTTGATGAAAGGTGTGCCTCGGCATTATGCTATTGTATACTAATTTAAAGTTTCATGAAATTCTATCCATTGGTTCTTGAGTTCAGGACGGACAGACGGACAATGCCAAAACTACATCCCTCTGCCTTTGGCAGGGAATAATAATATCTGATTGATTGTTTCTTGTAATTTTAGGTCAATTTAATTCTTGGGATGAAACAGTACTAGAGTGCTGTACTGTCAGCTACAAGAGACTATTTTACAAAAACAGTCTGGTCTCTAACACATCCTGAACCTTGGTACATTCTACAATAGTCCATAAGTAACTTCCCTTAACTGAAACTAAACAGGCATTTTAAATAGATTTATGTATGTCACAAGTAAAGCTACCAGTTTGAATGCATAGAGAGTAAACGATAAGCATTCCTAAAGCTGATTTCTTATTTGTATCCCTACACATACTGTTTTCTATGAAAACGATGTCAATCCATTCTTATTCCAACCAGAAATCATTGACATTTCGAATTGCATCAATCAGGTATGTAAAAGACTATAAGTTTCTGTCATGAGCACGTAGTTCAGAACGAAATATCTGTCCGAGGGTAACTGTTTTGGTGTGACCGAGGCTCTGCCGAGATTCTGCAAAACAGTAACCCAAGGTGACAGGTATTTCCATCTGAGCCAAATGTCTCTTGATAGAAACTTTTTCTTGCATACTGTCCTGCACTTTAGAATTGATTTCCAAGTGTAAACTTATCAAAATGATTCATTATCGTATAAAAACAAATAATATTCAGGTGACATCACAATATTTATAATGTTAGGTCAAAAAGTCATTTACAATAGTTGTCTGTTATAGGGCAATTCCAGACTGATTTTTCATGCACGGGTAAAATCATCTGAAATGCCAATCCAATATGCAAGACAATTATAAAGATATTGAATATATTACCGTTTTTCTATTTCAGTTACAGTGACCTTGGCCCAAGAGGCCCCGAAGCACAACCCCATTAAAGATCTTCTTAAATTCTCACTATAGTACAGTCAATCTGGGGTTGGACCGGGAAAAAATTTGAACAGAAATGAATCCTTCACCATGACTTTGCAAATGGACTACCTTTTAACATAAAGAAAAGTTCCCATTGATATGTGTGGTGGAAATGTTATTTTTGGGTATTTTCATGTTTTTTCGATGTTTTAGATGGGAATTTCTGTAATTATATTTCTTATTTTGATTATTTTCAACAAATATTTATGTTGTTTTCAATTTTTAATTCAAGACTACTGTAACTATGTAATGAAATAAAATTGGGTGGAAATTGTCCATATTCACTTACTTTTTGGGGCATTTTCAGGCTTTTTTGCTGTTTTAAGTGGGAGTTTTTGTAGTTTAATGTTTTATTTTGATTGTTGTTAACAAATATTTGTGTTATTTTTATTTTTCGATTGGGAACTACTATAACTATTCAATAAAAACTTTTTGGGTGAATATTTTCCGAATGCGACAACTTTTTGGGGTAGTTTCGTGCTTTTTTGCCGTTTTAAATTGACATTTCTGTAATTCAAATTCTTTTTTTGACGATTGTCAATTTATTCTGTTTTTGTTTTTTCTATTCAAAACTACTTAAGCTTTGAACTAAAACATACGTGGTTGAAAATATCTATATTCATCCAATTTTTGGGGCATTTTCATCGATATTTGATGTTCTAAGTGGTTACTCTGAAGTTGTATTTTTTTTTATTTTGATCATTCTTTTTTATTGTTATTCCTAGTTTCATTTAAATCTACTGTATCTATGAATTAAATATCTGCGCGAATTTTGTCCATATTCACAAACTATTTTGGGCAATTTTCATGTTTTTTTATGTTTTAAATCACATTTTCTGTATTTCATTTACCTGTTGCCCTTTCGGAGAAAATGCGATACACAGAGATCGCTTTGTCTGTCAGTTGGACCAGTCCGTCAGAAAAACATAAAGTTGGCTGTAACCTTGCCATTTCTTAGCTTTCTTCATCAAACTTTCAAATTATATTGCTTACGAAAAAAGGCTCGTGATACTGCCCAGATTTTTAGGTCAAGGTCATTTTTGACAGAGTCATGCTCATTTTGTACTTAGATTTTGTCATGAGAACCTAACGTTGGCTATAATTTTGCCAATCTTAAGATTTCTTCATCAAACTTTCAAATTGTATAGCTTATGACAAAAGGGTCATGATGCCACCATATTTTGTAGGTCAAGATCACATTTGACAGAACTATGCCCCTTGTACTTGGATTTTGTCACGAAACTATTGGTTATTATGACAAAGTGTAAGAGGAAGGGCGACACAAGTCTTCTACTGAACACCTATCTAGTTTAAATTTGATTATTGTCAACATTTATATCCTTCATATTTTTTTTCTATTCTACTAGCACCTTGATTCTTGTTAAATTGGGTGGAAATGCATCCGTTTGACCAACGTTTGGGTCATTTTCTTGTTTTTTGATGTTTAAAGTAGTAATTACTTAAACAGATTATTCAAGTTTTATTTTTTGTCAGCATATATTTATTTGTCACATAGTCTCGTATTTAGTATTACTATCAGCTGAATTCTAGATGATTGTGCAAACACTGAATCAGGGAATGAAATGGTACATGCACGTGGACATCAACCAAATTCTAGCTAGCAAACAATAAAACAAGCTGGATTCAACAGAAAACCAGACTACATACCTTGCCCAGGAGGTCGAAGATGCAATCAAAGAAAAAGAAGTAACACTTGTTAGTTGGATTGATCTCTAAAGAGCATTCAATAAAGTCTGGACTAACTGTCTCCTTGTGAAGCTACTACGGAATCAGGGGCACAATGTACAAATAGAACAAGTCCTATATGTTCAATACAAGGGCTAGAGTCTGTGTTGATGGGATACAAAGTTGTAAATTCTTACAACCACATAGTGGCCCTCAATGAAATGTATTGTCACCCACCCTCTTTCTTCTTTTCAAAAAAGCTTCCAAGAGGATTTGAAGCTTCCTCTATGCAGACTACCTTGTGTTTCCATGCATCAACTGCTATATTTAGGATGCAGCAACCTGCAGACATGCTTTCAACATGGACAGAAGACTGGTGCGTACACGTAAACACAGGAGACAATAAAGCTAGCGATAATACATAAGTTAGTTGACATTAATTGAGTGAGCAAATGAGAAGATACTGAATACAGTATACTTGGGAACAGTGATACTCACCTTAAATACAGCTCTACAGCTAAGACGATGGACACAAATACAAATCAACAAGCGCCGGATAAGGTCCAAAACAAGGCCTTAAGTCTAATTACTTGACAATTTTAAGGCAATGGAGAAAGTCACTGCCATTCTACTTATTGGTAAGAGAAGAGATGCGAAAACGCAAATGCAAGGCAGCAAGTACCAGTTCTTGCCAGATCACCCTACGAAAACAAAGCTTTAGGCCCCATCGTCTGAAAAGACATAACTGTGTCCATGAATCCAAGAAGCTGACAAAAGCAAATGCTGCCTATCTTGGGTCACCGACAACTTTTGATCAGTGGGATCTGCCGCAGCCACAGAGGTACAACATGTCAAACATTAGTATCTGCACTACAGTACCGGGTTCCAACTTGGTGTGGAAGATGAAAATATCAAGAGATCCATAGCACAAGCCATGTTCTCAGAATTTTTTCCATTGGGTCAGAGATAGCATACAAGCAGGCAAGCACTGTTACAACTACAAAGCAGAAATAGAAGCCATCATACAGCATCGAACACTGCTGAAGAGTCAGACAAGGACTGTTCTAACAGAGGCTCTATCAGTCCATAAAGCATTGGCTAATGTCAAATTGTAATCCCTTGCCCAAGAACATAACATGTTCAGCGAGAAGCAGAAAGTCTCACTCAAATGGATGCATACAAAAACACTATGGTGTTCATAGCAATGGCATGGCAGAGCAATTGGCAAATCAAGGGATAAGAGTCAACCAGTCACTCCATAGAGTCACTAATGAAAATATTAAAGCTCACGGCGACAAAGATTCATACAAGAGTGTAGAGGCAGAAAGATGGCTACCATCTACTAGACAAATGGGAACAAGCCATTCAGTATTCAGAACAGGACACAACAGGCTTGATGCTCATACAAATGTTTGAAAAACTAAAGCTGTTGTGTGTGTGGTCTTTCGGACCAAACACCAGCGCATTTACTTGAGATATGTCCCACTTACTCCCCCATCTTTTTAAAGTAGGAATTTCTGTTACTGGATTTTAAACTTCGATTGATTATTGCCAACATGTATTAATGTCTTTTATGTGTTTCTAATCAGTAATACTAATAGCTTTATATTACTATATCTATTTTTATGAAAATTTATCTCTCTTGGTCAGTAATTTGAGCATTTCCTTTGCAATGGGAATGCTGTACTTTAATGTTTTAGGTTCAATTATCATCAGCAAATGTTAATTTCGTTCGTACGTATCAATTCAGAACTTCTAGAAGTTTGGTTCTTAACCAATTGTTACCTATCTTCACTATCTTTTGGAATTTGGTCATGTTTTTTATGATTTAAGTGGGAATTTCTGTAATTTGATGTCAGGCAACATACATTAATATCCTTCATAGTCTTCAATAGGGAATTTCAATAAAGAGAGCATCTGCCAAGTACGGTTGTCTTCAATAATGAAGAATTTGTGAATAAAAATGAGATCACTGATAATTTCTTGTTTTGCTATATATTTGCTGCAAAAACAAAAAAATATTAGACATTACCATACCTCAACATAAAATGGCTGTAAACGTTGATTTAAATACCATATTTACTTAAATAAAATCAGATGACGAAGTTCTTCAAAATTAGTTTTATGGTTTTCGAAAAACGATTATTCCTATCATTGTGCATTCCCGAGCAACACAAGTCCCTTCAGTGCTTTGATTTCCTTTGTGTATTTTTTCTGTTACATCATAACTAGCCACTATTATAATAACGGAAGTGGTTTAGTTTGCTGACTCGAGATAACTCCACCCTTTTTAGTTGAAGGCGTTAGCATCGAGCCAGACATTTTATATGGCAAAGTAAGAAGTTTAAAACCGGAGGTAGGAGTCTTGTACTTGTTCCTGAGAAATCCTATTAACATGTTTATATGTTTTCATTCAGCTTATACTTTAATTTCTTATCACTGTAAATTGTTTTGCATGTAAAAGTAGTCAGTTTTCATTAAACAAAAAGAAGAAAAAGGTGAAAAGTGAAAATAAACAAATGACCATGCAATACAAAGTTAAATTACGTGTTTGTTACTAAAAACAACCATTTGACCTTGACCTTCAACTAGAGGTCAAGTGTAAAAATGTCTGTAAAATGTTTAAAATAGATTGCTTATCAAAATGTTTCAAAGAAATAATACAAAAACCATTAAAATATACCAAAATATTGCAAAAGATGCAATAAGTAATTGTGAACTTAACCCTATTTAACATTTAAAGGGCGTGACCTTGACCTTGAAAATAAACTATTTCCACCAATGGAACTTTTGGGAACTTTGTGGTTTCTGAAACTACAGATGTTGGTGATACTGAAAATGCATGTTTCATTTCTGTTCAAATTTATTCCCACTTTAGCATATTTTTGAGCTAGGATGACTGTACTACTACAAACAAAAGTTGGTTACATTATATCAACTGTAGCTAAAGATGTTAAATATTGGTTGTCCTATATTTAGTAACAGTGACCTTGACCCCAGGAGCCAATTAAAGATATTCATAAATACTTCCTACACACTAAGTGTGGTTGCATTTTCTTTACTGTTACAAAAATGTGTGTAAAACTTTCCAAGTTAAGAAGGGGCAATAATCCAGTCAAAATACATGACAGGGTGATGTTACATGTAAAACACTTCCTTCATTATATTGTACATTTGATAGTGAACAGGTATTCCAAAGTGATAGCTTTGATTGTTTGCATGTAAGTGACCTATTTAAAATGCAAAACTAAAATCAATCAGACTAGCTAATGATGGAAAAGTCCAAAAATATTAAAATATACCCCTCCCCCCGTCCCCCAAAAATGAAGAAGCTATGTCTGATTCTCAAAATTGACCAAAATCCATAAAATTCATGTTTTTTACCCAAACAAATTGGTCACACTCGGCATCTTTAGCATACAATGTGGAGAAGGGCATTAGATGAACAAGTTTTAAAGTGATAGCTTTGATAGTTTCCACGTAAGTGACCTAAACGCAAAAACTTAACCAACGCCGCCTTCCGCCGCCCACGACACATTCAACTGACGTACGACAATAGCTTGCCACTTAAATACAAAAATCAGACAAGCAGGAAATACTGTATAAATGAGAATTCAGATATACTTTTAGTTGTGCATGAAGATACATGATCCACAGGAACAGTTATAGTAATTACCAGATTATGTAAAATGATTTTATTGTTTGATAATTTTTAAAAAGATCCTATTTCCCCAGGGTGTCTTTGTAATGTGTTAGCAATTCCTTTTCATTATGTGAGAATAACCACAGGTACTTGGCACATGGCTTTGTTGTGTCAGTCCACCTGGGCCAGTGAGTTGTAGAAGAAAGCTTGGGGGGGCAGAGGGGGTCTTTGCCACATGCCAAGTACCTGTGTGAATAACCATTTATTGTTAGTACTGTGATTGTGTGATTGTTACAATTCTTCAAAGTACTTCTCACAACCAGGTTTAAATTAACATAGATTTATACTGATTCTCAGATGACAGCCTAGGATCAAAACATCTGTTTAACAGAAGAATACAAGTTGTTGTAACAGCTACCATAGTTGGAACTATTTTCACAGGTATATTAATATCTGATAGATGTTTGTTACAGATATTTCACTTTACTTTATCACTTTATGAGTTGAATTATGCATATTTTATATGTAGAATTAAACAACAGATGAAGTCTGAAAAAAATAAATAAAATGTTTGATACAAACATACCATTGGTTCATTTGCTTTCATGATAACTTAAAATCTTCATTCCATTCTTTTAACCTCTCTACCGTAAAGCTTAAACATTACAAATTTATGTTGTACATTTTGGGTGATTTCAAATACATTGTTGTGCACAAGTCATATTTTGTTTTCATATAGTTATGACACAGTCCATTAGAATGAACAGGTGAAAAAATCTTCGCATAGCAAAATCTAATACCTTCCGCCACCTGGTAATGACAAAAAAAGAGAAAATTAAATGCTCTTGCAGGATTCACTCAGTAAAAATGATTCATTTGGCATTATCGCTGAATAATACATCAATACATAGACAGACTCTGGTTAATTTGTCAGACTCAGAGTGGTTTATTTTGTAACGAGCAGAGGGCCTAAGACGCAGCAGATCCATTCAGTGAAAAGAATACTCAACCCTGAATGGGTCTCTGTGCCTTATTACTACCCTAATCCCCATCACATGTACATGGGTTTTAAATTTGCATATTATCATCATATGCGACCGAACGTTTTCACTACGTTCACCGATCGTTACAATTTGTCCGATCAGTACCTCCTGTTTTAGGCAAAACCTGAAACCTGACAATTTGTGCACTTTCTCAAAAGCATTCAGCCTCATGAGGCATGCAAAAACAGCAATCAAAACATCACTCGGCCTTTTCTATAGAAATAACATGACTCAGCCTTTTCTACCTTGGCTAAAACAGCAAGAGAGGAGTTAGAGTTTAAAGGTTTTATATTTTTTTGTGATTTAAATAAGTAAAAATGATATTTTTTATTTGGGCTATGACAGCTTTTGTTTTTTTTATGTTGAACATATACATCCCGTGCCATAAGCACCTGCATAAAGAGATTAGGCATAATTTCTGGTAATCATCTGGTTGTCTAAACACTGCTAAATGGAGGCTTGGTTATTAAACAGTAAAGTTAATGCACAATATGCTTGTATGACCATTGAAAAATTCTTTAATTTTACAGAAATAAATATATCGTAAAACCTGAGATAGGAATGTTTATCTCGAGGTTCAACTCCAACAAGTTCATATATAGCCAATTGCGAGTATACTCCTTGCGGAGTGATGCAATCACTGGAGATGATGATGATGATGATTGGCAGGGAATAGCCCATGTGTGAATCCTGGAACCTTTGTCTAAATTCATCCAGATGTGTCTTGTGTAAATATTGTGATAACTGTAATGTTTTTTGTGTCATTAATTTTTAGCTCGACTATTCGAAGAATAAGGAGACTATTGCACTCGCCCCGGCGTCGGCGTCGGCGTCGGCGTCGGCGTCGGCGTCGGCGTCTGCGTTGGTTAAAGTTTTTTATAAAGTCAAATATCTTGAATACTATCAAAGGTATTGACTTGAAACTCAAACTATATGTTTACCATCAACATCTACACCTGAGGAAACAATCTCCATAACTCTGTTTTGATTTTTGACAGATTTATGCCCCTTTTTAACTTAGAATTTTTGGTTAAAGTTTTTTATAATTTCAAATATCTTGAATACTATCAAAGGTATTGACTTGAAACTCAAAGTATGTGTCTACCATCAACATCTACACCTGAGGAAACAATTCCCATAACTCTGTTTTGATTTTTGACAGATTTATGCCCCTTTTTAACTTAGAATTTTTGGTAAAAGTTTTGTGTAAATTCAAATATCTTGAATACTATATAAGGTATTGACTTGAAACTCAAAATATATGTATACAATCAACATCTACACCTGAGGAAACAATCCCCATAACTCTGTTTTGATTTTTGACAGATTTATATCCCTTTTTAACTTAGAATTTTTGGTAAAAGATTTTTATAAAGTCAAATATCTTGAATACTATCAAAGGTATTGACTTGAAACTCAAAGTATGTGTCAACCATCAACATCTACACCTGAGGAAACAATCTCCATAACTCTGTTTTGATTTTTGATAGATTTGTGTCCCTTTTTTACTTTGAATTTTTTGTTAAAGATAGAATACTATTGAATGTATTGGCTTGAAACTTAAAATGTATGTTTACTGTCAACATCTTCACCAATGTTTTTGATTTTTGACATATTTATGCCCTTTTTAACTTAGAATTTTGTCACAGTTTTGTCAGACTAATATGGAAATACTCAAAATGGCTTTCTTTGGAAATGTCATAGAATAATTATGCAGCATGCAGGGTCATGCTTTTTTTCTATACATACCAATTTTGAAAAGTTACAAAATTATTCATGATCAAATATACAAGGTCATGTATTTCTTTGAAATTATCCCCGTAATCCTCCCTCCAGTTGGCTTGCAGAATCCAGAGTAAGGCTTTGAATGCATTGTACATTTACAAAGGTTTTGAACAAGTTTCATATCTTTGACCTTAATTCTTATAGACAATTACACAATACTCCTGTTCTTAGACAAAAACCCCATTTTACCAACAAGCTTTCGAATAGTCGAGCGTGCTGTCATGTGACAGCTCTTGTTATATTGCTGTTTTATTTTTTCATTACATCCAGGGACAGAGCAAGCTAGGCATGTCATTGAAGAGGTCTTGGGGAGCAGAACCTGGAGAATATAGTGATGTGGAGTTAAAAAGGAGACAAACCAAGTGAGTCCCCTGATATTGATTAATCAGTAATATAATGTTATTAATCAAGTGATTTCATATTGGCCTTGTTATTTGTCCGAGGGTGGTCGTATTGGCCCAAGGCCATAGGCCGAGGGCCAATACTACTGCCCTAGGACAAATAACAAGGCCAATATGAAATCACTTGATTAATGATAATTTTACAATATTGGCTAAAAAAAAACAAGAATATAAATGTTCTTGTAACAATAACAATTTTATTTGTATTTAACTTAGTAAAATAAGATATCAGCGTGATGCAAAATGGCGTCATTTAAAAATCTAACGGAAGTGACTTCTCCGTATTGGCCCTCTCTTTTAAGCCTTAAGGGGTATCAGACAAGCAGGTTACATAACTCCTGACTGAATTTATTATTAATTATGGCCTTTGTTGAACTTAGAAAATTTGGTTAAAGTTTTGAAAGCAATTAAGCTGAATTTGGATTAAGTTTTATGTGCAAGTTACTATCAGGCATATATTTAAGTAACCATTGCTGAGATTGATTTGAAACATCTTAAGAATGTTCAGGTGTCTCCAACAATTAAGTTAGATTACTCTTGGCTGTTCAAATTAATTGAAAATTGTTGAACTTAGAAATTTTGGTTAAAGTTTTACATGCAAGGTATTATAATACACATATTTCAGTGACCATTTTAGGGATTGATTTGAAACTTCATTAAAGTCTTAAGGGGTGTCAGACTTTCAAGTTAGATAACTCTTGTATGGATTTAGTACAAATTATGGCCCTTGTTTGAATTAGAAAATTAAGTTAAAGCATGTAAGGTTCTATCATGCATATCTCAGTAACCACTCATGGGATTGATTTAAAACTTCAATATAGTCTGTAGGAGTATCAAACAATCAGGTTAGCTAACTCCTGACTGTATTTATTATAAATTATGGCCCTTGTTGAACTTATAAAGTTTTGCATGCAAGGAACTATAATACACATATTTCAGTAACTACTTATGGTATCGATATTAAGTTACTGTAGATAACTTTTGACTTTTTTTTGTGTTTATAGTTTTCTAGTTTATAATTAGAGTCAACAGAATTTTGTTTTGCTATTTACTGACAAAGGATTTGTTTTATTGGCAAGTACTCAGTATAGTCGAGCATGCTGTCTTACGGACAGCTCTTGTTCAGGAATCTGTGTCCTTGCTAATTATTGCTCAGCAACCACAGGCCAGAAATGAATGAAACTTGACAATGATACTAAGCCTATTAGTGCACACGCATTCAGATAATTGTGTCTCCCACCTAGTCTGCCTGTCACAAAAATTTGTCAGAGCAACTTCTCCTACACGCCTGGATGGATTTTACTGAAACTTGGTAGAAATGTTTAGTACCAAGTGTAGTTGTTCATATCGTTGGCATTTTCCATTTCAATGATTGTTAGCGAAGTTATTATCCTTTTTAGCTCGACTATTCGAAGAATAAGGACAGCTATCCTAGTCACCCGAGCGTCGGCGTAACCACTTATGTTAAAGTTTGCGTACCACCTCAAATATTTTCAAAGTCCATTGACATATGGCTTTGAAACTTTGCACACTTGTTCACCATCATGCCCCCAACCTGTACACAGGAGGAGGTAACTCTATCAAGCATTTTGACAAAATTATGCCCCTTTTTCTACTTAGAATTTATGTTAAAGTTTGCGTACCACCTCAAATATTTTCAAAGTCCATTGACATCTGGCTTTGAAACTTTGCACGCTTGTTCACCATCATGCCCCCAACCTGTACACAGGAGGAGGTAACTCTATCAAGCATTTTGACAAAATTATGCCCCTTTTTCTACTTAGAACTTACGTTAAAGTTTGCGTACCACCTCAAATATTTTCAAAGTCCATTGACATATGGCTTTGAAACTTTGCACGCTTGTTCACCATCATGCCCCCAACCTGTATACAGGAGGAGGTCACTGTATCAAGCATTTTGACAGAATTATGCCACTTTTTTTCGACTTAGAATTTACGTTAAAGTTTGCGTACCACCTCAAATATTTTCCAATTCAATTGTCATCTGGCTTTGAAACTTTGCACACTTGTTCACCATCATGCCCCCAACCTGTACACAGGAGGAGGTAACTCTATCAAGCATTTTGACAAAATTATGCCCCTTTTTCTACTTAGAATTTACGTTAAAGTTTGCGTACCACCTCAAATATTTTCCAATTCAATTGTCATCTGGCTTTGAAACTTTGCACACTTGTTCACCATCATGCCCCCAACCTGTACACAGGAGGAGGTAACTCTATCAAGCATTTTGACAAAATTATGCCCCTTTTTAGCTCGACTATTCGAAGAATAAGGAGACTATTGCACTTGCCCCGGCGTCGGCGTCTGCGTTGGTTAAAGTTTTTAATAAAGTCAAATATCTTGAATACTATCAAAGGTATTGACTTGAAACTCAAATATATCTTTACCATCAACATCTACACCTGAGGAAACAATCCCCATAACTCTGTTTTGATTTTTGACAGATTTATGCCCCTTTTTAACTTAGAATTTTTGGTTAAAGTTTTTTATAAATTCAAATATCTTGCATATTATCAAAGGTATTGGCTTGAAACTCAAAATATATCTTTACCATCAACATCTACACCTAAGGAAACAATCCTCATAACTCTGTTTTGATTTTTGACAGATTTATGCCCCTTTTTAACTTAGAATTTTTTGTTAAAGTTTTTAATAAAGTCAAATATCCTGAATACTATCAAAGGTATTGACTTGAAACTCAAACTGTATGTTTACCATCAACATCTACACCTGAGGAAACAATCCCCATAACTCTGTTTTGATTTTTGACAGATTTATGCCCCTTTTTAACTTAGAATTTTTTGTTAAAGTTTTTATTAAAGTCAAATATCCTGAATACTATCAAAGGTATTGACTTGAAACTCAAACTGTATGTTTACCATCAACATCTACACCTGAGGAAACAATCCCCATAACTCTGTTTTGATTTTTGACAGATTTATGCCCCTTTTTAACTTAGAATTTTTTGTTAAAGATTTTTATAAATTCAAATATCTTGAATACTATCAAAGGTATTGACTTGAAACTCAAAGTATGTGTCTACAATCAACATTTACACCTGAGGAAACAATCCCCATAACTCTGTTTTGATTTTTGACAGATTTATGCCCCTTTTTAACTTAGAATATTTGGTAAAAGATTTTATAAAGTCAAATGTTTTGAATACTATCAAAGGTATTGACTTGAAACTCAAAGTATGTGTCTACCATCAACATCTACATCTGAGGAAACAATCCCCATAACTCTGTTTTGATTTTTGACAGATTTATGCCCCTTTTTAACTTTGATTTTTTTTTATGGACTTAAAATGTATGTTTACTGTCAACATCTTCACCAATGTTTTTGATTTTTGACATTTTATGCCCCTTTTAACTTAGAATTTTGTCACAGTTTTTACCAGACTAACATGGAAATACTCGAAATGGCTTTCTTTTGAAATATCATAGAATAATTATGCAGCATGCAGCGGTCATGCTTTTTTAATTCTATACATTTCAACTTTGAAAAGTTACAAAGTTATTCATGATCAAATTTACAAGGTTATGTATTTCTTTGAAATTATCCCCTCCTCCCTCCACTTGGCTTACAGAATCCAGAGTAAGGCTTTGAATGTAATGTACATTTACAAAGGTCTTTGAACAAGTTTCATATCTTTGACCTTAATTCTTACAGACAATTACACAATACTCCTGTTCTTTGACAAAAAACCCATTTTACCAACAACCTTTCGAATAGTCGAGCGTGCTGTCATGTGACAGCTCTTGTTCTACTTAGAATTTACGTTAAAGTTTGCGTACCACCTCAAATATTTTCAAAGTCCATTGACATCTGGCTTTGAAACTTTGCACGCTTGTTCACCATCATGTCCCCAACCTGTACACAGGAGGAGGTAACTCTATCAAGCATTTTGACAAAATTATGCCCCTTTTTCTACTTAGAATTTACGTTAAAGTTTGCGTACCACCTCAAATATTTTCCAATTCAATTGTCATCTGGCTTTGAAACTTTGCACACTTGTTCACCATCATGCCCCCAACCTGTACACAGGAGGAGGTAACTCTATCAAGCATTTTGACAAAATTATGCCCCTTTTTCGACTTAGAATTTACGTACGTTAAAGTTTGCGTACCACCTCAGATAATTTCAAAGTCCATCGACATATGGCTTTGAAACTTTGCACACTTGTTCACCATCATGATCTCAACCTGTGTACAGGAGGAGGTCACTGTATCAAGCTTTTTTACAATATTATGCCCCTTTTTTGAACTACACTTTAACAATATCCTCCAAGATGGATATTATTTTATATTGTCAATCACTGAGAATAGTCGAGCGCGCTGTCTACTGACAGCTCTTGTTCGTAAACCCTACACCCTAAGTTTGTCTGTGCAACTCCTCTTACAATGCTATGGGTAGATGAATTTCGACCAAACTTCACATGAATAATCAGTGCCAAGCTAAGTTGTGCATATCATTATCATCTTCCAGTTAAGTGATTATTAGCAAAGTTATTGTCCTTTTTTGTCAACCCTAAGTTTGTTGGTGCAATTGGGCAGATTTCAACCAAGCATGAATTATCAGTGCCAAGCCTAGTTGTGTATATTGTCTGAATCAGTGATTATTTATCCCCCTGCCGAAGGCAAAGGGGATTTTAGAAATGGTCTCCGTGCGTCCGTACGTGCGTCCGTCCGTTCCAATTTTGTCCGGAGCATAACTCCAAAAGTACTTGAGCGATTTTCTTCAAACTTCATACACTGACAGAGCACATTGGGAGAAAGTGCAGTGTTTAAAAACAATAACTCTACCTTGCCTACTTTTAGAGTTATTCCCCTTTATCATATTTACTTGAAAAACTTTGTCCGAAGCATAACTCCAAAAGTACTCGAGGGATTTTCTTCAAACTTAATACACTGACATAGCACATTGGTAGGAAGTGCAGTGTGCAAGAACAATAACTCTACCTTGCCTACTTTTAGAGTTATTCCTCTTTATCAGATTTACTTTAAAATTTTTGTCCACAGCATAACTCCAAAAGTACTTGAGGGATTTACTTTAAACTTAATACACTGACATAACACATTAGTAGAAAGTGCAGTGTGCAAGAACAATAACTCTACCTTGTCTACATTTAGAGTTATTCCCCTTTATCAGATTTACTTGTCCAAAGCATAACTCCAAAAGTACTTGAGGGATTTTCTTCAAACTTAATACACTGACATAGCACATTGGTAGGAAGTGCAGTGTGTAAGAACAATAACTCTACCTTGCCTACTTTTAGAGTTATTCCCCTTTATCAGATTTACTTGAAAAAAAATTCCGGAGCATAACTCCAAAAGTACTTGAGGGATTTTCTTCAAACTTAATACACTGACATAGCACATTGGTAGGAAGTGCATTGTGCAAGAACAATAACTCTACCTTGCCTACTTTTAGTCAAATAGAAAAATATCATACCTATACTGATAATGAACATTAATATAATTTTGCAAACCTTCTCTTCATTGCCTTATTCTTTTTCCACTTACTTGAAAACTGTACTCAGCATGACCATAACTATATGGCTTTTTAAGGATTTCCTCTCACCAAGTAAAATGTACGAAAGTACAACCTTCAGGTATCTTCTTCCTGGCGGGGGGATTAACCATGTGTAACATGGCTCTTGTAATTGTTTTGTTGTTGTTGTTGTTGTTTTTGTTGTTGTTTTTGGGGGGGGGGGGAGTAAGTGTGGGGTATTATTTCTCCCAAACCATGATAGTACTAAGCCTATATGTGTATGTTTTCAGTATCTTTCATAATTTTCATTGAGTTTCAGCTCTTATTTTTTTCTAGTTTACATAGTGATTTTTGTCAGGCTATTTCTCAGCAACCACTGGATGGAAAGGGAATTTGTTCAGTGGAAACAGATTTTTAGGTATTCAAATATCCATTCCTGTGCCCAAGCCATTATGGGAGTATTAATCACCTTCAGTTCTAGTCTAATTTAGGGTCATGTGGTTAATGGTCAAGGTCACAGGTACTTGAAACTTAAAAATCTTGTTTGCTCTTCATCTCCAAAACACCTCCCCTAGTGAGTTGAATTTTCGGGAGGGGCTGTCCTACCCTAGTGAATTTTTCCTTGGGTTACAGGGATGGGGGCAGACACATGTTATATCCAAAAGCAACTCTAGCTGTTTAATACTAGTTACAAACTTATCTATATGTGGCTTTACCTCATATTCTCACTTATGTTGAGTTCTATTACAAAGGTTGTTTTAGCTAGAATCCGAAGAATAATACGAGCTATTTGAACATTAATATTTCCTTCTTGACTATAATAATTTCTCGAAACTAAATTGATCTGGCTCCTATTGTTTCATGCTATCTTCTAACTTTCACTTTACATGATTTGAATATGCGCTAAATGACCTTGGAAGTTGATGTGTCATATAACACCATTCATTCATTAATTTGTCAATTTACTGTGGTGTCAGTTTATGCAAGATCCTATCTCTATAATTAAGGCAGATATTTGATTGAAACTTTGAAGATGTCTTATTGGTCATTCATTAAGGTCATACCATCAGTTCCCATAAATCATGTAAAAATTAAGCCCACTATTAGAAGAATTTTTGTCTGCAAGTTGATATCTCCAAAAGGACTGAAGAGACTAAATTAAAACTTCACACAAGTGTTAACGATTATAAAACAAGGTCAAACCATTAAGTCACATGTTGACAAAGTAACACCCCTTTTCAGACTCAGAAAATCTAGGTTAAGCTTTTGCATGCAAGTTGATATCTCAAGATATAGTTAGGATATTGGATTGAAATCTTAAAGTTACTTAATCAAGATCATTCATCAAGTTTCATAACTTTGTATTCTGACAACTGGACTTAGAAAGTTCTGGTTAAAGTTTTACATGCAAGTCAGGGATTGGATCAAAACATCATACAGTTCTTTATGTTTCATTGTATTCATCTGTGCAAGGCAGCTAGGCTTTACGGGCTGTTGTTTGAGAGTCATTGGCCTTATGGACAGCTCTTGCTAGATTTAAAATATCCTGGCTCATTTGCATGTTCTGCATGCAAGTTGCTATTGCCAAAACAATTGCAGTATTAGACTGAAACTTTAAAGAATCCTTTTTAGTCAATTAAGAGAGTCGTAGCTTTGAATTCCATATGGACTGTTGCAAGGTGGTACAAATCTCTAAAATCAAAGCTGGGCTGAAAACTTTGCAAGTTCTTTGGAGTCAGTACACAAAATTATAGCACATTGTTCCGTAGCTCTGACTTATAGAATTATGCCACTTGCATGTTCTTGGTCTTATAAGTTGTACTTTGATAGTAATGAATTTAAATGATATTGCAGAAATAAAAACAGACATGAGTGTGAAGACAAGGAAAACAGAATGCCAAGGGGTGCTTTCCTTTATTCAAAGGTATCTATAATATTTGTATGTGTGTTAAACAGCATGGCTGCATAATTATAACAATGATTTTTTATTGTCCAAGTTTATAATATAAAAAAAACTCCTGAATGACAACATGTGCTTGAGCACTGGTCCAATTTTAACCAACCATTGGATTATACTCATATAAATAATAGCTCAAACCTTTCTTCTCTTCCTCTTAATATCAAAATGCAATTTAAACCAGACATCACAGAAAATGTTTATTGAATTGTCCTGTTTTTAAATTGCTCAAACCATTAGCCCCCACCCCCTATGAGTCAACATCTTCAGTTTATCTAGTAGAACTATCTGTCTTTAGGCAATTCTTCTTGTTTTTATCACAAAACAGACAGGAAAGGAACCTTTTATATTTCATGTTGTAAGAATAAAGCTATTTTTCTCTCTCAAAGTTGATGAGAATTTATGAGTAATTTGGTAACCTTAAGTGTTTTCTTCATAATAGAGCTAGATAAATATGTATATGTACTTGCTAAAGTAAAAGATTCCAAATTCAATAAATGACGATTTAATTTGCTGTAGCAAGAGGCAGGAGAAGCTGTTATAAAGGTGAAAATTGAAGCAGATAGAAAAGCTGAGGCAGGAGAAAAAGCAAATGCAGAAGCAAAGGTCAAAGTCAAGATAGAACCAGGAGTTGAAGTAGTAAGAGATGTTGGAGCAAACAAAACTGTAGATGGTATGTAAATAAGAACTACTATGTAGAACTGTAACCAAACTTAAAATCAGCCAAAATATTTTATTATCTCCCGCTGCATAATATATCTGGGATATTGTTTTGGCGTTGTCCATCTGTCAGTCCGGAGTCATAACTCAAGAATCAATGGATAGAATTTCATAAAACTTTAAATAAGTTTACAATAGCATAATGCAGCGGGGCACACACAATTTTTGTCAAGATTGGATAAGTATCTCCAGAGTTATTGCCCTTTAATTTGTATCTTCTGTATTAAATATAATAACATAAAAATTATATTTCTCTGAAACTGGTTATCAAAATTAAATTGTAATTGGCTCAAATAATTAAATGATCACTTATCTAATATATCTACACTTCCTGATTGTTTTAGAAATTAGGCCCCTTCAGTGGTGTAGTGCTTTTCTTAAATATTCTATTTAGAAACTTACAAAATTTTGTTTTGTGAAACTAATAGAACTGATTTACTTTAACTTACAACAACTGAGTTCTGTATCTTTGTAAGATGCAGAAACAAGAATTACCCCTCAGAGATGAGACCCTAACAGGGTGGTGAAATGTAAAAAAAAAATTCTGGAAAGGCTTGTCAAAATTTGATTTTGTTTGGCACAAAATTTAATAGTCAACTTTGTATTCTCTTACAACTGAAAATTTAGAAAATAGATATTTACAGAAATGAGGCTCTTAAGGGGATGTGATGCTTTTCTTTCATATAAAAACCTAAGAATTCTTGTTGCTTGAAAGTAGTTGTACCGATTTAATCAAACTTACAACAATTAAATTCTTTATGACTGTAACTTGAAGAAAAAAAAAATCACCGGAGATGAGGGACCTGTGGGGTAGGGAAATTTAAAATGCCTTTTTTCCCTGAAACAGACATACCAGTACACTTTCCAGTTGTTCTTTTTCAGCTATTTGCTTCATTTGATGGGGATATGAATTCACTGAATTTGCTTGTTCATCTTTAGCTTGACTATCCAAAGAATAAAGAGGCTATTGCACTCGCCCAGGATTGGCGTTGGTGTCTGCATTGGTTAAAGTTTATTATAAAGTCCAAAACATTGAATCATAAATACTAGTTTCAAATTTGTTAATTAAAAAGAATTAATTCAATGAACTTCAGTAAATCTTTTAAGAATTTTCTATTTTGGAATTTTGGCTGTTTTGACAGGAATTCCGATGCGTAGAAATAAATCACGAGTGCGTAGCATGAGTGATTTAATTTTTCGCATCCCAATGACTGGCTGTATTTTATTCTACGATATAATACAGAGATGCATTTATTATTTCGATTCTAACATGAAACTGTCTTTGAAAATACAAGAACTATGTTTGACGCATAGCAACATTCCAAAGTAACTTACAAGCACAGAATGCTATTGGACACATGCAACATTTACCCCACGTTTTGCCAGTAGAAAATGTGATTTGTATTTTATCATAAAATAATGTATAGCTTCTTTCCCTCTATATCTACATACGAAAAGTTGCGGATCGTGTTGTAATTTTTGTTACAAAGATTCTTATTGGTCAAATTCATAAATTACTTTTAAAATGTTATTGGTTAATTTGTTACCCTAGAGATTATCAAAAAAGATTAAAATTTTTGTACTAGAATGAAATAACAGTCTTCATTGCAATTTCAAATGAACAACATCTACATGTACTTTTAAAATATGTTTTGAACTAGCAAGTAATTGTTTACTTTCTTTGGTGCTTGTCTTTCATGTGTTAATGTTACTACCTAGTAATAATTGTAAGAATATAGAATTAACTTCGAACAGATTATTTAGTGTCCCGCAAAATAAATGAGGAACTTATTAGAACTTTACAATGGAGTTCGTAAGTACTCTTAACAATAATGGGGCACAGACCCCTGTGATCTCATGACCAGTTACGTTGGTTACATTGGACACTTCAGGCGACTTATGCAGACAATTCCCTGTACATGCAGAGATGGTCGCCAAACCCTCAGTCACAGAGAGTAACAGCAACTTCACCAAGACTTAAGAGGCTAATTCTAAACATTGTTTTAATCACACTCAAAATAGTGCATAACATTGAACTTAATGTACTTAAACAGTTGTAAGTATCAACAGAACCTGCGGTAAATCCCGACAATAAACCTGCAAAGTCTATATACAAAGTCATGTATTCCTCTTTCAGAGAAAGAAATGGATGTGTCAGCAAGGATTGTACAAACAGGTGCCATGAGTTCTGAGGGAGCCTACAACATTTTTTGCCAGATGTGTGACCGTGATGGGCTCAGACTTGCTGTCTTTGGTTACTGTAGCAACTGTAAGGATTATCTGTGCGAGTCCTGCTTCAAACATCACAGAAAACACTCGATGTCTAGAAATCACACACTGCTCAACAAAGATAACATGCCACAAGCAATGCAAGTACCAACAGACAGTCTTACAACTCCTTGTCCAAAGCATAGAGATGAAGTCATCAAATACTACTGCAACGATCATGAAGAAGTTTTCTGCTCTTTATGTGTGGAAATGGACCATCCTATAAAATATTGCTGTGTTGATTATATACCTGATATTTCCAAAAAGGTCATTAACAGCAAAGAATACATGGACATTCTTTCATCTGTGAACAACCTCAATGACAGGTGTCACATGATGTCAAATAAAGCAAGAAAAATTAAAGAGTCTAACAAACAGGTATTGACAGACATTTTTAACATCAAAGAACAAATCATCAAAAGAACAGAGGAACTTGTTTCACAAGCTGTTCAGAACTGTGACCTCTATCAAGAGAGTAAAAGAGAAATGAAGATGGTTGAATCAGCTTGTAACGAAGTAACTGAATCTCTAAAGAGTTCCTCTTGTTCCATCAAGTATTTAAATGATTCTCAACAGGCCTACAGGCTTTTTATAGAACTGAAAATGACTGAGCAAAAGGTTGATGATGGTAAGAAGAAAATCCAAGAGCTTCCTGAAGTTGACAATGTTAAGGAGTTTGACTTTCGACCTAATCCAGCAATAACAGCCTTACTTCAAACAGAGAAATCCCTGAGAGCAGTCAAAACTCTAAGCTGTCCTTCAGTTGATGATTTGAAAGTAAGGAAAGCCGAATACCAGCAAGAAATCTATATCAGATCACAGGAAAGTAGGGACAAGTTATGTTGGATAACAGGAATGGCTCTGCTAAACCCTGATTGCCTGATAGTCAGCGACTGGAATAATAAAGCAATAAAAGTGGTTGATACACGCACAAACACCATTACTTGTCAGTTAAAACCGTATATGGTTTTAGATGTTACAAAAATAACCAGTAACGAATTTGCAGTCACATTAATAAATGAAGGCAAAATTCATTTTGTGACAGTAACACCAAAGAAGAAGCTGGAGGTAACAAGAAGTATAGCAGTTGAAAAGGACTGTGTTGGTTTAAGTTACAACAACGGAAAACTTGTAGTTACATTTGTTAATCCTGGGAGAGTTCAAGTTCTAGATTTTAGAGGTACTGTCTTGGAAACAATTGAGGTCTTTGATGCACCATATTATGTTGCCACTAATGACAGTGGTATTTACATATCTGACCAGAAAATGGGAGCTGTGACACGGTTAAACTGGCAAGGTCAAATCACTGGTAGTTATAATAACTTGACGAATCCATCTGGGATTGCAATATCAAATGAAGGAACTGTCTTTGTTGGTGAACAAGAGAAATGTGAAGTAACTGAGATATCAGATGACTGTTCCATTGGGAAGGTTATACTGAAGGACATTGCCGTTCCAGAGTCTCTCTGTTGGTGCGCTGAACAAAATAAACTTTACTACAGCATGTTCACTTGTAACAAAGATTATGACAATTTCATTCAAGTGGTCAAAATTACATGATTTATTTAGGAGACTTTAAAGACATGCTGATTTTATATTAGGCTGTATAAAATGGTTGTATACACGTGACTATCATTTGAACTGCATACTTTTTTATGTCATATAGACAACTCAAAATTATAGCATTTTCAGTGACTTTATTCACTAAATCAGACTTTGGAATAAATAAATATTTAGGGGTGTTACCAGTGCAATTTATGTAGACAAAATATGAGACCTTACGGATGCTGTCTAGTAAATTGTATTATTCCTTTTGCTGTCAAAAAACAAGTCACTTTCCATTTGATTATACAGTAGTTGGTAATGTGGTCAGACAGTCTCAAAATGCCTGTTTTGGAAACTTCAAACTTCCTATTCTTTCTTAATTATCAATTTTCATTGCCTTTACAGAACTTTAGCAACCTTTCTCAATGAACATCTAGTACTGGTTGCTGATTTATAATCACTAACCCTTTCACTGATTGAAGATCGAATGGGTGCAAGTCTTGCTACCAACCTGATTCTTTGATTTATGTAAAAAAGCAGAAGCTTCAAATGGATCTTTTGTTTTATGTAAGAAAAAGGATCTTTGTTGTATGTAAGAAAAGAGCAAGATCTATGTTTTATATAAGAAAAGAGCAAGATCTTTGTTTTATGTAAGAAAAAAGTAAGATCTTTGTTTTATGTAGGAAAAGAGCAAGATCTTTGTTTTATGTAAGAAAAAAGTAAGATCTTTATTTAATGTAAGAAAAGTGTAATATCTTTGTTTTATGTAAGAAAAAAGTAAGATCTTTGTTTTATGTAAGAAAAAAGTAAGATCTTTGTTTAATGTAAGAAAAGAGCAATATCTTCATTTTATGTAAGGAAAAAGCAAGATCTTTGTTTTATGTAAGAAAAGAGCAATATCTTTGTTTTATGTAAGAAAAGAGCAATATCTTTGTTTTATGTAAGAAAAATGTAAGATCTTTGTTTTATGTAGGAAAGAGCAAGATCTTTGTTTTATGTAAGAAAATAGCAATATCTTTGTTTTATGTAAGGAAAGAGCAATATCTTTGTTTTATATAAGAAAAAAGAAAGATCTTTGTTTAATGTAAGAAAAGAGCAATATCTTTGTTTTATGTGAGGAAAGAGCAATATCTTTGTTTTATATAAGAAAAAAGAAAGATCTTTGTTTAATGTAAGAAAAGAGCAAGATCTTTGTTTTATGTAAGAAAAGAACAAGATCTTTGTTTAATGTAAGAAGCAGCAAGATCTTTGTTTTATGTAAGAAAAGAGCAAAATCTTTGTTTTATATAAGAAAAGAGCAAGATCTTTGTTTTATATAAGAAAAGAGCAAGATCTTTGTTTTATGTAAGAAAAGAGCAAGAAAAAAAGAAGAAGATTCTTATGGATCTTTGTCAGAAAGTTGGTCATGGTGAAATCTGAAACAGGAATGACAGTGGGATGTTTTTGGCAAATATTTCTGATGCAAAAAAATACTTACAAGTGTTTTGCAAAAATTGAAATATACAATTTTGAACAAAACTTTATTAAGGAACTACTGGTTAGAGTCCTACAACCGGACACTTTTTATGCCCCCGAAGGGTGGCATATTAAAATCGCACCGTCTGTCCGTCTGACCGTCTGTCCGTCCGTCCGTCTGTCTGTCCGTCCGTGCGTCCCCACTTACAAATTCGTGTCCAGACTGTAACTTTGTCATGCATTGAAGGATTTTAAAATAACTTGGCACACATGTCTAGCACATCAAGACGACGTGTCGCGTGCAAGACCCACATCCCTACCTCAAAGGTGAAGGTCACACTTGGAGTATGAAGGTTATGGAATCCTCTATATATGCACACATTCGTGTCCGGACTGTAACTTTGTCATGCATTGAAGGATTTTAAAATAACTAGGCACACATGTCTAGCACATCAAGACGACGTGTCGCGTGCAAGACCCACGTCCCTAGCTCAAAGGTCAAGGTCATACTTAGAGTTTGAAGGTAATGGATTCCTCCATATAAGCATATATGCACACATTCGTGTCCGGACTGTAACTTTGTCATGCATTGAAGGATTTTAAAATAACTTGGCACAAATGTCTAGCACATCAAGCCGACGTGTCGCGTGCAAGACCCACGTCCCTAGCTCAAAGGTCAAGGTCATACTTAGAGTTTGAAGGTAATGGATTCCTCTATATAAGCATATATGCACACATTCGTGTCCGGACTGTAACTTTGTCATGCCTTGGAGGATTTTAAAATAATTTGGCACAAATGTCTAGCACATCAAGACGACGTGTCGCGTGCATGACCCACATCCCTACCACAAAGGTCAAGGTCACACTTAGAGTTTATAGGTAATGGAATCCTGTATATATGCATACATTTGTGTCCGGACTATAACTTTATTATGCTTTGAAGGATTTTAAAATAACTGTGCACAAATGTCTAGCACATCAAGCGGATGTGTCGCGTGCAAGACCCAAGTCCCTAGCTCAAAGGTCAAGGTCACACTTAGTGTTTAAAGTAATGGAATACTGTATGCATGATTACTCTGTCATGCATGGAAGGATTTTAAAATTACATAGCACATTTATTGAGCACATGGAGAGGACACAGACTGTGAGGCACCTCTTTCGGGGGCATTCGTCACTTGGGAGGGACAGCTCTTGTTAAACATATTTTACAATAACTCCGGTAATTTTTGTACCCAGCAATAGAAATTTTAACAGAAATAAGTCAGATTATTCTCCTTAAAAGAGAACTTATTTGTTTACTTTTAGGAATAGATCAATTATATTTTTGAGGCCAGGTTGTGAGGTCACCAAATTGCTTTATTTTGTTGACGAACTGTATCATGTTTCCGGACAGCCAGTTTTAATAGATTTATTTTATTTTGATGTTAGTTTTTAATTTGTATAAACTGTTATAATCATTCGACACATAATAAAATATCATGATAAAAAGTTAAACTTGTGAAATTTATTTGCTGTTAGTTACATTAAACTGTTGTTGTTGCTCTATATCACTCACCTTGGTACAGGTCTACTTGCCTGGTGGAAGATCACTAGACAATGTTATATACCAAATAGGTTTTCCTATATACGTCTTTGTAAAACAAGTGACCCCTCCCCCAACCCCCTTCCCCGGAAAAGGTCAATTTTGACCCCAGGGGCATAATTTGTACACACTTTAAAGAGGTCTACTAGTCAATGATACATGCCAAATGTCTAAGCTCTAGGCCTTGTGGTTTCAGAGAAGAAGATTTTTAAAGTTTTTCCTATATAAGCCTATGTAAAACTAAGGTGTCCCCCGGGCAATGTCAATTTTGATCCCAGGGGCATGATTTGAACAATCTTGGTAGTGGTCCACTAGCCAATGCTATATGCCAAATATCTAAGCTCTAGGCCTTGTGGTTTCAGAGAAGATTTTTAAAGTTTTTCCTATATAAGCCTATGCAAAACTAAGTGACCCCCTAGGCGAGGTCAATTTTGATCCCAGGGGTATAATTTGAACAACTAGCCAATGCTATATGCCAAATATCTAAGCTCTAGGCCTTGTGGTTTCAGAGAAGAAGATTTTTAAAGTTTTTCCTATATAAGCCTATGTAAAACTAAGGTGTCCCCCGGGCAATGTCAATTTTGATCCCAGGGGCATGATTTGAACAATCTTGGTAGTGGTCCACTAGCCAATGCTACATGCCAAATATCTAAGCTCTAGGCCTTGTGGTTTCAGAGAAGATTTTTAAAGTTTTTCCTATATAAGCCTATGCAAAACTAAGTGACCCCCTAGGCGAGGTCAATTTTGATCCCAGGGGTATAATTTGAACAACTAGCCAATGCTATATGCCAAACATCTAAGCTCTAGGCCTTGTGGTTTCAGAGAAGAAGTTTTTCTTTTATAAGCCTATGCAAAACTAAGTGACCCCCATGCTGGGTCAATTTTAATCCGGGGTCATAATTTGAACAATATTGGTAGAGGTCCACTAGAAAATGCTACATGCCAAATATTTAAGCTCTAGGCCTTGTGGTTTCAGAGAAGATTTTTAATTTTTTTTTCTATTTGTTGCCATAGGAACCAGACTCTGCATGGAATGGAATTCTTTGAACAATTTTGGTAGAGCTTCATGCAAGGAATATCCCTGCAATGTTCCATCAACATTGGCCTAGTCGTTTCAGAGGAGATGTCATTTGAATCAAAATATTGACGAACGACAGAAGACAGACAATCATCAATCAGAAAAGCTCACCCTGGCCTGTACTTTATGTCCTGTCATGTTTGATTGTCACGCTTGATTAACTATAAACTGTGTGTCTTCCTTACAGACCTGGGGCGGCTGATTCGTCATGAAAAAAGTAAACAGAGTTCTCAGAACACCACTCTTTCGTCACATGTTCACACAGACACTTCTGTCAATGGTAACAACATTAAAGATGTTCAATAATACAAGTATATCTCTGTCCCTCAGACTGGCCTGAATATGCAGTCACACGATTTATCAAAATACTGGAATACCCAGAGAAAAAAACAGGAATACCTGAAAAATTAAAAATTTGTCTGATAATTTACCTGCATTTGATGTCATTTCCATAAAGTTTTGAGAGCAATTCTGGTTTAATCAGTGACATATTGATAAAATATACATCTAGACTAGAAATATTTTATAGTTGAATTGTTTTCTTTGTAAATGTGGTCCCCAGTTTATACATTGTATTTCAAATATGTTTTAACATAAAAAAAATGAACTGTTTAAAATGATAATTTGTCAAAATAAAGACAACATGCAACATACAAGATGTGCATAACAAAACAACAAACTAATCATTGTTAGTATATCTACAACATGACTTCGACATGATTTGATATTTTTTAGATCCAAGAATCAGAGTACCAGAGCCTCGTTCAAGAGTACCCCTAGAAGAATCTCCAGTAGAAAGACAAATAACTAGTCTAAGTGAGGACAGGAGACAGGTACTTTTTCTTAATTGTTTATATCATAACACTTGATTATTCACTGAATTTGGACTGGAAAATTTTAATTTCAGTATTATTTTGTGAGGGAGTTTCAAAATCTGTATCACTATGCTTATACTAATTAATATTTAGATACTATTGAAAGTTAGTTGGTTTAAGGGTATGTTTGGATGTAGATTGTTTCACAATTTAGAAACTAGTTATAACTTTTTTAGCAAAAATGTCAAACTTGTACTTTGTCTGGGTCCTTTCCATATTGCTTGTCAGTGTTTTAGATGAGTCAGATGCTTCAGACTGTCAAAAGCAGTTGAAACTGACAACAAATAATTGTGAAGCTGGCCAGTATATTATAAGTCTGACTAAAGACTTAACAAAACCAATTATTGTGGTAATTTTGAAAACTGAATATTGGTCCTTTAGATCTTAGTGGTAATGAGAAAGAGCTGCCTTTTTTTTTCTCTGATGTTACATGTTGAAGATGATATAAAAATGTAGCATATTAACAACCTCTTCTATCGGTCCTTCTCAGGGTCAGGCCTTATCTATGGTTCTATGATATATGTCTTGCTACAGTTAAGTAAAGGTGTTGATTCTGTAAAACATTTTCCCCCAGTATGCACAGTGGAGAAGTGGCAAAGAGAACAGGGAATATCCAGCCAGATCTGGTTCCCCACAAGAGGTACATCACATTCCCCGCAGACCAGATGCTGACTACAGTCTGTATGAGAACGATGCTGATCATTCCCAGCTATCACAGAGAGATGATATATCAGAGACTGACTCAGAAAGAAGGATGATGAAAAGAAAGGTGCTCAGGTAGGAATAGAAGCTATCTCTCATACACACCACTCATTGATAATTTGTGTATTTCAGTTATTGTACTCTGAGAGGGAAACTTTAAGCTAATGAGGTATTGGCATCCATTTGCCTAATGGAATTTGTCATTCCTCATCCAGTACATGTGTTACCTTGCATAACATTAGCAAAATATTTTTTTTTAATGTAAATATCTTACAAAAGAGACAAAATGGTGAATATCATTACAAGAAGTGATACATTTGTGTCTGGCTACCCTGGAAGTAGTCTGATTAGTATATTTCTTGCTATGTTCAAGTTTTAAGTATTTGGGAATACTTTATTTCCTATATGTGCCTCTGAAATACTAGTATTTTGTTTAGAACTAAAACTTATAGGAACCTGAACATAAGCTTCCTTTATACATTATTAAAACTTAAATTGTTAAAATAGAATCATCTCAAGTATTTTTCACCTTTTTTTTTTAAAAAATAAAAAAAATAAAAAAAAATTTTAAAAAAAAAAAAAATTTTAAAAAAAAAAAAAAATATAACTATATGTAGCAATAATCAAAGGAACATTAATTTAGTCAAAAGAAAAATCTTTAAACTGGAACATGCTGATGAAATGCACATCTCCTCTTACTTAAGCTTCCTGTTTTGATTTAAGTTTTACTGAATTCCATCCAGTGGTTGCTGAGAATATGTCAGACCATGAAGGTACTTATAATATGCTGTATATACTAAAACTGTATATTATAAATGTAAGGTTTTTAAATAAATTTCAAATACACGTTAGTGTAATATTGCCAAAGCCTTGTACTCGGATTCAGTTGAATGGCTCCCATTCACTGATGCTCTCAATTTGAGTTGAATCTTGGCTTTAAATTCTGTCTGACTTTGGTCATCTCTTACCTTTTTCTCAAGGCTTGAGAATTTGTTCTAGATTTGAGATTAAGACCTGTGCTTGTAAAAGTTTCTTGAGCACAATCTCATGTCAGCACAATCTCATGCTCAGCACAAAAACAAGCTCAAGTTATCTGAATTTAGGTCAAGTTATATTTGTTAACATACATTTAAGATTAAAACAGACCTTCTGACTATTGTTATGGAACCTGACTTTGTAAATGAATTTAATAAACATAACTTGATTTTAAATTACTTAAGCATGATTTCGTGCTGAGCATAAGATTGTGCCCAAGAAACTTTTGTAAGCACAGGACAAGAATGTTAGTAAAATGCAGGCCAGATAATTGTGTACCTGGTGTTACACATCTAAATTTCCAGTTGATAGGTAGTTAAGACAGGAGCTTGGAGTAACAATCCACTGTCATTAGTTTTATGTTAATGTGATCAAGGACTGGGGTAGCAGACATATTTTATTACCTGGCAAAGATCTGCAAATCTACTGTATCTCTGTATTTCAATGTCTGGAGAGAAAAGTCACACCCTGACTTGTTTAAAATGCATTTATGTCATAATAAATAATTTTTACAAAACTGAAAATGCATAAAGTGACATTCAACATTAAAGATCTTGTGGCTGAGGATTCATGGAGATAGGAAAGCTTGTAAGAGAACTTTATGTTCTATTTGTCACAAAAAAGACTCATTTTACAGCAGACAGTTTGACAAAAGTAAAATGTGTAACACAACTTGTCGGCAGTACTGTTAGAGCAAATTGTAAAATAAATATTCTTTTATCTACAAATATACAATATATCTACATACATCAAACATTTACTGATATATATTTGTTCTGTTTTACTTTCACTTTACATGTACTATATTCTATAGAGCAACAAATTCACAAAATCATTTAAATTAACTATAAGCTACATGTAAGTAAATGTAAAGTGTACAGATATTTTCAGCATTGCAATTATCAGACAGAATCATGAAAACACAAAGTCCATGCTCAGTTTTTTAGTAGTCTATTATTCAACTGAAAACCCAAAGTAACATAATAGCTTCTGCTCAACAGTACATGTCTTATAGACTCAAGCCTGCTTTACAAACATTGCTAGAATGTACAGGTTCTGTCTCCTTCAATATTCATGAAGTTTTATCTCTTGTAAATTAGAGACATAATCACAATATGACTGTATAAAGAAAGCTGCTATGGCTACACCATCAGCAGTTCACACATAGTTTGACTATCACAGTTCAGTTAGTGTCTATTCCCACCCAAACTAGGTCAAGAATTTGTGAATGATGAGATATGATATGTACAGAATCATTCAGTATTCCGGATAAAATCCATGATGAGGTAACTGTCCCTGTGCCATGTCCGTGCGTATCTGCCATCGTAAATTTTGTCTCTTCTTTTCAGACGGAACCTTGTAGTTATTTTGTACAAACACTCTGTGAGGTTTCTGAAAAAGATAAACATTAGGTTATTTATCTGACTTGCAGAAGAGAGACACCCCATTTTGTTGTTGATTCTTTACAGAAACCGTATCTTCATCATTCAAAGCATACACAAAATGTTCAGCATCTTTAGATGAAGTCTAAGTAAGTCGTTATTTCAAAGACCAAAAAAAGAAGATTTTCCTCCTAGCAATCTTGTGATTCACACAGATTTATGGCAGTGTAATGCACTGAACTCTTGTGTAAAAAAAATTGATTTACATTCGAGTAGATATCATTATTTTCAATGTGGTGACCCCCTACAGTTCAGTGGTGGTTTAGTTGTCATGTTGGGCTAAGAATCAGTTGTTGATAAAACAAATTACTGGGTTTGTAACTGTCCCTCCATGAATAATGTGGGGTCAATATGATAAATATGAGGATTAAACACTTTTCCCCACTTATCAGACAGTCGCTTAATAAATTCCATTATAAGAAACCCAGTAAGTAGTAATACTATATCTGTAGTCTAGATACAAGAAATCTAAAATGCAGTTCTGCTGTATAAAACGAATCCTTTTGCTCATTACCTTTTCATAAACTACATCCTGAGCAAGCATTTGTTCTCGAACATTCCAGCGTAAGTTTTTGTGTTTTTTCTCTCCGGGTGCTCTCTGTACATCCCAGCTCTGTCTGAACTGTTGATATCTTGCGACAGGGTCTGTTTTCTTTATATTCCTGGTGTGTGGATGCTCTGGTCTTCTCAATATAACTGCAACAGAAAATATAGTATGTGATCATGTATGATGAAATTACCAAGGTTGATGACAAATTTTCAATGGTGTTAGGTGTTGACCTTTGAAAAGGGCAATGCAACTATATGGTTTACCTATATATATAATAATGTTTTACACAAAAGCATGATCAGTTTCAAGAGTTATTCAAAATAAAGGAGTTTATCAAAAAAGATTCTTCTACACCTTCAAAACCTGTAAAATGTATTATTATTATTTATGCAGCTATCTCAGGTAAGTTGTTAGAGAACTGGGTGGCCATTCCTGAGCAGGTGTTGTTAGAGACTGTGTGGGCCTTCCGACGGGGGAGACGTGAGGGCCATATTACCTGAGCAGGTGTTGTTAGAGAACTGTGGGGCCTATTACCTGATGCAGGTAAGTTGTTAGAGAACTGTGAGTGGCCATATTTACCTGATGCAGGTAAGTTGTTAGAGAACTGTGGTGGCCATCCTGACTTAATGGAGTGGCCATATTTACCTGATGCAGGTCTTGGATCATCTGGTGCTAGTCTATATGGAGGCTGCAAAGAATATGAGCAACTATGAATACAGGTACATTTATGGTACATCTAAGATATGGAATTTATAAAACGGCAACATGTAACAACAATTTCATACACATTCCTGTTGTAATATATATATCTGACTGGTTGTTTCTGTACAGCTTCAAGAGCCTGTCTTACATAGGCTTATATAAACAGTCAGGTGTCAAGCACAATTTGAACCTTGAAACATCCTACAATAGGCTTTAAGTAAGAGGTCTTAACCATAACTAAACATGCATTTTTAAATAGGAGAATAACCGTTACTAAACATACATTTTTAAATAGGAGATTTATGCATGTCACAAGTAAAGCTACCGGTATAAATGTGTAAAGAGAAAACAATCATTTCTAAACTGATTTCTTATATTTAGCCCTGAACCATCATTCCAACCAGAAATAAGAACCTACTCAATGCTCAATACCTTAAAACTGTAAAACATTTTGAATTTCAACAATGAAGAATGTGAAGGAAAAAAGTTGCTGCTTTGAACTAAACATACCTGTGAAGGTGCAGTCTGTGGGCGTTTTCTATATAAACCTGCTGTATCGCCTATACCAAGCTCTCTTAAACGTTCATTTATATCCATTAGACTACCTGAAAAACATTTCAAATTTGTTTGTTGTAAAATTGATGTCTCCTAGGCGGGGCTTACAAAATTTACATAAGCAATAGAAGAATATACTTTTTGATACTTTGGTGGAGGGGGGCAATAAAAACTTGCATTTTTTGGATAATATTTTTATCTGTTTTGGATTGGGGCATATAGTCATACCTTCAACTGATGTATCAGTCATGTCAAACTTTTTTAACAAATAATGTGTAATAGATGTGCAGGCTGATCACAACAGTTCATATATTAACACTAGGTTCAGGTGTTGACTGCCTGAATTTCCAGAGAAAATACCTTTCATGTACTTACTTAAGTCACTTTCTGTCATAGACTCATCTACCCTCTTCGAGCCATCTTTTTCCTTTCTAAAATATATGATTATATATAAATATTTACTACATGTATATACTTATTCAGAATGAAAGGTGAAAAATACTTGAGATGATTCTATTTTAACAATTTAAGTTTTAACAAGGGACAGGAAATTGTCACAAACCAGGTTTTCATTTTTCGTCTGCTGGCCAGGAAATGTGTTTTAAAGTCAGTAGATATACATATGTGAAAAAGAAACAAAGGTCTTCTTCTATATATTACATGTTAAAAAAGAAAGGGCCATAATTCAGGCAAAATTGTCCAAACACAACCCAGACAATATACTAGGGCACTTGATACACGTTGTGTGAGAGTTTGGTTTAAATATCTTGAGAAATGTAGGAGGAAGTGGGCACGTGACAGTATTCTTTCTATATATAACATATGTGGAAAAAGAAAGGGCCATAATTCAGGCAAAATTAAAGTAAAAAAAAAAAAAAAAACTTGCTCTGTGTGGGGTTTGAACCGCTGGTCTCATGAGAAATTTTGTCATCTTACTGTAACAGAATACTCCAAAGTATACAGGACTGGTAATCTATTCAAAAATAGACAGTAATAACAGAGTATTCTCCCTTTTATAATAACAGAGTATTCTCCCTTTTTATATATCTTAAATAAGGAGACACAAAATTGCTAACGGACGGACGGACAACCAGGGCAGAACTTATATATCAAATTCTTTAGTTCACTTATAGTTCTGTGAAAGTTTGGTTGAAATCCCTTGAGAAATGTAGGAGTTGCACACAGAAGAGTATTTCTCATTATATTACTTTGTGGAAAAAACAAAGGCCCATATTCTGTCAAAAATGATCAAATCACAAAACCCCGACAATTGGCAGGGCACTTGGTGACAAAATTTGTAAAGTTTGGTTGAAATCCCTTGAGAAGTGTAGAAGGAGTTGCGCACAGAAGATTAATGTGAAAAAAACAAAGGCCCATATTCTGTCAAAAATGACCAAATCACAAAACCGGAAAACATGCGCCAGGGCACTCAGACCTTCTGTGAAAGGTTGGTTGACCGTTGGAATGAGGAGGTGTTGCGACAGAAGAATTACATGGAAAAAAACAAAGGGCCAAATTCTGTCAAAAATGACCAAATCACAAACCCCAAAATATGCGCCAGGGCCCCTTCATGACATCTTCTGTGAAGTTTGGTGAATCTGTGAGAATGTAGAGAGTTGCGCACGGATTGTTTACCCCCCCCCCCCGCCACACCCCAACACCCCCCGTTAATAATGTATAAAGGAAGCTTATGTTCAGGTTCCTATAAGTTTTAGTTCTAAACAAAATACTAGTATTTCAGAGGCACATATAGGAAATAAAGTATTCCCAAATACTTAAAAACTTGAACATAGCAAGAAATATACTAATCAGACTACTTCCAGGGTAGCCAGACACAAATGTATCACTTCTTGTAATGATATTCACCATTTTGTCTCTTTTGTAAGATATTTACATTAAAAAAAAAATTTTTGCTAATGTTATGCAAGGTAACACATGTACTGGATGAGGAATGACAAATTCCATTAGGCAAATGGATGCCAATACCTCATTAGCTTAAAGTTTCCCTCTCAGAGTACAATAACTGAAATACACAAATTATCAATGAGTGGTGTGTATGAGAGATAGCTTCTATTCCTACCTGAGCACCTTTCTTTTCATCATCCTTCTTTCTGAGTCAGTCTCTGATATATCATCTCTCTGTGATAGCTGGGAATGATCAGCATCGTTCTCATACAGACTGTAGTCAGCATCTGGTCTGCGGGGAATGTGATGTACCTCTTGTGGGGAACCAGATCTGGCTGGATATTCCCTGTTCTCTTTGCCACTTCTCCACTGTGCATACTGGGGGAAAATGTTTTACAGAATCAACACCTTTACTTAACTGTAGCAAGACATATATCATAGAACCATAGATAAGGCCTGACCCTGAGAAGGACCGATAGAAGAGGTTGTTAATATGCTACATTTTTATATCATCTTCAACATGTAACATCAGAGAAAAAAAAAGGCAGCTCTTTCTCATTACCACTAAGATCTAAAGGACCAATATTCAGTTTTCAAAATTACCACAATAATTGGTTTTGTTAAGTCTTTAGTCAGACTTATAATATACTGGCCAGCTTCACAATTATTTGTTGTCAGTTTCAACTGCTTTTGACAGTCTGAAGCATCTGACTCATCTAAAACACTGACAAGCAATATGGAAAGGACCCAGACAAAGTACAAGTTTGACATTTTTGCTAAAAAAGTTATAACTAGTTTCAAAATTGTGAAACAATCTACATCCAAACATACCCTTAAACCAACTAACTTTCAATAGTATCTAAATATTAATTAGTATAAGCATAGTGATACAGATTTTGAAACTCCCTCACAAAATAATACTGAAATTAAAATTTTCCAGTCCAAATTCAGTGAATAATCAAGTGTTATGATATAAACAATTAAGAAAAAGTACCTGTCTCCTGTCCTCACTTAGACTAGTTATTTGTCTTTCTACTGGAGATTCTTCTAGGGGTACTCTTGAACGAGGCTCTGGTACTCTGATTCTTGGATCTAAAAAATATCAAATCATGTCGAAGTCATGTTGTAGATATACTAACAATGATTAGTTTGTTGTTTTGTTATGCACATCTTGTATGTTGCATGTTGTCTTTATTTTGACAAATTATCATTTTAAACAGTTCATTTTTTTTATGTTAAAACATATTTGAAATACAATGTATAAACTGGGGACCACATTTACAAAGAAAACAATTCAACTATAAAATATTTCTAGTCTAGATGTATATTTTATCAATATGTCACTGATTAAACCAGAATTGCTCTCAAAACTTTATGGAAATGACATCAAATGCAGGTAAATTATCAGACAAATTTTTAATTTTTCAGGTATTCCTGTTTTTTTCTCTGGGTATTCCAGTATTTTGATAAATCGTGTGACTGCATATTCAGGCCAGTCTGAGGGACAGAGATATACTTGTATTATTGAACATCTTTAATGTTGTTACCATTGACAGAAGTGTCTGTGTGAACATGTGACGAAAGAGTGGTGTTCTGAGAACTCTGTTTACTTTTTTCATGACGAATCAGCCGCCCCAGGTCTGTAAGGAAGACACACAGTTTATAGTTAATCAAGCGTGACAATCAAACATGACAGGACATAAAGTACAGGCTTTCTTTTCAATGGAACCTTCATTTTTGGGCATTTTCTAAATATGAATAAGATTTTTACAAACATGATAAATAGTTTAAATGACATATGCAATATGATGTTGAAAGGTAAGTATTTGGATTTCGATCCTTGATTCAAAGTATTCATAAGTTCATAACCATTTAACAGATATCAAAGGTTGCTGAGCTGCAAACCTACAAGCATAGGCTTATCAGTCTTGTAATTTACACTTACCTTATCAATTTTCCCTTAATGTTTACTATAATTATATTACCTTTCTTGAATTCAGCCAATCTTGTATCTGGTACACTACTGTAACCCAGCTTTCCAAGTTCCTCTCTGATCTCATCATCTGTGAACTCTAGGCTATCATCCATAATGTCTTGCTGGAAAAAATAGGATATTTTGGGTTCCTAAAATTCACCATTCCCGTTCTATACAAACTATTCATGAAAACTGACCCTAGATCTATTATCTCTAGTGAAAACTTTATAATGATAAATGTAAGAAACTTGTGTAGCATTTTATGTAGTTATAAATTTATACAAATGATGAAAACAGGAGCTTGAATCTAACTCACGTCCTGGTCTGATTAAAGACACATACATCAGTACCAGTACAAAACAATAGGCAATGGCTACAGAATTCAGGACTATCAATCCGCCATTTTTGGGACCAAATTTCGGCCCCATTCCCCCTCCAAGATAGTGTTTTTCCCCCAACTCAGGCCTAATAATTTCTCAATGTTTTGATTGAGACAAAGTTATCACTAGCTGATCACAGGGAAAAAATGTACATCAACGTTTGACTTTTAGATTTGAGTTACCAGTAATAAAGTAAAATATTAAGAAATGCATTTCTTACATCATTTGTATCTACATTTCTGCAATAATATGTACAGGAAAAAAATCCAGTTCACTAATATTGTTGTCTAGAACACCGTTTCCAGTTCGCCAAACACTTTTAGAACATTAAATTGTATTAATTCTTTTTAAGACACTACAAAGAAAAAAAGGGTAGTACGGTGATCCAGTGGTTAAGACTCTGGACGACCAATCTGGACATCCCTGGTTTGAATCCTGGCCGGGGCACTGGAAATTTCAGAAACGTTTTAGTGTTCCCATCCATCTAGAGATCAACTGGTTAGAAACCAAGACGAAGTCTCACCTGTATCATTGCTATACACAAGAGTCTTTGCAAGTTCACCCGGGGAAATATCCCTGGGTTGGCTGGACTACAAACAATATGAATTATGAAAAAAAAATAATACCCATATCACAAAAATTAAACGGGTGGAAGTTCAGTCCAATTCAGTTCATACTTACATCTGAAATCATAACCTTTGCAGCAACTACATTCAAAAGTTGTCTGCTTCTAATTCAGCCCTGAGTCCAAGATGAATCAATCATGAATTTCAGTTTAGTGGCAGCAGCTACTGTACTGAGCTAGACCTCAACAAGGCATGATCGAACATGTTTAAAAATTTGAAATGCCTTAAATCTTCGATTTGAGACAATTAACTTACCTGGTCGAAATATGTTTTAGTTCTTATGCTTAACTAAGCAATTATGTTTAAAAGTCATAAAAAATCGTGCAAATTTACAAACAAAATTTGACAAAACTTGTAATTTTTAAATGTTCTGCCTAACTTTTGTATGCGCCGCTTATGTTCTTCCAAAGTAAATAAACAGATAGTATCTAAGTATATAAATGCAAATAGATCTATTTCTGTAATAAAAATTATAATGAATTAAGCATCAGTTTTACTTTTTGGTTTCAAATATCAAAGAACACGAAATAAATTAGAAAACAGTAACATTTTATTTCGTATTTGTTGTAAGCTGAAACGGTTCCAATGTAAACATATTATCGACAAAAATGTCCTACAGGCTGTTAAACCACGGACCTATTTACACATGATAAAGGTCCGCGGTCAAACAAACCATTCAGAAAGAAACCGTAGGTACTGCTTCACCAAACTTCATAGATATTTTTATTGGGATGAGAAGTTGTGCACGTGCATACACCTTTGTTTGAGTTTTCAATTTGTACTAAAGACTTTAGTAACGCCAGAGTTACGGCCCTTAAGTTAGCTTAAGGCATTTATATATATATAGCTCCTTTACTAATTGACATAGAGTCACAAAAATTTCATAAAAATGTTTATTGCAATAAGACATTGTGCAGATGGGTTTAAATTTTTGATATTGGACCTGTAATATCACAGTTGTGGCCCTTGAAAATTAAGGCATTCTAATGGTATGTTTGTTGCACTCACTGCTTTTTAGTAATTGACAAATATTTTTGGCAAGAAGCGTTGTCTTGTGGACCTCTACCAAGATTGTTCAAATGACCCTGAGTCAAAATTGACCCCGCCCTAGGGTCATCGGTTTTTACATAGGCTTACATGTGTATATAGGTCTGTGTCGGCGATGAAGGTCTGTTTTATTAACCTGGTACTTGCCGATATACTTAGTGCTTGTAAAATTGCATGTTCAAGTTAAACATCTAGATTTTTTATCATGGTGAGATTTTTCATAAACCTTAGGTTTTCAGGTAAAGTGATATCTTATTTTTCATTTTAGAGTGGAAAAGTTTAAATTTGAATGAGATAAATTGAAATAATGTATGTGTGATAAAATTGGGTTGGTAGTACCAGAAACTGAAAGTGAAATGTGTTCCACTTAGTATTGTGTTCAAATTAGGCGTGAAGGTGTGACAGTTATGAGTTGTCAGATCAATGAGAGGGTCACACTGCAATATGAATTGTCAGATCTACGAGGGGTCATTCCGCAACGCAAAATTAACTAGGCATACAATTTGTCTGCTAATTAATTAGTAATGAGCTTACATTTGAGTCAGGTTAGAGTAAGTACGGGTTAGGGTTAGTACGGGTTAGTCAAACTATTTTGATGAAATCTCAAGAATATCAGGCTATTTTGTACATGGGCAAATATCTCCACTAACGTCAAACATCTGAAAGACCAAAATAAATGACGAAATATTTATTGCTACATTATAAACAGATGATGTCACAAACAAAAAGTTCATGCAGTCAAATAAAATTTACCTGCATTGAAAGAGAGTTCAATTCAAAGTGCTGTCTTATGAAAGAGTGTTTGACTATCAAACTGACATGTATTAGCGAAAAATGCGATACCTGGATCTTACTATTGCTGGAATCAGACAAAGTTAGTGCACATCGTCAAAAAGAAAGTTGACTGAGAATTTTAGTATGGTCAATCTATTCAAAGTTAAAGTAGCCTAAGATAGTGTTTGTTCTCCATTATTGAAGGTGTTTGCTACCATTGCCTATGCATATACGACAAAAATTTTATAAGTGAAGAATTTCTTCAAACTTGGTATGTTGATCCAGAATCAAAGCTGAAAAAGAAATGTGAAATAAAAATCAAAGGTCAGTAGCCTTGATTTTGAATTATTGGCCCTTGAACACAGCATTTCCTTGACAAGGTCCTGTGATTTCAGATTTACAAGGCAGAAATGGCAAATTAAGTTTTGTGAGACCTTGAAGTAATCCTTAGTGCCATGACGTCAAAGAACAGCTCTATGAGACTGTAAGAAATAATTGTGCAGACATTCTGAATTGAAGTACATTAGGCTTCTATGTAAAATGAGCAATTTCACATCAAATTTTACTGAAACATTAACTGGGCCCATTTGTTTTCATTCATTTTACATCTTTGACGGTCCAAATTTTGTATGTTCATTTTCAACTGATGTACCATTACTAGCACCACCCTATAGCATTTTTTTCAAGTTACCCTTGCATTTTGATGCTAGTACTTAGGTCCTGGTGAATGCATGTTTACACTGATTAGGTCCTAAACCAGCACTAGTAAGATCCTTAAATATGCTTCTCAACCGTGAGATGTAAACCTTTTTAAAAAATATGATAGACAGTCTATCATAGAAGCTTGCATGCAAAACTTCAACTTTAATTTCTAAGTGCAACAAGGGCCGTAATTTGAAATATATTTAGTCAAGAGTTATCTAACTTGGATGTCTGATGCTTCTGAAAAGTCTGTATAAGTTTCAAACCAATCTCATTTATATGAATACATACATAAGATATTATTTAATTATACTGACCAGCAAAACGAATGTAACTTTACTAATTAACCTGAAAATTATTATATCTGGTGCAGTTTAAAAAAATTTCTCCTGGAACAGAGACATAGAAGAAACAATAAATGTCTCTGAAGGAATTATCAAATGGTAGGGGAATTAAACTTTACTATTTGGTATACGCGCTCTATGAAAATGAAAAATGTTGCCTTTTTTTGCCTTTGAGTATATATGCATGATAGTAGCTTGCATGCAAAACTTTTACCAAAATGACTTAGTCCAACAAGGGCCATAATTTGAATTAAATTCAATCAAAAGTTATCCAACTTTATTGAATGATGCTGTTAAAGATTTTACCAGATAAGAAAAAGTAGAAGGAACAAACACACCAACTCTGGGTTGTTATAGGACATGGCTATTTAATTTGATCAAATTTCAAATCAAATCTTTTATTTGAAGCACTAAATGAAATTCATGCATGATAGAAGCCTGCATGCAAAACTTAGAAAATACATGTGTTATAGTGTACATGCTAAAATTTAACATAGATGTCCTGCAATGGCTATTATTTGAAATAAATTCAGTCAAGGTAATTTAACTTAATTTTCTGATATCCCTGACAACTTTTTGACAGTTTCAGTTTAATTTCATGACAGATTACTGAGCTTTCTTTATGATAGCAACTTAAACGCAAAAACAAACTTTCTAAGTCCAACAAGGTCCACAACTAAATCAGGAGTTATTTAACTTTATTGTGTTATGCCCCAGAACACTTCAATAAGTGTCAAATCAAACCCATTAGTAGTCTCTGAGATATGTTCATGATAGGAAACTGCACACGACACTTTAAACAAGTTATAACTTGCTTGCAAGCATAGCTTGGTAATAAACAGAATGACTTCATGGATTTTTCTAGCTTATCCTGTTTACAACATGCATGCTTATGACAATGGATATAGCTTTATTTACATTTTTTCAGGGTATTGCTCAGAGAGCCAGGTCCTGTATCTGTGATAGAAAATTTCCCATTCAGTTAAAAAAAGAAGCTTTTTATATCCCCAAAACGAAGTTTAGGGGGGTATATAGGAGTAACCCGGTAGATGGTCGGGCGGGCGGGCGGGCGGGCTGTCGGGCGGTCTGTTGCATTTTCCTTGTCCGGAGCATAACTTGAAAACTGCAGGTTGGAATTCAATACAACTTCATACAATGGTCAAACATTGAGAGGAAGTGCAGTGCATAATAACCATAACTCCATCTTGACTAATAACAGAGTTATTGCCCTTTGTTACTTTTCCTTGTCTGGAGCATAACTTGAAAACTACTGGTTGGAATTCAATACAACTTCATAAAATGGTCTAGCACAATGTGAGGAAGTGCAGTGTACTAGAACCATAACTCTATCTTGAATGATTACAGAGTTATTGCCCTTTGTTACTTTTCCTTGTCTGGAGCATATCTTGAAAACTACATGCTGGAATTCAATACAACTTCATACAATGGTCAAGCACATTGAGAGGAAGTGCAGTGCACAAAAACCATAACTCTTTCTTGACTCATTACAGAGTTATTGCCCTTTGTTACTTTTCCTTGTCCGGAGCATTACTTGAAAACTACTGATTGGAATCCAATACAACTACATACAATGGTCAAGTACATTGAGAGGAAGTGTAGTGCATAGGAACCATAACTCTATCTTGACTCATTACAGAGTTATTGCCCATTTTTTACTTTTCCTTGTCGCAGAGCATAACTTGAAAACTACTGGTTGGAATGCAATACAACTTCATACAATGGTCCAGCACAATGAGAGAAAGTGCAGTTTACAAGAACCATAATTCTATCTTGACAAATTACAGGGTTATTTCCAAGAACAATATCTCTGTTTTAGTTTTTTTGCAAAGTATTCTGTTACTACAAACTTCCTCAGTTCATAAAGCAGTCTTCCCGGGGTATTAATCCCATTTAGTGATCATGTTGTGTCATTCTGTTACTATGGCTGATAGCACTTCACATAGGTAGTCATAAACATAGGAAGTCAAAAGTCACATAACTCTAGCATCCTCAGTATTAACTCCCCAGTATCATTATAATTGTGCTTGATTTAAATACACAGTGGTAATTTACATTTATCAAAGACAACTCCATCTGTAACTGTGAAAACAGCCAACTATAGAGTTTGACTGTACTTTCATTAAGTGAAATAATTGAAAGTGTAATTAATTATCCTTTTTCTTTAGGAGCTGATTGGATGAAAATCATGGAGAAAGTGTTTGACAGTTTGTTGCTAGGGGCAACATTAGTAACCTTGACGGTATGGTTGATCTGTCATCTCATCGTCAGGTAATTATTTCATGCATGTAGCGGACACTGACCAAGTCAGAAAGCATGTGTTTATCACTGAATAAATTAAGTGCGGCAAATATTTGTAAATTGTCGTAAAATTGCCATATGAATAGAAAATTAAGTCCATTATTTCTGTACCAGTGATGTTAAGAGAAAGAATAAGGTTTCAGTTTATGAATATGTGAAACTTGATTTTGTGTTCTTAAGAAGTGAATTCAGAATTGAACCAAAATACAGATTTTTTAATTATAAAAAAGCAAAGGATGAATATGAGATAATTGTACTGTACTAGGAGAAAGTGTTTCAGTGATTGAGTTAGGCTTGAAGTGATTATATGTATATTTAAAAAGTTTTGTTACACTTGGATTCATAAATGATTAAATGTCATTTGTTGTGTGTCATAAATACAGTGATGTTTTAAATATTTGTTCATCAGTGGATGCTCTGATACTAATGGACAGGTTGAGTTTGGATTAAAGAGCAAAGCAAAGATAGAAAACTGAATGCATATATTTGGGATATAGGAGGTAAGAAAATACTTTATATAATTGAAAGTTGACTTGAGGATTATAATTTGTTTAGGCTAGGCTATTGTCGAAATTTTAACCAAGAAATGAACAAGAGGTCACTTCAATACAATTTTTCATTGTGCCTTTCCCCACTTCCCACCAGCACACATGTTTGAAGACAGTGAGGGATTTCAGTAGTGAAACTTTTGTTTACTAAGTTTGATTCAGCTGACTAAATCTTCTGATTTAGATCTTTGTCCATGTATTGCCTTTAGGGCTTATGTTTTAACAAATGATAATGGTTTATTAAAAATGATAAAATCACCTGTAACAACACACATGGGTAATAAAATACCATTTGCCTTATACAGAATTACACAAAATATGCTTTTATAATATATCTGTTTTTATTTTAAAAATCACTTGGAATGTAAGCTCACCATAACATGAGGTGCTTGACCAGGTTGGATCAAAGCTTAGTTACTGCACCACATCAGGAGCACAGTCAAACCTGTGAACATAGACCACTGACTGGCAGAATCTATTACAAGTCTTTGTGGAAAGATGTTCTTTGCTCACAGATATTTCAACAAAAACTGAATAGTGCCATGTTTTTTGCTGCTTGTCTTTGTTAAGAGGTATCTTTAACACAGGTAAAAAGACTGCATAAAACTGTATAAACTTGTGTTTTCAAACAGTCTGGTACAATCAAGCTAAAATAAAGTACAATGTAGTATAAATTAGATTCAACTAAATTGGACGACCACTGAGAGAAGCAAGGGCACAAGGCCAACTTGGAAAAGCGTCTTTTAAACATAAAGCTGTTTTCAAGATACTTTATATATTAAGTAACCTTAATATAAGATTTTGTTAAATCCTCAGTGCATTTTGTATCCGGAATTCCAGATCAGCACTGTGAAAATCTATAGATCAACAAGCCTAATCAAACTATTAACTCATTACTATGATCTAAAATGTATGTCAGTTTTACTGAACCTGATAACTGCTTTTTCACATTTTTGAGGTTTTAGTAGATTTGATAAATTCTGTGCGTTTCAAAATGTATTCCAGGTTAATGAAAATATCAAAATGTATTAGATACACTGTTAAGTCAGGTCTGGAAAGTGGTTCAAATACTTTATAGTACACAAAACTGCATACAGATGGACATTACTGTAACATACATCATAATATGATAATGTGAAACCATTTTTGTCCAGTCTGACATGTTGAGAAATTTGACCTGTTTCAGTCGGTATGTGACAGACTGAGCTAGGATGTAAATATGCCTGTCTGGCAACAAATCAGCGGCCCTGTCTGCCAACAAGTCTCTGAATGTCAGAAGGCAAAAACATGTTCAGCAAAAAGCTGTTTGTGACTTTCTGTACTATAAATAATTACAATGTATTTGTGTCTGATTTTGTTTACTGTTTTAATAGAAGCAAAATTGTATCTTAAGTGCGGTTTAACTCATATGAGAATGAGAAATCATTGTACAGGTAGGTGACAGTACACAACAGTTTACAACAAAACATACATTACACTACAAGGATAATTTAATTGTTGTTTTAACATTGAAACAGGTTTGTTTATTTGATGTTACTTTTTGTACTACTTTTCTTAATCAATCAGACACTGTTACAGAAAACATTTTCATTTTTAGCTCCCCTGAGCATTAAAGGAAAAACGTTGTCTGTCTGTCTGTCTGTGAGTTGTCAACACTCTAAATTCTGTCTTGATAATTTTTAGGACAGGTTTCAATCTGGATAAAATGTAGCCCAACTGGCAAGGTGAAATGAGGAATGAAACTAGGTGCTAAATTTATTGGTACTAGAATATTAATTACAAGGTGCATGTTGGAGTTAAAGTTCATGTGTTACCTGCATGTTTTTGTAGAAGAAGTTTATTTGCAATTGAACCCTAACAAGAGTTATGAGCAAAACATATTTACCTCAAATACAATGTATATATTTTCAGATGGACTGATCCCTTCATAAACTAGAACAGCGAGATGTCCAAGGAAAAGACAGAGCCAAAGAGTCCAGATCGCTATGACACTTTACGTATGGACAACCTGGCATACATGAACATGCCTGAGCAAGAGGAATACTTGAACCCCATACATTCAGGGGCAGCAACAGGGTCAGCCAAGGGATCACCTAGCCCCGATAGCAAACTCAAAGGGTCTGCTGCAGAAAAAGAGCCCCGTGCCTTACCTGATACACCCCCACCCCCAAAGAGAGACCTCAAGTTATGTGGGAAATCAAGTGAAGAGAACATACCTGGTGTCCTTAAAAATGCCAGCTCCACAAGGTACCCAAGAATGGGAAATGGATTCACAAGTTTGGAGAGAAATGCTGGAAAAGAAAAAGTTATTCTCAAACAAAAGAATTCTGCCTTTGATTCAGGTAGGTCATCCTAAATTAACATTATTAACTTAATTCTTAAATATTTTTCACTTACTTTATTTGTTAACTTTTTTGCGAGAAAGTACATGTATGTGTTATGGTTTATTGTGCTTCCTGTAGGGAAAGCATTATAGTTGCTGCTTAGTCCATCCATCTGTCTGTCCATTTATTTGTCCAATATCCCGTGTCTACGTCTTGACAAGGACTTGACAAAAATTCCAACAAAATATAATGGGACACAGTCTAATTATTAGCATGTTTGGACATGATAATTTTTTACACAAAGTTGTGGTCCTTTGATGATTGTGATATATAATGAAGTTTTGCTATTAAGACCACCCAATATTATGATCGCCATGGATGCTGAACAAAATGCTGTAGCCATTTATTAGTAATGAGGTTCCGTATAGAAAGACCATTTCGATATAACGACCACTTTATGCCTGTCCGAATGGTGGTGTTATTACACTTTTATTTATTAAATGTACTTAACAACCGCTTTCCTATCAAGATGACTGGTTTGCAGGTTTTAACAGTGCATGAGTATGTTGACTTTTAATAGTCCAAGTTTTAGTAAAATTTGTTGAATTAAATTGATACCTGGACGAGGTATGTTGCTAAGTCAAAGTTTGTCTTTCACTTCTTAGATTTGTTAAAATTTACACTTCTTAATTTTAAAAAATCTAAGAAGTGAAAGACAGGTATATACTTAGGATTAATCCGGGTTTAATAGTTTTTTGTCTATTATGTGTGACAGTTCTTGTAAAACTGTACTGCTTCATTTACATTTCAGATCTCAAACTGTGTAAGTTTAAAGCCAGTTACCTCCCTTATACTATATAGGCATGCGTCAAGCATTTATTCTATGTTGCCTGCTTTATTGTCATGCATTTTTTCAGCAGTTTAGAGCAACAATCTAATACATGTAGATTGTAACTATGCGTATGGACACTGCTTTAATTCCAAAATTACACTTACGGTAGTGAATGTACATGTATAAATATCTGTGCAGTCTGATCATGATCTGCACTGTTCTCTTTTTTTCAAAGCAACCCTTTGAACAACTACGGTAATGGTGCTGTCCAAATAGAAATATGGACAAATCAATTTTATAAATTTAGTAAGGTAAGAGGCAAGGAGGTACAGATATTGAATGTTATTTAGAGCCTGCAGCAAACTTGGTAAAAATCATATACTCAGGGAGCACAGGGTGCACCACTTCATAGGTTTGACAGGCATGACGTTGCTGGTTTAGATAGATCATGATTATTATCATCATCCTTGGTGATTAGCCAATGGTTCGGCTTGATTGTATAGGTTATAAGTCATACAGAATCATGGCACGAGAAGGCCGGTTGTTTATCAATGAAATGTTCGCAATACTTGTATCATTTGAAAGTGAAAATGACAGGTTTTTGATGGATTGGGGTGAACCTGTCTACAGTAGATGTAGGATTATATGATAGTGATGTAACAGATAAACACTTTGAAGTAAACATTTAATCCTTCAAAATGGTTGATGTTTTTACATAAACAATGATCTCTTCTGCCACTTTACCGTCAAATTATCCTAAACATTTTGTAGGTCAGTGACTTCATAGCATTACAGACAAAAGAATATTGTTGGTCCAATTGAGGAAACTTATATAATCTATCAGTTGCATATACAAACAGTGAAGTTACAATATTTCAAGATTTTTAAATAGATAACTCTGGAGTCCAGTCTGGATACCGAGGGACAGACAGGAGTTGTGGTCCTTGTAATGCCGAAATCTCACCGAATTATCATTTGTGCTCTTTATTTTGGAAACTGTTAGTGCAGTCATCACCAAGCCTAGTTGCATTGATTGATAGTTATAATATATTGGCCAAGTTCAATAACCAGTGGGATCGCCCTAGTTAGTGAAGGGTGTGATATGTGACTGTTTGGCTCTCCTGATAATAGCTGTAAAACATGGTGTTTGACTGAAAGAAAGCCTGAAAATCAGAGAAATCAGAGAAGTAACAAAACAGCAGAGAACAGTCAACAATATTAGATTTGAGGAGCACAGACTGATTAATGGTTCACAAAAACTTAGTTGCTTAAAAATTCGTACTCTATCTAAACTATACGGCCTTACTGTTTTCAGTTATTTCTATAGAAGAAGTGTGGGATTGGAATGTGCATGTATTTGGGCTTTCAGTTTCTGCTTGTGTCATGACATTGTGCTGTAGATATATATAGAAGCATTTGTGTATGTATATGGTTGTGTAAAATGTATGAGCATGCTTTGGCCAGCCAGAAAAGTTTTAAGCTTTCAGAAGTGATATGGAGATTAAAGGTTTCATTTTGTCTGTTGACATCTGTTTTTCTGTCTATCTGTATGGTTATACTCTGGTATAAAGAATCTTGTATAACAGCATCATCATTTAATATTATGGCAAATGATCAACTATGTGGAAAATTAATACAATGTGCCAATACAGCTGTGTCCCTTAGACCTAGCATCCTTGTGTTTCCAGTGGTGTCAGGTAATGGTCAGGGTCATATTATAAACAATTAAAGGCCAAGGACTCATATTGATATGTACATGGATATTCCATAGACCAAAAGTATTTATTGATGTCCTTTGTCTTTTTGCAATTTATGATTTTGTAATGCAGAAATTTGCAACATCCATACAGTTATATAATTCAGAGTCTATTGTGAAGGAATGTTTTTCTTTTAGATTTGTGCAAATAAGGTATAAATGCATATACTTTGATAAGATTATTTCAAGTTCTTTCTATTTTCAAAACAGGAGAAAAATGACATCTCTATGCACCTCAGTGATTTACATTATTATACAAAATGCAGAAATGTGATGAATGTGGTTTACCTTGAATCATATTTAGCCACAAAATTTATGTTTTTAAGGTTTGGCTCAGTGAACTGAAAAATTTTGGTTAGTGAAACACTATGGAGGTAACTGATTAACGATGCTGATAGGTATTATTACGTTATATTTGATATGCATAATTACACTACATAATATAAATAAGGAGATGAGAGTACTGTATATATGTTAACATTCTGCCACATCCTGTACTTGTGTATCTATTGCCAAATATCTTGGTGTATCACCCACTTAAAGTCCCAGGAGCACTTTGAATAGTTATAATATAGAAAAATTAATTTACCCCGGTAGAATAATGATAGAACTGTGTTCTGTTTATTCCACATTTTTGTAAAACAATGTATATATACATTGTATACCTTTCTTCCATATATTTGTCGCTTCCTCACTAAAAAACCCTGTAAGAATTTTCTACTTTTTGCAAAATCATTGAAAAAAAGGTCTATATGTATAGCATGTGCTTTCAATTTAAAAAGCAATGTTAAAGAATGTTTTTGTACAAATAATGGCCAATTTCACAGGTAAGACATCTTTCTTGGTAATGTAATAGCTACATGTTATTTTACATCGGCAGTGATCCTGGGACTTTAAGGTGTTCACTTGCTTGAATTGATTGTCAGGCTATTAACAAAGTGCTTTGACTTCTTAATGACCATGGTGAACAGATAGCTGCTGATTAAACTAGACTTGGACAGTTTTTACTACAGTTTCACCTTGACTGACAGTTTTGGTGATTTTCAGATTGTCTATGGTGTTTTGTTGCATGTAACTGTCAACTATAGATGTCAGCAAATGCAACGTGTCTTCTTTCTGATGATTGATTACACAAACATCTCTGTTGATCAAACCTTGGTGCACAATGTTTAGTCCATGCACGTGCAACTTTTAACTTCTGTTGGTTGGATTCAGAAGCAGAGATAATTGTTGACAAAAAAACGTGTTTGTTTAACAAATAATGAAAAAGAAAAATTGTAAATACAAAATTTGTAAAGTTTGTGCCAGGAATGGCAATGAATGAACTTGTTTATCTTTTCCTGCATACACATTATCCGAAATTGATCTTTACAGTCTACACTTAATGGTCCTCCTTCAGTATGTATCTGCCATGCTCTCACACACCCTGCTCCAATCTTGCGAACTCATGGTGGTCCGTTGCTAAGTATTTGAAGTGGTTACCTTATAATAATCTTTAGGGGTTATTTGGTTTAATGGTCTAATTACTCTCATTACAACCATTTATTGGGATGAACATTACATGTTTTATTAAAATCATCAAGTTGTTTGTTGTACAGAGATCTTCTGTGACATTTTGTATTCTATATATTGTAGAATATCACTCCTCTACATTTTAATTCTGATAAAAATTGCATTCCACATAAAGCATGTTTATACATTTACTGCAGTATTTGTATCTTGTGAAAATGTAAAGTAACAATAGATTCTCCACATATTAATGGTTTAACGTATGAAACATTTAATTAAATGCAAAATTTTAATTGTTTATCTGTCATTAAGATTCTTCATGAATAAAGATGTTCTTTACTTGTCATTAAAAAGAAGTCTACTTTAAAACAATTATTCAAATTTAATTCAAAACAAATGTTCTTATATGACATCATCACATTTGACAAAACAAAGTCAAGGTTGTTTTTCACGACTTTTCAACAACCTTAATCATTTGGCAGTATTTACTTAATATATATATCAGAACATAATGTAACGCTTATGATTTTAGTTGACACTGTTCACTGCATTCATTCAGTTTTTTACACTTAATGAATAGCTTTGAGTTTAACTGATTTTAACCTATTGGATGAATGCATAAATAAGGATATATTTGGCCAACTTAAATCACAAAGCAGAAAGCTGCATTTTATGTGTGTTTTTGCCTTTGACGAGAAAGTGTGACATTGTGGCTGTGTTTTTCGGTAGACCCACTCTGAATGTATACATTGTTGGCGATGAGTGATACAACGGGGTCAAAAACTATCATGGATTCTTACCTGACCATGGATTCTTCAAAAGGTATTACTCTTTTTTTTTAGATTGTTGATGTTAAATCAGTACTCTCTTATGTCTATTAGGTGATGATACTGTTATACAGTTTTCAATTACCATAGACAATTGATTAAACATACATACCGTTATGTTACCTGTCTTCGAAATGTATGTAGGTGTACCTTACTAAAAACTCAAACATGTTTTAGAAGGATTGTACACTGAGTGCTCTCTGTAATTCAAAAACATAAAACTTTGGTTTCGTCATGTCAGATGTATACATTATAGTTATTTAATTCTGCAATTTACTGTTTATAATGACAGTATACGCACCTTAAGAATAATTAAACAGTGTAAATTGTAGAAAGGCGCAGTTTGGTTTCAATTGGTCTTTTTATCAAAGAAAATGTTGCAATTAAACTTTAACACTGTAAACTTTACAAAAATATCTCATGTTTTGAGAGAAGATGTGTGAACAGTTACTGCTGTAATTTCAGTAGAGACTTAATTCTCACGCTAGAACTATTATACATGTCAAGGACATGTACAACTTCATTTTGTTATTGTTTTACAAATGAGAAAGACTGTGATGGGAATATTGCTTTGATTATGAATTACACAAGTATGGATAAAAGTAAGTTAATATTTAGTATTGTATCATGGGTACTGCATATTTGTATAGGAAAACACTGTACTGTATTTGTGATAATTTGCATTGTGTATGGGGGCGGAGCTTAGACCGTGCTCTATCTACAATAGAGCACATGATCTATCTGCAATAGAGAACACTTTTCAGTTTTTTTTTTCAAAAATAAAAACAGGCAACAATTGCCAAAGAAGAAAGATGTAGCTCTGTAAAATTGACTTAAACTTAAATGTTTAAGAGGAATGGAAGGGTGGACATACATATACACGAACTCGAAACACGAGTCTCCTGAGCAGTTTATATCATGCAGTTTTCATTTGTGAAAGCATGATGTCGTCGGCATCTAAAGGAACTTGTGAAAGAATGATATCGTCTAATTCTTCTAATTGACTGAATTCAAGTTCATTAGCCATCTGTAACAAAACATTATCCTGCAATTCTAAAATATCCATAATGTAGTGTTCATCTATCCTTAGCATTCTTTTTTTAAGGGAACTGACAAAGATCAGAGTGACCAAACAATATTAACGTGATCCCACCCACTTTGTTACGTCACACGATGTTTCGGGGCCTGTGAGCTGTCAATCAAAATGTACATGATGGTGTACGTGCCATTATCAACGTGCCATAATACAAATCAGATAGAGTGACTGTTTGCTCAAATAATTACGTCATTTCTTGGGGGCTACGCCCTCGAAATAACATAATTATTCTTGCAAACAGTACTCTATCTAATACTTATTTATATGATATGAATATAAATATAATACATGAAATAACATTTTATTTTAATGAAGTCTTGCGTTTTTGGCACAATATTTTGTCTAGCACATGATTGTAACACATGCACTATGTTAACATTTTCTTATATAAGTTAAACTATATATACAGATAAACATTTAATATACACTTGGAGCCACTTCTAACCCGACACTTATATAATTCGGTATAACTGAATTATTTGTTTGTAGATTTCGTTCAAATTTAGAATATAATTAATTCAACACGTAATACATACTTCTGCGAAATTCAATTTTAATTGATTAACAAATACATATAAAACTTAACAAATAAAAAACATCGCTGTAAAATTCGAATTCACAAAATGGTATAACGTGCAATCACTACAATGATAACAGTTACCGGTTCATAATAAATCCGTACATCGGAGTCAAGTAACGAAATACAGTGTAATTGTATTTTGCAGATAAATTTCCACCTTTTTCACGATTTATAGTGAACAGGCTGATACTGCATATGTTTCCAAATAAAATTATTGCTAAATAATTATGATACATTTATATACGTGACTGTCTGAGTGATTAGTGATTTAATTGCGCGACCACGCTCTTGGTTATTCATTTGAAGTGATTGATTTTTAAAATCAAAATTCTGTTTTTACGGTTTGAATTGCGTTATAGAATAATAAAATGAAAATGAAAATCGATATTTTTCGCTCACCTATATTTCCTCGTGCAAAATGGTGAAATCGTACTTGTCACACGTGCAAAAGTAACCGATCGTCACAGTTGAAAGGTTTTATCATTTTTATACAGCTAATGTTACCAAACAACATAATATTAAATTTGAAATAAATATCTTGAACCGTTTTCGAGAAAATCGAATTTGAAAAGTGTCGGGTTAGAAGTGGCTCGCAGTGTATTAAAGCTGATTTTCAGTGGTTAAAGTGAAAACATTAAATTATAATTGAGAATGGTTTCAACTGAGTGCCCATGAACTATTTTTATTGATGTTAATAAATTTTGTTAAATTTACATTTTATTGATGGCATTCATTAAGAGTGAAGCTTTATGATGGAGTTAAACATTGCTGGCTCTGTGATGAGTGTAGATCATGATCAGACTGGGTATAGTCTATCTAGTCTATCAAGTCTATGGAGTCATGGTCTATGCAAGGAGCATCCTCCCCATGAGCAGAAATCAGTATTGTCTAAATTGAATACTATTAATAATAAGGACTTTATTTTGAGAGGTGACACAGCTAGGCAAGCCCAACTTCCCACTGAGCCTCTATAGTATATGTGAAATGATAGACAAATCTGTTTAAGAAAGGGCAACAGAGGAGTCCTGCTTTCACTTCAGCCCCATTTTTTTTTTGAAATTATAGATAGATATTGTACACTTAAATAAGTGGTGCAACGATATACAGGTATATTGCAGTACAGAGCCAGACCGATACATACCATGGTACAAATATCTGTACAGCGATATTCAGAGTTAAATGAGCTACTATATAACACATCGCTATACAGTCGACTCTCGTTATCTCGACTACGGTTATCTCGATTTTTCGATATCTCGACTGGATTTTCTCGGTCCCGATTTTTTCCCTTCTTGTTCTATATAAATCAACTACGGATATCTCGATTTGTTTATCTCGATTTTTTCGTTATCTCGACTGAATTTTGATCCCCAACTATGAAATTTCCTCTATTTTGACATCCGATATCTCGATTTGACATTTTATCACCTGCCAAACAAGGTGGGTAAAAGCTGCCGAGATTGTATTCGCTCAATTGTCATCTGCTGTCAGAGGTGCGAAAAACACCACGCGCGGCTATTCACTGAGTGATTCGGTTAACGACCCAAAATTTTTTTGCGACGTAAGCTGTGTTATATGCGGAATTGGTAATTTGTATTGAACTGTGTCAAAACTGAGAAAAATTAGACAGATAACATCTCGATATTGAAAAAAAACGGAAGAGTCATATCGGAGGGCGGAAGTCATGAACTTGTCAGAGTGCCAGTCGAACATTCTAGAGAAGGGCCCGGTCACCAACCCGGGAGGATATCTGGATCGGCAAATGCTGAGAGTTTTGGAGAAGGACCCGGGGGGAATTCAATCTTTCGGCACCGAGGTGCAAGGCAACATAAATCAGATGAAGCTGAGCTAGTTTCGTTTCACAACCTGTGTATTACACAGATCATAAGATGGTAGAAAGAAGCAAACGTCTTTCTATCAACAATAATTTTCTTTACCCCCCTCCTATCCCCTATCGAGCATATTTTATCCAACTTCGGTTATCTCGATTTTTCGTTATCTCGACTTATTTTCTTCGGTCCCAAAAAAATCGAGATAACGAGAGTCGACTGTACATGTAAATCGAGAAATCATGTTTGACCATCTTTGTCACTCTTTGGTTACATGTATAATATAGCTTGCCCATAAGTCGATTTAGCTTTCAAAAGGCAATTTCAGGATTATTTGTGATCAACTTGTGGCACTGTGTTTACGGAAGTGATTTGGTTTTATTCTATTTTCTTCGCTTTTCTGTTACATAAATATATGGCAATATTGCAATATGGGTTGGCTGTATCGCAATATATCACAATACGGGGTTGACCATTTCGTTACACCCCTAATTTACATGTTTTATAATGTTAATGTAAAGAAATCATTAATGCAGAGCAGAAAGTAGAAATTTCCTTTTATTGGGCTAAGTGTCAAGATTTCTCTGAGAGCCAGGAAAGATTGATTCTGTGGAATGGAATAATCTATTATCCCTGTTGCTTAAGCTACAGCACCTCCTAATTTCCCTGATGAATTTTACCCGAGAACTGATTAAGAAGGAGTGTCATTTCTTGTAAATCACTCAGAATATTGACATGTAATATCAGTGATTTATGAAGTTTTGAAGACAGAAATTGCAGTCTTTCTTTCCTTCTGAAGTAGTCTATCCTATTTATCCAAAAGTACTATCGTCAACACTAAATATTTGTGTAATTTTGAAGGTTTCTGAAATGCCTGTATTATTTGGCATAAACAAAGAAAATTTACATGAAAAATAGATGAGTGTCTGCTGGCAATGAGATATATCACTCTTGTATGTTTACTGCTTGTAGAGACTTTGTAGTAGGGTAGTTTTTAGTACTTTCAGTAAATAATTTGTGCAACACTTTGTGTAAAAGTTGCCAAGTGTCACCCATATATACAAAAAAAATGTTTTCAGTTAGCTGTACATTATTCTCATTACTATATCATGGTCCTTTACACAAACCTTTCCTCTTGACACTTTATGGAAAGTGATGTGTGTTGATTTCCTGAAATGCATGACTTTGTAGGAAGCTGTATCAATCCATATAAGGAAGGAAGATGGAAATGTATGGGTGTTCATAGAACTTGTTTGGTACTCCCAGATGTTGCTTTTGCCAGTTTTTAATGGCTATGTAGGAGTTAGTCATCATTTGAAATGACAGAGATATTGATAATACAGTATGTGTAGGTTTGAAGATATTCTCTGGAGTCTCTTATACCATATCTGCCTTTTGAATGTGTGCAGTGATATTTTTCTGTTGATAATTCTGGGAATATTAGAGTTGAATTGACTTCACATATCAAATTTCATATTTAATGAAAATGGTGTAGACAATGTCATGTTCTTGATGTATTTTAGTCATGATCGAAAAAATACTAATTTGCATCAAATGAGAAAGCAGGCAATGTTTCTGTACGTTTTTTGCTTTTTGTTAACAGAATAGTCTTATTCATGTTGCAGGCTGTTTCACAAAAACATTAATATTAATATTTCAGGTTGAGCTAATGCTATCTAGTTTTTACAGATGAAAGATCAGCATGGAATATATTTATTATGCCTCAGCAAGCTGGTATTAGGATAGGATTTTACTATAAAAACAACCTAAAACTGCAAGCATCTCCAAAAACACAAACCACATGACTTCCTGCATCTTCATTCCATTCAAAGCAAAAGCCAGAGACAAATGATAAATGCTGATTGGTGTATTCAAACTGACCAATAAAAACAGGCCTTACAAACTAGATATGTGTTAATTACGGATAGCACAGCTGTATTTCTGCGGTGACAGCAGAAATACGGCTGTGAGCCCTGTCCTTGATATTTGAGTGACTGAAAACCTCGATATTAAATAACAAGAGAGGTGATAAATAAATTTCTCTGACCAGATTATTTCCAAAATACCAAGTTATATTTTTTTCTGTTTCCTTGCCACTTTGTAATGATTTTACGAATGCATACCGACTGCGTTTGGAATGACACTCAAAGGAACATCATGAATTGAAATAAAGTATTCAATGACTACATAGGGAACTTGTGGTTCGTATATTTTCTGTATGAAGCATATTAAAGAAAAAGTTTGCGTGTTACCGCATGTATTTTTCAGTTTCCTACAATTGATTAACATTTACATAATTCAGTAGAATTGGGGACAGCCTCACTTTATTGTATCATATTTTAGTTACGACCATTTCTCGTTTCATCACATGTATTAACAAAGCTAAAAAATCCTAGGGTCATTACTGTTGCATAATTTAATGAAATTTTCACATTTGTTACTTTCTGTTTAGGACCTCATTTTGAAATCTTAGAATTTGCATGCAGTAATTGGAGACAGAACTTGTTTTTGCTACATCTATTTGACAGTATACATTGTTTCATTTTCTTAACAAAAAACCAAGAGAGCTTTTTTCCAGCTTTTTTAAAAGCTAACCTTTTGCATTAAGCATTCTAAAATTTTATTCTCTGACAGCTGCTGTCTCTTTCAACATACAGTCTTCATAATCCTCTGAAGCCTGTCCCAAAATGAATCAATTTTCAAAATACCCATTTTAATTGTCTCATGAAACAACCTCATGAAAGATTCCAGATTGCATACTGAATTTGGTGTCTGTGGAGCTGCCTTGGCGCAGTGGTAGCCTCGGGATCTGAAGGTACAGGATTCGACACCTACCAGTGCCCAATTAGTGGTATTGTACTTAGGCAAGACACAGATAATTAGAATTCAACTTTGTGCTTTCTTGTTTTTTTTTAGTTTTGCTTAAGGTTTCACATAGGGTTTGGTGTGTATGTGAGAGCCTTTGTTGCAATGTAAACTACGTATGCTGTGTTTTCTGTTTGGATTTTGTTCAGTTTTGGTGTAAATGTGAAAAGGCCCTAAATCACGCAGTGAACATTTACTTCAGACAAATAATGAAATGTATGCCACTGTTTTTTGCATCTTAAATCAACTTTGTTGACATTTTATGCAAATCTGAAACAATGTCTGAAATAAAACTCTTCCAATTCCTAGGAGAATTTAATGCAAAATTTGTTTTGCATCTTCGCATGTTATCTCATAATTGATTGTTTAACCAGCTTTATAAGCTTGGATGAGATGCATCTTAGAATAAATAAAAACAGATTGTATTTACTTGACTTCGTCCTTGTGCATATATATTTAAATTTGTTTTATATGACAGATTTGGAAATGATGGAATGGTGAAAAAGTTTCTCTCCATATTTATCCAATTATTTGCATATTAAATCCCGTAGTGTCTTATCCTGGCATATATCCTATCAAGGATTAACATTCTGTTGGAACTAATCCTGCTGCAATTTTATGTTTTTCTGGTAAAATTTATCTTGGGTTCATTTAGAACTTTCATGAATAATAATGTTGTATTGAAATATATAAAGTTGATCCATTTCAAAGAAATGATACAAAGACCTTTGATATAAAGCTGAAATTAAATAAAGATAATAGAAGTGTCGCTAGACTTCCACCAGCTAAAATTAGGTCAAACAATTTTGTTTAAACTAGGTCAGTAGGTCAAATATTGAAAACATTAAATTTTAAGATGGGTTACATTTAAGTAGGTTAAGGTCTCAGAAAACAAATAATATATATATTTTCTAAGTAAAGTAAGCTTTCAACAGATTTACCATATTTGTATGCAACAGCACTAAGGTCTTTGTGAGGGAAAAGTCTGCTTGTTTTCTGAATGTTGCAGGGTCATTGAATCCAATTTCTAATATTTCTGGAATGTTCAGTTTATTTAATTTCTGTTGGGGAGAGTTGAGGACAAGAATTTGGCTAAAGTTGCACATACCGTACCAGACTCCCTGTAACGGTTGTTTATTCAATTTACTATTGCAAATACAGTATCACACAGAGTGCAAAATTAATTCGTTTACCATTGCTGGTAGGATACTATTGCTTGTTTTCCTGGCAGAAATTAGCTGCTCAAATTAGCGTTGAAAAACAACAGTTGTCATTAGGGTGTTTCTGGATTGATTTGTTTGGTTCCCTTCTAATATAGAAGGTTTCATTTTAAAGGATTGCAGATTTGTGATGTATTATTAGACATGGAAACTGTACTTTTATATATAATCGTAACATTCATGTAATCTCATAATATTGATGTTATATTGGCTGGTTTTTTCCCTTCTTTCTCATGAATAAGTATCGGAGAAAATAAGCTGTTAGCAGGGGAGGCAGCTGATCATTTTGTGGAACTATTTTCTGAGATCAGTTGAATGACAGGCGAATACTTTCACTGGTATATAAGTGTCGGCTTATAACTGTTCTGATAGAAGTATTTTGTGATTCGTAAACATAATGATAGTTTCAGGAAAAGAAACTGTATTTATTTAAGTTGAACTATATTATGGTCAGTTTAGGTATGGAGTGCAAATATTTATGTAAAGATAGACTGATATATACCTACAATGGAATACAAAATTCTATGAAATTAGATAGTCAGTTATTTATAGAATTTTGTGTTAAAAAATAGAATTTTGTGTTTAGTTGATCATGTTTTGAATCTTGATGAATTTAATATGCATGTATGAAACTTTGTCTCGGAAGAATGATTTGAAAAGTGCTTGAGTTTAAATTTTTTTGTAACTTGCAATTCACAGTTATTTTTTTATATAAAGTTTACAATTAAGATCTCATATAGATTTAATTATTTTAAAAAAGAATAACAATTTGCAGGTTAGTCAACTTGATTTATGGTTTGTAGTGCAATTTTTTTCAAATTGCACCTACATCAATTGTTCATTTCTTGTTAATTTTACTCAAATTTCTTACTTTCAAATTTGAAAAAATACACAAGACATTCAGTCACATGATCACATTTGATTATGTTTGTCACAGTTTACTTTTATTGTTTGATCACACATATGTTAAATTTGATCACATATATGTTAAGTTCATGACACCTACTCATTTTAGACAAACTTGTCAACATCACTCAGTATGCCAAAAGTTGAAAAGTGGCATAAGTGATGCCAGATTGGGGACATCTAGCATTTAATAAGAACTTCCAATTTTTAATATTGTCATTTTGTAATAACTGCTACAATGTACATCAATTAAGAAAAAGAAGTAAAATGGACGACTAAAAGAGGATACAAAATTCTTAATAATGTGACACAGATTTTTCTTCTGTGAATAACTAAATCCTTTAAACTTTTAAAATTAAATATTTTAATTTCAGACTTAAAATGTTTATTCAAAAGCTTTGACCTGTATAATTGTAAGACTGAAAGTGAGGGAATTCCTGAAATTTGAGACTCATAAGTCTTTCTATTAACTTTTGTAGGTCAACAGATTTTGGATAATTTTATTTCGGTGTTTTTTCTTCAAATTATTTAAATCATTGTAAGGTGTTTGGTGTTGTAAATAACTTGGATTTTTGTTTGACCGTTTTGAAAAGGTTTTTAGAATTAAGATCAGGTTTTAGACCAAATGATCATTAAAGTATTTATCAGTTTATCATATTAAATCAAAAAGGTTAAATTCATGGTATTTTATCTATAGATAAACAGTAACCTGTATAAAAAATCAAGGGAGACAAACTTTTAAAAAAGGATAAATAAATCAGTTCAATGAACACACAAGCAGGTAGTGAGTATATAAAAGGGAGACAAATCATGGATATACCCGTGTACTTGGATTTAGAAGATGATTACACGCCTTCGCATAATAACAACAATAAATTTGCCTTTGATCCGTTATTACTACATAGCCCTCGAACAGGTAAGAACTTCAGACTTCCATTTCCAGTTAAATTTTATTTTTTTGATTTTTTTTTCAGGGTTGTCAATTCATTATGATATTTATTTTAAAGGCTGTATTTAAACATGTAGGTTTAAATGTTTTTATCTTCATTCATGTGTTGATATGATAGAAACTACTGGGTGCAAGTAATGTATAGAATGACAGAATTGATTGACTAAAGGCTTTCTGTATACATGATATATGTATATGTATTTAATCTACTGGATTAGATTATAACATTTAGCATTTTGATAGTAGTATAATAACATGTAATTGCTAACTTGAATTGTTTTAGTGTCTGTTTTAAGATGTATATAGGTTTTATACATGTATATGAAAAGTATGATAAAATATATGTGTGAAATGTTTGTTGTAAGGTCAAGGTGCTTTGACTATCAAGTTACCTGGAAACATTGGCAGTTTAAATAGTAAAATACCAAAAAGAACAGTGTAGGCATTTGGGAATCTTTTGAATGTATGTTTGGAGAACAAGTTTGATATCAAGGACTATTTACTTTATGAACAGGTAAAGTTGACTGTTGAAAATATTGTTTGTGTCATATTTACTGTCATAGATACTGTAGTAGGCTGTGATACTGTAGTGTCATATTTACTGTCATAGATACTGTAGTAGGCTGTGATACTGTAGTGTCATATTTACTGTCATAGATACTGTAGTAGGCTGTGATATATGATTAGTGAAACAGAATAGTGAAACAGTAATTCAGAATGTACAATGTCAGTGGTAAGATCAAATGTCAGAATGTCTCACCTGAGGTTGATAATCTTTGGGTTTATTTTGACCTAAAATTATAAATATAATGTTGTAAGATAAAACAGTTTTGCCCTGAATGTCCATTTTAGGTCAAAATTAAGCAAATTAAACCATTTCCCTTTGGCTGTAGCCTGGTATTGCAGGTGTTGGAATAAAGTAAAATTATAAGTGAACTATAGATGACAATCCCTCCTCTCCTTTTGTAAAGGTAATAAAGATACCATATCTTTCTACTATAGTATCATTTTATGTGTCTTATTTCATATGAAGTCATAGTAAATTATGGTAAGTACATGTTTGGTTTGATACAGCTATCTGGTAGACCATACTTTATTAGTCAGGCAAAACTTTTTTCTCTGATCATTCTACTGTGGATAAAATGATGTTTTAATCATATTTACATTGTATCAGGATAACCTGTGATTCAGATGTTGAATGAGGCAGGAAAATATGAAACTTAAAGGTATAAAAACTGTGTAAATTATTCTATGAAGAGAACAATGTATGGGTTGAATATGAACCTAGCTAGTGTTTCTTTTTTCATAATAATGCATTAGCTAGTTTGCATTAGTTTCACATTCAACTCTTGAAATTAAATTTTATTAAGCATATGACATTTTTGTATTTATAATGTTTTGGTTAGGTCAGTTTTCATCCTTACTGGTATATTAATGCTCCCCCTTTGAAATAGACGAGGTACAACATTTTGCTTGATTGGTTTGTGTAAACTATGTGGCAAGAGGCCTCCCATAAAAAGCTCCTCATTGAATAGTACTACAGTTCCAAATTTCAACCTGGACAAATAAAGTAAAGAAAGACAGCATCTATCTGTTATACCCCACCCAGCCCATACCTTAATATACTTACATACTGTTGCAATGATTTACTACTTACAAGAACTAGTCTAGAACTTTCTGGCATCCTGCCAATTTACAGTTCAATGTTGGGGATGAATTACAATAATTCTGTCAAAAATATGCTCCTGTTGTATATTCCCTATAAAAATCCAATTATCTCCATGGTTGGGCATTAATACATTTGACAGTAACTTGGCTTACAGAACATGTTTGTAATATAAGTAAGGCTGTTGACTTGTACAGACTGAAAACAGTGATCCAACCAAACGGACCACAACCAATGGTGCCCCTGACCATGATGGCAAATATGATTCCATTTTAGGTATGGCTTTACAATTTGAATGAACTACTTCACTTACATCATGACTTATATTGTAAGCCATGGATTTTAAAAATGTTTTGTTCTGTCGGTTTCAAATTTATATGATGCCTAATAATGACCTTCTGTGAGAAGTGGAAAGTGTATTTTGAAGTTTCAGTCCTATGTCATCATTAGTGCGCTAAGTTTATGTCAGAATTATGTCATTAGTGTAACATCAGAACCAGTAGGATGCAATGATTATGTGACTGTAGTCTGCGACCTCTGAAGTGAGCTGTAAACATGCAGTATACATGCTCATTGTGCTGACTGACTTCGCAATTAACAGTGGCATTTTCTCATTATGCACCATGTCTACAAGCAAAATCAATTTAGCTCTTCTCTCTTTCTATCACTGCTAAATTGCAAGATCAGTACGAGATTTAAGGCGAAAAGAGAGTTCAGCTTTCAAACTTTAAACATTTAAGTCAGAAAGAAATTGATGAAGAATACTGGAAAGCTAAAAATATCAAATCACTTTTGTGCTCACTTTTTGTGAGGAGAAAAAGCGGTTGGCATTTACAGAAAACAGCCTATGCAAACTACATGAAACTGAATAGAATTTAAAAGAATGAAAATTCTCAGAAAAAAAATTATTATGTGAGAAAGCTGAGTTTCATACTATATGGTACTAGTCCAGTTCTGGTTCCTCGCATGCTGGTTAGATTGACTGCCCACCTGCACATAACTGACTTAGTGTTGAAAATCAAGGATTTATATCCAAGGAAAACCAAAAGAAAAAATTCAATTGTGTTGAGGACATTTTGATTATGTTGGTCATACTAAATTCTATGAAGTTTCATAATGTACAGACCACAAAGAATACATAGTGCAGTTGGAAGTTGCAGTTTTAGGACACAATTTATGTAAATGTACTGCCGACCACTGGATACTTAATAATGACCTCAAGTAGTATACTGTGCCATCTTGAAGAGCCTGGATGTGCATGTGTCATCAGTTTAAACAAACATCTTGATCTTCACTCAAGTGGTCCTGAGTACTAAATTGTAAGCTGACCTGAACCCAAAAAGCTCAGTCTTGGTTTATTACATTTTTAACTTGTGTTGAGGCTATTTTTCAAAAAATTGAAAAGGACTCCAGTCTCTCTTTGGGACATTTCTATGCATAGTCACCAAAATTCCAACTTGTCCCCAATTTTTTTAAAGAAGAAGAATTGTTCCTTAGTATAATAGATATTGAATGTGTCTTCAGTAGCCTAAATAGATACTGAATGTCATAAGACACATTTTATTAAATTTTTGAAATTGGGAAGGGACTGTGGTAAGTTATGCATTCTGTATCAGTACCAGTCTTACTGTAGGTTAATGTTTGGATCTGTTAAATTTTCTCAGTGTTTGTCATTCTGGCCCATTATTAGATTAAACTTGCCTTTTGCATGTAAAATTTCAACTTTTCAAAGCCATTTCTAGGGGAGCAGTGGTGTAGAGGTTAAGGTGTCTGTTGCTCATTGCAGAAGTTGCGGGTTCGAGCCCCATTGGTGTCACGACCTTATCTCCTCATATGACACCAGTATTGGTTTTTTCAGGAACCGAATTAGAGAGTGACTCAATAAGCTTCAAGCTTTCTTCACAATGGAGCTAAGATAAATTAGTATATACTAAACTAAATCCCTGTTATTGAAATCTAGGTGAGCAACTTGGATCATGGTATTTGCTATGGTATATGTTTTTAAATTGCGTGTGACTAAATATATGAGTAATAGTATTAGTTGAGATCTCGGTCACTTGTGAAAATGTTTACTCCTTACAAACTATACTGTTTTGTGTTGACTGATTTGACAACTATCCACAAATGCTTTCTTTTATGACATATGTATACAGAATCAAAATAGCTTTTTTGCCCTGAATATGTTGAAGTTAAACCAGAAATGAAAATTTTGGGTACTTTATATCTTAGCAAAGGGGTTTTATAAACTTGCAATTCCAAAACGGTATTTCCCAGATGGCAGATAAAAAGTGTGAATGTGTAACTTTTCTCTTCTGATCCCCCATTTCTTTACCATCATCTCACACAGAGTGTGATTATGTCTTCAGGAGGCTGAAGAGAATTTCTCCTTCTGTAATTGAATTTTCCTCCTTATTGTCACAAAGGATTAGAGGCATCTGTCAGTTATATACACAAAGTACAGCCTATAGTTACAGAATCACCCTGCTGACGTCTGTACAGCTTAGCTACAGTATCACCATGCTCACATCTGTATAGCCTAGCTCCAGTATCACCCTTGCTCACGTCTGTACAGCCTAGCTACAGTACCTTGGTCACGCCTGTAAACCTAGCTACATCACCCCCCCCACGTCTGTACGCCTAGCTACAGTATCACCTTGGTCACCCTGTAAACCTAGCTACAGTATCACCCTGCTCACGTCTGTACAGCCTAGCTGCAGTATCACCCTGCTCACGTCTGTACAGCCTAGCTGCAGTATCACCCTGCTCACGTCTGTACAGCCTAGCTGCAGTATCACCCTGCTCACGTCTGTACAGCCTAGCTAAGTATCACCATGCACACCCCCCCCCGCCCTGCAGTATCACCCTTGCTCACGCCTGTACAGCCTAGCTACGTCCCATGCTGTCTGCTACGTATCACCATGCTCACGTCTGTACAGCCTAGCTGCAGTATCACCATGCTCCGTCTGTCCAGCCTAGCTACAGTATCACCATGCTCACGTCTGTACAGCCTAGCTGCAGTATCACCCTGCTCACGTCTGTACAGCCTAGCTGCAGTATCACCCTGCTCACCGTCCTGTACAGCCTAGCTACAGTATCACCATGCTGACGTCTGTACAGCCTAGCTACAGAATCACCCTGCTGAGTCTGTACAGCCTAGCTACGTATCCATCCTCTTCCCCTCCCTCCGTACCATGCACACGTCCTGTACACCTGCTCACGTCTGTACAGCCTTAGCTACAGTTTCACCTTGCTCACATCTGTACAGCCTTAGCTACAGTTTCACCATGCTCATCTGTACGCTTAGCTAAGTATACTTGTTTCCTCTTTTAAAATTAGCTAAAAAAACCCCTTCTTCTGTCTGATCATGCAATAGATTCATAGCATGATACTTGAATTAACATTTTTCTTTTGGAAAATATTTTGGTTAAGGAAGTTTCATTTAAGTGAAAGATATATGTACAGTATCAGTTGAATAGATACAAAAATCATCAAATTTGTCACTGTACAGAATATTCTACTGAAGCAATGCATGCTGTGCCTTAAATCTACCCATTGATTTGCAACTAAAACTATTTGATCGTACAGTAACAGTTATGCCTGCCATTTTCATGTGAAGTTTTGGGCATAAAACATACAAATGACATTGAAAAAGTACACAAGTCATAGAATTTTTTGAAGAAAATTATATGAAACTATTAAGGTAATAGTAGTGAGCAGACGTAAACAGGATGATAACATGTGGTTGACTCTCGTGAAGAATTTTAGTACCAATTCCATTGTGTAAGAGACAAAAACAAAGGGTAATTCTGTCTTCTGTTATGATTGCATCTTTTCTCATTTTATCAGACACAACAATTTCCTTCAATTTGGAGAGATATTATTTCCTGAGGAACATAAAAAGGGTTAACTTTCGTACTTGAATCTTCAAAATGCTTAAATGAATGGTTGAGGGGCTTAAGCCTTTACCTGTCCCCTGGTCAGTTGTTACTGATAACTGCTGATAAAGATTTAAGCAGGGCACTGAATCAGTTGTTAGATTGGTACTTGAAGTTGAATCAGGATTGAATAATGTGAAACAATTTGACTTTAATGTTCAACTATAATATTAAAGTGATGTTTGAAAAACTGATTTCTTGTGGAGCTTTCACATTAGAACACAACATGTAAAAGTAATCCATTTACACCATCACCAACAGCACCATCAACAACAGCATCAGCACCATCACCAACAGCACCATCACCAACAGCACCATCACCAACAGCACCATCACCAACAGCACCATCACCAACAACCAACAGCACCATCAACAACAGCATCAGCACCATCACCAACAGCACCATCAACAACAGCACCATCAACAACAGCACCAACAGCACCATCAACAACAGCACCACGAGCACCATCAACAACAGCACCAACAGCACCATCAACAACAGCACCATCACCATCTTTTACACATAGAAGCTATGAAGTTGAAGATTTATATCACTCTATTTAGTGTTCATCTGTACTGTTCTATGGAAAATAGGAAGATCAAAGGGAACATTCTGCTTTCTATGGAACATTTTTTGATAAACACCAATGAATTTAGTCTGATTAGCTTTATCATCTAATGAAAATGTGATCTTTTTACTTATCTATGGATCATCTGCACTGTTACTGAAAAATGAATGAAATAGTATGAACTGATTTATACTTAGTATAGTTTTATATTCATTCTATGAAATTAAGAATAAAAGAATATACAGAAATAAATCTATTTCATTGGATCACAATAAAAGTTGCCCACTCAAAAGAAGGAAAACAAAACAGAATGGAAAGAGGTTGTATTGATTGATATAAGCTGTTGGAGGAGAGACTGACATTTCTTGCCAAATTGATCTATTATTATTGGGTTATACGGAAAAAGGAATAAACAAGAAAATTGCAGTCGAGCTTTAATAATGATTGAGCTGAAGAAACAGAGCCAATAACTTGGTTCATGATCCCAACTGGATTACTAAATAATCCAATTTTTCGATTAAGTTGTTTTTGAACCATTGAAGCAATCAAATAAGATTCTTGTAACAGCAGCAAGAATAATCCAGAAATTGTTACAAGAACTAAATTTCTTATTATTCTGTTGTTTCAAAATTAAGCTATACTTGTTCTTGTTGTATAGAAAAACAGGTGGGCAAACTAGGCTTTCACATAATTAAACTAAGTTCATGGGCAAGAAAGTACCAGTGCCGATAACTTTGAGGAAAATATTATTATTCCTTTAAATGAAGGGTACAAAGTTCTTTGAAAATGGTTGGGTTTTCTGGTTTTGGCTGAGGGTTTTGGTACCTTTTGTATGTTATCATTATCTATTGATAAGCTTAAAACTATCAGGCTGTTTATAAAAAAAGGCAAGAAGAGGAGTCCTGTCTTGGAGGAGATAACACATAATAATTCCAATGCCTGCTTTACATTGTACTCTAGGGAAATCTGATAAAATGATAGATAATCTAAACATCAAGCTGATCCCTATTTTGTCATCCATAACAGATCTTGGTTATCTTGGTGTTGGCTTTACCATATTAAGTTCTGTTGTCGGTACTGGTTTCCCTTAAGATCAAAGCCCCCAGATGAGATTACTTATTCTAAATTTCAAGGTACCAAAAATGTTGAAGTTGCATAGGCACTCTTGCATGTCTGGTGAACAGCAAATGGTATCAGGTTTCCATCAGAAAGACCATTAGTTATCTTACAGGTGATGCTCAAGATTGAACCCGATTTCTCTGGATTGGTAATCAAGAGCAGCGGAACTGAAACAAAGGGTCCCTCTTAAGTTTACCTGTCTTAATAAGCAAAATTGAATTCATTTAAATATACCAGGTATTAACCTTTTATGGATGAAAATGTATTGTTTGTTGAAGAAATGTTTGGAGTGATACTAATAATACATAATACTATTTCAAATGCATCCCCTTGTTTTATTACGGGTTTCACAACAGCGTGAGTGCAGTATAGATATGTAGATACATAACTGTTCTTTGTGTTGAAGGTGCTCCCATGATGAGATGTACTTCAGACTTTATCCTTAAAAATCTTGACTCAAGTTGAACATAATTGGCTTTAGTAGATAGGAAAGTTTGTCATGTCACAATAGTCCTATTGAGAAGTGTTATAAAAACTATGTCAATTGTCCATGAGATGTGTTAATGGGGGGGCTATTATCATATGCAACTGGTGTTCTTTCAGACCTGTTCTCGCTTTTTTGTGCCAAATTATAGACTTATTTGTGTTGCTTACATTTTTTAGCAATAGGGGACAGTGTGTGAAAGTAGGAACAAAATTATTTTGGAATATTTGTTGCTTCAAAAATAAAAAAAAGTGTAAAAGGATTTTTGTTTTGTTTCATAAACACAGATATTGTTAATCAAGAATATTTTTGCATTTTTAATAGAAGTTTATAATATAAACTACTAGCACTCAATGTTAAGATTTCTTTGAAAAGAAATTGATAATTATTCTTAAATCTGTAGATTCTTAAAGGATTAAAATAAATTTTATATCATTTTAACTGGTTAAGTCAATTTAGTTGTAAACGCATAGAGAGTTCAATGGCTTTTAGTGAAAACGGTCATTGGTCTTAAATAACCGTGCTGGTCATTGGCTCATAAATAACAAAAACGTTATTTTGATATAAATGCTAATTATTTGCTTTAGGACGGTCATTGTTGATCAGTCTGTATTTGTTGTATATTTTACAGCACTGTTAAAATCTGTTTAACTTCACTAACTTGGTGTAGCAGATTGTATATATATACTGTTTATACTGTTTGAGGCCCTATTGTGTTGAAATAACACAATAAACCAATGGTTTCTCTGGCCTATTTTGATGGTGTGAATTTGAACTTATGAATTCAAAGAAACCAGTTGCATGTAAAAAATGTTCATTTTCAAATTTGATATACATGAAAGGTTAGTACTTTGCTTTTTTCTTAATTTTGGACAAGTTAATTAAAATAACTTTAAAATTTTTATTTGATTATATCTGTGTTTGAGAAACTAAACCTTAATAACTTTCATAGAGGGAACTGAAGAAACAGAAATGGCTTTTGGCAAAAAAGTGAATATGAAAGGACTGCGTGTTCAAACGGAGAGGCGGGACTCTCGGAGCTATCTGTTGTCTCCAGAATTGTCCCGCCGTCCAACGCAGTTTGCTGTGTCCCCAACATTCTCTTATGTGGAAGAGTTTGGTAGTTTAAGATTAAACAATAACAATAGAAATAAGTATGTTGGCATGAATACCACATGGCAGACAAGTAGTGCGAGCAGCCTGGCACCTATGTTACCATCTAGGTCGCCACGGGAACCGGCCTGGAAGTGTAGCCCTCAAAATAATTTCCGTGGTAAGTCCACTCACTCCACTGAGGTCTTGTTTGTTATGTATTATTTTGCGTTTTTTTGTTTGTGTGTTTTATATGGTGCATGAAAATAGTTTGACAATAGCTATATGTTGAAGATGGTTCGAAAAATACTAATTCAATTTAAGAAAATGTTACAATTAAAATTGTTAGAGGGTATATCCAGAATGGTTCTTTATGGTGTTTATTAGTTTTATATATACTTCCACAAGTTTATTTCAGGTACGTCACTCAGGTAGTCTAGATATATCATCTAAATGTTTAAACAAACAGTATTAAAGAAAAGACATCTTATTGTTAGTTAATCTACTTTCAGGTGTGGGAGATCTGGAACATATACACATTGATGGAATGAATCAGAATAAAAATTATGATTATGCTGATTACGGACACCAGTATGAGGAATTGCCAAACAGGAAAAGCATTGCAAAATGTCCCATGGACAGCGGCATTGATTCACGATCTGAACATTATCAGTCATCAGGGGGCGCCACTGATATTGTCTCCGACACAGAAGATACCGCAAACATAGTCAACCATCGTAATGAGAAAAGGTATGATCTTGGTTAGAAACATCAGATGTTAGTAATATTTGTCGTTGCTGTGATAAAAGGCTTGTTAAATCATTGTCATTATAATGATATTTTACTGGTAGATCTATCATAGTTTAATGCTGTAAATGTTTTGCAAAATGCTAGTCATCATTTGCTATAAGTTGGGAAAAATGACTTTTTGCTGTATTTATATAAACAGATTATGATTGTCATAGGACTGTCGACAACATCTTTTCAGTATTCTTTGAAAACAATTTTGCTTACAAGAAATTTACCTTTCACAAATTTATTTATAAAGAAAAATGTTAAAATTGTTCTATTTGTAATGACATGTATATACAATTTTTTCAATTTTAATATTGATCTGCAGTAATATATCTTTTTTTTAAATACTGGAATATAAGATATTCATTGTCTAAGTAAATGAATCATTTGCCATTCCAGGAAACGTGTAAATCCCCTGTATGATGCTATGACGCAGTCAATGCCGAGTATCTACAACAAGAATAAGTCTACCGACGAAGGGTTACAACAGCAGGTCCGCTGTCTGAAATGTGCTCTCATTGTGTTCATTGTACTGACATGTGCCGCCATCGCTGTCAGCGTATTTGCCATTATCAGTCATAACCAGACTAAAGGTATGTTCAGCTTACTTCCCTACACACCAAGCCCCTACCTCACCAAGTAGGGTATGATTTCCGTCCGTCTGATTACCCAATCAGGACAGTATCCTGTAAGGACTCTAGCAAGAGGCTGATATATCCTTCAGAAAATCTTTCTGCCATACTTATAGAAAATAAAGCAAGAGTTAAGAAAGTCTTAATAGTTATTACGTGTTCTTTTTTAGCACAAAGTCAAATGGTCTTACCTCGTCCTTTGACAAAACTAACTATTGTGAGCAAAGGTGATGCAAATTCTATAGATAGAAATGGACAGCAGTAATAAAATGCAGCTCTGTTTTGTAAGCAAGATCATAAGAAATATTGTGTTTTTGCATTTCTGATTCTGTGTCTAAATCACCAGGGAAATGCTTGTACTTTTAAGGGTAATAGCTGTTGTTATATTTGTCATTTCTGGCTTATAAATCAAAAAGAATGTTACAATTTGAATAATTTGAATAATTTCAAATGAATGACAGAGTATTGCAGCTGTTAATAGATACAGATTGTTCTTACATTAGGCTGTTATAACATTTTATTACTGTCTGATGATTCTCATTGTTTCTAAAGCACTCCCCTCTTGTTATTTAGTGGTTAATGTAGCTGATGTGAAAATGAGCCTTAGTAATCTAACTCTTTTATGGGAGAAAGTTTTCTTATGATGGACAGGAGGCTAGTACTGGTACTTTCCAGGAATTATTAAGGTTAATTGTGCACCTGTAAATACATGTAAATACATAATACCGTTGAGACAGGTGTTAAACACAAGGAAAAAAAAGGTGGTTGTCTAAAACAGGTGAACATTATTATAATATATTGTTGTCCAAAATTTTTTATATAAATCTGTGCCACGGTGGCTGTATTATTAAAGTGGCTGCTTGCATAATTATGTTCAACAATGATAAAGTGTTCATGATTGTTTTTAAGGTACTTTACTATGTGATAATTGTTTTTCAGATGATTCAGATCCTTTCCTGACCCCTAAAGTACAGAGACTTACTGAAGATTACTCAAAACTGGAAACATTGGTAACTAATACACTACATTCTAGTCTCAAATTGACAAATTAAAATGTGCAATGTATCAAACAAAGTAACACATTTAGCATGTCTGAATCGTTTAGAAGGAAAACTTTTTAAAACAAATTTTGAAAACTAAAGAGATCTGTTTGTTAATCAAAGGGTTTATTTTTGCTAAAGAATGACTGTAGTCACAGCCCAGTTACCTCCCTTCCTTAGAACTGATTTCCTTACATTTACTTTGATAATGAGTTGATGAAAAACATCCCATTCAAAAAATGGTTACCTTCTGCTCAGTTATAACCTTTTGTTCAAGTTTTTTGTCAGACATTTTCCCTGTGAGATTGTTAATGTAAAAATCATGTGAAAATGTGAAATCTTTTTTCGTTAAGTTTAGATATAATTATTCATAATTTATAAAGTTTGTATAAAGTTTTACATATCTGTATGTTATTTGCAGCTGAGTTCATTTGATGACAGCAATGACACAATGAAAGTTTTAATGGATCTTATAGAAAAAGTGAAAATGTTGGAAAGGAACACGAGTGCGCAGTTTGTATCACTGAATCAACAGATGTCTACTACACAGCTTAATATACAAAATAATGCGCTCGATATTATAAATACACAAACAAACACTAGTAGTGCAATCTCTTTTCTAAATACTACGTTACAACTCCAGCTGCATAACATCTCTAAACAAGAAGGTCCTCAGGTAAGTGTTGTTGTTCTGTTTGTTATAATATATGTACAGTGAACTCTTTATATAACGACTTGATACAGCGAAACTCTGGATAGAAGGAACAAATTACATGTACTCTACCCAAAAATTTTCTTTCTTTATTGTTTATGAAAATGTTATCTAGATATAACAAACTCCGGATATAGGGAACAAATTCAAATGGTCCAAAGGAGTTCGTTGTAAACAGAGTTGACTGTATCATTATTTCTGTTGAATTTATTTTTATAGGCTTTTGCTAGATCATTCAAATTACGGCTGTTTGGAGGTTGCAGAAAAGTAATCCGGTTCAAATTGAATTTGTAGTTCATTTGTAGTTTTTGTTCATGCTCAGAATTAAAAATACAGGGAAGTTGGAACTGAAAGCCTAAAATAAGCCAATTTACATTTCACAACTAAATGTGTGAAAAAATGTGACAATTGTTAATGTGGTAAAAGAACATAATGTCTCATTCACCATCAGTGATTATTGATTCTCCAGTAAACAAGCACAGTATAATTAGATGAAAATTCTGTGGAAGATATCAGTATCTGTATTTGATCATAAAAAAGTCTTGTATGAATTTGTGAGATGAAAGATGAGTGACGACCAATTAAGAAATGCTAATTGGTTTGTTTGCTGCATTTTAAGTTTCTGCTACATGCTCTTATTTAGCTTTGACACAATTAAATGACTTGTTGATCAGTGTTTAGTTGGATATTATGGAATTGTGTTCCGGTATATCATTTATCACAATGAAATCAAATTTCAATTCATTCTATACAGATGTCTGTTTTGTTTTTTCTGGAACACCCAATTCAATTTACATCATCAACAAGTCATGTCTTATTACAATTTGTATTTATTTGATTGAATAATAATCCCTTTTCTACTGGAGTTCTATAATGTATAAATTGGCAGGTTGATCAAACCAGTGAAAATGAACACCCTGTAAAATATGAGCCAGATGAAGATTTCAAAATAATTTTGCCATAGTTATGCCATGTCATCATCTGTCGTCTATTTGAAAAGAAACTTACTTGGATCTGTTTCTGTTATATTTCAGGGTCCTCAGGGTGTAGCAAACTTTTCACATTGTTCTTATAAAAATGAGACCAGGGATTCAGTGGCTTCCGATGTGTTCCCGTCATACACTGTTTGGCAACCGACGGAAGTAGAACTAGAGGTAAGTCTATAAATAACATCTGTATTATAGCGGAAAAGATCTAGAATACATGTTGAAACCTTGTAACCTAGAACTGGTGTACTAAGTTATAATATTGTATTAATAAACAGTAATTCATGTGGTAGCTAATGAGAAATAGAAAAAAAATCTTATCACATAGTGTAAATGGGTACAGACTGAAAGTATTTGTTAAATTTTTGGTCCATAACAGAAGACTTTACCATAGCAGAAAAAGAAGTATTGAAATTTGCAGTTCTAGATCTTTAGATCTTCTGTATATTACACTGTCTTATGTGAGAGCAATTTTAAATGGAATTAAGAGTTTTTTAACTGTTTGGTGAATGCCAGCAATCTTACCTTTTTTTACTGATGCCTAAATAAAGAATCAAGTATAACATCTTTGATTGGTTTCTGTTTTCAGTCCAATATAGCGTTCTCCGCTTTCTGTACAGTAGATGGGGGAACAAAATACGACCTTGAAGTTCATGTTATATCACCTCAGAGAGTGCAATATAGATGTGAGTGTTCCGGTAACGTGTCAGGACAAAGCAGACGTGTTTGTACTCTGCACTATTTACAGTGTCCGAGATACAGTTAGCGTGTTGTGTTCATAAGTTCAGATGTAAATAGTTGAAGCATAATATTACAGAATCAGAAGAAATATTCAATGTCAAGATAATTTTTTTAACAAACCAGTCAGTGTGTTATGTCCCTTCTTTAAAATAGTGATAAAAGGAGTACTGTATATAAAATATTGAGGAAATTTGAAATATTTTCGATGTCAAGACAACTAACGGGGTACCTAGCCAGTCCAAGTAGCAGCATTAGACGTAGAGTTCAGAACAGTCACCGGTTCAGTTGCTTGTGATGGCATGTGTGTCAAGGTATGTGTGTCAAGGTGTGATAGGTATACATGGTTTCTTACTGTCGTCTGCCTCTTATTGGGCTACGAAATGGAAACTTTATAGTCAGTTTTTTGCAGAGAGAGGGCACATAGAGGTTTGAAACCCAGAAAGAATGTCACATAGCTGAAATATTGTTGTCAAACAGTTCAAAATCGGCAACAGGCAAATCATGTCACGTTTATTTTATAAATGTGTTTTTAACTTTTCAATTTTTTATCCACGACATTACAATAGGTCGAGTGTAGACACAATGTGCCAAAGGTGTTTTCAGAAAGATGAGATTTTACGTCACTTCTTTGTTTTATATTGTAGGGTAATGATAAAGAATAGGGTTTTTAAACTAATCCTTGAAATGGTTTTGAACATCTGAAATTTGATTGCTAGGCCGAAACTAGACCTGCCAATGATTTACTTCTTGTTGCATGTTGACATAATTGATTGCCAAAATGTTTTTTCCCTGTAAAAATGTTTTTTATCATCGGCCGTGGAATTACCTGTGATATTATGCTGTTACCTGTGACAGTAAGGAGATAGAAATATGTTTTACCTTCAGTAAATGTTGTAAAACTTCTTAAATTGTGATTTTTTATTTTGAGTTGTATGGCTTATATTAACTGTTTAAAACAGAAGCATTGGTGCAAGCTTGACAAAATATGTTGTATGTGTTGCAGGCATTAATCTTGCTACTACAGGTATTTTATACATATGTGTAAATTCACCACATACATTTATGTAGTATGCATACATATATATCAGCATTACACATTCCACCTGTATATCTCACACAATTTGTATTCAGACTGATGGATTTAAGCTCAGTACTTCATTTTACGCCTACCTTACTATGTAAAAAATCCAAGGTTTAAAAACGGTCATAAAAATTTGATAAAAATCATCATTCCATTGTTAGACTACAGTCAGTATGTGTATGTAATAAATTGTTGTCACATTATGTTACATTTTAAATGTTTAATTTTTGTTTTTTTATGGAGTTTGATCTTGTGCAATTATAAATGCTATTTTTACCTACAACAAGTGTTGGTTTTTATTACAACCTGTTACATTAACACCAGTAAACAAGAACTGTAACAATAAGTGACATAATTTGCCCCAAAAGTGGTTCTTACAAACTTTGACCCAAGGACCCAAGATGTGTCTTCCCCATAGTTATTGTACGAGTTTAACACCTGTTCTAACTGTATTGTCATTCTTACAATTTCACTATCATACTAAAATGACCTATCCTTTGTTAGAAACTGGCTACTTTCTCTCACAAAGAGACATGGTTGTGTCCATGACCCTAAATCTGTGAGAGTGTTACAGTGATTTCAAGTCAGTGACTCTTTTAGATCCATCTTCCCAGAGTGCTCTGCTATCATGTGAACCTGAAGACACTGCCTGAAATTTGACACCCGAGTGTCTCACTTTTGAAATAAGAACCAGCTATGTACATATGACATACGATTTCTAGATTCATACTCTAAAATCTAACATCCCTGTTTATAGTAACAAAGCCAGATCAGAGATGCAGTCCAAAAAACTGCTGCAGTAAAACAACATGCAGACAAGCAGACAATGCAATTACTATTTGCAGTGATGTGTGTGTGTGGGGGGGGGGAGTATCATAGAGATTGACTGGTATATTATTAAGAAGTCAACTTTCTGTGAAGATTCTCTGAATATTACAAATTCAGTTGTTACATTTCTTATGCTCTGCACATCCCATTATTGCTATGTGTTTGAAGTTTGAAGAAATCCCTTTGAGGGACACGGTACTATGGCTAAAGACTGCTGAAAAGTTGAGGCAGTAAGAAGGGTGACAGACAACAGAAAAGTTTTCTCCAAGGGCAACACAAAAACTGCATTGAAACAGAAAATTAAAACAAATCATACAAAGTATTGCTTTCTAACAGTACTAAGTAAGAGAAACACCTGCACAATTTATTTGACCCATCGTTATATCTAGTAGTAAGATTGTATTGGGTATCTGTGTAGTCCGACTCATGTGTGGTTGTTTGTCTATTGTGAAAGGATGCCAGCAGAGGATCAAATTCTGTTCACAGGGTTGCAGGAAAGGTAGCATCTTCTCTGCACAAATCACATATCCTTGTACACCACCTGATGGGCCGACACCAAACATGCCCAGCAGCATTCTCACAATTTCCAACATGGCTGAAAATCTACTTTCAATAAGAATTATGAAATTTTGATGTTATAATTATTACTTATGAAACAAATTACATAAAACTGTTTTTATCTTCAGTCACCAAGTGTCTAATTTTGAAGAGGTCAATTATAGTAACCTAGCAAGTAGCTCTGTCCACTTTCTCTTTCTCTTGAATGGCTTGAAGAATTTTGTTCTAACTTCATATTTACAATTTTACATGTTTCAGTCAGCTCAATTGGTGATTTTAAAATAGTATTCTAACGCAGTACCGATGTGACGTCGTTTCTGATTGGTGACGCGTGATTTTATTAATATAGTATATATAGTCGCAAACTTCAAACCCCGTTTTTATTTTACCTTTTATAACATTGTGCGTTGAAAAGGGTCTTTTGTGATTTTGATTTACCGTAATGCATTTTAATGGTTGTGTCAAAAACAACTTTCTGTTATTTATGTACGGATGTTTGTGTCAAAACTGGTCTAGGTGTTCTTTGTTGAGTGTTGAAGCTAATAACTAATTGTATAAGTAACAACACAACACCTAGTACAGTTTTGAGACTTTTTTTTATTTCCATATATAATCTGCCTATTGTAATAAATAATATCACTTCCCCACATTCAGAGCATACATCATACATGAAATGTGTGTATGTTGCACAAATGAGTATAAATGCATAAGTCTTTACATAATGGCTAAAATGTATATTAAATATCCTAATAATGTTAAGAGGTGAAGAAAATGACACAAAATTTACAGAAAAAAGTCTGAACTGAATTCACGTATGCACCCAAACCACATTTTGATATGACTTTTATTTCGTTGTCATTTTTTGTTTGATTTTTATGAGATTTTTCTATTTTTTTGTTCATTTTTACATGTAAATCATTTTTTGATCTTGTTTCCAAATAACGTGCAACACATTCTAAGCAAAACATTAATTTTCAGACCAACCGTAACCTCAGATTTGCAAGTACATTTGTACTCATATCATAGGCAGACGGAATTAAAATTCTGACAGAAATGGTAGCTAATTCAGTCCATTTAAAAGGTACTTTTACAAAACTGTAGAGAAGTAAATTTACAGGACAAAGCAAAACAAAGTGGGATTAAAAACATATGATTTCAACTCTTGAAGCATATTCTGTAAGGTACCTAAAGCATTCCTCTAGATCTAATATATAAATAGAACATGAAAAGATATTTTGCCCAGCCACAGTTTTGCTAATTTTACAGATTTGTTTTATTTCTATGAGTACATATTTCAGCACATTTAAAGTTTTCAAGTTGAAAAGTATAATACATTGTAGCAGGCAACACTTTGTGGCAATAAAAAGGCTAGAAACATTGCTTAGCATGGTACACTGCATATCAAACGCGGCTCTTCCCAACTCTTATTATAAGGTATACTGCACCACGACCTGTTGTCCTATACATCTGTTCAAATATTTCATAAATTCAATCAACTATCACAATACCAAAAGCACTGAAAATAAATGTCAACAGAAAGCTAAGAGTCTACAAAAATCTGGCAAGTTTTATAACATCTTACAATACCAAAGTGTCATTGAACGCTATATTAAAAGTGTTATATAAATTTACAAAAAGAATTTCATTATACATGTATAAAAATTTCACAACACAAAGTCCATCAAGAGAATAAAAGTCTTAAATAAACTGTTCAACAGTCACATTTCATTAATTAACATTCAAAATTAGTTCCAGGTAAAATGTTACCTATAATTTAATGAAAACAAAATTTGTACCAGTAATAATCGAGCACCAATTAATGATCACTTCTATTGCATGAACTCTACTTCCATAAAGTCCTCAGATCTCATCTTGTTGCAAACTTAACATATATCATCATCGTTTTAATAACAAATTCAGAATTATTGTCTTGCTATATCCTTTGTACTGGTTCTAACTGACATGTTGAAGCCACTCTGAGCAATTGTGTACAATCTGTATTACCTACAAATTTTCACAAGGGACTGGTCTCCTTATTTCTGCAGACTGACCTAAATCATACCATTTCAAACCAATACAGTAACATAGTTAAGTTGTACAGTCAGTTAAATACATCAAAAAATGGCTAGAGCTAAGCAAACATTGAGAAATATTATAAACTAACCTACTTACTTTAACTGGAAGCTATTAATATACATGTAGGTACATTGTTTGTACCTAACTGTTATATATGTCTAACCAATATAAGGCACATATTAAATGTTAGGCCAAAAATTCAAACTCTAAACTCTGTGTCTGTACACTGATTTGTATCATACATTTGTTTCTATGTAAACCACCATCAATCACTAACAGTCCAATTAAAGTGGAATTTCCTAGAAGGGTCCAATACCCTCTTATAGAGCAAATCCACTATATTCCCATTCAGTGTAGGACTGTTTGAAAATAGAAAAACGAAATGGTGACTGACTTACAAGAGCTTAGTATTGTCTTTGGTAACTTTATAAAATCCAAGCTTCTATCAACATTTCAAGCTTCTATCAACATTTCAAGCTTCTGTCAAGATTCCAAGCTTCTATCAATATTGGTTCCTGACCTACCATGTAACACTGGTGAGCACCTGCTCACTTGCATATGTTCATTAATTTGCCTTCAGCAGAAGCTGTGGAGATATACTTTCTATACCAATTTGAATTTTGAGCTTGCAAATTAAGGTCACCATTTCTAGCGGGTGTATGTTCTGAATGATACCATGTATTTCTGTAAATTTTCAGTCCATTTTGACTGTGGTAAAACTAAACACACTGGACACTATTTTAAATTTCAACTTTTTTTTCCATTTCTACTGTAAACAACTTCATACAGTGAGTTAAATGTTAGACTCTTTTCTCTGTAACTTCCAATTATCATGCCTAGCAAAATATATCAATTTGCAAATTACATACAATTTTCATCCTAATTCTGAAACAGTCAGTCAAGGATAAACTTTAGAGAAGTAAAAATTCACAGGAACAAAAACAAAAATGTTAATTGATCAACAAAATGTGTTTTGTTCTGAAACATGAATGATATGTTTCATTTATCCTAGACATTTATCAAACCTGGCTCAAAGCCCAAGACTCGATCCCCGGGAAATTTTCAAGGCTTGATCTACAAAGCAGATTTGATATCAATGCCCACAGATACTGAGGTATGATTGAACTTTTTAACCCTTTACCCTGCAAAACTTCTAAAAATGAGTATGTCCATTTATCGTTTGATGGGGCGAGCAGTGAAAATTTACTGACTCTGTAGCAAACAGTGAAGATGATGATAAGACTACACTGACGTGTACCGTGATCATGATCTACACTGGTCGCAACAGCAGAAATCACTCGTCACCAGCTTGGTAAGACTTAAATAAGGGGCAACTTTTTGTCAACAAAGCAATTGTAATCATCTTTGTTTCGTGTATCAGTAACACTAATTCTAGAACAATTCTTGTATCTCAACAAAATCTAGTAACAAGAGAAAACTTCAACTGAACTAGATGGTTAAATATTTCTATAATATACAGTCAGGTTACAGGCTGTCAATATTAGATGATAGTGCATATAAATGGTCTCTAGGTGTACAACAAAAAAAACTTGGAATAAATAAACCAATAGAAAATATTAATGTCGGATGAAATATATGAAAGTTTCAATAATAATGTTAATCATTAGAAGATATACAACAAGAGCTGTCAGTAGGACAGCGTGCTCGACTTTTTTAGTGCTTGCCAATAAAACAAAACTTTGACAGTTAAGGGCACACAAGATTTTAACCAGGAATTTCTAAGTACAAATCAAGAAAATTTTTCACAGAGTTATCTTCTTTTGCTTACAGATAGGTCTTACGATGGTACATAAGTACTCCAACTTTCAAAGTAATATCTCAAATGGTTAAGTTAACAAGTGGACAAGAATGAAAATTTCAACTGAGTTTCTAAGTCAAAAAGGGCCATAATTCAAATAAAATCCTTGACAGAATTACCTTCTCCTGCCCATGTTTGGGGTCATGATGGTAAACAAGTATTCCAAATTTCAAATTAATATCTCAAACAGTTAGTAAAAGGGACTGGTACAAAAACAACCAAGTTCTAAGTCGATAAAGGCCCTAATCTTTAAAACAATCCTGACAGAGTTACCTTCTCTTGCATACAGATGGGGGTAATGATGTGAAATAGCATTAAAAGTTTCAAGCAATATCTCAAAGGGTTAAGGCAATAAGTGGTTTTACCCATATTCATGTTTTTCTAAGTCAAAAGGGCATAATTTGTCAAACCTTGACAGGTATGTCCTCTTGTCTGTTGATGGTGTTCGTGATGGTAAACAAGTATGGTTAGTTCCAAAGCAATACCTCCAATGGTTTTGAAATAAAGTGAGGTGGTAGAAAAACTTAACCAAGCTCAATACCTTTCTAAGTCCAAAAGGGCCTAATTCTGTCAAAAACCTTGACGAGTTATGTACTCTTGTCTGTAGATGGAGGTTATGATGGTAACAAGTATGGTAAGTTTCAAAGCCATACCTCTAATACTTTTGAAATAAAGTGAGGTGGTACGAAAACACTTAACCAAGCTCAAAACACTTTCTAAAAAAAGGGCCATAATTTGTCAAAAACCTTGACAGACTTATGTCTCTTGTCTGTAGATGGAGGTTATGATGGTTAACAAGAGGTAAGTTTCAAAGCCATACCCCCCTCTAATACTTTTGAAATAAAGTGGGGTGGTCAAAACTTCCATTCCCCCCCCCCCCCCCCCCCCCCACCCCCCCCCCCCCCGCAGCCCCCCGATAGCTCCCCTTTTAACGGCAAAAACCACTGTATTAATATTGGAAATAGTTAGAGGATAAACTAAATGTCTTTCACTCAGGAACAAAACTAAAGCGTACACTTTAAATGCAAAAACTTGATAATGAAAACGTTTTTGATTTTTGGCACATATATATAAATCTTTTAGCAAGTAGAAAATGCCCTAACTTCAAAATCACTACACAAGAGTGAATATTCATTTTAATTTCCTTGTCAAGTTTACAATATATGCTGTTTCACTGCTTGCTTTTAAATTAAAAAGCATTTATTTGTCTAATTCAGAAAAAAATCAGCATCTTTACACAGTAGGACCTAAAATTGCAGTCCATTATGCAATCTTCAGCTGTAGTGACTTCCTAACAAATACTTATCTATCAATACCAAAACAGGCTACAGTGCAGCTTTACATTTTGTACAAAATAAGCACTATCCAATTCACCAAAAAACAATACATTGTACATCATATAAATCTACGTCTATTATTCCGATTTTGATGTTTGCACAAAACTCTGCTTCATTTCTATGTCGTCTGTCTACATTCTGTAATCACTTTAAGTCATTTGTCCTCCATGTTGTTCTGGAACAACCAAGTTGTCGAAAAAGATGTTCCTTTATACAGCATCGGTTCTTGCAAATGCTGAAAAATTGAAGGTCACTGAGATATATGCACTATGATATTCAGCGTTTTCAATGCAGAAGGTAAGTACTACAATGTGACAATCAGAGAAGGGTGATGTAATGATACTTCAAACCAGGTACAGTGAAAGCCCAACTGGAAATCATAACCAAATGTGCAAACATGGCGCAATATCGCTAACCTGACTACCATTGGCTATAATACAAAGTCAACAATAGCAGAAAGCGTCAATTTTGACTGGGGGTCTTTATTGGAACAACTACATTAGGCTACATTTCAAATATCTAAGCTCTGGGCCATGTGGTTTTAGACAAGAAGAGTTTTGAAGTTTTGCCTATATAAGCTTCTGTAAAATCAAGGGATTCCCTGGGAGGTCAATATTTTTACCCAGGGGTCATAATTTGAACAATCTTTGTAGAAGTCAATGAGGCATGCCAAATATTTATGCTCTAGGCCTTTAGGTTTCAGAGAAGATTTTTAAAGTTTTTTCCTATATAAGCCTATGTAAAATTAAGTGACCCCCCATGCAAGGTCAATTTTGACCCGGGAACATGATTTGAACAGTCTCGATAGAGGTCCATTAGACAATGTTACATGCCAATATCGAAGCTCTGGGCCTTCCAGTTTTTGAAAAGATTTTTTAAAGTTTTTCCTATTTGTTGTCAAAGCAACCAGAGTTTTGCATGGAATGGAATTCTTTGAATGCCTTTGGTAGAGCTTTATGCAACGACAATCCCTGCCAAGTTTGATTAATATTGGCTAAGTGATTTCAGAGATGTCGTTTAAAGGAAATGGTGGATGGACGGACGTATGCCGTATGATGAGCGATCCTTATAGCTTTATTCATTTCTTTCTCATTCCAACTTTTACAGTAACATTTGTGCAGTCAAAATACATTATATCTAAACTGTTTTTGCTATGCTACACATCACAGCAGATCTATTTATAGAGGCTGACACAAGAATACCATATTTGGTAAAAACTAATCACAATCATCCTTTCATAAAATGGATTTTCAATGTTTATTTTTTATTCTAACATAACTCATGATTATGTCTCTATAAATAACAAGAGCTGTCCATAAGACAGCACGCTCGACTATTGTGGGTGTTTGCTAATAAAACAAAACTTTTATCAGTATAATAGCAAAACAAAATTCTGCTAACTATTAAGTATAAACTAGGAAAGTTGAATCATAAAAAAAGTCAAAATCTATAACTATAGATTTAATTTTTGGTAAATTAATTGTTTGATACAAATTTACCCTGAACACTATTGCAAGATTTGATATAACTACCATAAGTTTTTACTGTGATATGTGCATGATAGTACCTTGCATGCAAAACTTTACCAAATTTTCAAAAGTCAAACAAGGGCCATAATTTGCACTAAATTTAAACAAGAGTTATCTGTCTTGACTGTGTGACACCTCTTAAGACATTAAAAAGTTTCAAGTCAATATCATAAGTGGTTACTTAGGTTTGTACATGATAGTACCTAGCAGGCAAAACTTTAACCAAATTTTCAAAAGTCAAACAAGGGCCAAATTAGTACTAAATTTATACAAGGTTATCTGACTTGACTGTGTGACACCCTAGAGACTAACGAAGTTTCAAGTCAATATATAAGTGGTTACTGAGATATGTGCATGATAGTACCTAGCAGGCAAAACTTTAACCAAATATTCAAAGTCAAAGAAGGGCCATAATTTGTACTAAATTTTTCAAGAGTTATCTGCCTTGATTGTATGACACCCTAAAGACATGAACAAAGTTTCAAGTCAATATCATAAGTGGTTACTGAGATATGTGCATGATAGTACCTAGCGGCAAAACTTTAACCAAATTTTCAAAAGTCAAACAAGGGCCATAATTTGTACTAAATTTTTCAAGAGTTATCTGCCTTGATTGTATGACACCCCTAAAGACATGAAGAAAGTTTCAAGTCAATATCATAAGTGGTTACTGAGATATGTGCATGATGGTACCTAGCAGGCAAAACTTTAACCAAATTTTCAAAGTCAAACAAGGGCCATAATTTGTACTAAATTTTTTCAAGAGTTATCTGCCTTGATTGTATGACACCCTAAAGACTGAACAAAGTTTCAAGTCAATATCTAAGTGGTTCTGAGATATGTGCATGATAGTACTTAGCGGCAAAACTTTAAAAAAACCAAAGCCCCCCCCCCCGACGCCGACGCACAAGTGACTGTAATAGCTCTCCATATTCTCCGAATAGTCGAGCTAAAAAGTAGAACAATTATGTTTTATTATGCCATAAACAAGCCGTCAATATGACGTCATATTGTGCTGCATGATGTTAAATAACTATCCATGTAGAAAATAACACTCTGCATTTATTCACTTTTTGTAATCTCTTCTAATGTTAGAATCCAAATAACATCTTTTTCAGTGTTATCGTCTAATAAACAACTCTTTGTCATCCTGAAGCGCAGTTATAAACCATTCAAGCCTCCGGCCTTCTTGGTTAATTACTGTGCATCAAACTCCAAATCATTGTTTATTAGATGATGAACACTGCTGGAAAGAATGTTATTTAATATTTGTAGCTCTGGTAGGTAAATTTTGCAACTGCAAGAAAAATGGTGAAATATGTTGATACCAGGATATTTATGAACCCTAACTTTAGTGAATATCACCATGGCAATCTCGCACATTACACATAGTTATTTGAAAGAATATTTGGGAGCTAGACAGTCATTAGGATCGTAGCAGAAGCTCGCCTGAGCTGATAGATAGATTTATTTCAGTAAAAGTGTACATAAAACATAGCATAATCAATAAGATACATGTGCTAAAACAAATAACAAACACAGTGATATACTAATTGAGCCATGTAGAGCACACCAATACCAGGGATAACACAACAAAGGGGAAAAGAATCTTTCCTCTTATTTCCATAGTGGTCCCTACTACTGGTGGCCTGACTCAGAAAGTCATGCATACACATTTAAATTATTGAATATCAATATTGTAAAAGATTATTTCAAATACTTATCTATCAAGATAGTTACAAAGATTACTCACAGATTTGATTTACGAAAATAAAATATCACAAAATTAATTCTATTTGAAAGACAAGAAAATTTATCACATAATTATCACAGTGGTATAGTCATAAAATCTACGAACTTATTTAAAGGATATATTGGTACAATACTATAAGACTAAAACATAAGACTTATCCTAAAAAGCGAACAATTCTCAATTAAAATGTTTTTTGGTCATAAGATGGAGTTTTAAGGCACTCTTGAATTTCTGAGGACATTCAACATTTCTGAGAATTTGAGGAAGATCATTCCATAATGATATGCCCCTGAAGGCAAGACTTTTTACGAAAATTACCAACCTTGGGGTAACGCATAACCTCCTGTTTCACTGAATGAAAATTCACCCCCAGAGTCAATTGGAGATACAGAAACAACTTTAAAACTTGTTAATTGATCGTGCACTGTGTTAAGAGGAACAAAATGCTCATTTTGATAACCAGAAGCTTTGTTATACTTGATTTTATGCACATGACAAAGAGTTATCTGATAACTAATACATCACATAGTATACTTACAAGATGACAATGATGCTACATGTCATGGTTTTAGCTGGACCCCTGGTCCGCCAGCTCTGTCGTCCCTGACAATAATAATTGCAAGTTTAGAAGTTACAGGTGAATCTGCTCAGGTAAGCCACAAGAACAATTCTTTCAAGGGGAGCTAAAATATTACTTTAGGATTACAAGGAGATAGGTAAAGATGAAACAGCAGAAGAATGTCCATATACCTCACATCTTAACCTTACTTTAGAGTTATTTACATTTGGAACATACTACATCCTACTTAGTAGTAACATTCATCTCTTTCAAAATCTCGAGTAATACACCGTGCATGTTATGGACTTTATTCAGACTTAAACAGAAAGTCATACAATACTATTTTACTGCCTATTTCACTCTTGTCTTATCAATATTCATTTAAATACCCATTGTCTGTTCTTATCCCCCTGTGCTATGGTTTTGTCATTTACTGCAAGGCTATAAAAGTAACAGTAGATCTTACCCTCTTCTGGGACTGTCTTGTCCCCTTCTGGCCCTTCATTGTTACTCTCTACATCCTCTGTAGATTCTGGAGTAACCTTTTCTACCTCCTCTGAAGAGCCTTCTTTACTGTCTGAATCTATATCAGACTTGGCCATCTGCTTATTGGTCTCATCTGCTTTTTCTTCAGTTACCTCCTCTTCTTCCTTAGCAGTTGTATCCCCTGAAGAACTCTTTTCCTCAGTGGTCTCCCCTGAACTGCTTCCCACCATTTCACTAGTTTGTTCCCCATTTGGGGAACTTTCTGATTCTTTTTGATCAGTTTTGTCAGACTCTTTCTTTGAAGAGTCCTCAACAATATTCTCTTTTTGAGAATCAACAGTATCTGTTCCACTTTTTTCTTTTTTCTCCTTGTTTTTTCTTTGTTCTTTCTCCTCACTAGGTGAGACAAATTCCTTCTCTAATCTTCTTGGAAGACTTTCAGATGTTCCCTTTGACCCTTTTGGGCTTAATGGGCTTACTTCATCTGAGACAGGACTTGTAGACTGAAATGATACATTCTTTTCTCCACTTGTCGGTGTTTTCATCTCTTCTGCCCAATTTACAACCTTCACATGACCTTCAGGAGTTTTCATCATGTCAGGTGAGAGAGGTGACAGTGGTGATGTTGGAGTGAATGCTGGTGCATCTGGGTTCAAATTCTTCTGTGCCAAAGTCATATTTAACCGTAAGGCATCTTCTGGTGACAAGGAATGATTCACATTTGGACTTTTTGTTCCCTTGCTCCCAAGACCAGCACTGTCAGTTGATGCCTGGCTACCCCAGAATTCCTCAGTCTCACAATCTTCCCATTCATCTGTATCACCTTGACTGACCTGCTCTTTGACCTTCGGGTGACCATGGTAACCATCTATATCCTCAAACTGACCATCTTCAATAAATTCTCCACGTTCCTGACTGTCATGGAACTCATCTTCATGTGTGTCACTGAGAATTTCTTCAATGTAAGCATCTGCACTGTCAGGTTCTGTGCTTGTAAGAGGAATGTCTTCAAAGTCTTCGTCCCACCACAACTCGTCTTTATCTCCCGGTGTGGTGGGATGACCAGCAATGGAATGAGGCCGCTGTCCTTGTTTTCTGGTTGTGATAATTGGGGTTTCAGAGTCGGAATATTCTACTTCTACTGATGAGTCTCCATTCCTACCAGGAGTGTTATCAATCTTGATAACTAGGAGGTCATTGTTGTTCTCTACTCTTCTACCCTCATCTGAGTTTGTTCGAGCTCTCTCCTTGGCCCTCCCCCTGCCTCTGCCCCTACCACGACCCCTTCCCCGACCTCTACCTACACCAGCAGGCCTCTCTTTGTCATCGTTATCTATACCTGGAAGTACACAGAAATAGACAACATATCTGAAATATTTGTATTTAAGGTAAGTCAGTAAACTAAACATGTAAAATTCCTTAGTAATTACACAATGTAAACCTTTTAATTATATATAACAATAATCCAAGAACTCACTATCTAGAAGTATAATACATGTTATAATGCTTTTATAATTGGAATATTTATCATATAATTAATTCATACATTTAATGTAGTTTTCGTCTACTATTACCATAACCATGTTTTTCATTGTCTATATTTTCTATACAGTTACAAGATAGATATCTTCTAGATTAACTGAAAACTAGCAAATGTTTATAAGAATTTAAGACAATGAATTATACTGACTAACAGAAGTGAGTTAGTAAAAATGTGGTTTCTACTTTAAATATTCCAGATCTTAAGTCATGCCAGGATGTAAGTTTTCCAGGAGCTATTAACTACTGTCTTGTTTCAGGGCATTTTTCCAGACACAATTTCCATTTCCATTGCAAAATGCAACCAGTTTCTACAACCGGAGGGATTCTAATGCATAATAAATATATCATAACAAGCAACAGGGAAATCTAACACACCCACAAGTACAACATAAGCAGTAAGAAAACTCTTGTATTTCACCGAATCTTTCATTTGGATAAAACAAAATGACAAAAGATATTTAATGAATCCAATGTTAAATCCATGTTAATTTGATAAACATAAGGTTTGAAACACATGCTTCCTCTTAAATAGTTCATTCACTCAACATGCACATAACAATTGAAATATGGTAACACAAGCTCTCTATCTGAACCCTAAGTCTCCTTGGAAACTAAACAAAACTATAGTTCTCTGTTCTCCATAATTATTGTGAATCTCTATACATTAGAAAAAGTCCCCAATGTAAAACACATGCTAGTAAAAATTAACTGAATTTGGGAAAATAGCTGAAAAATTCACACTTGCATAGACATCAAAAACATTGGCAATTCTGAACATTTTAAAAATGACCAGTCAGAATAAATACATGTACCATTCACAAGACAATATAAAGGAAAAAACCACCATTGAAACAGAAGGTAAATTCATTAACAAACTTATCTGTTACCACAGAAAGCGTCAAATTAACAAAAATACAATTTTATCACAAATACTGTAGCAGATGAAAATGAAACAATGTATATAACTGAAATGCCAACCGCTTCGTAACTTTGATATTTGCAATCTGTATATACATGTACTACAGCAAATATCAGAATTACTAAATGGTTAACCTTATCCTAACACTCCATGTTACAATGGGATAGTCAAAATCAGTTTGACTTTGGACCAATACGTGCTATTTAAAAGTTGCAAATTTTGATTATGTAAGTTATCAAAAAATGATGCAGCATCAGAAGGGCACTACATTGTTAAATGAGAGGCCAAAAGTGGTTAGCTCATGCTGCTGTACTAGTTATTGAACTTTATTCCTATGCTGGCTGTTTAACATTTCATTTGATATATTTTACAATCTCTCAACCTTTTAATGATGTAATATTTGTAATTATCTACTATGTTTTTCTAGAAATGAAAATCTAGCATAAATTTGAAGTTACAGGTATAACATAACTTGCTCATGGAAATGATTCCTTGATTTTTTATCATGTACTATCATGTACTTCAAGTCTGGGCATACTACATGTACATGGAATTTGTTAACAATAAAACTGATGTAGTTGTCTAAAGTTTAAAAACTTTTTAAATGCAACATCACAGCTCACTAAGATAGAATGGAAATTTATTTTTTCAAGTGGATTACAGCATCATAATTATACAAAATCTGATTCTTTGCCTAAAGGCCAAACATTAGATGTAAGAAGTTAATATTCGGGGAAAATGAAGCAAATTCCTATATGACAGCTCTGTATTCCATTTCTTTTATTTTCAAACTGTTAGTTTTCTAAAGATAAGATATTAATTTTGAGTAATGATAAATATGACTGATTATATCCCCCAATCCATACAGAATACAAATGGTTCATATGGGTGTCTGATTAATAAAAACTATGCAATTCTTGCACTGTTAAATTATGCACTAATGAATGCAATATGCACGCCATGCGTAAATGATGCCCTAGTTGCCAAGCAACTACCTTTCATAGTACCGGGGGCGTCGCCACGCTGACGGTCGTCTCGTTCCCCACGATCAAATCTACCACTGCCTATTCGGCCAGCTTTAATAAACAAGTTACAGTGTACATAGGACATATATCCTTAACTTATACATAGCTATCTTTCAGAAGTTTGGGGATTTTTTAAACAATTAAAATAAACATCTGTTACTGACACTAAATTTCAATAGCCCTGGCAAAAAAATACATGCTAACCTTGATGTACAGCTTATATAAACATAACATCTTTCAAAGATTAACTGGTTCTGTTATAATACCGCTGAAGTTCTAGCTATACTTTCATCAAGAGGAAGAGAACAACTACCCGTAAAACTATGACTCCTCTGTGCATGAGATAGTCAAACACAAGACGGTTGTTGCCAGGACTGTCTGAGTTTCTCTGTATTCTGTATGATACACTTTGGTTAAAACAACCAACAAAACTCAACTTTTCTCAAGAGAAAATGCTTTTAAAATGCAGATTACACATGGATATCATAGCCCTTTACAAAAATGTTTCAGCACTGATGAATCCTTATTTTGTATACAAATATGCATAAATGTTCTTTTGAACACCAACAAAGATGAACAGTATTTTTTGCACATTTTTTGCATGTTTTTCAACAATCAAACAATATGTACATACATTGTATTTTGTATTCTCTACTAGTATATAAAATGACACATGCTTGAACTAGAGCTATCACTGAAAGTGATTCATACCCCCAACCAACAAAATAGGTCAGTAATTAGTGGCCTTTCTTATGTGGTAAACTCCATATGCAATCACTATCTCTTTCAAATTTGGTAACTCTTAATGTACTCTTAGGTCAATTTATTGGGTAAAAACATGTTATTTTTTCTACTTTTCAGTAACAATGTCCTTGACCATGGCACAAGTGAGCCCAATTATTGTACAAAGTCTTTGTCCCCACATTCGTATTTCCTATAGTTTATTATGACCTGCAGTTACTAAGAGTAAATATTCAGTTCTAGAAATCCCAGTGACCACAAATGCATTATAACCCCTTTTCTCCCAAAGATATGAGATGCTTATGAACAAAGTTTGGTTGCAATAGCTAAGTCCTATCTAAAACTAGAGCTATCACTAAATGTGATTAATACCCCCAAAAGGATTGCTTTATAAACTGAAGAAGTTCGTAGTAACATAATACCTTGCAAACAAACTAAAAAGAGATATTGTTCTTAGCAGTTCCTCTCATTGTGCTTGACCATTGTATGAAGTTGTATTGAATTCCAACTTGTAGTTTTTGAAAAATGCTCCAGACAGGGTAAAGTAACAAAGGGCAATAACACAGTAATTAGTCAAGATGGAGTTATAGTTCCTGTGCACTGCACTCCCTCTCACTGTGCTTGACCATTGTATGAAGTTGTATTGAATTCCAACCAGAAGTTTTCAAGTTATGCTCCGGACAAGGAAAAGTAACAAAGGGTAATAGCTCTGTAATGAGTCAAGATGGAGTTATGGTTCCTGTGCACTGCACTTCCTCTAAATGTACTTGACCATTGTATGAGGTTGTACTGAATTCCAACTAGTAGTTTTCAAGTTATGCTTCGGACAAGGAAAAGTAACAAAGGGCAATAACTCAGTAAATACTCAAGATAGAGTTATAGTTCTTGTACATTGCACTTCCTCTGAGTGTGCTTGATCATTGTATGAAGCTGTATTGAATTCCAACCAGTAGTTTTCAAGTTATGCTCCGGACAAGGAAAAGTAACAAAGGGCAATAACTCTGTAATTAGTCAAGATGGAGTTATAGTTCTTGTGCACTGCACTTCCTCTCAATGTGCTTGACCATTGTATGAAGTTGTATTGAATTCCAACCAGTAGTTTTCAAGTTATGCTCCGGACAAAGAAATGTAACAAAGGGCAATAACTCTGTAATTAGTGAAGATGGAGTTATAGTTCTTGTGCACTGCACTTCCTCTCAATGTGCTTGACCATTGTATGAAGTTGTATTGAATTCCAAGTAGTAGTTTTCAAGTTATGCTCCGGACAAGGAAAATGCAACAGACCACCCGCCCGCCCGACCGACCGACCGACCGACCAACCACTGGGTGACTCCTATATACCCCCCTAAACTTCGTTTTGGGGGTATAATTACAAGAGGGCCAAGTTGGCCCTTAGTCTCTCCTCTGTGCAAGCTACCTCTGTAATTTGTGAGAGGGCATTTGAAGTGGCCTGAGCCAGCAGGGTAGTACAGTGGATCAGAACCATTTCCTGTTTTCTAAAAAGTGCTACAGAACATTGGTTACTTTCCAACTATTGGTTCATGAAAGAAACTGTTAAATGATTTTTCTATTTTAAGTAAGAGAGGCCCCTGCATGCAGTGGACCCGAACCGTTTCCTATTTATATGCAAGGTTACTATAGAGCAAGGTTTGTGAATTTCCAATTATTGGTTCAAGATAAGAAGCAGCTTCTGGATTTTCTATTTTTAGTAACAGCAGCTCCTGTGTGTAAGGATGCTACAGAGCAACTTTGGCGACTTTCATATCATTGGTTCAGGTGAAGAAGCTGTCAAGTGGCCCCTGTGTGCAGAGGATGGGAACCATTTCGAATTTTTTTAAAGGAGTCAATGCAAGGCTGCTAAAGAGCAAGTTTGGTGACTTTCCAACTGTTGGTTCATGAGAAAAAGATGTTTAAAGAATTTTCTATTTTTAGTTACAGCAGCCCCTTATGCAATGGACCAGAATCATTTCCTACTTTTCTTAAAGAGGACAATGCAAGGATGCCACAGGACAAGTTTGGTTAAATTCTGACATAGTTTTAACAGAGCCTCCGGCTCAGATGAGCTAATAAAGATTAAGAAGACTGTAACATAAAATGTGTAATATGACAGTATATGTATGAATACTTTTTGAGTATTGATGCAACCCAACAAAGTGACTCCTACATGACTCCCCTACCAAACCTAGTTTGGTGGGGTATAAACATTTAGTACAAAGCCAAGACCTGTTTAAGTTTATACTAGGTAAATAAATTCACACATGTATACCTGGTCTCTTGGCTGGTTCCATATGCAGCTGCTCATAAGATTGCCTGAAAGTTAACAAATAAAGATGTATCATCTAAGAAAGCATGGTAACATTGTTATAAACATATCAGATCATGTCAAGTTTAAATTTCTTACCTGGTTAAACTTTCAAATAAGAACTTTAAGGGTCATGGACAAATTAACACCTGTAAAGACCCCAAAACATATTCCGACATTTTTGCCCATTAATAAAATTTCAAGAGCTATCCAACCCCCTAACACCCCCCCCCCCCTTGCCATGCTATCAATACTAGAAATGCCTTAAGAACTGTAGGATATCTGTTCAAACAAATACAAATATTAATTTAAAGGACCAATTACAATAAAATAGATACTTGTAACTCTTAATAATGTTTCAATATATATACAGCAGTGGTGACACAACTTTCCACTTATCAGGTATTCAAGTAATCTTAGAACCGTCCCATCTGGGACTATTGATAAGACTTTCTGAAGTACAATAAATGGTAATTACGGATTTGAACAATGTCATGTATAATGTACAACACACTTACTGGTCTCTTTTCTCACCATCCCATTCTCGTTTCCAATCTCCTGTGTTATTTTTAGCTCGATCCACTCTCATTTGGTCCACCTTCTCTCGTTCACTTTTCCAATCGCTGTACTGACGTCGCTCCCGTCCTGTCATCTGCATCGCCAACTCCATCTTGGTCTTTGGAGGTGACCTCTGCTGTATCTCCTGTAGAGGGATAACTGGAGCATCATTACTGCATACTATCATTTACAGATTCTAAGAACCATGTTTAATCTTGCACACACAAAAAAATAGCCCGAAATCTAAGGTCTAATAAAATTAAGGATGGGAACGAATATTCGAACATTCGAATATTCGCATTCGTTCTGAATATTCGAATGCAATTTTAGGATTCGAATATACGTTAAAAAGATTTTTTTTCAACTTTTAAAAGTTCGACAAAACGTTGACAAACACCAAAGCCTTACCATTACTTCACCAAACAACTAATTGCTTAATAGCCCCGGTCGGTGTTTTGATAACACGTGTCATAATTGCAAATTGCAGATCCTAAATTGCAAACAGTTTTTCAGTTTGTTGTTTTAGTCATTCACACGTGGAGTCATTATCTAGCGTCTTTATTTCATGTTTTGTAAGGTGCGAATCTTAATGTTTTGTTCAAATAATTAGCCATAAATTCGGCGATGTAACTCAAGTCTATCGCCTGTAACAGATAAACGTCATAGCTTTAAATTTAAAAAACCAATCATGTTCGATTTCTCAATTGAAACCCAATCGAAAATCATTACTCAATAAAATGAAATACATGGTATTTGGAAGAAAGAGAGATTGATGCGCACTGAATCCACTTTGCATCAAAGTCCGATTTATTAACTTGACTTACGATAAGATCTGATATATTTTCAATCTTACTACATCTAAAAACGCTAAAATCTTGCTAAAATGCCTCCAGTAACTACATCACGTGCATGGAAGTTTTTCACACGCTCAATATTTCAAATCCCTAAATGTTGAGAATCATGAATTTAATTGACAATTCCCGAATAGTTATTAATTAGTAATTGGCGAACTATATATAATTTCGGATAAATAATTTTCGGATAGTAAAACATTCGGAAAAGTTTTAAAATTTGATTCGAATATTCAAATGTATTCGAATAGTTGATACGAATATTCGAATACTAAATATAGTATTCGTTCCCATCCTTAAATAAAATACTTCTGGAATTTGCTTGAGTTTATGTGAACTCTCTGAGATGCCGATTGTTCGAGTTTGTACAGAGTATTGAACTGGCTTTCAAGATCATTTAGTCATCAATAAGCTGAACAACCTTTTTTTCTAATCAGTTCAGCCCAACTCTTTGCAGGTATAAGAAAGTACTAAACACAACCTGACTTTAGCGAACACTGAACATGTGAGAGAATATCTATCATGCAGACTCAAACAAGAACCTGCTTGCTTCTGAGTTTAATGTTGTCAATGTGAAGGATTCCTGGCATGCTAAGCCCCTTTCAATCATTTTGGTCATGTAAAACAATATGAGAAAGATTTAGACCTCCTAAAATTTAATTTTGAAGCAAAACAATGATAAAGATTGATCTATGGACAAACCTGTCTCTCCTTGACTTCCTTCATTTTACCCTTGACATTATTAAAGTCCATTCCTCCGAAATTCTTAGGGTGTCTCCTAGATACATCCTTGTGGTTGTTGTTGTTGTTCCAGTCCCCATTGCGATTCTCTTTCTCTCCTTGTTTCTTGTCTTTGAAATCAACCCGAGGCTTGTCTCGGGTCCGATCAGACAGAAAATTATATTGTGGGTCAGGAGGGGGACCCTGAAAAATGATAAATCTGTGTAAAACTTGATTAACAGGTAGTTGATATTTCACAGTTCAAGCTAGAATACCTTTATTAGTTCACACACTGAAGCTGACAGTCAGGTTATTATGCTGAGGGGATGAAGGGGGAGGGGGAAGGGGTAAATATATGTTAAATAATTAAGCTAGAATTTTCTTATTGAATAACTTTTCCTGTATAAATAAAAATTTTGACCTTTTTAAGAGAACATAATAATATTGTTTAACTACCGGCATGTGTATGAACAATATCTTGCATATGAAAGATACTATGTGGAAATATTGTGTTGCTAGAATCATTTTCAAAAGTTGAAAGTGCTTTGACCTAAGGTGTTCTAAGTTGCATACATATTTATAAAGACTGATGAATAATAATGAGCTGGTTCAATTTTGATTAAACTGCAAATCTTTGTATGGCATTAAGCATTAAGTTGGGATTGTATACCGCACACAACTCTTTTTATTATCCAACTTTATCTTTTTTATACATGAGATGCTTCAAGCAGAAAAGATACAGTAGTAAAATATTTCTGCATGGTGTTGTTTTATTTACATTTGCTTCACTGAATTAATTTAACTTTGTGTAAACTTTAATTCATACATTATTTGTAAATGTAATAATTTCTTGTTAATAACCTGATAAAACACATCAAACATGCTGGCATAGATACATGCTCCAAAAACCTACACTAAATATAAAAATTTACATTCAGTTGAAGACGGGTCAACTTACTTCAACTCCACCTTCCTCCCTACTTTGACTCCTCTGTACGGGTGGTCTATTTTCATCATTCATGCCACCACGAGAAGTCTGACCATTCTGGGGATTATTTTGTCTGTCTCTGAAGTTATCTTCCTTCCTGTACTGTTCCCGTACATCGCGGTAATTATCTCGCCTGTCATAGTCTTTCCTTTGGTTGTTTCCCCTTTCACTGAAATGTTCCCTGTTTTCGTATTCATTTGAAGAATTACTATTTTTTCTTCTATCTTGGCCATTAAATCCTCGTCGGTCATGTTCACCTGAAAAACTTTTACTTCTTCCTCTACCACGATAGTTATTTCCCCTGTTCTCCTGCTCAGTCTTGAAATTTCCTCTGCGATCATGTTGATCCCAGTGACTATCATTTTTATCGTGCTGACCCCAGCTGCGATCATTTTTGTCATGTTGACCCCAGCTGCGATCATTTCCTGCATGATAATTGGACCTACGATCATGTTGATCCCAATGGCCGTCATGTCTTTTATTCTGTGAATTGAATCGACCTTGGTCTCCTGTGTTTCGTGAAAACCTACGATCATGTTGGTCCCAATGGCCATCCTGTCTATTATTCTGTGAATTAAATCTTCCATAGTCACCCGTATTTTGTAAAAGTGGATTGTTCTTAAATTCTGGAGGTAACTGATTCTCTATATCCCTGTCCCAACTCCGACGATTCTGTCTCTGGTTGGGACGTCTGTATGGCTGCATGCCATCTCTATTGTGCTGCATTCTGGGAGGGGAAGTTTGTCTCTCATCCTCAAATGTCACCTGCTTGTCCGGGCTTCGACGAAAAATTCTCGAATCAAATTCCTTATGTTCACTTCCCTTCCCATCCGACCCAGAACTTTCTCTGGATCCCTGCCTTTGAAAAGGCCGGTACCCATCTTGTAAGGATATATTTCTCGACTGTCCAACATCGCTGTTAGACCTAGAGATCCTCATATCCTGTTAACAGTCAATGTCATTCCCAGCATGCAAAAGTCAGCCATTTTGTTTTGTTTCCAAAATGCATCATCAAGTAAGCCAAATGGTAAGTTGTGTGTGAAGTGAAGGCAGTTTGAAATAAAGAAATAACATTGTTAGTAAGGGACCTTGTCATAACATGCAATACAATACATACATGGCTATAATACTCTGGGTTTTTATAGATTTACAAAACAATACAGGCTTTAATTAAAGCATGAACATGTACATTTGTATTAACTTATTAAGACCAAGACGACGATTGACATGGTCAAGAGTAACTAATTTTGTGATCCTAAATGGTTTAGTTTGAAAAACTGGTAGTTTAAAATAGATGCCCACATGCAACATGTCGAGCCTTCATATGTCAAAAGGGCTAACTCCTTACCAAGTAGAGATAGGTCAAAATACACCTAAATATTGTATGTAACATGCATGTTGTACCACAGAAAAGTGGTCTCGATTTTTCTCTACTGCCAGTTATAAAAAGTTACAATATAAGCCATTTACAACAAAGGGAAATAATTCTAAAAGCAAGGGTAGCCAATGGTGGTGAACGTTTGTGCCAAGTAACATCAAAATCCCTCCATGCATGAAAAAGATATGCTCCGGACGAGGTCATACTTGAATTTGACCTTTAACCTCTAAGTTTGACATTGACCTTAGACCTGGGGACCTGGTTCTTGCGGATGACACTCCGTCCCATGATGGTGAACATTTGTGCCAAGCTATTTAAGAATCCCTTGATCAATGGATAAGTTACAGCCCGGACAAGCTAAACTCGGACGGACGCACAAACACACGCACAGACGCATGCACGCACATACACTGAACCGCCACTTGGACAGCTATATCTAGCTTTCGCAAGCGGCTCGACAAAAAATCAAGATAATCCTCTTGAAAGAGCCTTATTTTCTTTAACCTTCAAGCAAATTACAAGAAATATTTTAAAGATGCCTCTTCTTCATAGCTCAGCTCCAGCAGGTATTTATTGCAATGAGACAGAGTCCTCTGAAAACACGGAAAAAGGTTGACCTGAGCCTACTTACATCAAGTCCCAGGGATTTCCTTAAAGGATGTTCACAAGAAGAACAATGAAAGAGTTCATGAAAACTGATGCAAGACAATAGATACCCTTTACAATATCTCAATTAATTGAAACAGACTAGAGTCAAAAACTCAAAGCATGCTGACCATTTTTTTCCTGTCTACCATGTCTTGCCTAACCAAGGGAAATAAACTCCATGCTTCAGGGGTATATCTTACAACTTTAAGAACTGTAAATATATCACACACAAATCCAAATACAGACCTGAGCTTTGAGCTTCTCCTTGCTCATACGAGCGAGCTGTTTGCCGCGTCCTGCGGCAGATTTAGGGGCCTTCTTCTCTGGGGATTTCTCTGAGCGGTCCTTGTTGTCTCTACGTCTATTGTCCTCTCCATTAAGAGGCTGAAATACATTAGATATTCTCCATAAAATAATTTTACCGGTATTTGCAAGTCACAGGGAGGCACCTTGAAATATCCTTTGTACTTTTTAACAAACTTGGTCTACTGTAAATCCAGTATTATTCGTGATGTTTTTATTTTCACTATTATTCGCGAATTGAGTGCATCGCGAATTCATTAATCCGCGTAAACTTATGTTTGGAACGTAGGTACAAAAGTCATATCCAAAAAGTATTGTCCGAAATATATCAAGTTCGCCAATGCTCAATAATCGCTATAATACATATATATATATTATATATATCAAACAGAGCGCATGTTGCCTGAGGGGAAGATCCATTTCGTCTTTCATTCTTTCAACATAAGGACAATGACCGTCTGCACAAACCTGCAGTTAAAAGGATTAGGGATTAACGGGTCGCTAACAATTTGTCACAGTATTGTACTACTGACACAGACCACAGTAACGTATAAAAAGCCTGCAATTTATCAGGTGTTAAATGTAAGTTATCGACTTTTGACTTTATTTAATTGTAATTTACAATAGGCTTTGTTAAAGAACAAACGAGGTATTATCAAATATTGTCTGCATACCTTTCCATTATATACTGTCCGCGCTTTTGTTTAGTTCCTCTCGTTGGTGTATTAATAATTGTTTCACAAACTGATTTATTTGCAAAATGTTCGGTAATCAAACATACTTCGTGCAAATTATAGTGAACACATATCAAGAGTATTAACTCGCAAAGGAGATAAAGATTTTTTTAATATTGAGTTGAATAAGTGTTTAACGGTTCATTGACACGATAGATGCGATAACTGCGTAAGGCTTTGTATCGGCGCAAATTTAATATTTGAGGCTTCGGCCGTGAATTCATAAATACGCAAAATAAGTCTGGGGGTGAAATTCGTGAAATAAAGATCACACGAATATAAAGTGATTTACAGTATTCATCTACTTTAGGTTAACCACTGTGCAGTGTTTCTTCAAGTTAAGTGGAAATTTGGCTCTAGTATTATCTAATAGGAACACTTGGCTAGTCTAATTTAACTTCATATGCTTTGAGAATTTTCATATAAAACTTATAAATTTAGTAAATAGTTGATGGTATATAACATCATCTAACGTTATTTTAGCATAAAAAATGGGATGGCAGTTAATATACATTGAACAATTCTTAACAATGACAACAATGCCAAATTTCTCTCAGATTTTTTTTCAAAGCTATTTTTGGCATTTTAACACTTTTAAGTAAACACAACAGCTTTCTGCTTGAGCTACTCATCAATAGAGAGTTTGCATTTTTCCAATAGATTATGCTGCTTCATAGAGAAATTCAATCTTGATGTAATGGAAACTTTGATACACCTCAACATGTTGTAGTTTATGTCCGACTTTTTAAAGTTTATCTCGTTTGGTTGTGTTATAAAATAGAACAAAAACAGGGAAAACCTGATACTTGGTAATGCAAACCATGATACACTATGACCTTGTATCTCCATGTACAATGCATCTGATGTTTGCAACTAGGATCAAAGCATGTATTGTGATACAATATTTCATCCTTTAATTGATCTTTTAAATTTGATACTAAGGTATTTTCCAACAGCTTAAACAAAACATCTACATATCATCTTGAAATAGCACCCTTGGAAAATAGACTAACTGCCTTATATGCTATTTGCCTGATTGCCAGTTTTGGTGTGGGGATCGGGGCTATGGTTACGGATACAACAAGTCAGGTTTGAGCTAGAGATAGGCTTTTGCACTTTATGAATATGGTTATGACTGTAACAGTGTTGTTAAGGCATTCATACCTATAGATCTGTCAACCATATTAACACTTTGCTACATCACTTGAATACAAGCTGTGTTTTCTATGAAGTATTACTTGGAAGATGTAGAGCTTGAAGTGGTGTTAAATGAATCCCTTAGGTATGTAAGTTTGAACATTTCGAGGACCATATTCAATTTGTTGACTAAAGTCTGAACATCAAGTCTGCTCCTAGACTCTCCCTTCATTACACAAATGTTTATCACGGCAAGGACCTCTTTCAAGTTCCAACAGCTGTCATGGAGATTAGCTAAACTTACTTTTATCTCCTTTTTAGGAGACTGTGTCCCTCTATGGGGACGTTCTTGTGTCTGTTTTAGGGGCTGTGGCTGTATACCAGTCTCATTTGAGTTTGACACGGGTCCAAAGTTCCGCTTGTCGGCCTGGATCTCCTGTAACATGTAAGTAAACTATTATATAATACATGTATTACTTTCATTTGGTTTACATAAAACTGTACAGAGAAACAAACAACAACAGGTGTGCAGACAGGCGAAAACTTGGCTACCAGGTACATAACTACTTGTCTATCACTACCTGCACTGCTTGACTTTATTTCTAACTGGGTACTTATAACAGACAAGTTATGTCTCTCTATTCAACAGAAATGTAAACAAAACAACTGCAGTTTCACAAGTATTTTAGATTTATTTAAATTCCTGAGACATCTACTTGTTTCTCCTTTCATAAAAAAAGATGATTTTTTTCAAGATCTTGTATAAAAATCTGTCTTATCAAATTGTCCCATGACCCGTCATGGTTACAATTCATTATGTATTTTTCTTTATGGAGAGGAACTCCGTAAGATAAATTCTTTCATTTCAATCCTGTTCATTGTTTTACCTGTACAGTAAACTCCGCTTATAACGAACTCCTCGGGACCTATCAAATTTGTTCTTTATATCTGGAGTTCCTTATATCCGTATATCGAACAAGTTCCTTATATACGATGTATACATATCGAACTAAAATATATATCGAACAAGTATTTTTATAGTCAAATGTAATAAATTCGAACCATCAACTTTTGATTTTCCTACCTCCCTTTGAAGAGTTATAAAAATCTATAACTGTTATCATTTTCTATACCCGTAAATCTATGTAAAATAATTGTATAGATTAATAAAACATAAAAAAGACAGTTCATGTTTTCATTGGCAATTCTTAAACAAATACAATTGAAGAAAGCTGATTTTCGCTAACTTGCAATAACTTGAAATATTTAACAAGGTATTTTTCCCAAAATGGGATTTCATCCAATCTGCATACTAGAAACGCTCAGAATTATTTACAGAAATATTATCACTAGAATATCATACTTAGCAATTATGTTTGTACTCTCATTTAACTAGTTTACCAAAACGTTACACATTTGTGATAACTTACCTTTATGAATAATAGCTACAAGTGCGCTATAAAAAATTTAATGCAGACTGCAAAAGAAAAATGCAAAATCAATAGATTTTTTTTTTACTCTTCGGAACATAATATATTTGCAGTTCGATATATACGATGACTTTACAATACATTTTGCATTGTTCGGCCAGAAAATATTGTTCCTTATATCCGAAGTTTCCTTATAACCGGAGTACGATATAACCGTATATTTTTACATTAAACAAAGAAGGGAAAAAATCGGGCCCAAAAAAACTGTTTGTTATATCCGAAGTTACGTTATATCCGGAGTCGATATATACGGAGTTTACTGTATGTATGATTGTACTGGACATATACTGAATAAACATGTTTCAACCATCATATGAAAACCTGCTATACAACAGTTTTGTTTCTTTTATCAATATTGAGTTTAGATTTCATTCAGGTAAGTACCTGGATACATTGTAAATTGTAAAAGAAAACCTCTGATTGGTCTGATTCTGCAGTGTTCACATGCAACTGGAAAAACTCTAACGAAGGAAAGGCAAAACTGTCACAAAATGCGCCCGTTAACTTTTTAAGTTTTAAGGAAATGCTACAACAATTAGAACATTTTTTGATATGTTTATATCGCTACATTTCAAATCCAATATTTTGTGTGGGTTTGATAATATTGACAGAGTTTTCAATTATTGATGATGACGTTAGTAGTAGCAACATGAATGCAACTCCAGTTAGAGAGTGGACAACTGTAAAATGGACCAAATTTGGTAATTCAAAAGGGCAATTACTCTAAAATCACAAAGGTACCACCCCGGTTAAGATTCAAAGCAAGTTTAGTGAAGATTGGTAATGAGTAGTGGAAGTTAGAGAGCGGACAACTCTAAATTATCTAAATTTTGGCAATAAAAGGGCAATTACTCCGGAATAAAAAGAACTATTTCCCTGGCCATCAAATTTGGCCTAGACATTAGGCCAATAAACATCCACAGCAAGTTTTGATGAGAGTTGTAGAAGTTAGAGAGTGGATAACTTTGTGGATGCCCCCACCTCCCATATGCCGCAGGTGATCTCATAATACAGCCCATCAGGACGGGCATATAAAAAAATTTAATTGCTTAATTCGAATGGTGTTAATGAATTGTTTTAGTGAAAGTATATATGTAGCACAGTGTATTTTCTTGATTAATATACATGTATTCATCCACCATTATTCAGTACAAATTTCCATACCACACTTTGTAGTTGTTATTATAATAATGTCCTACCTCGTGTCGTATTCGCAGAATGTCATTCTTTTTTCGAATGGCCTGCATCTTCTGTGTTAGGAGGGCTTCTTTCTCCTCCTTGGTAAGTATATCAAGGAACAGTTCCGCTCCATCGTTAAAACTCTGTCGTAATAAATACTGATTAGTTCATATTTTCGCTTTTTACAAAAAAAATCTACAAAAGTGCAGGCAGAAGCTTCAACTGAAGTTGAATTGAATACAAAATACAGTAAAACTTCGTTAACTCGAGCATCGATAACTCGAGAACCCCGGATAACTCGAGGACTCCTGTCGGTCCCGGCAATTTTACCTCTATGTTTAACTAGAAAATACTATGGATAACTCGAGCATTGATAACTCGAGAACCCCGGATAACTCGAGGAACATCTGTGGTCCCGCCAGGTAGATTTCTTACTAAATTACCTGCGGCAACTCGAAGGCACTGATTATCAGATTTTTCTCACCTCCGATGGCGCATCATTATTTTGACACGTCATGTGAAAAACTTCTATTGTTAATTGATTGTTCTCGTTAATTATGGATTAATCGGCCGTTCAGTGAATGTTATTCACATATTTAGATTGTCTTTAATCATTTGTAATTACACCCACTTGTTCCTTTTATTAAATAAGAAGAAAATAAAGAGAATTATGTTTGCGAGTTTTTAATTACGAGAACTTAATGATTAGATGAAAATTTTGAGTCTCAGTTTGCTTTTAATGATAAAGCGTGTGAGAAAATCCCAAACTGCATATTCTTTCATTTGATTTCTATAATCTCTACGCTAACTGAAAGAAATGTGTTTTTTCTTTGTTTCAAAGCTGTTTCATAGAATTTTATCAAATAAGTAAGAAAGGTAATCAGGGCTCGTGATTTAATGTAATAAATACATTTTGTAAATGTATTAATCCGACCTCAACATAAAAGTCCTCAAATAACTCGTTGTTCATAAGATATATGACAGCAGAAAAACTTGTAAAATTTCCATGGTTCGGATAACTCGAGAACCCGGATAACTCGAGCATTTTACTCGTCCTCTTGCGACCTCGAGTTATCAAGGTTTTACTGTAATGTCATATTTCATTTTTATATAACAAATTTTTCCAAATACAGTCCAACCTCTCTACAACAACACACCAAAGGGAACATCAAGTTTTTGTTGTTGAGGAGAGGTTGATGCTCTATGGAGGTTAATGTGTTCAGATTGGGAAATACCTGTCTTTGTAAAGAGGTTTTTGCTCTTTGGAGGTGTTGTTTAGAGAGGTTGGACTGTATACTACATAAAAGAAGCTTTTGGAGAATTCCCCTAAATGTCATTCATTTGGCAACTGTACCATTAAAACTGTAAAAAGTCAAACAAGTTGCCTGGAACATGACTTTTACAAATAAACTTTCGTAGATGAACAAATGAAAAGGAATGTAAAAAGTATATACCTTAGAGCTTTCACTTATGCCTGAAGCCTTCAGCATGTTTTTATGACACGTAAGTAAATAACTACTTATCACCAATGTTGTGCACATGATATTACCGAAACCACTGTTTACAACATGTTACAAAATTTGTCTACCATCACTTACCATATTTGCCATTTTTATAAGCAGTAGCTTGTTTATGGCAGTATTTAAGAACAGCAGTTATCTGTGTTTATAGAGTTATCTTCCTTGTTCTTGTAAATCCCCTCTGCAGATGGCCAGTTTCTATAGTTACGTTAGTTATGGAGGTCCCCTGCCCCATACCTGAAAAGAAGCAGAAGTCAAACCTTCAAATAACTTGCTTTTTTAACAGACATTTTTACATCAGCTGCCAGCAAAAATAATCTTACCTATAAACGTTGTCACAGCAAAATTGCAAACTTAACACTGGCATTATATCTAACTTTCTGTTGAACTCGAAAATGCATTAACACATGCGTCCTATTGCTAACCTAGTTGAACAGTCTGTCAGCAAATATGCACATTTTTCTTTTAGGCCAGAATTTTTTTATTTCTTGTTACTCGAAGTTTGAAATTAAAAAGCTCCATACGGAGGAGGGGAAAAAAAAAAAAAAAAAAGTTTTTTTTTAACATGACAAACTTTGTTTCATCGTGGACCTGCTTTCTCTTCTTAAATCCGACATAAGGACACCCCTCCCCGAGCAAAATGCCCTTGAAAATTTGTTGACTTTTATTTCATTATTCTTTTCCCAATTATATATAGAGAAGAATAAAAAATTTAGCCGAATTTCGGTCCCAAATCAGTCTGAAAATAATCGTTAGACAAATGCAGCTTCTGGACGTTATTATTTGTATCAACGAACCTCTAATTTCGCGATTTTAAATTTTGAAAAAAAAAAAAATTTTGAATTTTTTTTTTTTTTTTTTTTGAAAATATGAAAAAATAGGGGCGGTGGGTTCGAGTTACGACAAATAAAAAACACTGGCCTTACCTCTGTTTTTTGCTACTGTATACTGTAGTTTGCTGTGTTTCCAGACAACTACTTACCAAAGTGCTCAAACAAACTGAAACTATTGTACACTAAATTATAGAAAGGAAAAAATGTTGCTGCATGACTGACAAAAACACTTGTTTTTAATAATCTAAGATGCTTTTAATAATTTAAGTGTTTCAAACTGACTGTACCTCTTGCTGGCACGAGGAGTTTGTATTGAAAGTTATAGTGTGGACAAGGAAAAGAAACAAAGGGATAAAATTTTCAAACTGGACAAGTTAGATTTATAGTTCTTTCGAAGTGCACTTTCCCTTGATGTCCCATATCTTTATATACAGACTTCTTCATAATTTTGGACAGGAACAACTGTAACAAGGGAGGTTATCAAAATGACACTAGCTGGAAGAGTTATGAACAAACTGGTTCATATGCACAAAAACTGCTCACATATATCTGTTTTTTCTTTCAATTGCAAACCAATTTCCTCTATGTGAACAATTTTGTGTTTTTATATTTAATTTCCTTGAAACAATAAGCCATTGCAGACTGATCATAAAGCAAGAGTAAATTACTGTCAGTGTCTGTTCAATTATCACATGTTCTGTCATCAATTAAGATAGAGTCTGAACAAAACAACAGATGTTTATCTTCACATAATCTCTTGTAAGCTACTGTGTTAATACAGTTAACCTGTTTCATAAAAATAGTGTTTGTAAAGATGTCCTCTGTAAAGTTTGACTCCTTGCTAGAAAAAGTCCATGAGACTTGACTAGCAAGTGTTCATGAATTCAAATTCATGCACATTCTTTGTTCATGAACTGCTTAAAGAATTTTTTTATCAAAGGTTCAAAATTGCTTGATCATAATTTTGTCTATTAACCAAATTAAATTTGTCTAATCATATATTGTTATGAACATCATTTATTCTAAAAAATTATACAAAATATTCTCCATAGAAATCCCAGGCCAGGGGCAAAGGAATGTTAGAAATTGATTGAGACATAATGCAGGTATGCCTCTGAAAGTCCTTGATTAAGGAAGATAAACTGAAACAATCTAAACATCTTACACTGGAAGTGTTCAGCTCGCCCTAAAATTCTTCACAAATAATTATCTTGATTTCTAAAAAAATGTATCTAAGTAAGCATTTCCTGTTTGTCTCCCACAAAATTACTGGCTTCTATTCAATGCAATACATTTTTTAAAGAAAGTCAGTTTCAATCATGTAGCTTGTAACAGTCCACACATGAATTACCTAACTCTGCACATGAAATACATTAAGAACTAAATGGAAAACTAAGGACTGAGTGAAAACAATTACAAATCAAAGAAGGTTGGGAATATCTGCCAGATGCAGAATGTTTAATCACTTGTGTTAAGCACATCATAAAGCTGCAACATGCAAAACACTATCATGCCAGTGATATGCTAATTGTTCATGCCTGTACATACAGTGTACAGGTAACTGCAGGAAACCGAGGCAAATTCTTCAAGTTACCAAACCAGCTGATATGTGTACATGTACCTGACTGGCAGCCCCGTCACTCCAGCTGAATAAAGCCCTGTACATCATCAGATTTTTACTTTTCTTACAATTTTCTATCTAGTGATCAGTAAATTCAGAACCATTAAAGATATACAGTTCCTCTTTTTCTCCAGAATCATATTTCTTATCCTCCCATCCGATGAGATATGTACCTCCCATGGATGAGATATGTACATTTAAATGATGAATTACTTACTTCAGACCAGTTCCTATCAATAAAGTTTCACTACCTTCTAAAAGTGAAGAATTCAATATCATTTTGACAGACAGTATTAAAGGGTAACACTGGGTATGGGTCCAATCCAACATAAAAGTGATTTCAATCTCCATTTTGATAGTTATAATGTGTAGAATATATATATATATATATTTTTGTCATTTGGGTTTATATACTTCTTTCAAAGGTTACATCTCAGTTACCAGTATTTATAAACAGGCACAGTTTACCTAACCATTGTTCTTGAAAAGGACCAACTGGTGTTTGACTCCCATCAACAAGAAACTGCGAACTTTCTCACATAGTCAGGATAATATATAATTCTGTTTAAATGTAAGAAAGAGTTACGAAACCTGTATTCTGTTTTCTTTGTTCAATATGGTAAAGATTTTATGCAGAATGCAACAAAACATGCCTGAGTAGAAAACAGTATATGACAGGAACAAACTTTAATGTACATGTAGTACAAATTTGAAGGGGCAGAAAGCAACAGTCTGTGGCGGGGACAGAGGGCAGAATGCAATACAACCTGTAAAGGGCACAATGCAACATGACATAGTTGGAATGTGGCAGGAACAAAATTAATGTAATGCAACAGGAAAGAACATCTTGTGGCATGGTCAGGGGACATGACAAGGGACAACAATACAACCTGAAAGGGACAGAATGCAACATCTTCTTGCACAGGCAGAATGCAACATGATGTGGTAGAGCCAAAATGCAACATGATGTGGTAGAGCCAAAATGCAACATGATGTAGGCTGTAGCATCAGAACACAACTTTATGTGACATGATATGGCTGTAGCATCAGAACACAACTTCATGTGACATGATATGGCTGTAGCATCAGAACACAACTTTATGTGACATGATATGGCTGTAGCATCAGAACACAACTTTATGTGACATGATATGGCTGTAGCATCAGAACACAACTTTATGTGACATGATATGGCTGTAGCATCAGAACACAACTTTATGTGACATGATATGGCTGTAGCAAACACAGTCACATGAAGTTGATATATGCTTGATAGTCGGTCTGGGGTATTTTATAAAAATGACTTTTCGGGGTCCAAACTTCATTTGACTGTGGTAGGAAATTGCAGTATAACATGGAAGGACCAGATACAGATATATTTCAACCCAACTACTAGGATATGATTAATGAATGTTACAGTTACCTAAACCACAACCTTCTTGTTTTTGTTTTCCTCACACCTGACAAACCCAGTTTAAATAGCATCAAACCACACCATGGCTAAATATTTGGCATTCTCATCATCAATAATTACCAATCAATAAAAAGCAAGTAATAAGTATAGTAAGGTGATTAAGCCACTGAATTACAGCAGCAGGCCCTTAACAAGATATTAATGAATAGTAGTAAATATTCAATTAAGTTATATAACATACATCATACTGAGATTTGTATATACATGACTTTTTTATTGTATACATTATATCCACTATGAAGTCTTGTGAAGTCCATTGGAAAATAAGGTAAAATCATATAAACACTTACAGGTGAAAAAGTCATTAAACATCAAAGTTCATGATTACTCAGATACAGAAGCTGTAGATATAACACAGCAGGGTTTCCACTGGCCCTTAATTTTTTTTGGCCACAATTATTATATACAGCATTATGCAATATATACAGCGGTATGCAAGGGGGAGTTTCAGGAGGGTGTCCCCCTCCTCTTGGCTTTTTTTAATTCACAGATAAACAAGACACCATTTGAAGTGTGCTGAATACTTGTATAAGCTGAATTACAACTTGTGTTAAGGCCAGATATACCTAATTTTTGTGGCCTTGGAAGCTAATAATGCCCTGTCATATGTATTGAACAAGTTTTTTTCTTAAAAAATCAGTCTTAGCCCCTCGAAAGCGCCTGAAAGCAAGCATTTTAAACACATTTCAAAGCTTTTTCCTGACTGTAGTTTGACAAATAAAGAAGCAAAGTCTGTTGTACAGATGATGATAATTCGTAACAGTCATATCAGCATTTAATATTACTAGCTCTACCAACTTTATTTTAAAATGTTTTTATTTTTAATAAAACACAGTTAATTTATATTAATCATTTTATTTAAATATGTAGTAAAATACAGTCTTTAGCTGAAAACATCGTATTTATATCTGTCTTTGAGTCTTTATAACACTGTTTTCTTTGAAGAAATAAAAAAACGGGATCGCAAAATAGGTGAAAACGATTTTCGTATCACAGTTTCACATGTAACTTACCAAATAATCGCAAGAAATCATGCTGAAATGATTTTATTGATAGAAAGTTACGTTTTCCAAACAAGCTAACGGTGCTTTTCAAATCTTCAAGTTTTTGTCAACTTTTCAAGGGAAAATTTTCCTCAAACAGGACATTTTTTGAATACAAAAAGTGCCCTGTAACATCTTTTATGAATCTAACATTTGTGATGCTCTAAGATTCTCAATATTAAACAATAAAATGCTTAAACTTGCTTGACAAAAGTTAATTAGTTTGTTTATTACGAAGAACTTCCCGTCCTCAAGTCGGCCTTATTTCGGGCTTATTTAATTATAAGTATTGGCTATTGTTCTTCGATTCGACTAGAAAAATGGCCGAGAATTTTGCAAAGAAATTTATTTAACTTTACAACATTATACCAAGACAATTTGATTCGAACGTCCTTTGATTTAATTCAAATTAACTACTGATATTGGGACGCCGAGGGTTAATCTTGTTCAGCGATCCGATGGGAGCTGCCGACAATCTAAATGTCGGCAGGCGTCTTTGCTCCGCCCACAGGGGCGGTACCGCGCCGATGATTGGCGATGATGCAAGCATCTTATTTTGCGGCTCGGGAGATAAAGTAGGTATCAACTTTTAACCGTGTCAATTCGTAACTACCGTGGTCACCAAGGTTGTATTTGCTATTCGGCGCCCATTATCGATTAGCGCATGGATATATGCCTTGATGTAAGGTTTATTATGTTTATGAAAACGCGCCAGCGAGAATTTTTTCCCCCCCACGTTCATTTTTTTCCCATTCCAAACCCCGACACAGAACTAAAAAGTTGGTACCATGATGCACAGACATCTGAATATTCTGATTACTTTTTTCATAGTTTCGCTAAAAAGATAGTGTTCAACCAAAGCTCTAGAGACTTCCATTTTGTTATTTTAAATGTAACACAATTTTCCAGTCAGACCTTGAGTCTGTATTCCTGGTTTTAGAGCTCTGTGAGTAAGCAAAGGTAAATGTAGAAGTTGTCAATCACTTTCTCATCTCTTTTTCAAATATGATTTGCCTTGAAATTGCCCATAACTTAGCTGTGCATTATTAGTGTATTTTATTTTCACCATATTATGATAACCTCCCAAAGTCCCTTGAGAAAAAACTGAACATTTTTAACTTTTACATTTCAATCTTTTTTTTCTAATTTACAACTTTAAATTAAGGGGGGATTTGCAAACTGGTTAACAAGTAAAATTTTGCATAAATTTAGCAATATTTTTCTGGAGAAATGTTTATTTTTCTCCAACTTCACTGTCATTGTTTCTGTTTGATTTTTATTTCCATCAATGCTCCAAAAACACACTTCTTTTTTACTTTTCTAACTGAATATTTATTTGATATGCTTTTTAGCAATTGTTTTAAAACAATTTCCAAGTTCTTCAATCCCCGAAACACCCATCCCCACCACCATTCCACCCCCCACCCCCCCCTACCACCAATAAATTAATCTAAATCACCTTTTAAAAAACATATTTCATGAGGAAACCTGATCGATTATTAAAAAAGTCTTAATATTCAGCTTTTCAGACTTTGATCAAAATCACTTCGTTAATATGAAAAGTCTTTAAGTACCAAAAATCTGACAAATTTGCCAATAGTTTTGGTTTATTTATCTATTGAAGAGAATAATTCCTGGATAAACATCTGTCTGCAAGATTGTTTCCTTGCTTTAAATACCTGTAAATCATGAAATTATTTCAGTATTCATATGCTGGCAATGTTCCATGATGGAACAGAACAGAGAACATATGTTTGAAGCCCACATCACCTATCAGTTCAGATTCTAGTAGTATAGCAGAGAAAAGCCAATCAATTTCACTCCGATTGTTCAAGTAGTGAAAAGTAGTTCAAGTAGGGACTTAGCCTTGCCACCAGGCTAGATGATAAGCAAATTACTTTCAGCCTTACATTTTTGGCAGCAAAGGGAGTTGAGTAAGAAATAGTAAATGTAAGGACTGGATGCCAGTCTCGTAGGGACTGTACATTAAAATTACTGGTTATTGTAAAACCTTAATTCATACCTGGTGCCATTACTTTGCAACTTATCCTAGGTAATTGAGAAGTTGTGTTTCTGTGTGCTACCTGAAGGTCAAAATTCTCAACCTAGCAGACAGGTGATTAATTATGTCGGTACCAATTAACATATACATGTAAAGTCCAATGCAATCATCTGTAGTCAATGTATGTCAAGGTTACATATTAGCTATATTTTCCTTTCAACTTCAGTTGAACTTGTGTAATTAATCACCTTAATCGAGCAGTCACATGTATAATCAGTCATTACAAGCTGTTTCTTTCCATAAAATATACATGTACATGCACTAAGCAGCCTCCTCCATGAAGTGGTTACTTTTGAAACATCCCATGGCTAGCTGCTTAAAGTCCCAGGATCAATCTGAATTTTCTGATATTGAAAAAATCAATAATTGATAGAACTGTGTTATATTCACTCTATAACAATATTGATGTATAACTTTCTTTCAAATTCAAGTCATTTTATCACGAAAAAGATTTGCCAGAGATTGTTTCTTATTTTTGGCAATGTCATTGAAAAAAATACTGTGCTCTATTTCTAACATGTACTTATCGCTTTAAAAAGCAATATTAGGAATGTTTTTGGTTACTAATAAAGGTCAATTTCGCCATTAAAACATCTTTATTGGTAAAACAAAAGCGCTATTTGTAATTGTAACATCAAAAGTGCTCCTGGGACTTAAAGACAGGTTTTGACTGTAATTCTTATATCTGATTCCTCAGTCAGTGAAAAGAATAAAGTGAAAATTTGGTTCAGAAATTGATGTTTTTTTTGTAAGGCCATTACATTCAATCAGTTTTCAGCTCAGCCATGTTTGTTTACCTGGAATCTTTGAAATCAGAGCAGTTACTCATTCACAAACTCATCTATGAGAGCACTGATAGAGATAGGACTGATGAGAAAACAAAACATTGTGTGTATGTGTAGGTCTGGTATAGGAGTGCCAAATACTCTTGATGTATAACATACTCAGTAGTTAAACTGTCTGTAATATCTCTCTAAAACTGTTGATTTTTGATAATATGCAAGATATGAATTTCTATATGTTTTTCTTTGTATAATGGTAAGTAGGATAAATAACAAGGCTGATAATACAAATTAATATCTACCAGGTGCACCACTTCATGTATGTGTATCAGTACTTCTTTTATTGGAAGAGGGTATCAGTGTCCTAGAGCTATTTGAAGCTAAATAAATCCATCAGCTACACTTGCTACAAAAGTCATTGACTTTTTTTAAAGCAGGTCTGTTGTTAAGAGTGAATTATATACAGTTTTAAGGTCATGGGTGACACACTACCTTTTAAAGCAGCTGTAACTTAATATTTAAACTCAAATGGACTGCTGAATGTGCAAGTAACAGTAGTCAATTTTGTCATTATCAAATAAACTGTTTTGATACAGTCCCTTCATTGCAAAATGTCTCCCCGAATTCATCAACTGGAAGGAATGTTGGCTAATATCCACCTATTGTCATACCTCAGTGATCTGCCATGATACACTGATACACTTTACTAAACTGTAGGCCAGGGTGACAAAAACATCCCAATAATATGGTGGTGTTTTTTTTAAACTAATTTGACAGCTAGAACAAAGAACTACTTCATTTCCAGCTTTAAAATGAAGCATTTTTATTTCAACAATAAAACATCATCTCTGATTAAGCAGAAAATTAATTTCAGCTACAAATGGTGTCATTTGGAAGATTCCCCATTCCCTGACCTTGCAAAACTATGTCTTAACTTGTACTTCTTCACTTTTCTCTCAGATTTAAATAAAATTAAATACTTTTTGGATGCATCAACATTATCCTGAGGTTAGTTTGAAATTAAGCCAGAAAGTACATTAAATACATATTACATGCACATTTTGTTTCAGTAAACACGGTATCCTGTTTTGCATGTAAAACTGAAGCGAGCTGGCAACAGTACACAGTCATTTCACTAATATATACATGTAGGTAAAAATGTCCATACCTACTAACAACTATCAACAGGATCCCTTTCCTGCCTGACTAAAATCCTTGCAGAAACATGGTTGTCAAAATTTATACTATACCATACCCAACTGTTACCTACGATGAAAAACTTTTTCTATAGACCTATGTAAAACACTGATAATTTTCAAGGATTACATTTATTTCTTTTGATCTGTCTTTAGTAAGCCACACCCGGAGGTATGTACTGTCCGCTTTTAAATCCTGTTTCACAATATTCTTATTTTCTCTACTTGACCACAACAAAATATTTCTATTTTCACAATAAATAATGAGAAATATTTGTTTTGACATAACACTTTGAAAACCACTTCATTACTTTATTATATAAATTCACTCAGTCTGATATCAAAGAAAGAACAAAATAACCTGTATACATGACAAAGTCCTGATCACAAGACAAATGCGAGAGAAATGCAACACATTTATATCAAGCCATATGGCTTATCTCTGTTGGCAAGTATCTTCCCTAAGCACCAATAAAGTCTTTGACAAATTACTTTTGCACTTCTTATGCAGTTACCATACATTCTGCTTGTGTTCAGTGTATGTCATCTTACATAATGTGTGTCCCATTTTTTTTCTACATGACCATAAACACTGTCGTAAGTGTACAGGTTTGAACCCTGGATTCTGCCATGTAATAAATTTATTAACTGAACATTTATATATGAAATCATCCTGTCAGTTGCAGTCAAACTCTGACTTCAAATCAGTAACCTTTGTTGTTGTTTCAAGGTTTAACCTCTGTTTCATTTTTACAGACGGGCAGTTTGTTTGTTGTTCCTGGGAAGGACCAGTCCTTGAACCCTATCTTCTGTATGGAACTGTCAACTTTCTCACGTTAAGAGATATGGTGACAGGTCAGTAGCAGGGCTCAAACTCATGACCCTTAATCAATGAGAGGTTACAGTGATTTCAAGTCACTCTAACGACAGACTTCAGTAACCTTTATTGGTGTTTTGCAGACATTTTTTTCTAATAGCCATAAACCAACAAATAAAAATGTCCTTTATTTCGTAACATTAAACAATATTTAAGACATTTTCAAAGAATGTATTTCCACACTGTTGTAATAAGATTATTTGGATTAAGATGGTATATGCTGTAATGGTGTATAATGAAAGACTTTCACAAGGATCAATGTGTACCCAGAGTGAGACTAAATTAAACTACAAAAAGACATTCCAACCATCCAAGGTAAACAATGTTAACCTTCATTGACATTGTGAAGCCATGGATAAATGATTTAATGACCATTTTAACTGATAAATCTTTTACCTTTAAACCATTTATACATACTTTTGACAGATTCTTATTTACATACATTTTTGTACATACAATTACCTTTACAGATTTATCTGAGTGGTATAAGTCATTATAGACATGAATAATGACTGAATTTTACAGCATGCATATTATATGAACACCGGTTAATTTCCTGCCTCATCTACATCATACAATGTATCAGACATTCAATACACCTTAATGTATTTATGCCAAAGGGCTTGTTTAAAGATACAAAAGAAATTCTTCCCTGTAATTTGCATTCATCAGGACTTACATTTGTCTGCATGTGAACTATGTCAAACATTTCAATTTGCATAATGATATTTAACAGCTGAACCCTTTTTTATTTCACTTGCATGAATTTTAACAGGGTTGTAAACTTCTAGTATGACTGCTACTGGTACAGTTTCAAATGAACCAAAACATCTGTATCGTTCTTACCCAGCTTCTTTTCATGATAATCAAATGTCTTGATATTTGAATTTTCTAGTCAATATTGTGTATACACTGTGTACTCAAATATGTTTCCTTGCCAGTCTTATACACTCAGTTCCAAAAGAAAGTGTGCACTTCTTAATTTTAAATATTTCAATTTGGCTTCAATTTTCACACACTATATCTCATGTGTATTTGTCATTGATCGACTGCAAACTCTAAAATGTTCGCCATATTGTACGTAAACAGATCTCAATTTTGGTACTAAATAATAATTATATAGGCCTTCAGAAAAGTAGTCGATGAAAAATCACAGAAAACAAAGTGCACACTTTCTTTTGGAACTGAGTATATATCCTATATTGGTATAAGTCCTGCTTTAACAAAGCCTTACTTTTGCAGTTACCCTGATAGCCTTTGGGATCTGCTCTTGTTTTACTTCATAATCACATTTGAACAAGTTCAAGCACTTAGGTTTGTTTGAAGACCAGAATTTTTGACAAATTGATATTAAGCTATTGTCGGAGTGCCTTGTCAAAGATTGGTAGATAAAAACTTTAATTTAGTCAATATTCAGGCACTTCAAGAACAGGGTAAACATAACCAGCTGGTTTGTTGAAATTCAAAATAAAGACTCCCTCAAATTACTACTCTTGATGACTGATGAAGAGTTTCCCTAAACATTGATTCAAAGTGATACAACCTTTGCTGCTAAAAGTTAAGAGCAATTATATAACCAAACAATGGCAACTTTGAACAGAGGTGGCCCCCATGAAAATTTTTAAACCGTGCGTACAATTTCCTGCATTCTGAGCTTTTCTGGGGCCAGGTTGTCTAGGTATTTCAGAGTTAATATCAATACATATTTTGCATAATGATACTCTGTTACGACGGAAATCATTAATTTGATTATCAGGAATGCATAGTTCGTAACAGAATGTGATAAAATGGTTCTTACGAAAATTCTAACCGGCCTATTTCTTGTTTGAACTGGTTAAATTGCCTGGTGGCCGATTCATTTTCAGAACCCTGAGTTTGCAATTTACCTTTTCAGATTTCCATGGTGCATTTAAAACCTGGGTGCCCTAGGACTCTACATAAGACAGAGGCGGGCACATACAAAGATGCAAAACAACTTTAATAGAAATCTGCCTCAACTGAAAGAATTAGACCCAATTTCAGTGTTAAACCCTCGAAAGTGACAACTGGTTCTATTGTGAGCATCATTTCAGAGCCAATGCGGTTCAAATAAGATGAAAAGAAAGATGACAATCTGAAATTAAAATTTCCTTCTTTTGATGGTGAACAAAGACCCCAGATGTCCATAATATGGGCATTACAGTCCAATATCTTCAGCTGCAGAGACAGCACTGCACAAGGTGTCCTTAGGCAAAGCCACACATGCCCCAGACCTGTAAGTGGCTAGCAAGGATGAAATACTTGCTGCCTCTCTCACACAAGCATAACATCTGGAATTAATCAGAATGTTCAAGTGCAATTTTGAAATAATTTACAGAAGCTTTCTTAATAATCGAACTAAAATAAATGCGTATAAACTAAATTTCATTGGAATCACTGGGTGATCACATGTGCCAAATTCTTTCCAACATCCACCTTGCACAATTATGCTGGCTACCAACATCCAGACACAGCAACATTATTGGTTGGCACTGATTTCTAAAACTGGTGACATATGCTCTCTTGCCATTATCATGACTGAAGCATAAAAATTCAAAGCTGTGATGCAAATGTTCATGTTTAGGCAAGTTCAACACAGTCAGCCTGGACTATAAACATTCTACTGTAAACATGATAAAGAAGCAAATTTTCATGGTTAATCCTTGTCATCTGGAATCCTCCCAAAATTAAAAGCTATCTAATTAGTACAATAGTGGGGTGACATAATAACAAGTTCAACTTGTCCAGTATGAGGATAGGCAGCCTTGTCTTTGTCTTCAAGAGCTTGTAATCAAGGTACTAAGTGACTAACAAATTAAAACACTAATGGACAGCTTAAACTCTAACTTTAAAACAAAATCCCTTTGAGTAATTCAGTGTAACACAATCTTCTGGCTATACTGTTGTGAAACCTTCAGCGAAGTCAACAACCATTTCAAATTTTGTTTGCTTGTACCCTACTTCTACTACTAAAAAGTGATAGTAAACTTGCGAAAATCTCTGAAAAAATCTTCAAGCAGGAGAAAATAAAACATCTGTAATAAAACAGTCGAAAACTGCGTGTCATTTACGCAGATCAGATGTATGTCTGATTTTATTTATTCAACTGAAGCATGCTTTACACACTGAAACAAGTTTACGATTCTTAATTTCACATATAAGTAGTTAACAACGGAAAATAAAAAGAAGAATTTCTTACGAAAGTTCAGCTCGCCATGTTCAGACAGCACTGGCTATTTTTGATCTTCAGTAGTGAAGAGTTGAGATATTTTTCGAGGGGCCGTCTCAAAGTTTATTTTGTCTGTCAAACTTACGTTATTTTGACAAATTTGAAGTGATTGATGTCATATTCTCTGTGCAAGTCATACTTAAGAAATAGATACTTTTCTGCAAAAACATTAACCTGGAACATGTCTAATTAGCTCAGAGATGAAGTTTAGTAAAAAAAAAAAATATTTTTCATATTAATCTGAATAATGACACAGGGAAGCTGACAACGGACCATTCATTTTTAACAAATATTTCAAGTAAAGCAATCACCTTAAATCCAAATAATGTGTAACTCGAATCAAGCAGTTACTTTAAACTGATTTTAAGAACCTGCATTCATCAAAAGAGCCATTGTGTTCGACACTCTGTCAAGTATGATTTCACAGGAGATAACTGTCAATAGATGTTTATGATACTATGTGACCTCAAGACTGCTCTTGATCAAAGAAAGTTGAAATTCAATACAGGTTAATTTGGGCTAGTTCTGTCCAACTGTATTCATATACATGTATAATGCATATACATGTATAATGTAAAAATCTGTAACTGCATCATCTTTCTCCTGTGTCACATGAATATTTTGACAAAGCCATGATAGAAAAAATGTTAAACTGCAAGTTGCCAGTGACACAACTAATTTCATCCAGTGAGAACCTACTATTTCTACAAACTTTTAATGAAAAGTAAGCCGTATTTATTCTTTTTACTGCAAACAATGAGTTCTTACAACTTTAATTGTTCTCAGTGCTTGGTCGAGATGCCCTCTTGGAGGTTATAGTAGGTCCACATAGAATATAACCACAAAGAGAAAGAGAGCAACATGGAATAAAGTGTCTTGTCTAAGGACTCTATCATCGTGTCACTGGTGGAAATCAAACCCTGGACAATAAAATCCCGAGGCAAACATGCAAACACTGCCTTACTGCTGTTCAACAAGAAGCACTAGAAAAAACTTCCAATTAAATTAACCCTGTTACTATCATTCCAACTGAGCAACCTCGGGGCAAGCAAATAAATTGGATTAAACACAACAGAGACATGTCTGTAAATATAAAGACATTTTATTGAATAATTCTAGCGACAATATATAATTGTTACATATAAAAATACAGCTATAAATACTGTGTAAAACTTCTAGAATTGTAGTTTGAATGTTACAGTACTATAAATACATATCTGTGGTCACATGTTCTAATGTAGAAACAAATCTAAGACATTAAAAATTTTTGTCGCAATCAGTAGTGTACATGTATATCTGAAATGTGAAAGTATGTAAAACACTATTATGATAACAAATGAATAAATGTGTATACCTCTTGTATGTTAAACAGGTTCAATCTAACTTCTTCACTCACACAAACCAAAAACTGTTAATAGTCAATACAAATAACAAAAAAGTATACCTCAAACTGTGTGCTACACCTAAACAATGAAAAAATTTACTACCTTTTTTCTTGTGAAATTAAAATGAGCATTACTGATTTTCAATACTACTCTTCCTGTTGTAAGGAATGAAATCCCTGAATTGTACAATATACTCTTTAACATAACATGGCAAGCTCCGTAGACTTAGCAGAAGGGACGCACTCAGTCCCATGACATAAAAGTAAAGAACTTAATATTGTACATGTAGTTTGAATGTTGTATATGTTATGTTGATATACTGTACTTTACTTGTTATCACTCAAACACACTTTAACACAAGTATACAGATACTATCAAACAGCACAGGTACAAGATAGATATGTCTAATGTTACGTAAATTAGTAAAAAAAAATGGCAGCTATGACTTCTGTTTCTTATTTTTCTTGCAGGAACTCCATTGCTTTTTCCTTTCTTATATAGGATATTCTATATGATAACAGACCTATCTCAACAAAGCAAGCTGCAAATGGCTGTAAATGGTTGAAGGTTAAAAGGTCACTGTTTTTAATACAATATGAATGACTGAATATGTTTGTTTCTGCAATGGTAACCTCAGTACAATGTTCTGGCATATCCTTTTCAAGTACAGACTACATAAAAAAGAATTATCAAAAATTAACTGAAACTAACATGACATATTATGAAAAAGACTGACACATAGCAATATGTGAGGATGAAATTTGTTCCATAAATTACACAAAAACTGTGCCATATGTTTTGATGAACTAATTAACATGTCCACATGATTCCGTACCAAATAGATATCCCTAACGTACATGGTATCAAAAGATTTCTAAAAGAATAATAATGTAATACAAAATATCCATTAAACTGTCATGCTATATGCTATATAGATTTTGAAATCATCAGTAGGAAATCTAAACTTAAAACACCCAAAGACTACCAAATTCAATAAAAAAAATGTCCGTTAAAAACCCCTTACACATCTTTTTAATGTCTAGAAAGATATTTATTAAAGGACACACAATAAGTTACTGGTTAAACATTCTATGGAATGTACAGCTATTGGCAGGCAGGGAACCATCATTTTCCTCTACATTCACATGAAATCATGCATGTCATACAACCACACAAAATCATGCGTGTCATACAACCACACATAATCATGCGTGTCATACAACCACATGAAATCATGCGTGTCATACAACCACACGAAATCATGCGTGTCATACAACCACACGAAATCATGCGTGCCATACAACCACACAAAATCATGCGTGTCATACAACCACATGAAATCATGCATGTCATACAACCACACAAAATCATGCGTGTCATACAACCACACGAAATCATGCATGTCATACAACCACATGAAATCATGTGTGTCATACAACCACATGTATGATCAGATCACATGTGTAATACAATTATATGTATCGCATGAGGCATACAACCACATAGTGAAAATAAACATGTGACAAAACTGAAAATAAATAATAATATTGTACAATCTGTAAATGCAAAAAGACAAAAGAAAACCACTGTAATCATTCTGGTTCATGACACAATAAACTGTCCGAGGCACATTATCTTCATTGACAGGGTACTGGTACTAACAAATTACCTCAGTGATAAAGTGTACCTTTCTAGGTACTAGATTTAATATAGGGCACAAATCTACAAAATTAAATGATTATCAAACTAACAAACATGAAGTAATACTGTTCAAATAACAATATCACTTTATCACAGACAGTACAACAAAATATATTAAACCAAAAAAAATGTGTGTGTGCAATGCACCTTCAAAAGTATACTATGGTACAAAACGTTACAAATAACAGCCTTACCCAATGCAAAGACCTTGACTTTAATAATTATGAGAGATTCGAGTTTAGTTCTTCGGCTTTGTCTCTACACATCTCTATTTATCGTCGAAGCTACTGTTTATAAAACGTAACTTTGAACATTTTACTTTGTACCAAAGTTAAGGTGGTGAGAATGTGTGTTTCTAATATAACTTGAACTATTCATTTGATGCAGCGTAACAATTGCTGATATATCTGCAGGAAATACATTTTATGTAATGTTACACACATTTTTTCAGGTTTTTTTTTATGGAATGTACTAATAAACATATAACACAGTATATATGTAAATGAAATCCACATATGTCTAAAACAACTATTTATCCCTTTGCATGTTTTGCATGTTCACTAAATTGAAGCAAACCTGGTATAGTGGACTTTCCAATAAAATTCAAAATAAACCATGTCTGCCAATAAATAAATGTAAAAAGAAAACCTAAATAAATACGAGACACAAAAATGACTGTATATAAGGACGGTTTAAAATGGATTTCTAGTAAAAAATATATAAATTTAATTTTTACATACCAGCACAAATATTATCAATGTATATTTTTGTAAATATTTCAGATCTTTAAAGATACAAACAGTTGGACCATGTCTTAATAAGTAAACCTTAACAAAGCTAATGTACAAATAAATAAAAGCAAGAAATCATTTTAAAAGAGACATTCGCAGTAAAGGAATATTTAACAAAATTCTTGCATCAACAACACTTAGATAAATAGTTTCAGTTGCATAGCAGACAAAAAGAGCAAATTCTTCATCTTCAATCTACCTGTATCTTTTAAGTGTCAATTCTAATGTTATGATAGTCTAAGCACAGACCTGTATAGGTCCATGGTCTAAGCCATCATCATGAATAAGAAAATGTTTTGTTACAAACTTTCTGTCTTTCACAACCTTTATTAACACAAAACAGAATTCGTAAACAGTCTTAGCAAGATGAAATATGACAAAGGTATACAATATTTGTCATAAATCTAACAAAATCTATCCCTACACAACACTACGTTATCCATCACAGCATTTTGATAACACTTCATTGTTTGTATTATCCAGGGTCAAGTTTTCACGGGTCTTGCACCAAGGGAAAAGTTGGAGCAATCCTTATCACAACATTCCATCCTCTATTGATTTTCTACGAGCAAATTTACGCGAAAATTGTTCATCAGACATCTCCATTGGCGCTATGGAATCATTGTGACCCTTTGGAAGCCTGCAGGGTGGGGTCTGAGGTCTCCGGTGAGGACTTTTTGACGGTGTTCTTATTTTGACTCTAATGTTATTATTGACTTTCTTTCTACCAGGTGATTTCCTCATGTTTTCAATATTTTTCTCCATCTCCACAACCTACAAAATAAATTGATCATACCTCAAAAATGCTGTCCTAGAAAAACACAAATATATTACTGAAAGAAAACCATCTTGTAAGTTATAGACATGTATAGCATTTCATGTAGATCAACACTTAAAACATCTAGTATTTGTGTACTGAGAACACACAGCATATAGCATGAACTAGTATATACTAATTCGTGTAATCTGAGTTTTCGATAGTTCTCTATTAATGACCCTTTGATAGAAGTAAATGCTTACCAGAAAGACAGCCAATTGCATTTCTTGATAAAGGCCTCAACATAACCTTTGAAGACTCATAAACTTTGAATGCTGCGGCAAGAATAACCAGATGAATATCCCCTAAACACCGCACTGACACGGTATGTAATTTATGTAACATTTGATGCTTTAATTATCGGACCATACACAACTAGGCCTGGTACTTATCACTTCTGTGAAGTATCGTTAAATTCTGACAAGGGGTATTGGAGAGATTTTACTATCTTGAGCCCCTGTGACCTTGACCTTTGACCAAGTAACCCAAAACATGGACTATGTACAACTAGGCATTGTACTTATCACTTCTGGGAAGTACATGTATCATTAAATTCTGACCAGAGGTTGTATCATTAAATTCTGACCAGAGGTTGTATCATTAAATTCTGACCAGAGGTTTTGGAGATTTAGGGTCCACAAGATTGCATTTACAGATGGACTGACTGACAGACAAGCTGAATCCAGTATACTCCCCTTACACTTTGTGTGCAGGGTGTACAAAAAATGTAATTGTACCTGTTGATGGTTTATGTTGGCCACTTTGATTTCATCTTGTAAGGCACGCATAGTGTCCTGTAACCTGAAGTTATAAACAGAAATAAACATCTATGCATGAAAACAACGGTTTTAACAAATAATCTGCAAATGTAGAAATTGAAAGTAGCCCTTTCACTGCAGGAAGTATCCTATAACAGTGGAAGATTACAAGACCCAATGTAATATGCATGATAGCATGTAGTAATACAGGTACTGTAGCAAAAACAAACAAGAGGGCCATGATGGCCCTATATCGCTCACTTGAGTACAAGTGCACTTGCCTTGAGGGTCTGGTCAATTTTGACCCTGGAGCCATGATTTGAACAAAGTTGGTGGAAGACCACTAGACAATGTTACATACCAAATATCTAAGCTCTAGGCCTTGTAGTTTTAGAAAAGAAGATTTTTTAAGTTTTTTCTATACCAAACGACCCCCTGGGCAGGGTAAATTTGACCCCGGGGGCATGATTTGAAAATACTTCGAAGAGGTCCACTAGACACCGTTACACACAAAATATATAGGCTCTAAACCTTGTGCTTTGGGAAAAAAATGTTTAAAGGTTTTCCTATATATGTCTATACAAGTGACCCCTCGGGGGGCCAATACTGACCCAAAGGGGCATGATTTGAACAAACTTGGTAGAGGTCCACTAGACAATGCTATAAACTAAATATATTAGCTCTAGGCCTTGTGGTTTTGGAGAAGAAGATTTTTTAAGTTTACCCTATAGAAACCTATGTAAAATCAAGTGACACCCTCGGGCGGGGTCAATTTTAACCAAGTGGTCATGATTTGAGCAATTTTGGTACAGGTCCACTGGCAATGCTACATGCCAAATATCTAAGTGCTAGGCCTTGTGGTTTCAGAGAAGATTTTTAAAGATTTTCCTATTTGTTGCAATAGCAACCAGAGTTCTGCATGGAATGGAATTCTTTGAACAATTTTGGTAGAACTGTATGCAAGGAACATCCCTGCATAGTTTCATCAACACTGGCACAGTGGTTTCAGAGGAGATGTCGTTTGAAGCAAAATGTTGACGGAAGACGGACAATCATCCATCCCAAAAGCTTACCCTGGCAAAGCCAAGTGAGCTAAAAACCCAAATGGATGAAAGAGCAAATTTATAAAGTAGAAACATGATAAAAGTGTTCAAACATCACTATAAATCATACAGCAGCTGTAGATCATACATAGTTTGATATACAATGTACACATATAGTTGTATGAAGTGTACACGGAAACCAGGAACTGTGGATTAAAGCTTTTTATATACATATACATACCTGACATATCTTTCTTCTATTTTAGCCTTTTCTTTATCCTGAAAAGATGGAGAGTCTTAATTATAATTTACTAACATGTGATGTATAATCAGACTACTTATGGTGAAAGGTCAGAACTAATTTTAGACTTATACATTTCTCCTTACAAGCTTCTGAAATGTGTTGACTTATAAAAACTCCTTCCCCCAGAATTTAAAACTAATGCATTGACTTTATTTTTCCTGAAAGCCAAATAGCCACATTGAGTGGAAAATGAAAGTTAAAAAATATCTCTGATAGATCATTTTACTACTATGCACAGTAACTGTTGAGATCGTTCCTGACATGTTTACACATGCTACATTAAAATGTTACAAAAGTATTTACCCAACAGTTCAACGTACAGACAGATGTTAATACATCTAAAGTTTATGAACCAGACAAATGTTACAGCAAACTTTTATTGCCAGTATAGTCTTACTGATTTCTGAATGTCGCAGTTTTTAGTCAGAATGTCACAGTTTTGAGTTTGAATGTCACAGTTTTGAGTCTAAATGTCACAGTTTTGAGTCTGAATCTACCCTATCAGAAGCCTGAACTGTGAGACCAGTCTCAGATCTGAGTTTTATAATATAGGATTCCAAGAAGCAAGTATATCTTACCCTCATGCCCTCTATATCATGAATTATCTGCTGTTTTTCAAACTGATGTTGTTTGTGAGTCTCACTGTCACGGATCTTCCTCAACTCTAACTCATCTGTCAGGTCTAGAATGTGGTCCTGAAAACAGTAATACACTTCTTGTAGACAATCTTGTGCACAGTTAACCCAAAACCGACTAACAATTTCTAAGGAAGCCCAACTGTATGATAATCAATGTTTAGGACTGCAGCCAGTATTGATCCAGATGACCCTGGCAGCACATTTAAACAGTTAGACCTGTGTACACACTGTCTCTAGTATCCTCAGTGACTTTCAGTTATTACACCTTGCTTCTATAGTGTTCATGCTGGTTATAGTTTCAGTGACTTCAAACAAGACATTGGTTCTCATAAACATGTAACATGAATGAGCAGGTGGATTTACTAAAAGTGTGGAAAAAAGACCAGTGTAACCAGGACAACAAATTGATGTTTCAACATCTACAATAATTTCATACTGGAATCATTATAATTATTCGGTAACTTTATACAATGTCCTATAGTTTGAAACTGGTACAAATAGTTACACACAAAACTAATCTGGAAATGCTCTTAAATGGTCTTATGTCTCAAAAATTGACTACACACCACATGGTTTCCACATCACCATTTCATCACAAAAACTTTTCAATCTCTCATTTACGCCTAATAACAAAATAGCTTTCAAATAGTAAATGCAATTTATGATTTCACTGATGTACTTTTGACAATGGTTTCTCTGTTCTTTTGTTGATTTTCATACTAAAAGTAGCCCCCCCCCACCAAAAAAAAACAAGTAGATGAAGGCAAATAACTGCAAAACTTTCAACTTTTGTGTAACAATTTTTGAAATGTCATTTACTAAGAATTATCGTTGACAGATACGGAAACCATGTAAATGCTCATCATCTATGTCCTACCACGAAAAAACAAAAACACCAATTAGACAACCAAAAACATTTTCAAACACAAATACAGTATAATATCTATCTATTGTAATCATCAAAGACATAGTTAAGTTTGGAAAAACCATCTATCTATGAAAACTGACATATTCCTCACTTTCTTTTCATTTTTTGGAATACATTCTAATTCTGTATCTCCCTCTGTCTCAAAATACCCTAATGTCTGTAAGAAAAGTCAAAGCATTTACATCCTGTTACCTTCTAAAATTATAGGCAAAAATACTGAAGTTCAGTTTTTCTGTAATTTGATTTTTTTTGTTTACTGTTATTTTGCAGTTTCATGCTAGAATTCTGTATGATGCTAACACTTTGCAAGCAGAAATAAATGAACAAGCTAATATTCAAAATTTCTAAGAAGTTACATAAAAATTTAATTAAATCAGGTATCTATATGTCATTGCAAATATTTCTGAATAAAAACATATTTATTTCAAAGTTAGATCAATTAGTGTGTGATGTTGAAGTCTAATAGATGCTGGACAGTATCATGCTGAATGATGTACTCAATGCTAAAACTCTTCAAAAATGAAAAATAAATTCTGTATTTATGCCAGTAAGCAAAACATACCTCTAGAACTTCTACACAATGTAGGTTTTCTATTTCTCTCTGGGCAAGTTCTGAAATGATATGTATTTAAAGTGAAGATTTTTTGCATATTTAAGAAATAACATCTGTTCAAGCAATAAACAATGGTTTGCAGCTCTAATGCACATTACTGGTAATAAACCATGAAAGCTAATTAGCCAACAAACAATGCTTGAAAGGATACAATTCTAATACATGTATGACAAAACTCACAAAAGGGAAAAAAAGAAACAGGTTATCTCCCAGGCAGATGTCTACTACAATGCCATATAACACTATTTGATTTGACATTATGATGGTCTTTCATTTGTCCATACCTCAAACTGTTGTTTATCCCAGAACAAGCAATGCCTGATTTCCTTCTTAGTTTAACTGACAAATGAGTCAAGCCATGTTAGAATATGAAATGAACCAAAGTTCTGAAGAGACTGTTACTCAGAATATCAAAGTGCATACTTTACTGATGAGAGAGCGACTGTAAAAATTAAAATGTTTAACTCTTAACAAGCTTAAACATTTGGCCGTCACTATATATTCACTTAAATTTTGGATAAATGTATGATTAAACTAGAGCTATCACTAAATGTGATTAATACCCCCAAAAGGATTGCTTTATAAACTGAAGAAGTTCGTAGTAACATAATACCTTGCAAACAAACTAAAAAGAGATATTGTTCTTAGAAGTTCCTCTCATTGTGCTTGACCATTGTATGAAGTTGTATTGAATTCCAACTTGTAGTTTTCAAAAAATGCTCCAGACAGGGAAAAGTAACAAAGGGCAATAACACTGTAATTAGTCAAGATGGAGTTATGGTTCCTGTGCACTGCACTCCCTCTCACTGTGCTTGACCATTGTATGAAGTTGTATTCAATTCAAACCAGAAGTTTTCAAGTTATGCTCCGGACAAGGAAAAGTAACAAAGGGTAATAACTCTGTAATGAGTCAAGATGGAGTTATGGTTCCTGTGCACTGCACTTCCTCTAAATGTACTTGACCATTGTATGAGGTTGTACTGAATTCCAACTAGTAGTTTTCAAGTTATGCTCCGGACAAGGAAAAGTAACAAAGGGCAATAACTCAGTAAATATTCAAGATAGAGTTATAGTTATTGTGCACTGCACTTCCTCTCAATGTGCTTGACCATTGTATGAAGTTGTATTGAATTCCAACCAATAGTTTTCAAGTTATGCTCCGGACAAGTAAAAGTAACAAAGGGCAATAACTCAGTAAATACTCAAGATAGAGTTATAGTTCTTGTACACTGCACTTCCTCTGAGTGTGCTTGATCATTGTATGAAGTTGTATTGAATTCCAACAAGTAGTTTTCAAGTTATGCTCCGGACAAGGAAAAGTAACAAAGGGCAATAACTCTGTAATTAGTCAAGATGGAGTTATGGCAATAACTCTGTAATGAATCAAGATGGAGTTATGGTTCTTGTGCACTGCACTTCCTCTCAATGTGCTTGACCATTGTATGAAGTTGTATTGAATTCCAACTAGTAGTTTTCAAGTTATGCTCCGGACAAGGAAAATGCAACAGACCGCCCGACCGACCAACCACCGGGTGACTCCTATATACCCCCCGAAACTTCGTTTTGGGGGTATAATTAACTATGTCCTCTTTTCAATTACTGAAGACTAACCTTGTTTAGCTGCAGCTAGTTCATCAAGAACTTCCTCTCTCCTGGCTAGTTCTTGTAGCAAGTATTTCCTGTCACTTCCATTGGCAGTGAGTGCATCACGAATATCTTTGCGTAACTTCTGCTCATATTTTATCTTTTCTCGCAGCTGATTTCGCAACCATTTCATCTTTATCTATTAGAAAATAAACTTCTGTGTGAAAATTTGAACCACTGGATTAATTTGATTTAGGGAAAGTTTGCAAGGGATCTTGCAGTGGATTTACATTCAAGTAACTTATAAAACATTGCAAATAATCCACTCTGAAACATTGGCTCCAGTTGAAGCTGTTTCGAGATGTTTGCACATTTTAAAGGTACCTGAAGATTTACTTTCACAATGTATGCCTTACAAATGCACATCATTAAAATACACTACGTTCTCACTGAGTAATACTGATGGAAATAGAACACTCACCTTTAAATCAGCCAGCAGGTTTCCATTCAGAGCACCCTTAACAGCACTAATTGTCTGAAATAAAAACAATTTTACTATCAAACAACTGAAATATTGTACAATATTTTTATTACGATTTGTTAAAATCAACGCGATCAGAGAAAATGAATTTACTACACAGTATTCTCATTTATATTTGAAATTTAATCTGATTTATAAGTGCTGCACAGCTATTTCACTTTGTTTTCTCCAAAAATGATTACCTTGAATTTCTCTATGCATCCTGTAGACATAACGTCCATCAAGGCATCAACTTCTGATATCATGTCCTGGGCAAGATTCTGTAATAAATAATATATATGATGTATGGATTCTTGACCCGTTTTTCTATGCAGTATTCAATGTTATTGAACAACTATACACTAATATTTTTTTACACAATTATAACAACAGTTTTCTGATTGCTTTGCAGTTTAAGCATTTCATCACCATTCAATTTATTTATTTACAAAGCAACAAAATGCAAAGTACTATGTGTCACACAGCGAGAAACATGTGCAGCCTGACCGGGACTCAAACCCGGGACCCCTGGCTTACAGGGTGAATGCTATCCGGCCACTTACACATTTTCTCCCCAATTATGATAAAGTCCCTACCATGACATATGAACATTGCTGTGTGTATAATGCACTTACAATCTTTCAAACTTCACAAAATGTTAAACCGACAGCACCAACACCCCTAGGTTTCAAATGCTATTACAAATTATAACTTAGTATACAGAGAAAGTCTTACACTCCTCTTTCAAAAATGTTCTTTTTAACAAATCCTTCCCCAATTCCTTTCAGTGTACAAACTGACCAACAAAAGAATAATCACACAAATTTATTCATTTTTAATCTAACTTACATCATACTTCCTTTCTGACTTTTTCAGGTCTGAATTCATGTGAAAAATTTCATCCTCAAGTCTCTTCACTTTTGACATGTCATTCTCACTCATCTGAGACTGAAAATGAAAATGTAAATTCATGTCACATCAAATACTCCTTACCATTATTATTTAATTTCACAAAGTTGTAAATATTTTTCCTTAGGTGTATAATGAAGAATTGTTATCTGGTCTTAGACTAATCAAGGTACCTGGGATGCAGCTTAAATCATTTCAAACAATTACATAAACACTATGCATACTGAAACAAACATCCAAAGTATCCTAAATAATTACTCCTCTACACAGAGGATCAGGATACAGATGGATTGGCAAACATCTATTCGTCTGCCTTGACAACTGCTTACTTGTGGGTAGCAATGTGTGAGCAGATATCACATTTACCATACTAAATTGATAAATAATGACCTCATCAGGTTTTAAGCCAAGTTTTGCAAAATAACATTTTTCATTTCCTTCCTAAACATCTTGAAGTTATTAACAGCAGTTTTCTATTTATGTGAAACCTTGATCATCTTTTAATGTACATTGTATTTATCTTTCTTTGCATGTGTTTTTTGTTTATGTAGAGAGGTGGGGGCTCAAATTCAAGTACCATTAAAGTACAGCCATCAAAATTGAAGCCCTTTTCAAGGCTTGCATGAACCCTGTCTACTAACCTGAGCTTCAAATTCTTTCTTTGTATGATCAAGACGACACAACAATTTGTGATTCTCTTCTTCAAACCTGTAAAACACACAAGTAAATAATATAATAATTATAACATCCATAATCATGAAAATCTCTTTTATATTTCTATTTTATCTTCTTCCACAATCTCACTGTCAAACTTCACCATCATGCAGTCAGAAAGGTGTATGACGTACAAATTTTTATCTGTAAGAATTTTAGCAGTTGTTAATGTATGGAAACTTTAAGCCTACAAGAGATTCTATATTCAACATGTGGGCCATAAAGAATGATCATGTTACAGAAGCACATATATCTTCTTTATTAATCAGCAAGTGATTCTGCTTTTGTGACCAGTGCAGATCATGATTAGACTGCATGGATAGCGTAGATCAAGACCGGCATGAACATCTGTACAGTATGTTCATGATCTCCACTGTTTCCTATTCATTCAAATTTTCACTAACCTCCCTATTCATTCAAATTTTCACTAAACTCCTTTTAGAAGAACTAATGGTACTGTCCAAATTGAAAGACAGACAATTCCTTTTAAGAAGTTCAGCCATGTAAGGTGTGAAAGTATTAGCACTGTAGAACTGTAAATGTGCATTAATTATTGTAGATATACAGTTATAATACAGGAAAAGAGTCAATCGTCTGTTGTCCTATCTTACAGTATAAACAGTAAAATGTTTTTATTATAGAGAGTTGTTGTTCTGAAAAGGTCAATTCCTCACATAATTAAAGCAACAGAAAAGAAATTGTGTTTTTTACAGGGAGGTTGTTGCTCTAGGGAGGTGCCATTTTGAGAGGTTTGACTGTACATGTATAGATGTATAGACACTCACCTATTCATACCCTGTTGTAATATCTCAGCTTCTTTCCTATACTTCTCTTCATTCCTCTTGGAAATTTTCAGACTAGATTTGTCCTCAGATAACTCCATCTGTTTCAATATAAAATGTTAAGTATTTCAAGTACCTGTATTCTTGTCCAGTTATTTATTCAGAGAAATTGTATCTCGAGAGAAAGTGGAAGTATAGTTCTAAGGACGATACAGAAACTTTCAAGAAAATATTCAGATTTGATCATGTAAATTCATAGTAAAGCAAGGTTTTTGGTAAGCACACATTGAACTGGTCTCTGAATACATGGTCTAACCAGTACATTCAACCGTTTTTTAGACATTCAACTGTTTTTTTTTTTTTAGAGATACAAAATTTTTCAGCAAAGTTATTCAAATGCTATTGTTAATTGCATATTACAGAATTGCAAGAGAGACATAGAAGAGTTTATTATGAACTGTACCTTGAGTGCCTGTATAGCTGCCTCATATTCTGCCTTGTCTTTCTTTAATTTCCTCTGTAGATCCTGTAACACATGAGCCTCTCGCACCTGAAAACAGTTGCCAACAGTTACATACTCAACTCTCTTGACTTGCATTATGGGATACCTACCTAGACAGAAAATCTTAGGAACCCGATTCTGTTTCATACAAAGGGTCACAGACGCTGTTCCAAATGAATATAACTCAAACTTTCTCCGATGTTAAATATCATTACTTGAACACTAAGTAAAGTATTTTTTCTTTATTAAACTTTGTGATGAAATTTGACAATGGATTAAAGTTTAATTTCATCTGATCCTGTTTTACAAATATGAATGAGAACTTTTCAAAATCTCGGGGAAAATTGTATCTCTTTATTGAAATGATGGAAACAGGCCAAATCTAAGCACTGTCAACAGTGAACGTAACTCGTCATTACAATAAACACCAAGGCCAAACTATAACCTTGTGCTATGTACTTTTAAATATACTTATATTCCAACTGTTTTCTATATGGTATATATTTAAAACAGCTTTTGAGACCAGCCCTTAAAACCAATGCCTCAAAACTTCTTGAAACCATGCAGTTCAATGAATAGCACCAAGCCAATACACACTTTAAGCAGATATATGCCAAACAAAATATATCTACAAATAACATGCAAATTATACTTAGGAATATTCATGAATATTTTAATAATATATACATGTACATAGACACTTCTGAACATACTGTAAAACACATTGAGTGAGAATTTCTGTCTGGTGCAGAGTCACCTTGAAAGTGTTAGTAAAATTATGTATTTTCGAGTTTGTTTTTTCTTCAGTTTATAACTTAAATTGTTTAACAAAACCTAATTTTATTTTGGAAAGTCTGAGATTTGGATTTTGAGAGTCAATAAGTTTACATTACTTGCAGTGCTTACCACATCAGTGTTCACCACATACTGTTCATTGGGTAGGAGAGACAAAGCAAAGGTCTCTCACCGATAAAATTCACATTGTAATATTGAAGAAAATCAGCTTCACCAACTTTTTTTTTACAATAACAAATGTCTCCACAGGTTAGGCGCGCTTCAATCATGGTCTTTGAAATGTCATGGTTTAGGCTTAATCAAACCCCAACGACTCAGATAAAAATTTCAAAATACATTGATTTACATCAGTACTCCAAAAAGGTATTTTATCATTGACTGGATGGTCTAGCAACTTCAGAGAATATAATCAATACTTTCAACAATAGAACATACCAACAGTGGAATATGCTGAAAGACACAAATACAAATCAACCAAGAGCATTTAAAAGATTAGAAAAATGTGTATTTTCCCTTCAGTCACTGAGAGTTCAGCTGTAAAGTTTCTTCTTTTAAGGTTGAAAATTTCAGAGGTAATGTACATATGACCAAATGGATGAATAAAGGCAATAATGTCTGGGGGCATACAGAATCAGTGTTTTACAGTATAAATTTCTGTGACAATCTAAAAGTATTGTATAGGTATATGATACTTAGTACAAAAATTTCAAAATGATAAACATATCTCCTATAAACAAACCTTAGCTTCATTTAATTCACGTTTTAAAGTTTCTATCGCCACTCTACTGTTGTCTCTCTCATCTTGGAGCTGTTTCTGAATTAGTTTTGACTCCTCTCTCGCTGCCTTTTCACGATGCTGTATTTCGAGGTAGCTCTGTCGTAAATCCTGAGTATAAATTCACAGCAAATCAGTAACAGAAGACAGACCATATCAGGATCATGCTCATGGTTTCAGAGAGTCTTTATCTGTTTATTACTTTCTGTTTTCTATTTATGCATGTACTAACCTTTCCTAAGACAATTTTCCCTTTTCCGTCATTGTATTTTCCTAAGACAATTTTCCCTTTTTCCTCACAGTTTTTTTCTATTAAAAGACAATTTTCCCTCATTGTATTTTCCTAAAACGGTTTCCCCTTTTTCTCTCAATGTATGAAACTTGTCAAAAACAATTGCACAGATGGGGAGGTTGAGAATTCATCTATATTTATGCAGAAGCATTTTAATATTTACGATGTGGGACAGTGTTTCAAAGTCTGCATTTAACACACCAAGAGGTTAGTTTTTCATCTTGTTTAGCAATGTTTAAAAATAACCATAGGATGATTTTTGTTACTATGAAATCAAAAGAAGAACCTGTAAGAAATATTGCATCCCTTACTTAATGAAAATATGCCTATACAAGCATTAAATTCAAGCATTTTTCATTTACTAAAAATATCTCTAGACCAGACTAGTAGAATCTACTTGTATTTTGTAATACAAAACCAAAACAAAATCAATGTAAAGGCTTTTAGATGGCATGAAAAATTCTTAACTCTAAATGTTTTTGGTCAATTCAAATTAAAACAAATTTAAAGTGATAAACAGATATAAGGTACTCGTGTATACTCGTATATTGTAGTCCAGTTCATGCAATACAGGGTAATCACTCTAGCTTAGGACAGACCAGGCCACATGCATCATCATAATAGAAGCATACAACTTGAATTCTGTGAAAATTCTTGGACTTTTTAAAAATGCAAATTTTACAGATTTTTTTTTGAATGCTGTCACTTAAAATCAATTTCAAAAGAGTAAGAAAAAATCTTAATTTTTGAAATGTTAAAAGGATCAACATCATACATATATGCAAGCCCTACCTACAGTAAAAAATAGAAATTCATATCTCACAATTACACATCAACACACAGCACTCATATACATGTATCTATCTTTTTTAATTCCCGGTACTACATGTTCCATATTATGGGATGACAATTTGTGCTACAGTTTTATATTTCACTAATGTACTTAAACTTTAAACATGATATCACTTAAAGCTGAAATTGCCTTGGTTGGACTAACGTTGTCTGTAATAGGTAAATAAAGAAGGGAATTTTGTGTCTTGAAGTAATAATCTAACATACAACAGATCTAAATACAATATTTGATTTGTTGTCACTGAAAACTACAATTATTCAACTCTTTGCCTAAACTGATATTCCTGCAGAATAATAGACTGGAAAGGGTCTAGCAACTTCAGAAAATACATTTCATACTTTCCAATAGCAAGTGAACATACCGATAATCTGTTATTCTGAAAAACAGAAATACATATAAACATAGTGCATGTAAGAGAAGTGCAACATACATGTATTTTGCCTTTAGCTTCAGAGAGCTCAGCTGCTGCCTGACCCTTGCTCGAACTCAGATCCTTCAGTTCTTGCTGCAAACAAACAAACACACAAACATACCATGAACAGGTGACCATGGAAATTCACAAAAAAAACCCCTAAATCTCATCATCTGGCTTCTTGAGCAGAAAAATTATTTCCAAATAGTTCTTATGTTCTTAATTTTACTTAAAATATTTAAACCAAGATTAAACCCCCAGCCCCCATCCATACCTACAAGTTAATTTTTTGAAGTATTTACAGCATATATTTTGAACGATCTTCATATACATATTAACATACCTGGAAAAAAAGATAACTGGAATGAAAAACTAGCATTCAAAATATTTTCCACTGTACTTTTCAACATAAATTTCCATGTTCAAAAATTGCGCCTTCTACCAGTGCATCATAAATTATATCTAGAAGTTCAAAATAACACATTTACTTATATTTTGCTTACAAATTCATCTAAAACTTCACTAAAAGCCTTGTTTTCTTGAAAAACCTTGTTGGTGGAGTATTTTCCAGTTGTTTGAATTATTTCAGTCCTACATGCTGGCTTAGTAACCAAAGTATCAATATTAATCCAGCTGTCTAACAGTTCAACTTTCTGTTACTAATTGTCTTCCTCTCATGGGGTCTTTATATTGTATACAGAAATCATATCATCAAAAAATGAAATTTTTCTGAAAGCTAAAAATAAACTTTTTTGTCTAGATTTTCCCAACATTCTTTAAACTACCTTGAACTAAAGTGCTTTGTGTTTTCACTTTTTGGTCCAAACTGCCTGAAAACTTCAAACATGTGCACCCTTGTGTACAACTAAAGCAGTTTGTTTGTGCACACCTACACCACACTGACATAACATAGGACAAACCTGTAGTTGTGCAGCCTGATCCTGGGCGAGACAATGTGCTGCCTCTACTGCCGAAAGCCGGTCCTCTATCCGGTTTCTGTCCTCTGAGACCTGCGCCACACGAGCCTGTGCATTGTGTAACTCATTCTCCAGCTGTAAACAATACAATAAGATACAATTAACTTATTGCTCCTGTGGACAATGACTTGATAATGACCACAATGCAAGATGGACACCACAATTTTAGGGAAATGGCAGCGTTGGGATGACTTAGCTGCTTTATAACAAGGTCAGGACACAGAAAAAGCATTTCTACGTCTTTATACCTTTCTGGAAGACACACTGCTACCATGTCATCTAGCTAACAATGCAACAATGAAGTATACCGGTATGTAAGATAATGGTTTACCCTTTCTGAAACTACACGTGTATCCCGAAGTTCTCTGTCAAGGTCCATACGTAATGACTTCAGCTCATTTATTTCAACATCCTTCAGTCTGATTTGTTCATCCTGTGCTGCCCTCACAGCCTACAGAAATAAATTTACAAAGATATGTTTTACATTATACTCAAATCTGCAAAGTCTGAGTAGATAAAACAACAATATTCCAAAATGGCAGCACAATTACAGGACTGCAGTGAAAACATAACTCTGGCAAGCAAATGACTTCAAGTAATTGTACAAGGATCAACAATAACAATTATCTTACCAGAGCATCGCCAAGCTCTCGTCTCATATTCTCTAGCTGTATACCATACGTATGTCCCTGCTGCCGGATCCCCTCTGTCTCCTTAACAAGCTGCTCGTTACGCTGCATCATTTGCTGATTGCCGTGTTTGTGACGGTCCAACTCTCGTTCTAACTGCTTCACCTTCATCTTCCATCTATAAATAGATTGGTAAGATATACAATCACAGCCTATTATGAGGTTTAGTACATATACTTTACTATTACATGCAATCTGATATTATCACTAAAGTAAATAGAACTATGACTAAATTTATTTTGATATAATCTAGACTTTTGTAGGCCATCTCTGAAAGCAAAGAATGTGTTACCTTCTCATTCCAGTCCCCACACAAGCTTCCCCAAAATAAATTTAAACACATTACAAAAGTGCTAATTTATCAAGACATTACTGCAGCACATATAACATATGTATGCTGAATCCTAAAGATGATATAGCAGTGAAAGCATATCTTTATATTTTCCGTATACATCTGTTTTTAAGTCAAGTTTAACATACTGTCTGACTGTTTCCTGAGCACGACCTTTGAACTCGTCCCGTTTCTTCTCCGCATCTGCAAGTGCTAGCTGAGTATTCCTCAGTTCTGTTAGTGCTTTATCTAGTTCACGACTACTTTCACGTAATTTAGATGTTGTGTCCTCCACTTGAACCATTAAATGATTTTTATGTCTTTCAGTGTCCTCACATTTATCTGACACAGATTTAAGTTCGTTTATAAGTTTAGCTGTCTGCTTTTCTCTGTTCTCTAGATCTTTTGTGATCGTCTGAAAAGTACAAAATAATATGCGTTATACATATGTTACAAGCAAACTGAATTTGTAAACGAAATAGTGTACTGGTAAACATAAAACTAAATGTAAACTATACTTCATCCGGCAGATAAAAGACCTGACAGGCTATACAAGTACTGGTACATCAAACCATTACATTCAACTCTTAACTTTATATCACAAGGTATAAAACCCGCTGTAAAGGAAAATTTGTGTGGTATTGCAAGAAGTATAGTGAATAGTAAAGAATGTTTACTTCTGTGAATAAATTATATTTACTGCCTGTAACATGGAAGATGTGTAAGTTTTCTAATGAAACACTGAGTTCAGACTGACATTCAAGGGGTATTTATTGTTGTGAACAAGATAAAACATGGCCAACTTTTACGTACCTCTATATGATCTGACAACTGTACTCGCTGTCTCTCACTTTTCTCTAGGCCACGTCGGAGCTCCTCAGTCTCGCTTGTAGCACCTATAGAACGCGTCATTTGCTGACGTAATTCCAGAAGTTCACGTTCCAAATTCTTCTTTTGGTCCTCTTCCACTGTGAAGTAAGAGAATTAAACATTGTCAGACTTTATCCTCACAATCTCATTCATCGTATCATATTTAAAAATATGCAACGGCACGAATGCCCCCTGCCTCCCTTGTAACCAGTAAACAGCAAATGAGTAAACATATTTTATGCAGTTTTATCTGGTCTATCAAGTAATTGGAAGTATAAATAATGCTTATTAAGCACTCTTATGAACAGTGTTTGGAAGTGATCTTGATTATTGTTTCATTAGCAGAATGTTCTTGTTACATCAAATAACAAATGAGATATAATAAAGAGTACACGTAAATGTCATAAATATCTTACTAGATCGTCTTTTCCGCCTTTCTCTCAGCTCCTCCTCAAGTCTCGCTTCCTCCATGTGAGATTTCATCCTTGATCGGTCAGTTTCAAGGCGACGTAACTGATTACGCAAATCATCAACCTGTAAAATTGATATTATTTTTAGAGCATTCAAATTTATATTTGCAACAAAACAAAACCAAGCAATCATGCTGATGTAACTGTGAAGTCTCTGGAAGAAAAAGCAGGAAAAAACAAACAAGAGTGTAAAGGCCCTACCTGTTGTTGCATTGCAGATTTTGAGCCCTCGGCCATGTCTAACTTTCTTCTCATTTCATCCATGTCAGACTCCATCTGTAAAGCAAAAATCTACGTTGTGCTTGTTGTTTCAACTATCAAACTAGATAACACTGCAGAAAGATTATAGTGCATGGAAATAACCAGCCAAACTGCTTAAAACAAAATATCAACATGCAACAAGTCCACAAACTATCACATTTGAAAGTCTCGAAACAGTCTGCTACATGAAGGCCTACTTTACAAAAACATACAGGCACAAAAATCCTTTACTGCGCTACAAGACCTAGACACAGGATACTAGTCTTGATGACTGGCAATGCACTTTATGCTGAAAAATACTTGTAAAGATTCAACCATAGGAAAGATGTGATTTAAAAAAAATGCTAGTCTGCAAATGTCTTGACATGAGTTGATAAAAGCACACTACAGTTTTCAGTGACAGTCAGTTTTACAACACTGACTGAATTGTTTATGTTTGTATTTTGATTGGGTCACTATATTCTCTAGAGAACTGTGCCAGAAAGTAAGTGAAAATGCCGCACCCTGTGTTTCTGTGCATCATTTTGTAGATATGATGACCTCACCCTCTCCTCTATTGCCGCCTGCTGGGCATGAGACTGCTGCTGTTGCAGTGCCTGAAAATACCACACACATAAATTGTGCAACATATCACCTCGTGCATTAAACAAACAATGCAGTAAACATGTGCATCCAATCAATTTCTCAGTGAAGAAAGTTCTTCAGAAATTTCTAAAACGATTCGATCATCATCCTTTGCTTTCCAGCAGAGAAAATTTGCCATACAATACTTTGTGCAAAATCTAAAGATTTGACAACAGTCTATCATTTGCAACAATATGAAAAGACTACATTATTTCTGTATTTCTAATTAATAAACAAATATAAAACAAAGTTGAACATTTTCTAGTTCCATAGAAACATCAGCACAATCTTTAAACTACTTGTTCTCTAATGGAAAGAATAAAATAAAACTAGGTTGTACATTTCTTAGTTCCATAGAAAGATTACTAAGTTCTTCATTTCGTCCTGAAATTAGTCTGTCTGTATTAAGTTCCGACTGTATCATACGTAACCGCCTCTCCACACGATCCGCAACCTGTGTACAAAATAGTGCATACATGTATTCAATGTCTCGGAACCAGTCCAGTGCTAATATATTTATAACTAACCACAACCAATGTGTATATGCTCTACAAAAAGTCACACTGAATAAATAATTGCACAAATAATTGTGCCACATTTGCATATTATAAAGTCAGGAACACAATTTATACAGCAGCCTTTAAAAAAATGTTCTTAAAACACCAACAAATTTAGTTCGAATTTCAAACAATTTATATTCATCTTTTGGTATCTTGAATAGTTGACTTTTATTTAACACTAGTGAACTCTCATTTTAAGTCTACATGTTTTCTACACTGCCTTTTTAAGTTAACATGTCCATCAATTTAAAGAAATTCATCTTCCCTGCCATCCGAAACTGTAAGTCAGAAATATTTGTTGATTTCAGCTTTTTTTTCACAATATTGCACAGTTTGTCTAATTTAGTGGGATTGAAAGCACAAGTGGTCCTGTTATATTTTCTCTGAAAATTATGTTGTTTTACTTTGTACTGGAAAAATGTGAGGAAAAAATGTCTCAGCAAAGCTGTAGTTGATTAAACTTTACTGAATTAATTTCATAATTAAGTAAAACTTGTTGCCTGTATGACAGAAAGTTTATTTAATTTTGTATTGGTCTTGCGCTTTATAATCCTGTATACAAAAAAAACAAGAGTTTGTCATGGATATTCTAGTGTACAATGTCAACAACCTGAAGTTACAGAATGCTCTTAACGAGGTATGTGCAAGTTTAAAATACAATACATACTGGATCAGAGGTGCTGAATCTCTTGAGGTCATCTGAAATTTCACGGATCTTTTTTCTAGTGTCCATATCATACCTGCAATAGTAGATAGATATGCTGACTAAAATTCTGTTACATAGGTACATTAAAGTCATGCAAGTATACCTCTAACTGCAAGCCACGGGGAAAAACTTTAATAAGTATCTAAGGACTGATAAATACTGTGAAATTGTATGAAAAGTGTTAAATGTGTCAGCAGTGATTGAAATAACATTTTCAACAGGCAGTATTAAGCATTTATCTTACCCGTCTCTCCTGTCCACCTCTCTGTTAAAGGTGGTCTCTAAGTTGAGGTGGTCGCTAGATAAGTCTCTCACAGCATGGTGTATTTCATGCAATTCTCTGTTCATATCATCGGCAAATCTGACAGTAGATCGCCGAGGTCTACGTCGCCGTCGTGATACAGGTGATGCCACTTCATACTCGCTGTCACTCTGTGATTATTTTATAACAAAATAAAGACAGTTAAGGTAATTGCTGATAACTGAAACATTCCCGAAGAAATGCTTAATGTCTTCAAGTGATTCCCTCAAATCTAAACATGAATAATCCCAATAGCATCTTTATTAAATCTGAATAATTTCTTATAAAATACAGACTGTGAACAAAATTGAGATTCCATTTTTTTGTGCCAAACAAATATTTACCCGTCTTGCTGTAAAATTTAAATTAAGAGAAGGCCACTGAGAACAAAATTTTGCAATGCACTTTTATTTGATGACCTAAGAGAATCATTTCTGTCATATACAATGTACATATTATTTAACCACCACCAATTAATTAAAACAGAACAGTGACATAAAATGTGAACTGAAGCATGCATTATCAAATCTTTTATACAACTGGGCCTTCAAACCTTGCATGTCTTGGCTTAAAGATTTAATAAATCAATGGCTTTATTAACTTACAGCTGGCTTTAAATCAAGGTCTCCAGCCCTAACAATAAATAGACAGCAATTACTGTAACTTGGTAAGTTCTGCAGGTTTTTTATAAAAAAAATTCAGTGCACCCTGTTGTAAACCTTCAGTATCAGTTAAAGTTCATATATATGTAAATTGAAGACAATACCCCGTAATCTCTGTACTGGGGACTCCTTAGTCGCTCATCTCTGATCTGTTGATGTGTCCGACCCACATCGTCTCGTAACTAACAATATAAGACAATAATTGAATTCACTAACCCAGAATCAGAACACTTCTACATGTTCTAAATTATAAGAAAAAGAATATAAAAATTATCCACATTATATCAGCTTAATTAACTAAGAAAAAGGTCATCTTGGCTCAAAAATGATAAACTTATGTTGTAAGTTACATGTTTGACAAACGTTTAATATATTTTACTGTATTATCATTAGACTAAGGGTTGACCACAAATCAGTTCACAACACATTTATTGCCAATAATATACATAGCAAATGGCTTGGGCCACAAGTGCTTACCACATTATAAAACGGCCCTCCCCAATATATAATAATTACAAAGAAGCATTGTGGCTACATATATAAACATTTGCAATGTATCATTATGATGTTACAGAATGAAAATAAAAAACGTTGTATCACATAATTATGCTCATGATGCCCCCACCCAGTGTACGACCCAAAAACCTACAAAAATAAAGTACTGTTTCGCGCTAAAACCTTCGAGTGTCATGTATAAACTTTTGAACAGATATGAAAATCTTTAAATTATCTTCTTTTGAGAGTACTTCTTTCCCTCTAAGCAACGAATTTACGATTAATGCACAAAACAGTTGTAACTTCTATATTTTATACGAGTTGCAGTTGTTTTTATGGTCAACTTTCAAAAGATTTCTTTTTTGATATTTTGATTAAATATAAATTTTGGTGCAAGGGTTAAAGTACACTACAGTATATTCCTACATAGCAGCTTTCTTCTAGCTTTACTCCAAGCAAGAAGAACAGTTGAACTGGTTCATCTCAGGAAGACCACTAACGAGTGATGTGTGTTTTTTGTGCTATAACTAGTATGAGGATGAACATGCCTATTGTGGCTACATGCAAAACATACCCTGTCTACATTGTGTCTGTGATCCCGGCTTACATCACGATACTGATCTAACATACGATCTAAACTCTTCAAGTTTCTGTTGGTGCCCTGTAAACACAGAAACATTTCAACTTTAGGAAAGAAGTCAAAAGCCATAAGGTGTCAAAACTTTACTCGGACACCAGCCTGTAATCTCTGGCTTCTGATTTGTTGAAAGTAGACAGATTTAAAAATGATCAAACACAAGTGTCAGCCTTGAGACTGGTCTGTGTATGATTTTGCAATACTTAAATCAAAGGTTCAAGCCATACATGCAGCAACTACAACTAACAGTGACAGTTAAAGTTAGCAAATTGAGAAAGAACTATATCCTTGGCAAGTGGGATGCATCAGTAAACAGCCAAGGTTTTCAACACTGTATAGAGTATTTATTGCCACCTCATTACAGGGACAGAACCAGAACCAGCGAACATTTTGTGAGCTTGTGAGCCACTTGTAGGTCTTAATTGGCACTAAAATAAAGATTGTTTTGCCAATTAATTTTAACTGATTATTTTTCATGTACAACATTGGTGAATTTCAAGTATAAGCACAAAAACAGTATGTGTTGACTAAATACGCATATTTAAACAAGTAAATATATGCGAATAATTAAATATATGTATCTCAACCCTCTTCAGCGTAAACAACATGTTGAAATGGGTATAACATTATGAATGTTTTCTTTTGACAAGGGTCCAAGTGTTTAACTAAAGTTAAACTCTTCAAATTAAAGTCGCTGAATATTTTCAATTATCAGGTTCAATGAAATATACTGATTTCTCTAAATACGTGTATTAAGAAAGAGTTAAGCAAATATTCGGCAATTGATTTTTGACAAGCACACTTTCATATTATCTCAACTGAAGGATTTAATATATACGCGAACATTAAGCATTAATTTATCTGTATCGCCAGTTACGAGTATTATCAGCTATTTTCAATTACAGATTTTCCAATAAAACTTTTATCTTTCTTTTGATTACTGATTCAGGCATTTTTATATCATTTTAAAGATAGCCTTAAATAACTTTGCACAATGTTTGTCATATAAAAATCTGTGTTGACATGAAACAGAAATAGTTTGTTGAATGCCACAGAAAAATAAATTAGGCTATCACAGGTAAAAAAAAATTGAAATGGAAATATGTAGGGTACGTTTGATAAATGGGAGAAGAGACGTTAGACCCAACATATCAAAAGAATATCCCCCAAGTTTCCATTGTAAGTGATTGTCCTCGTAATGTTTCCGCTATATCTACGACAGTTCTTACCATTTGCAAAGTACATTGTAGGTTTGCATTTTATAGTTCTTTACTTTACAGTACAGGAAGATGAAATACATGTACAATATTGAGCCCTTTTTACCCATGTTGTAGTAAACTTGTACATTAATTTTACAGCAGTTTAATATTGTTTTAGACAGTAAGCACAAGAGGTTCAATAAATATTTTAACACCCACTTTGCTGTAATATAAAATTTCAAGATATAAATGCAGATAAAAGTTTTACAACTTTATTACAGCCTATCATTATACTAGCTTATACACCTGATGTGATTTATTGTATATGGTAATACACAGGTTCTGCTTACTATGATAGTGCCCTTAAGACATTATTTGGGAATATTCCTATAAATTATAAATGGTTAAACATAAAGAAAAGGATACTTTAAGTGTGAACAAACAAAATTTGCATCAACTTGTTATCCGTTTATAACACATGTTTACAGAAGGACAAAAGAGAACATAGGCCGGTCATATGTCATGTTTGAACAAAGATGATTGAATTAAACTGATTAACACCTAAATAAACTGTTAATAAAGAAAATATTTTTTCAACTAGCCTTTTTTTCCTGTGAGGAAGGCCTTTTAAGCAAAATGAAGGTACTTGAGTATTTTTTTTACAAAAACAAAAATACATCAACAGATTTTGCAGGATATTCATTAGTTTGGACATAAATTTCATACAAATTCTAGCAACACTTCACTTTATCAATAAGTTCCCCAATCAATCTAGAAGGGCTTGCAAATTTCTGTTTTTGGGACATTCTTGTTTCCTTGAAAAAGAGCACATCCTAAGTACAAAATTCATGCGAGTTCAGGAGATGTGATACTTAAAATCTGTCAGACAACTATCTGGACATTTACTCAAAAGTTTAAGGGCTACATTTTGTATAGTTAAAGAAAGAATTTGTCAGTTCTACATCATCACTCGAATTGCAATGTTAGACAAGTTGACAAGGGTGATAATTGTTCTATAACTTGAATTGTCTTCTCTTGACTATGATGCAACACTAGAATGGTAATTTTTAGGTTTCTGAAAGCTTGCAAAAGTGAAAATCCTTAATTAAATACTAGTACTGTTGAAATTTTCGCATTATGGCCAGGAAAATGACCATGAAAGGACACCTTAGATATGAAAACATGGCATCACATGTAAATATGGATAGGAATCAAATTTCAATTACTGACTGTATATTTTGGGACATTTATTTACTGTATATGAGACGAAAAGTACTGAAACGATTAAATTTCCAAGGCACATTTCACTTTCCTGTCATATAATTGCAAAGTATTACGAAAAGTAATGAAAATACACGTGATGGAGAACACCACCTTGTTAAAGACAACTTGAGGATTTTCCGATTAGCTGCTTGAGTCATGTGACATTAATTACAACCCCAGCTTCTCACAGATCTATATTGGTCTATATTCTCAAGATCATGGACAATGTTAGGAACAAATTATGCAGATTGTGCTAAGTAGCATTCCCAGACAAAATGCATCAATTTATAACAGGAAATCATTCAATAAACAGGTAGTCCTGTTTCAAACATTTAGTCAAACTAAAGTAGCATTAAAAAACAAGAGCTGTCCCTCACAAGTGATGAATGCCCCCGAAAGAGGTGCCTCACAGTCTGTGTCCTCTCCATGTGCTCAATAAATGTGCTATATGTAATTTTAAAATCCTTCCATGCCTGACAGAGTAACCATGCATACAGTATTCCATTACTTTAAACACTAAGTGTGACCTTGACCTTTGAGGTAGGGACTGGGTCTTGCATGCTACACATCAGCTTGATGTGCTAGACATTTGTGCCAAGTTATTTTAAAATCCTTCAATGCATGATAAAGTTATAGTCCGGATACAAATGTATGCATATATACAGGATTCCATTACCTATAAACTCTAAGTGTGACCTTGACCTTTGTGGTAGTGATGTGGGTCTTGCACGTGACACGTCGTCTTGATGTGCTAGACATTTGTGCCAAGTTATTTTAAAATCCTTCAATGCATGACAAAGTTACAGTCCAGACACGAATGTGTGCATATATACATATACAGAGGAATCCACTACCTTCAAACTCTAAGTGTGACCTTGACCTTTGAGCTAGGGACAGGGGTCTTGCACGCGACACGTCGTCTTGATGTGCTAGACATTTGTGCCAAGTTATTTTAAAATCCTTCAATGCATGACAAAGTTACAGTCCGGACACGAATGTGTGCATATATGCATATAATGAGGAATCCATTACCTTCAAACTCTAAGTATGGCCTTGACCTTTGAGCTAGGGACGTGGGTCTTGCACGTGACACATCGTCTTGATGTGCTAGACATTTGTGCCACGTTATTTTAAAATCCTTCGATGCATGACAAAGTTACAGTCTGGACACGAATGTGTGCATATATAGAGGATTCCATAACCTTCATACTCCAAGTGTGACCTTGACCTTTGAGGTAGGGATGTGGGTCTTGCACGCGACATGTCCTCTTGATGTGCTTGACATGTGTGCCAAGTTATTTTAAAATCTTTCAATGCACGACAGAGTTACAGTCCGGACACGAATTTGTAAGTGGGGACGCACAGACGGATGGACAGACAGATGGACAGTGCGATTTTAATATGCCACCCTTCAGGAGCATAAAAAAGAATGTAGGACTTTAGCCTCTGACACCAGCTTTTCACTGGTGGAAATGAGCCCCTGACATCAGGTTTTCACAGGTGGACATGAGCCCCTGATACCAGGATTTCACAGGTGGACATGAGCCCCTGATACCAGGATTTCACAGGTGGACATGAGCTCCTGAAACCAGGTTTTCACAGGTGGACATGAGCCCCTGACACCAGGTTTTCACAGGTGGACATGAGCCCCTGACACCAGGTTTTCACAGGTGGACATGAGCCCCTGACACCAGGTTTTCACAGGTAGGCATAAGCCCCTTTAATATTTTGCAAAGGCTGACAGTAGCCTCTTCACTTTTATACGATAAACATTTTATCAAAATGATATAATCAATATAATAAAGAAAAGTTAAAATTATTATTTTCTTTTATAATTTATCTTGATTAAGATGTATTTTCACAAAGTATATCAAGAAAATTATCACGCTAATGCATTCAGAAAGACAAAGGGGCTAATGTACACCTTTACAAAGTCATGAAGGGGCTAATGTCCGCCTATGAAAAATTAAGCTTAGTGTCTAATGTCTTGGAAGCTGAAGTCTGTTTACCATTGAAAAGCACAATACCTAAGCTCGGCTACCCAATACCTTTGGGCTATATATAGAAAGTTATGCCATAGAGCATTTGTAGAGTATGTAAACTCTTTTCTGTAACAACTATGGATATAAAAGGACATTTCATTCTAATCGTTACCTCTAGATTCTCTGTCAGTCTATGAACTCTGTCATCCAGGGCCATCTTTTATTGTCTTTTATTCACACATTCTGAAAAACACACAGAAATTCACTTACTTATTTGAATCCAGCTACATGTATGTAAATAGAGGGAAATCTATCATATAGATACCATTATGATCATGATGCTCTTAGGGAGCTAATAATAGTAAATTGATCCTCACATATAACAACACAAGTCTACATGTAACTAAAAGTTACAACTACTGGCACATACAATATGCCTGAAGTGTTGTTACAAATCCTAGGACATACACCAAGACAAAATGTAGGTTGATCAGGCAGTTCTCCAGTTATCTACTACAAACTGTCCATATCTTTTTTTTAAAAATGGAGATGCCAAAATTTTGTTGTGCAATTGCATGTTGCATTCTTTATCAAATAAATAAAAAAAAGCAAGACGCCTCAGTCCACTCAGCTGTACATATCAGTAATGAAAACTGCTTTGTTCTCTCCCAGATATGAAAATTATTTCTTTATGGAATTTTTCTCAAAAAGGATTATTACATGTACATGTATTAGTTGACAGAATTTGCCTCGTAATTGAAGTAAAAACAGATTGGTTTAAATCAACCGGTACTGTAGTCCTTATGTTTCAAAGCTTTCTGAGAATTCCAATGATCAAAGTTAGATGGGGGTTTTAGATTCCAGTTTTTGTTCCAAACCATGTTGTTGTTTACCTGTTAAGTTGACAGGGTTGGGGTACCTGGCCTAAGAGTAAGAATTTGTCTTTGATTGGAAACAAATTCTCTGCTTGAATATATAAAAGTATAACATGTTTCCGTCAAGTTACTTCCAGTGCATTCATTAACATTTATAAAAGATCAGAGTAAACAATCACTGTCAAGGTAAAGACAGGTTTCCATGGTTTATATTTTCAGGCCCACAGTGCCACTACAGACATAAATACATGTGTATATAGATCCCTGGGCGTGCTGACCTTTAAAGCTATGCTTTGGTGTTAAACTGTTTCTTTCATGGTTTCCTATATCACATTTGGTTATCTCCAGCACTCAACACAAACTTTGTGCAAAGAGTGTTATGACACCATATTTGAAACGGTACATGTCAGTTACATGTAAATCTCTATCTTGATATGTGACTACATGGACACAATTGCTATGATTACTGTAGTCTTTTAGAACCACTATTAAGGGAACATTTTGTATATCCTTGCCTGTAATAAAATGAAACTTTGATTTATGTAAAATTTTGGTTCCTCAAAATATTTTATCAGGTCAATCTAACATTGTGTACATAATTGCTGGCCACTTAATCCCCCATTTAATACTTACAAACAGTAAATAATAAATCCATACTCCTCAATAACACCAAACTACATCATAAACCATGTATTCACTGTGCATTTATAGATCCATTTTGTGGCAAAACTTGAATTTAGACACACACCATGGTTGACATATTATCACCTATATCAATAACTCCAAGCAATTCCGCAGAGAATATTGAACATAAATCTACAAGTTTAAACATGCAAGATGAAACCAAAACAGCCTTCAAAAACACATCTTAGACAGCATTCACTAAAATAACTTTATGGGAGCAGGTTTTTCATGTTCCTTTGTCTTTGTTCCTTCGTACCTGTCCCTTTCATTTACCTGATAATTGAATTATTGGAAATATTTGTGTGACACTGTCTGCAAAATAATTAAGACCTGCCCAATGAGCGTTTCGATAACCCAGACTTACACATATCAACGAAATTTTGTTTTAGAAAAGAATAACTGGGGTAAAAACAGTATGCACGAATATGTGTGCTTAAAATTGTTGGGTCTTTACTTCTTAAATTATACTTTATATGGTAGATGACTGGAATCAACTTATTCAGTCATGTAAATATGTCTGGACTTGTTTATATTCTAAATCAAAATCACCGCCATTCGTTTATAGCACCCTGATCAAGTATTCCGCACGAATGATTTGGTCACGTCACTGTCGACTAAGTTTAATCTTTCCGCCTGATGACGTTTCTGATAAAACTAAGAAAAGTAAGCTCTTTGATTAATAAATTATTACCAAATTGTGCCCCCTTGTAATTTTCCTAAATTATTACCGTCGGTAATGTGCCTGCGTAATAATTCACTCGGGCTTCGCCCTCGTGAATTATTCCGCCAGGCACATCACCTCCGGGGAATGCTTCAATTTCGATAAAGCACTCCAAGCCATAGATTATTTCGATTCTTATAAGCCGAATTTATGAAAACTATCGTAACTACTACGGACCTTTTTTCAGTTCGGCGGTAATGTGTAAAATAGCATATATTTTTTTTTTTTAATTTAATTGAAAAGATCGGTCGATTGGAAAAAAATTAAGTGAAAAAAATTTAACGCTTCCTGCGTAGACTGAGGCTGTTGTGCTTCTTCCAGCATGCCTTTAGTGATCCACCCTTGACATGAAATATATATAAAAAAAATACTCGACTGTGACACTATGCAGAAGACATCAGATTTAGAACCTAACAAAGCAGACAATCGATTTAAAAGCGAACCGTTAATCTGAACTGTATAACGTTTTAACGTGCAATAATGACGTCAGTGTGATGTCGTCAACGTTTTCATTCATTGTTTTGTCTCCCGGAATCAAAACATTGTATGACGTTAATCCTGAATTTTCTTGGCATTTTTAAAGGAAAACAAGGTGAAGGTATTCGAAGGCTTACTTGACTCAGTCAAGAATAATATTTAAGTTCTTAAACACAGCTATTTTATGCGACTGATGTACAAATACAGATATTATTTCTATTTCTATATTTCATTTTCTGGGCGGGAGTAAATTAGAAAAGTCGGAAGAAACTACTTCCATGTCCGAAACTCCGCCTTCTTTTCCGAGTGCTTTAATCATATTAATGCACTCGAATTGACTATAGAAATATACCATAGGCATATTAGAATTAAGAAATAATCTATGGCTTGGAGTGCTTTATCGAAATTGAAGCATTTCCCGGAGGTGATGTGCCTGGCGGAATAATTCACGAGGGCGAAGCCCGAGTGAATTATTATACAGGCACATTACCGACGGATGCTTCAATTTCGAAGCGTCCAGACGATTTCGATTCTTATAAGCCGAATTTTTGAAAACTATCGTAACTACTACGGACCTTTTTTCAGCACGGCGGTAATGTGTAAAATAGCATAAATAGTGGCTGTTGGAATACACTCCCCTATTCGGGCAGCCATTCAAGATACCATAAATAACTATATTATACATATATTTTAGTTTAATCATCTAATAAATAAAATATAAACAAATACCTGTCTGTCACATTATGCAGAAGACGTCAGTTCAGAACAAAGCAGACAATCGATTTAAAAGCGTACCGTTAATTTGAACTGTATAACGTTTCAACGTGGAGTAATGACGTCAGTGTGATGACGTAAACGTTTTCATTCATTGTTTTGTCTCCCGGAATCAAAACATTGTATGACTGTTAATGCTGAATGTCTGGGTCTTTTAAAAGGAAAACAAGGAGAGGGTATTCTAAGGCTTACTTGATGCAATCAAAAATAATATTTATGTTCTTAAACGCAACGCAACTTTTTCATGCGACTGATCTATTTATACAGATATTATTTCTATTTCTATATTTAATTTTCTGCGCGGGAGTAAATAAGAAAAGCCGGAAGGAGCTACTTCCATGTCCGAAACTCCGCCTACTTTTCCGAGTGCATTAATCATATTAATTAAAGCACTCGAACTGACTATACAAATATACCATAGGCATATTAGAATAGAGATTATGACATTGGCATACTGTAGAAAAAAACTCAGTGTTCTACCCTTTTTCGGGGATCGGAATGGGTCGTGGTGTGTGCGTGGAAGGGGGGAGGGGGGTTGGACAGAGGTGGGGGCGCCGAGGGTATTGGAATGGTTTTTAATAAGTGTGGGACATGTTGTCGTTTCTAGACTGAACATTCAACACCGTATATAGATAGATTTATGTATTTTACAGCTTTGAGGATACATATATGGTGCTTTGTTTCTTTCTTTCTTCTTTCTTTCTTTCTTTCTTTCTTTAGAAACATAGTAATGTAAATGACCACCGATACTAATCAGGGAACTACGGGTATTCTAAAGTAATATGTCATTTTGGGTTGTCAACCGTAACAGTTGCCTAAGATACTTAAATTGGGTTCGTGTTTACTGTCGTACGATTTCGAGCATCGTTGGATGGTTTAAATTCCGAAGAAATACATGACTTTGTAAGCAAAGGGGGCTGGTACATGGCAACAAAAAATATCTCATACTATATATAGTCTATATATAGTATGAGATTTTTTTTTTTGTTGCCATGTACCAGCCCACTTTGTTTGTAAGCAGTCATGTTGGTCAAGTAGACGACTTTATATATCTCATCTCCTCTCTCCCAAACACGTCCCCCCCTCAATCTTTCTTTGATTCAACATTCAAAATAAGGGTAATGCGGTTTAGCCAGGCGTGTCAAAAAATCGGTCGTTATCAGGTTATACCCGAGTGATCAATGTATGTAGTCATGTTCTAATTTTAGCAATGATATCCAGATCAAATCACTTTTAAATTGTGTTTTTTCGTTTGTTTTATGAGGATATCGCAACATGGCTGTGTACGTGTGGGGTTTTGGAAAATCTGGCCAGCTGGGAAACGGACAGACAGACACACAACATTCACCGGTTCGTCCGAAGTTACCACAGAACACGGAAGTAAGCGATATTCACTGTGGTGGATACTACACTGCGGCTATTAACAGAGACGGTCAACTGTACACATTCGGTTGTGGGAAATACGGAAGACTCGGCACAGGGGATGAGGAGGACAGATCACAGCCGGTTAAAATCAGTGTGACAGGTGACATAGTCAGCTTCCGTAAGGTAAAAATTATTGTTCCTGTTTATCATATTTTCAGTTTTTCTCTTAAACACAGTTTGTATATATAGTTGATGATGGATGTTTTAATATTTTTCGGCTTACCATGGTCACTTTCTAAAATGTGTATTTCTTTAATGTAATTTCATACATAACGGACATATGGACAGAACATTTGGTTCTAAACATGTAGGTAATCAGTTTAAGAGATAGCGAGACAAGTTCCCTGTTTAAAGAATTGTAGAGGAACAAAAAAGAAAAATGTATATTCTACAAATTTCAATTGCAAAAGCTGTTACAACTCATTGCACAAAATTGTTTGCGCTCGCTGACCGACCACCCGTTGCCTGACCTATCTCTTCACAGAAAAACTACGAAAACTGCTTTGAGTCCTGGGAAGGCATTAAAACCAAGACATGAAATCTTAGATAATGACGACTCAGTTTCCGCACATTCTTGTCCAAACTTTACAAACTGCATGGTTTTACAAATATCCTATCGACTTCAAAACGATTTGCAATGTCCACTTGTGAAAGGTAAATCATATCTACATGACATACTATTCCCCGATTTTTGAATCCAGGTTCCATTATTATTATCATCATTATTATTATATACTCGAATCCATTTATTTTGTTATTTTTTTAATTGTCTATTGCATCTGAATGCCTTTGAGCTGCATCCTCGGCGGGGTAGTTCAGCAGATTACCAGGCGTGTTATAAAGAAACTTTCTATTGATGCCACCTTGTGAAGCTGCACAATACTGCATCCTATTTCAATTTATGTACTTAAAAATAGTGATAATTTCAAGTGAAAATTGATTTTTTGTTGGATTTTGCCATTATAATTGCACATTTTTCATGACTGCTCCAGACTGAGAATTTCATGACTGAGGTATGGAATAATAGAGTTCCAATTAAAAGAAAGTCCATTTATCGTTTATTGAGCAGGTTTCGTGTGGTATCTGGCATGGAGCAGCCGTCGCGTCAAACGACGACTTATATATCTGGGGTTATGGAAAATCTCATGGAGTACTCGGTGACCCTGCTCTACAATCAGCTGCACTCCCTCAGCTCCTTAGGGGACCTTTCAGTACGAAGGTATCCGGAATATCATGTGGCAATAACTTTACATTGTTATGGACAACTGACGGCGAAGCATACAGTTGGGGATGCGGTCGTCATGGTGTTCTTGGACACGAAGATGCAGACGACAAAAAAGAACCGACTGTTATTTCTACTTTTAAAAGCAATGGGGTAAATGTGGTTTATATGAGTGCCGGATTTGCTCACAGTGGTGTTGTCAGTGACAATGGTCAGCTTTACATGTTTGGAAAAGGGGAAGACGGGGCTTTGGGACTTGGGCCTAGTCCCCCAAAACATGTTAATATTCCAAGGTTGGTTAGTCTCTTGGAAGATATAATTGAAGTAAGTTGCAACGTGGGTGAGAAACATGGACATACATTATGTGCCTCTAAACAAGGTCAGGTATTCGCCTTTGGTGACGGATATAAAGGAAAACTAGGACTCGGCGATCAGGAGTCTCGCTGGGTTCCAACGGAAATAAAGAAAGAGAATTTCAATTGTGAACATATCAGTCATGTGTCAGCAGGTGGTATTCATAGTGCGGCAGTCAGCAAAGAGGGTCACGTGTTCACCTGGGGGTGTGGCAGTGACGGACGTCTTGGGCACCCAGATGGTAAAGGGCACAGGTACTTGTTTAGAAGTGATGTGCCGAGGGTAGTTGAAGATCTGAGTAAAGCTGGACGAGCTTTGAGTGTTAGTTGTTCTTATTATCACACTGCAGCTTTACTGGAACCACCCAAAACATGACAGTACGCATTTCAGTGGTAAAAACCAAAGGTGATGTTATTGTATGCAACTTACTACTTGCACAAGTAAATTCTAGAATGAAAAACTCATTAAAATTTTGTTTTCATGAATTTGATGTGGAAGCTGGTATTTACTACAGAGCAAATTGTCAACACTACAACATGGAATTAATCTTTTTAGTTGATGTGAGCTTCGTATACTTTTAACATAATATCAAGTGATTGTATGAAGTGTCGGCTCTAGTTGAATAGAAACAAGTGGGGTTGTTGTCAATAGGCCTACAATAAACAATGACACATTCCGACTGAATTCGGAAACAGAAACCATATCGAATTTTGTTAGTGACATGACATCGTAATAGTTTGCTTATGACCAGTTTTTAACAATTGAAATAGTCGAAAAATATACGGACTAAGGTGTATGCAAGAAAGAAAACATGAAGTCGATTTCTTTTTCTTTATTTGTCCTTGCATACAACTGTGTCTCGTCGTTAGTAAAACGGTGGCATGTGCGGCGTCCTATACCTTGCTAACGACGGCACAATATACACTCTCTTGGAGAGATATCCCCACTATAACCCTTCCTAACGACGGCACACTATACACTCTTGGAGAAATATTCTCACTATTACCCTTCCTAATGACGGCACACTATACACTCTTGGAGAGATATTCTCACTATTGCCCTTCCTAACGACGGCACACTATACACTCTTCGAGAGATATTCCCACTATAACCCTTCCTAACGACGGCACACTATACACTTTTGGAGAGATATTCTCACTATCACCCTTCCTAACGACGGCACACTATACACTCTTGGAGAGATATTCTCACTTTTACCCTTTCTAACGACGGCACACTATACACTCTTGGAGAGATATTCTCACTATAACCCTTCCTAACGACGGCACACTATACACTCTTGGAGAGATATTCTCACTATTACCCTTCCTGACGACGGCACACTATACACTCTTGGAGAGATATTCTCACTATTACCCTTCCTAACGACGGCACACTATACACTCTTGGAGAGATATTCTCACTATAACCCTTCCTAATGACGGCACACTATACACTCTTGGAGAGATATTCTCACTATAACCCTTCCTAACGACGGCACACTATACACTCTTGGAGAGATATTCTCACTATAACCCTTCCTAATGACGGCACACTATACACTCTTGGAGAGATATTCCCACTATTACCCTTCCTAACGACGGCACACTATACACTCTTGGAGAGATATTCTCACTATTACCCACCCTAACGACGGCACACTATACACTCTCTTGGAGAGATACTCCCACTGCTACCCTTCCTTTTATTATCCAATACTTTTGTATTTTTACCTTAATGTTTGTGACAATTTTTCCCAATCACTTGTTCAGTCATTTATTGTTCTTTCTCACTTGTTTAGTCATTTATTGTTCTTTGGTAATGCCATTAAACACTGAGTTTCAAATGTAGACATCTACGAAAAATGCATTTTCTTTGATGTGCCCTGCTGCCTGTAGCAAATCTAGGGTCCCTTTGTCACACATAAGTCCACACGGTTTGTTAGTATCCTTTTCACAAAATTAAGAGCAAAGGAAATGACTTTCATAACCAAATATTTAGGTTGGGACTAAAATCGAGCCATTTAGAGTAAAACATGCTGTCATGGGTCAGAAAGACAAAGACAAACATTGTCAGCACTCTATCAGGTACTGAGATCATTAAATCTCCAAGAAACGTTGTCAACTTAATGAATATAGATCTAGAAAGAAAGATCTTGCTTAGGACTGAATGTAGGTTACCTTGGGTCAAAAAGGTTAAAAAGAAATTCTACTGTATACGTTTCAATAACCAAATTAGGCCATTTTGGTCCCGAAAAGTAGAAAATTACTGCTTTTGACATCACGTTACCTGTAGACTCAGATGAGCGACATAGGGCCATCTTGACCCTCATGTGTAATTATGTCAATTTAGCAAACACAGATTAGCGGTTAACCGAAATGAAAAATCCTTGTATGAAATGTAATGAAAGTTATTCAAATTTCTAAAAATATGTACAGTTCAGTGGTGTCCTACTTTTGACCTTATTGTTGCTTCGCCTTTCGGTGTGGACGCATTGCTCCAACTTGTGCTAAAATGTCTACGTGATTAACTCCAGGTAATTCTCATCTTAAAATCGGGACGACACAAGCTATCAAAAGACAAATGATGATAAAGTTTTGATTAAGACACACTTTGTCTCGAGTGTTCCGACATGTCACGGCAGATACTAATCATCTTAATTTCTACATCTTTAAACTGTAAAACTACCATAATGTAAATTAAGATCATTCTTCTTAATACGTCATGTTATTTTGAATTTCAGCTTCGAGGCCGTCCTGGACAATGATTGTCATCTAGCCGACACAAGTGCTAAATAAATGTTCACGCAGTGTTCTATAAGGAATGTTCATGGTGCGGAAACTATTCTCTTGCACAAAGTTTCCGTAGTATTAGAACAATAAACAAGACACATTTTGATGCAAAGCATCAAAGGCGCTGCGCATGTTTTTGAAACATGATTAAAGGAATCAAAGTCATTTTAGAATATCAGTAAACAACCTATCAACGGGAAAAACCAAATACATTATGTTATATGTAACTGTTATCATAATAAGTAAAAAAAAAACACATTTACTACAGTTTAACCAAAAAATAAACGAATCATAAAACAACCTTCCGTATAATGGTACGATGACGCCCATTAAACAAGGCTACAGCTCGTGGTCAGTAGACGCTTTTCGACGCAGACGAAACCCACGTGATTAATTTTGTCTTTATTATTGGTCAGTTGTTAGCGATACTTTACATAACTTTCATTGAGACCCCATGTATCGTATAGTTAGGTGAACGGTCTTATTTATAATGCCTACATTTTACTTTAGTATGTAGTAATTAAAATGGGTTTTCATTAATTATTCACGTTGACAACATATGTATATAAACTTCAAAATGTTTAGAGATAGCAAAACAACTATCGAGACGTTTTCTTCTGAACTTTGATGAATCTGGCCGTAGGGTCCGTAAACAAAGCAATAAAAAAACCGTAACCTTCAAGTTTGTGGAAAAGTTATTAAATATTCTATGAATATGTCAAAAGTTTTGAATTAACGGTCGAAGACGTATGCATCTGGTATAGTATTGTTTGTAATCAGTTAATACTATTTATTTATTCATTATAGGGAGTTTGTTCAAACATAATACATAGTTTTTAATTACAATAATAATGTTGGCTGCTCCCTTTTCGATTATGCAACCCCATGGTACAAAATTAAAACCTATTCAATACTGGCACTGTGCTTCCGCACAGCGCCAATAACGCTCAAAATGTACATCAATCTATATATAGCCTTAGCACACACATTTGATTAGGTAGTGAAAGCAAAGAACGAGAGCGGATCTAAAAGAAAATGAAAAACGGTCATCGAACTTGTCACCTTAGTTTAATTGTTGGCTAATTATCCACATGTTAATTGGGAAGGTGAAAGCGATTGTCAATTAAAAGGTCTGATACATATTTTCAACGGGAAATGTTGACCAGCTCAATTTGTCCATCTCCGATTCTATCACAGACTTGTTGTTTTTGCAGCACCAAACAAATAAGCTGATTTCTCATCGAGTTTGACACTGACACACATATGATTTTAAGTATTATTCATACACGAGATATATTAAAATATTAACAGCATCTTATTTGTTGTACAAGTCATTTCACTTAAAAATTGTAAACATATAAAGAGATCGCCACGTTCAATTACACGTCAGTCTTACTGCGTACTTTTCACAATTATACATTTACAAAAGTCCTGGTTTTGTTATATTTATATTGTTCTCGTATCAAGCGTCTATGCTTTATGACCATGCCATGTGGCATAGTCTTTGTTTTTGTCCAACTTGCTGACATGGTCGTTCACATGAACGATTTCCCATTTCTTCATCCAAGGACCTTGGATCGTAATGTCAAAATCTTCATCTTCTGCTTTCTGAAAGTAAATACATATCAGCATCTTTCACTAACATCTGATGTAAACGATGATTTAAAGAAATTGAAAGCAGTTAAACGACAAGCCACTGTCTTCATTTATATTACAACCTCTCACAATCTGAATGAGAGACATTTTGCTTAAATATCCATGCTAAACATAGCATCATTTTGTTACGTATCAACAATGACTCACAGACACCTTTCTACACGTATATACCATTGCCTGCTAGTTCAATAATTAAAGGGCCATAACTCTGCCTTTATTGGATATATGTACAAACAAACGAACCACCAGGTGTACAACCTTATTTATATCATCCTGAAGATGTCATGACTTAAGATCAGAACTTGTTAAGCAATGCGCGACACAAGTTTAAAAAATGACCATTTTTCACCCAATCAAGGATGACAACCATGTTCTTACTGGGTGCCGCAACAAATACTAAATAAAACCTCAGGTGCAAAACTATCATATCTTTATTTACATTACTGTAAGATTTCAAGACTATATGTCGAATACTAAGTGTGTTACACATAACACAAAATACTGCTTACAGACACAAAGAGACACAGAGACGGACAAGAGCAAATTTACATATATTCCCCTACCAAAATGGGGATATAAAAATTCATGACAGAACAAAACTTTCATATACGTACAGGAATGACATCTTTCATATCTTCAACAGACTTCTTCTGTTTGTCGTGTCTGTCAATACCCTCAAATTTGTCCCAGTCAACTTCCAAGTTAGGATTATCTTCAGTTCTCATCAAAACACACTCTTTCATACCATAGAACCCATTCGGTAGTTTAGGATTTTGCCATCTTAGATCCAGACTCCATCTGGTCTGTTCGGAAACGTTTGGCAAGCTGGAAGACGAGCAATAAAGGTTTCTATGAGTGTTTCGGTTTTTGTTCTCGGAATGTATTACCAAGATGGTCATCATTGGCGCCAAGAACTTTCCGTTTTATCAGTTTTGGATGCATCCTTTGACAACTGTATACACCTCTATGTATCACAGAAGTACATTTAATGTTATTGGAGTAAAACGCACTTTTCCCCTGTCTCCAAAAACAAAATAACCTAAATGTTTAATTGCAAGAATGTCGACAAATGTTTAATTGCACGAACGTCGACAAAATTATGAATTTTGAACATAATTTCTGTCGTGTTTAACAAAATATATAGCCAATGATAGTCTAGTCTGAACTTTTCCCACCATTCCAGAAAGTCGTCGCATTCTAATTTTGACTGATACATTTCCCTTTTTGCTTACCCATAAGAACATCTATAGCATAAAAGCTGTTATTTATGTATTGCCTTCGTGTGGTTACATTTGTATTTTGGTTGATATGATTCTTTCCAGACCAAGGACACGACCACCCAGAGTGTATCCTCTGCCAAAAACCTCTCACATGTAAACACCTCCTCGTTGATAGTGTCGGATATTATTCTGGATTGTCCTCACAACAGACATTATATATTTCTGAAATAATCTGGATTTTACAAGAAACTGCAACACGTTATAACCTCAGAAGTTTGGCTTATATCCTGAACTCGGCCTCCTTTCACGCAAGACAGCATTATATAACATTTTTGAGTGGATGTGCCATAACACCAAACTCACTCTACAATCTATATATCTAATCTATCTGTCAACAGTGATACGCACTGAACTTACCTTCTATGGGGAATCATGTTGTTTAACAGTAGCATCCCACCATATGGCACACGGCATAGAACACGGTCTTTCTCAACATCTATGTCTTAAAAAAGAAACACGGTTCGCCATATTAGTGTGCAAATAGAAGAAAATCAGAATGTCAAAGAATGTTGGTAATTACTATATATGATGAGCAAATAATCAAGTGATAAACCAATAAAAGACTGATAAAGAAATATTAGTTACAATAAATAGTTTGATGGTTTTGCAACAATGCAATGCCAAAGCAAACTGGAACAGACTAAAGTCTGATTTGTCTCAATAAGTTAAATTTAGAATTGTGTTATTCCGGTTAAATGTAGCTGATCGAGGTGCTTGCAGCGCTTTTGCACTAAAATAGTTTACCCATTTTCTTCTGCATCTCTTCTTCCTCGAGCATAACATACCACGTTCCTCCATGGCAACACTGATGTGTCCCTACCTTTCCCGATCTGTGACCTTTGCTCATCAGCTTAAGTAGAAATACAGCCCAACTTGGTCAAATACAACCAACAATGTTCAAATACACACAAAACTAAAATGCCATATTTCATGGTGTTTTCACTTTAGTAACTTTCAGTTGTCGTTGAAAAAAAATAAAATCACATTCTTATACATAAATGTAAAACTAAAGGCTACAATCAACAATAGAAGTAAAAATCTAGATAGGAATTTGCAAAAATCAACGGCACCACTACTCTATATGTTTATATTGGAATTCAAAAGCGTTTGCAACGCTTTATTATTTTGGTAGCGTATTATTTAAAGTGACAAGAATTTAAAATGTTCTAAAATATGTTATTTTCTTACAGTTTGAAGAACTTAAATTTGTTAACCAAAATCTGAGAGCGAGCATCTTTAGCACCGTCCTTTTTTCACCACCCATAATTAAATTTAGACCTACTATATATTTCCATGACACATTGCTCCAGCTAAGTTGCGAATATAATTGTGCCATGCCAGTGACGGAACTTATCATATTTGCCTTTTTAACATGTCTAAAGCTTAACACAAAAGGTTCATTTACCTCCATGCAACCATTGTACTCGTTTGCGTCTAGCAGTGGTATCCAGGCAGTCGGTTGAGGTACCTTGTACGAATTATTATCTAAATAACCAACGTCTGAAATGTACAGAATATGTGCAACATATTAAACGAGAACAGTAATTCAGCCAATTCTTAATTTTTCGAGAATGGAGATGGTCATTTTTCCGTCATACGTTGGTCAGTTTAGATCGCGTGCATGTAAGCCATAACTTCGTTTCGTTTTATTGGTATTTAACATTGTAACGCATCACGGAAAAGCACCCAGGCTCTCAGCTTTATGGTCAAACTCATTCTAGAATGTGTATCGGCCATACCATAGTTTATCTACCAGGCTGTAGAACACAGTGAGCAGGTGTGTGGCGCACACCATTCAGGCCCATAGCTTAAAATTTTAGTTACGCTTTGGTCACCTTGGTGAAATATGGTATTTCAATTAACGTGAATCACAAAAAGGTTACAGTTCTTGTTTTTTTCTCTTATTTTAATTTGGCATTTTAAATTATGCATAATATTTTACCTTGGTGCCAGGGAACGGTCGTTGCCTCGTTCTGTGGGGTTTTTGTCCTAAGGTTCCACACTGGATGTCCCGCAATATTTGGCCCTATTAACTGTTCTACAACATTCAACAGTCTCTCGTTTGTCCACAGTGCTTTGAAAGCCTACAAGAAAATCACAAATACATTGTGTTTGCTTCACTTCCCATGGCAACATTAAATACAGTCTGACATTTTATAACTAATTCGGGTTTTATGAAAGTCAAGGTAATTCCATTATTATCATTAAATTGTACTGTATTATCAATAATGAAATACTTGTATTTTACATACGTTAGATTAGTTATTAATGTATATAATTATAATGTCATTGTAAATCATTTACTGGAGGAAGTTTTCCATATTTATGTAATATGACATTTGCTCCTGGAAAATCTGCTTCGATTTTGATTAGCCTCTCAAAAAATCCGAATTCTTTGTAAAGATCTGAAATAGAAATGAAAATTGCTGTTTATATCAATCCCTTCTATATATATTTGAAATATGTGTGTAAAAACCTGAAAGATCAAATTTGCTGTCAAGGGACTATTTTATATAATATCTCGTACCATATACTTAAGAAGGTATACAGTCTGTTGACAATTTTAAATCGACAATATAAAGTTTTATAATTAAGACTTGACTGTGACGTTTTTGTGTATATAGGACTTTGCACATAATTATAAACAGTGTGAACGGTACATTTTGCGCCACACAAATGTATTTGTATAGAGTTCACCTTTTATTTTTCCTGCTTTATATAGCTTCTGTGCCAGTTGCTCCATGAGCTCACTGACGCCTTCCCTACAATCATCGAGGAGTTTCTTGTCGAAAAAATCTTCAACAATCACAAAACCCTGGAAAACATTAACACATACTCATGCATATACTCTGGTCATCATATCAACCGAATTATTTCTTTAGTATTTACCTAACATAACAATAACTTTAACCTCAAACACAATAGCTACTCAAACAGTATCAAACGTACGGAGAAGATATGAAATACTGAAATGAATCAAGAACAAAACAAAACACTAACAAACAATGCTATCTGTTAGCATTAAGCAGAATTGTTTCTAGTCTGAGACGAAATATACAAAACAGGGAATCAGAGACTTCAAAACAACATGGGATTGGGGTGATGCTTCTGTTTTCATATAACGTTTTTATAAATAAATAACTATATGTAGTATGTAAAGAGACTGCAATTACATACAGTTACTGGAATCTTAAAATTTACTTACGTTTTCAAAGAACTTCCTGATAACTTCCTCTGGTAGCTGGCCTGGTTTCTTTTCCTTTGGCTGAGGAGGCATGGCCCGGATATCGAACAATTCCGGGTGAGCCTCATCGGTAAATCCACACGCTACCTGTATTTCTGTCGCCATATTGATAGAGACTGGCGTGAATGTGAACAGTACGGTAAACACTGAACCGCAAACAGAACACAACTGTAGCAGTTTATCAAGACATGTGTATAATGATGATAACTTTGTTTAGACACAGTCTTAAAATTGACCTTGTATCATGACAGTGAAGTTCACGACAGATAACCACATCTTGTCTTAAAATATTTGGTTTTGATTTAAATAGTCCGATCGGTATACTGGTGATATTTTTAACTGCGACCATCGATACTGCATGTATATAGGCCTACTTTCATACAGTACATGTTATCTGGTCCTTCAAATTATATGTTTATATTCCTTTCACTTTACTGCTACTAACCATACTAACCTTAACATTGAGTTTTTACCAACATTTACAATATACTACTTTAAAAACAGTGCTCGTAAATTCTATCTTTTTTAAAATAGATTTAAGGTGAATAGATGTAAATAAGACGATTTTCAGTCAAATAGCATTATACTGAATTTTTTAAAATCAAAATACAACTCGTATATCGAGTTCCGTACGTTCCGTAAATATCCGTACCTTTCCGTGATATGCATATGGATATCTTCCATAATCAGCGTAAGGTGACATTAACAGCGCGGTAATTTCTAAAACAAGAGATCGTGAAAACAAGCTGCGGACAATATAAACTGTTCTGCAGTCGTTCGAAGCTGTCTGTACTGTTTTTTGTTTGTAATATAATCTTGTCGTATGCTTCATTCAAACAGCATCTTGATCTGGTCTATCTTGCACTAAGTTTCCAATAGCGAAGTTTTACAGTTGTTAGTTGTCACCAACACATTTTACAGTTAAATTGTCTACGGTGTTCAAAATGCAGCATGTTAACTAATTAAAACCATATAGTAAACACCCCCCCCCCCCACAAAAAAAAACAACAGAAAAAACAACAAAACAAAAACAAAACAATCACAAATGGTTTAATCTCTTTTTTTTCATTCAGAATGATTATAGTCCCAGCTGACGGCCTGGAATATCTCCCGGGGTGAACTTGCTAAGACTCCTGACAGGCGCACACTGAAGAGACACATCACTTTATAATGTTTGTCTATGTATAGTTCGTTACTTCATTTTGCACAACAAAGTACTATAACAAAACAAATCAGACAAATAATATCTGTGATTATTGCACCAAAAGCTGCAAGTGTCAACTTTCTGTTACAACATTCCTCTTGGACACTGCAATCTGTAAACGCATCTTCTTGGATACTTGGATACAGTAGAACACAACCTGTAATAATAAACAAAGTATAAGACGGAATATGTGGAATGCTTTTGTCCTGACCACAACCTTCAAGCTACAGTCCAAGATCAGAAAATTAAGCGTGAGTCACGCGTTCTACTCGGAATTTACCCTCGTATGCCAAATCAACTTAAATTGCAGACACGGCTCACTGAACTTTGGTGATCTATTAATACAGTAATGTTACAATATTCATCAGACTATACTAATACCCTGGTCACATTAACGCTACAAGCCCCGTACGAGTAGGTTTTCAGTCGAAATTTTGCAAAATCGCACAGAGTCCGTACGGACATCGTAGACTCTTGCGAGCATCGTACGGATTTTTGAACTCGTAGAGGACTCGGGGACTCGGTGAGAATGTTTCACCGAGCTCCCGAGCTATTGCAGAGCTCGTAGAAATTTTCGAAGTCGTGAGCAGCTCGCAAGGGCCCCGTACGGGCACCGCAAGGGCCCCGGCATAGCTCGTACGGGCATCGCACGATGTCCGTGCGGATTTGGAACACCGCGAGTCCCGTAAGAGCTTGCCGGTGCTCGCACGACTATCGCAGGGTGGTCGCACGGTCAACGTACGATGTCCGTACGATACTACAGACACCGGGCGGGGAATTTGCGATGTCCGTACGATGCTCGCAAGAGTCAACGATGTTCGTACGGACTCCGTGCGATTCTGCAAAATTTCGGCTGAAAACCTACTCGTACGGAGCTCGTAGGGTGAATGTGACCAGGGTATAAATAAGATATCGCCGAACTGGTTCATTCCTGTCGCAAGGACACCGTGCGGACACCGTACGGGCGCCGTATGAACACACTTGCATCGCACAAAGTACGTTGGAGCTCCTTGCGAGCACCGCACGACTTGTCTGCGATGTCCGTATGGATATCCTACGATTGCATCCTCCAAAAGATCGTACGGGGCCCGTAGGCATGTGACCAGAAGCTACGATTGTACGGAGACCGTGCGGATTTTAAAAGTTGGTGGAATCGTGCGATTTTATAAATCGTACGGACACCGTACGGATATGTGACCGGGGCATAAGGTGATTTACAACACCCGATATGATATTCTATCTAAATAAATCAGTTGTCAAATTATCTACGTATTCTGTACTCCACTTACTTTGTCATGACAATTCAAATTTGACCGCCTTCGTGTTGTTAGTCAATGACTTGGTATCACTTTTACCCTCATTGATTGAAGGCAATAAATTCGAGCTCCGAGATACGGTTGAAACGGGCGTTATCCCTGAGATAAAAGTTATATATTTGACTATGCAATGATATCTAAAGCATGTAAGTTTGAATCAACGTTTGTGCTTACCTGCTATTATAAGTCCAAGTAGTATCACCCACGTAACCACAAGTAAGGTTCGAAAGGTGCGGGAAATTTTGCCCGACCGTTTTTTAATCAAAATCATTGCAAGGAATATAAAACAGTAACATAACGAAACAGCCCCGGACGCGATGACGCAAATAGGGACAACATCTTTTACTTGACAAGAGTTCCTGAATACAACACCTGAAAAATAGTAATCAAAATTGTTTCATAATTCTTTTTTCCTTTTAAAGTACTATTGTTATTGCTAGTTGCTACATGAAAAATAGAAAATTGCAAAAACGGAAAACCTATCAAAACGAAAATGACGTCTCTATACTACAAACTGTTCACACGAAATATTATACTTACCGAGAATGATCTTTGTTGCTCCTATCCCGAAAACAAAGATCAGCAATACTGAAAAGGAAACGAAATATGTATATTGATATTTTGCGTCATTTGATTAAGCTCTTGGTGTTCTATTGTGACCGCAATTTCATTCGTTTACCATATTTTTCGAACGATATCTCTTTTTTAAAAACTTGATGAACGTTCATGTAACTTGACACAGTAATTCCTTGGATGGCCAACCGTCTTTAAAAGTTAATCCAAGCAGAACTGTAGTGTAAGTAAATCTTGGCTGAAGCAAGCCGTTGGCAAGTTTCAACATAATTTCACTGAAAGTTTCATTGGTGACTCTCTACCAAGATCGTCCAAGAGATTATGACACTTGACAACCAGAAAATATGGCTCGTTTTCTATATTCTTTGTATATCTTTATTGCTGTTGTCGAAAGTATGAATGCACGTTTGTTTTTTTTAACCAGTAGGTCACATTTATGCATATTTTGTACAATGTCATGTACTTAGATTATGTCGTAACGTTGTTTTCTTTCAAATATATATTTTTTTTCTTTTCTGTTTGCCATATTTCATATATATTTTTAGTATTGCCATAGCCAAGATATTTGCCGATTTGCAAATAAAGAATGAATGAACTGAAAAGTTAACAGTCATGCTTTTTTAAATTTCATTGATCACATTTGATCAAATACTTTCTTTGTCTTTATAGAAAGTTAAAACAATTCTCGCCAACCCCATCGGTCTGATGCAAACAACAATGTTATTTGATGTGACCATCTACTAAGACTGATGACTTGATGTTAATTTTATAACGAAAAAAAAAAAAACCTGACCGGTGTTTGTAATTTCCGTTATAATATGCAGACAAACATTTAAGAATTCCCCACACAGATCAGCAGTTGTATTTCCTGGTGCATTAAAATAAAATCTAGACATTTTAATGGGCGAGCGCTATTATAATGTATAGGGCCACCTTGTCCATCTTAATTTCTTTAATGAAAGCGGGGATTCTTTTAAAATCAACTTATATTTCTATTTATCAAACATATTATTTTCATTTTGCAAATAAAATATAGGATAATTACTTTAACAGAGATACACTTATTTCGTATGGGGAGATAAAGACTCAAAATATGATAATAGAAATCGGATGGACATATTCGTTCGTTTTTGTTACCTTTCAATATAAAGCTGCAAATACTGCAATGATCAGTACCGGAACTCCTGAAAATGCAACATAAACACCTAATTTATTTTATTGATTAGCGAACATTGTGTAGTTCAATATAATACATACACTGATGTGATGATGATCATTGAACAGCACATAAATTTGGATGTTAAAATACTTGTAGTCCTTATATAATATTAGTGTGAAAGATATTGACCATTATTTGTTAGAAAAAACATTCCTAACGTTGTTTTTTTTAAATCTGTAGTGCACGCTACAAAAAAGTGCAGTATTTTTTCAATAATATTGCGAAAAAAATAAGGAATAGTGCCCGACAACGCTTTTCATGAAGCTGTTACCAAAATATGAAAAACACATGTATTCATCAACAGTGTTTAAGATTAAATATAACACAACTATATAGTTATTTTTTCTGTAAATTAAGTATTTTATGTGTCGCAAATGCTAACTGGACTTTAACCTTGTTATAATATGTTAACCGTAATCGTACCCCTTTTTCACATATCCAATGCTATCAGATTCCGTAAAAGACGAACGTCTATCTTCTGGTAGTGGTTCCATATGTGACAGTCTGAAATATACAAAGATAAACAAGCAAGATCAGGGATAATCAATTGCACCAGTATTTACTTTTCAGTTCCAATGTTGCCAACATTTCAAATTACTTATCGTCCCGAGACATCGGTAGCTATGGTTTTTTACGTTTATGTTTTGTTTCATACGCGTTGCGCTCTTCACAAATGTAAAATTGAAATATTTTTCCTTTTACATTTTACTCTGTCTGTGTCTTGTACTGTTTGTTGGTACATGTTCGTTTGTTGGACTTGCGTCGAATGTTAGTATAGTTGTTCTCCTTCGTTTAAATATAATGTACTTTGTCATTAAATCGTTTCATTTCTTTCACACAATTTCTCTTTGCTTCATCTTACATGTGGTTTTATATCAAATGACATTAAAAAGTGACTTGAACTTACGCCTTATGTCTTCCTGCTGCATGTGGATCCTGTGGATCCTGGATATCTTCGGATCTTGTCCTTCTTAGAATGAATTCCCCTGCTGTAAAACCAGATACTACCTCTTCTGATCTTGTTCTTGCTACCAGTTCTGCTGCTCTTGAATCTTTTGTATTATAATTGTTTCTGTTATATTTTTCTGGTAACATTTGTATATCAGTATCTTGGAAACCTCGCGCTTTCTGCCGATATGCCATGTATTCGTTTTTGTGTAACTGGGTTGGCTCATTCGCTTCTCCTTTGTTTTCATATGTTGCTTCGGCGAAAGCATGAGAGTTATGATTTCTAAACTCTAGAGTATCTTCATCAAATATTCGTTTGTTGACATTTTGGGCACTGCAAGATATATCCTCCATATCATGAACATTAGGAGTATTTTCAGGCTTTTGTTGTAGCCTGTCTTTATGTGCATTAGATACAGTCACTGAAGGTTCTTCATAATCTACATTATTTAGTGATCCTTGTCTGCTACTATTCTGTGTTACAATGGAAGACCTTTTACTTCTGTGCTCATCCAAATCGTCCAGATAATCGAAATTTCCAAGTGCATCCTTAATATGATCTTCATGGATTAAGTCGAGATCATCAAGATAATTAAAACCACTGAGGGCGTCTTTAACATCAACATCATTATTTTCATCTGTCTCGTGTAAGTAATCAAAACCCTCTAGAGCATGTTTTATATCATCGTCATGAAGTTCCACCTCTTCTGGAGCAATACCAACAACAGCAACATCATCATAACCACTTTCATCGTCAAAATGAAGTTCAACATCTTCTGTAGCCACACCACGAACAACAGCAACATCATCATAATCATTTTCATCATCGTCATAGTCATGAATGAACCTGTTAGTAGTCATATTTGATATATTTTCATCATGAGCAATACTTCTATGAGCTAAATTATAACCTTTTCCACTACTATCAGCGTCATATGTTTTGGCAACTTCAATAGGTGATGCATGATTCGGATTTCTAAGTGTCCAGTTGTCTTCGGCGGCAACAGTCAACATTCTTGTTTCCTCCTTGTCGTCTACGAAATACGTTGTATCACCATAGTAACCAACGTTTTCGTGTCCACTTATTAGGTTATTTCTCCTATCTGCGGTATGGTTTCTTTTCACGTCCTTGCTTTCGTTATACTGTTCGTCCTCATCATAGCCGTGATTTATCTTCCACTGAGGCTGATCTTTCTTGTCTTGTCCTGTATTATGCTTGGCATAGTCCTCGGTTTCAGACGAATCAGAATGTAGAAAAGTAGAACCTTTGTACATGTCATCCTCCTGAAATGAGAACAAGTTTCAGTATACTTGAACATATAAAGCCATTTTTCTATCGTAAATTCAGTAATGCATGTAAAACAGATTCGAATATCCTTAAGGTCAAAAATACGCAAGTAAAACAGCCTTTTCTTGCCATTCTGGTGTCAAGATCCGTAGCCTAAAACACATTTGATATCTAATAGTTTTAACATGATATCTTGATGTTATTTACCGTAACTTTATTAATTTAATATCTTATGATCGTCACCGTGTGATTTGTTGTAGATTCTCATTGTTCTGTGCCTCATTTATAAGTAGAATGAATACATTTACATCTTTTAAAAGGTTTTCAGTAATGGTGCGCTGTTCAGATTTGAACACTCACTAATTGCCCTATCGGGATAAGCTTTTCTGGTACACTTTTTAAAAACTTGACATTTAAAATTTGTGTAGTTTATAACATTAGTTTTAATTAAATCTGCGGATGATAACTGTCTTCCCCCGCCTCTCCGTCACAAAAAAATGGGGACGATTTGGAATGAACGTACATGACTGTCTGTTCGTCATCGGTTTTCTATCAACAACTGAAGAATAGTTGGTTCTTTGACCTTTAACCTCGTAAGGTATAATGGTCATGGCCAGCGGGTGACCACTTTTTGTTTTGAGGTATGTTGGTCACTGGTCAATGTTACGATGTTACGAAGAACGGTTGGTCCTAGGATCATCAAACTCGTTGGCCTCATTAAGTGACCTTTCTTGGTTCAGTAAGTGAAAGGTTAATGTCATGGTGACCTATATTCAAAAAACGGTTTTCAAATCAATAATCGCTAGGATCGTTAAACTCGGTGTGCGTGTCAATCGCGAGTAGTAGATCTATTCTGTTGATGTTGATGCCGGGGAAGGGTGGATCGAATTCTGATGGGAGAGAGACATCTGTTTGTTCTTTAACTAAACAAAACAATCTAGTTTATAACTCTGGCTACTAGTATGAAGCGTGGTTTCCCTTTGAACCCAGTTTTCTTTTTATTACTCTATATTACTGAAAACTCTTACGTATAACTCGGGCATATGAACTACTTTTTAATGAGTAGTGAACTATGGAACGCCAAATCTACATATACTCAAATACTTGAAGAGGTCTTTAATTATTTGGAGAGCTCTTCAAATAATTTTAGAGGTCTCAATTTCAATTGGTGATGTCTCCGAAAAATTATAGCGCGCAATAATTGTAATAGAGAGGTCTTTAAATATTTGGAGAGCTCTCTAAGTCATTTTTTGATATCAAAAATTAATTTAAAGCTTGCAATTAATTAATTGTAGACCTCTCCAATTCAATTGAAGATATAAAAAATTAAGGTGTAATTTGGCTGATTTTAAGAGCTCTGCAATTCTATTGAAGAGGTCTCTAATTGATTTGAAGACATCTCTTAATTGTTTTATAGCTCACTACAAATTAATTTATAGAGGTCTTGAATTCAATTAGAGACCTCTCTAAATCAATTTGAGCGCGGTGAAATTCAATTTTAGATATCTTGAATTCGATGTTAATACATGCAAAATCTACATATACTAAAGTATTTGAAGAGTTCTTTAAATATTTGGAGAGCTCTGTAAAATATTTGGAGAGGTCTACAAATCAATTAAAGATATAAAAAAATCGCTTGTAGCGCGGTTTAAATCCATTTGTTTAGAGACATCTATAATTCAATTGAAGAGGTCTCCAATTGAATTAGAGACCTCTATAATTGTTTACAGCACGCAAGAAATGAATTAATGATATCAAAAATTGATTTAAAATGGTCTCTAATTTAATTGTACCGCGCTTCAATATTGTTAATCGCAATCAATTAACAACCTTAAAATAGAGAGCTCTCAAATAACGGTACAATTCAATTTTAGACCTCTCAAAAGCAATTTTTGATATCATTTATTTATTTCTTGCGTGTTGTAAAACAATAATAGAGGTCTCCAGTTCAAATGGTGATCTCTTCAATTGAATTATAGATGTCTCCAAATTAATGGATTTAAACCGCGCTACAAACGAATTTCTGATATCTTTAATTGATTTGTAGACCTCTCCAAATATTTTACAGAGCTCTCCAAATGTTTAAAGACCTCTTCAAATAATTGAGTATATGTAGATTTGGCATGAATTCAAGATATCTAAAATTGAATTTCACCGCGCTCAAATTGATTTAGAGAGGTCTCTATTTGAATTCCAGACCTCTCTTATTTAATTTGTAGCGAGCTTTAAAACAATTACAGAGGTCTTCAAATCAATTAGAGACCCATTCAATTCAATAACAGAGCTCTTAAAAACAGCTGAAATACACCTTAATGTTTGATATCACTTATTAATTGTAGAGGTCTTCAATTCATTTATTGCGCGCTTTAAATCAAATTTTGATATCATTAATTGAATTAGAGAGCTCTCCAAATATTTAAAGACCTCTTCAAATATTTGAGTATATGTAGATTTGGCATTCCATAGTGAACTGGTAATGCATTCAAACAATATATATGATTTTTCTTTATAATTTGAAAAAGTAAGAAAGTGCATACGTTTTAGAGATAACATTTTCTAAAAGTAACATTCGGTCTGCTCTAATTGATAAAATGTGCAAAATACTGTCTCTAGCTAAAGGAATACTGAACGTCTTGATTCACCTGTCATTTTAATGTAAATGTCAAAATGTGATATGTCGGATGTTATTTCATTGTGTTACACGCACGTTGCATCAAAATCCTTATTCGTAACCGAGATTTTAATTACCGTGCAGATTTTATAGATGAAGAGCTGTAGCCAGGGGACTAAATCGTTTTTTATATGAAGGTCGGTATTCCTCATCCTAACATACACACGTGATTACACTTTCGGCAGGAAATGCTTTTAGCTTTGATATGAAATGAAGAACATAAAATCAAATATGTTTGATCAAGCACGTTGGTTAATTAATTCAGAACCCGTCTAAGGTCGCACAGTGAATAGAGGACTAGGGGACGAGTCATGGCCACCACACACCATATAATACAAACGTTTCTCTTCCTTCCACCGGGAAGCAGGTTAAAAAAGCAAGTTAAAAATGACGATTCTACATTCTTTACAGTAGAACATTTATAAAGGGTAATTAACTCAAATGACAGAGTCGGTACACAGCAACGGCCCCTGCAAGGCTTCATTCACGGCAGCTACACCCCTAGCGTTGTTTCTCTTACCTTAACAGCGTCAGCAATGCTTTTATTGTTATCAAAAGCATACATCATATTACGATATCGATCCCTTGTTTCAAGATTTCTTTCAGAGAGATATTGTCCCGACACAACTAATTCGTGTGGTGCCATTTCCATATCTTGAATAGTATCATTTATTTCTTCAAGTAGTTTTCGTAACATTTCCCGGTCTTCATAAGTAATAATTCCATGTTCAAAGAATGTGTTCGATACCATATCATTTACCTGACCTCTCATTACTCTAAACTCCTCTAGATCTGTGTCTATAACGTTTACCTTTTCATCCCATCCTCTGTTATTATATATAATCCCAGCCATTGTTTATTAAAATCGGGTCACATCGTAATTTAACTACAAACTCGTCCTCCAAACAACACGTACATCTGATATCTGTTGAATGAATTTTCTCCAGTCATTTATACGTTTCAAATGATACTTCCTTTTGTTTGGTAAATATATTACTTTTTATGTAAAATGATGCAAAAATGTTGGATTCCTTCACGGTAGACATACTGTGATTTTTGTGGTTGTAATAATATCTAGCTGATACTGCCTTTATTCATGTTGTAAAACGGTCGTTAACATATATTTCAGGCTAAATAATACACTACTTTTTCATTTGAATATATTATTTAGATACACTAGATCGTCATGCGAATTTGATAGCTACATCTTTACACCTGTACTATCTTTTTATCGCCGTTTTCAGCGTGAGTTAAACGGTACAATTTCAAAATTTTATTTTCATGCATATCTTACGAAGTGGCTTACTTATGTTTTTTATTCGGTTGTAAAATTACAAAGTAAGTATACATATGAAACCAGTTAGACCTTAGAAGTTAAATGATAAAATTTCAAACATAAACTTTCTCCTCTATCCGTGTTTTTAGAAAAAATAACATGAAAAGACCAGTGTCACGGGAAAAGGAGTCTTTGGACATTTGTTATATTATTCGACAATCATTGATTGAAAAACAATTTTGTCAACCTCTTTAAAAGCGAAACCAATGTAAAAAAAACCTGATAACCACTATATTCATTTTTTTTTGTTACAAACTATTCTTGAGGCAAAACATTACATTACGAAATGATTCTTCTTTTTTTATTGTGGCGATATTTCGTGAAAGAAAGCATACGCGGAGAGAGAACATAAACTATTTAAGCAGCTAGGATATATTAATATATATCGAAAGAGCTTATAATTTTACCACATAATGTGAATGATACTTTTAGAAAATTCTTACCACAATATTAAACTGCCCATGTAAATTTGTATTGAGTTTCGACAATACATTATGTTATGTGAGTGATTTTTCGACTTAACATGTCGCCTTGCACGTACTCAGGATGTTGTAATTTTACTGAACATTAGTTACTTAAATTTTGCATATTGATATATAATGATATAGAAATGCTTTTTCGACGTAGTCGTATACTTTTGATTTGAACTTCCGTTGGTATGGACGCGTTGCTAACCAACTTCGTTATAATGTGACCAATCAGAATCTGCAAATTATTGGCTAGCGTTTCGGTACCGGAATAAGCAGTGTACTGCCCGGGAGCCTTCTGAAACACAAAATGTGTATATTTTTTATATTATAGTTATTTATAATAAATCATGTTGCAAAAAAAGAAAAAAACAGAACACGTTATGTCAAGGTTTCTGGACAGTACGAAGATCAACTTTTGTATTCAACGAGGTGTTGTCCGGGGCCGGACATCTAGCGTCATTGATTATTGGCTAGCGTTTCGGTACCGGAATAAGCAGTGTACTGCCCGGGAGCCTTCTGAAACACAAAATGTGTTTATTACGTCACCTACGTCGACCATCTTTTTTTTAAAGATATTACTTGTTTAATCGTATGTTAGAACGCTAGTTTCTGTGTTTTTTGTCCGAAGTGAATATTATTATTAAGGTAGTAAATATCATTAATAATTGCCCAATGATATAGAGGATAATTGTTGGTTTCGGTGTAAGATCATGTTATAATTTCACCGAGTGAGCACCAAAAGTGTTATTTTCACGAGTGGCGCAGCCACGAGTGAAAATAACAACTTTTGGTGTTCACGAGTGAAATTAACGTGATATTACACCGATACCAACAATTTTTCTGTTTATTTTATGGTTAAAATTCTACTTTTATTGAGTTTGTTTCTACAAAATATCGAAAATCGCGGGAAACGTCACCAGAAACATAGCGCAAATGACGTCATTTAAACGACGTCATCGTCGCATGGTTTCCAGCTTAATTACGCTCGGTATCCTTTTTGACGTAAATCCGGGTTAAAGATTGTAAAACAGTGAAAAATAAAAATGGTAATCCACTGTTTCAAAACTGTGGATTATCACTTTTATTTCACTGAGAAAACTCTATAATTCACTGAAAAACATAAAATAAATACATGTAATTCGAGTTCACAAGTTTGTCAAATGTTATTTAGAATCAGTAACATTGAAACAACTTTTCACCATTGGCCGTGTCACTTTTTATCACAGATTGTGATTTTTCTCACGGACTGATAATTGACGATTAAAGCCATGAGCTACTCACAGTATTTGGCTTTCAAAATCAGCGGACCGTCGTAACGAGAGATTGATTCGTTTGTATGTGACAAATATTCGAACCAGGGAGCCCCGAATGGGTAGTCCAGAGCGTTAACCATTCAACCCTTACATTTTATTCTCAATCAGTATGAAAATTAGTCAGCATAATTAGCTTGATTGACTGTAGATCGAGTTTGAAACTGGATAATGTAGGTTCAAAAACTAGGTAACCCGGTCAAATAATTTAAGAATCTTATGGTCACTCTAGAGGCCACGCACTGTGTCCAATTATCATGAAAGTTTGTTTAAACGTTTGATGGAAAAATTAAGAATTGCAAACAATTTACTGATATTAGAAATAGCTATGTATAATATTTTAATAAGTATCATTTAAGATATGTGAGCACTTGCGCAGTCTTCGCATCTCTCTCGTATCCTTTTCCTGTCTTCACCGCTGATTTTCGAGCATAAATCACAATATAAAATAGTAGGTCAAACTCTGCGAGATCGGAATCGGTAAAACTTTTCCGGTCATTGAAAACTTGACATAAACTGTCGCAAGCGAATTGTCACAACTCAATGAACATGCTGATGACAGACAGGTTGAATCTCACTCGAGTTACAAAACAGAAAACAGTCCGTACCGCTACCTTCACGGGAAGGCTTACACAGGGCAGTCCTAGCTACACCAGCGGTGAATGCTATATAATGCGAGTAGTTTCAACAGTAAAATAGCCTTGTTAGAAATGATGATGGGTAAAATATGGTTTTACATTTACTGTCCTAATTCTTCATGTAATCAGAAGCAACATCATTTGTTCTGCTATGTTTGTTCAGAGATTGTTAACATCTTTCCAACATGTGTAGGGTTAGATCTATATACTTTCTAAACGTAAAAAGAAAATATTAGCCTTTAACGAATTTCGCGAATAAAGTTTCAGTTAAATGCTTTCGTGTGAGCGACATTGGGGCGTATTTGTCATAATGCTTTTTCTTTCGAGTTGGAGTTTGCCCATTTTCCTTTTCCTATTTATTCTAAAATTGATTTAAGCCTGCATATGGTTAGAAGAATAATTGCAGGTTTAAAGGTATTGCCTATCCAAAATGCGGATTTCTAGCAAGTTACCAGTATGTTCTATTTATATACGATTGACCTGAGATCAACACGATTTATGAAGAATTCATTGTACAAGATTATTACAAATTTATTGATTTAATTAAAAAGTCATAGATCTTACACAAAGGAAAGTAGCTTTATTATAAAAAATATTCTTGTTGTCCTAGATAATAATTTAGTTTGACTATGCTAAAATAAAGGCTAGGCAGATACTAGTTCAGATCCGTCTATGTATTCACAAAGTCTGACTTGGATATACGCCGTAATGCGTAACAGCCTATAACCGTAAACTTGATAAATGTGGAAATTCTTTTAAGCCTGAAAAAAACCCCAACAATTTATATTTGAGTTCAGCACCTATAACATCTTCGTCTTCATCTGAACATGACAAATAGCGGTCAAACGTTTCTAGTATCTGTTCGCCGATGTCCTTATTGAAGTCCAGCGGTGTACCTGTTAATGCTCCTTCGAGCATAGTCTGCAAGCCTGGTCTTCCTCCAAACATAGATATAAAATCTTTTATCCGAGGTACGAATGCTCCAAGCCCTTCGATCCACACAATCATATCTTTAATTTTTTTGCTCTCTTCAAAAGCACTTAAGTCATCTGTCTTGGTAAAGCCACTACTTATAAAACTGTTTATTTGTTTGAATATCTGCAAATCAATGTGTCTTTCATCTTTGAAGAATAGTCTACATGTGTCCATTACAGCCTCTTTAATAGGAGCGTTTCCTTCTTCGTCTCTTTTACTTTCATTGAGACCCCTATAAATATCTATGACAGCATCCTCGATCTTATCAACATGTTGACTTCTTCCCCCGTCTTTCCACATTTTCAAAATCGCCCTCAATTCCTCGGGCGTTACCGACTTTTCTGCCAACCTGTCGTCATCAAGGCCCACGTAATATTTTATACCTGCAACTGGCTGGCATTTGACAAAATCAACACACTCTATTAAGAGTCTGTAATCGACGTTTTCAAACTCTATAAATAGGTTACTGGGTATGAAGTAATGTAACAGTTCTTTGTCTATTAGTTTCTGACGGAGAGAGTCCAGTGCGCTCTGTAGAAGTGTATATACTGTTTCAGGATGGTCATTCTCTGCACAATACTGGTAAGATTCGTACAACCAGAGCAAGAGAGTCTTGATATGGTACGTTTTCAATTTCATTACGACGCCTTCTTTCTTATGTGTTTCTTCAAAAGTGCCTTTCAGAAATGATTTCAATATCAAGTAAACTCTTCGCTGTACTCTAGTCATCATTCTTACTAGTTTTTGTTCGGCTAGATTAAACGATAAACAAAAGTCTTTATCTGTGTTTGGATTAACTGCCGCCATCCTAGAAACTACAAACACACTCGTCGAATAAATATCATTTATTTTGGACTCGGGCCATTCAGCAGTCTGTACACGAATTTTCCATTGTTGCATGTATTTATTTTCACCAGTTACTTTTAAAGCTGGAACAAAATCTCTATTGTGTTTGCTTTTATACGTTGCTCTTAGATTCACGATTTCACTGTTCCAATTATTTTCTTCATTCAGATCATTTTCATAAAGTTCGTAGTCGATTAATTCTTCTGAACTGATACCTTTAGTATGTTCCTCTTTTTGATTTATTTCGGGAAATGTTTTTGAAGAAGTAAGTTTTGATCGATTAAGTGCGTCATCTAGTGCCTGTACGAAAAAGGCAACTTGGCCATTTGGTTTACCTCTGCCACCTGGGTGCTTTGCACATCTTAGTACTTTATACAGGCGTGTCAACATTTTCTTATCGTTTTTATGAACTTTGACAGTTTTCCATCGCTTTATCAAATGTTGTTCAGTCTGCTCACTGCGGTGCAAAGCGTCTTCTCGGCTGTACTGATTATTAAACCGCGCATCATGCCCGTACAATTTAAAGCCATCATAGCAAGTGCTTGCTAATCCAACCTTTGAAGGAACAGATACAATTGTATTTTTTTCACCTGCATCCGGAAGTCGATATATAGAGGCCGTCATCTTTGAATGCAGGGCACGTAACATGGTAAACAGCTCTGGTCGTAATTCACGTAGCATGTTTGCAGAAAGATACTTGTTATCAACAAGTTCCAGGTCCGTGTTCTTAATAGTTTCATCTGCTTTGATCCATACATAGCACGGATTGTGAATCTTATATTCCAAAGTGTCTGCAGAAACTTGAAGCTTTGCAGATACAATTAACACATCAGCATCACCACTGTCTTTAGAAAAAGCGAGCTTCGTGTTTTCGGATGTACTTCCAACCATATAGACTTTCTCATTTACAAACTTACTAACGAAGCAGTTAGCATACTGCGCATATTGACCATATCGTATATCATTGCTACTGGGTTCCGCAAGCTTCTCTAAACGTTTAACATATTCTGCAAACTCATGTAAATCGGTTTGAAACGAAGCCATTTACATCTGTTTTGCCCTGCAAAGCAAAAAGATCGGAATCTTATAAGCGTGAAATATATTTGAAAAAGCGCATAAAGCACTCGTATTAGGAAAGAAAAGAGAGCAATTGTAACTATGACCAGTGTCATAGGCGGAGGAAATATGGTAATGGGCTGCGTTTGTGCGTCCATCACACTTTTGTCCGGAGCATACATATGAAAGGATTCAAGGGAATTTATTTAAACTTTACACACAGACAGAGGACATTGAGAAGAAGTGCAGTGTACAAGGACCTTAACTCTAGCTTGTCCTATTTATTATCTTCCTTTTTTCTTGTCAGGGCCATAACTCCTTAAGTACTGAACTGAATTGATTCAAATTGCATACAGTCATAGAGGACATTAAGATGTTGTGCAGTGTCCAAGAACCATAACTCAAACTTATCCTTGTTTTGAGTTATCTCCATTCGTTGATTTTTCGCAAAAAAACGTTTTTTTGCAAAGCATACAATTTAAGATTTTAGAGTATAAGTGCGACATTAACACAGAGAAAGTGTACCTGTTATTTATCCTCAACACGTTATAATTATTCATATCTTATTAAATTAGAACCTATACCATATCCATTCCTCTCACCTAAAATTTCTTGGTCATAGAAAGAGCACTCGGCGGTGGTATGGCCGTGTCGAACATGGCACTTGTTTTGTTATATATTTAGGCAATCGGGCATTACAGAATAAGTATGTACTGTTGCCTTTATCTACATTAAGCTGCACAAACGATTGTAATGATTCCGAATAGGGATTATCTTTAAGCACAAAAAAGTCCCGGTTGCATGAAAACCCGTGATCTGACAATCTAAATTCAAATAATTATTATATGATCATAGAATAGGTTCTTTATAACTAATGTTGAAGTTTGCTTGTCGTCACGAACAAGTGTTGTCAGAAAGCGTTTCTTGTCGTGTTGATAAATATTGCGTCATACTTGTAACACATACTTTCGATTTAAAAAGGCAACCGTATGAATTCTTTTGTACAAATGACAGTCAAATTCGCCTGTAAGGCATTATCTCTTGGTAATTTATGTGGTTCGAGTAGTCGTAACATCAAAACTGACAATGGTCTCTAAGACTCTCTGTCAAAAATGACAATGGAAAAGACTTTCTGTACTGGCTAAATCATTACTTAATTGGTTAATTTAATTTACCTTAATATCTTCTGCACATGTTATCATTGCGGTGATTTTTTAAAAAGTGCTTATGAAGAAAATATTTTTATAAATTATGTAAAGGTACAATTAGTTAGCGGTTCTGTGGTTGCCATGGTGGTATACCGACGGTTCTTATTGATTTTGACTTGATAATGTCTTTTCAAATTCACACCATTTTCACATTCGGAAATTCACACATTTATTTTCTTTATATAAGATCAAATTCACACCTGTAAACCCCTGAAGTACGTAAGACGGTAAGCTGTTAAACGCGATTTCTGAAAAGACAACTTTAACCACAAAGATGGGATGAAATTATTTTATAAGTTCTATAATTTATTACAGTCTCGGCCATATACGAACAAAATACAATACAGATAAAACATGTCAAATATAAAGATAGTATATAGCCATTCTATACAGAATAACAAGAAACTTTTTGATATCTTACATTTACAGCTGGAATTTAAAACTCTGTTACCTAATCTATTATACATTACAATAAGACCCTTTTAACTCAAGCAACATGTGAAACTACGTATATCAAAGGGAGTGGCTAGATACAGTATTGTATCACATATACGATTTACATATGATTGATGCTTTATAAACAGATTGAGCAATTTGCCTCAATCGTGCGAATTTGTCAAAAAAGAAAGCTTGATATTATTAAAATCTGTTTATTAAGTTGATATTTCGCTGCTTGACAGCAGACGGCCTAATATCAACCTAAAGACACAACAAAAATAAATGTGGTGAAAATAAAAGTTAATCCACATGACCTACCTCTATTCAAATATAATGACCCTCGCTACTCCTTCAAGCCACTAATGTCACTAGTTTATAATTTCTTCAAAAACAAACACTATTATAAACTGACGTATTAACATTAGGTCTATCATTCTATATCCAAATACACTGTATCTTATATAGTGGCCGTACGACGGAAATCCTGTCTGTGTTCATGTATACGATGTCATATAAAACAATCGGGAAGTGTACGTCAATATTTGTGCTGTGTTTACATACAATTTTGCATCATTATCTATATACATATGTATCGTGTCATTGCACTCACTATAAAGTCCAGTGATCATGTGATAACGTATTAATCATTTCTATACATATATAAATGGGAAAACTTATGTGTTGTGAAATACTACGATCAATCGCAGATACATAGATATTTTGTCAATACGAAGCACTTGCCGTACCTTGCCGACTATACGTATTTACTGCACACCTTAACTGTTTCTGTCTTTCCAAATTTACTCTTATCATCCAACCCTGAAATGTTAACTGATTTATCTTCTCCTGTCTGAATACCTGTATGAAATTAAAAATTTTAACAGCATTTTCTGAGAGTACTAAGTGGAGGTTCCCTTGGTGGATCCCTGTATTTAGTAGGGCAGATAATTTTATAATGTATTATTTCAATAACTAAATTCTATTTGTCGTGAATAAGTTTTAATAAATATACAGGCTTGATGTGCATTAAAAGATTTATTCCGGATATACATATGTCAGATATACACATAGTACGATACTCGGGGCTGTAGCCAACCCTTAAGTGATCTTGTACTGAGAGATTAAGTAAATATACCCCCACAACTCCCAGTACAGCTTGGGCTGCACTTGCATTATTTTGAGCCGAACAACTGCACCCACGGGGTCGACTTAAGACGGAGCTAATCTCCTATATAAAGGGTTCACGAACCAGAACGGCAATAAATGCAAGACATGATAGTTTTCGAGCATCGGTATCTAAACTGGTATTTTTATGGCAGATATTGGAAGGGTTGATAATTAAATAAAGGTGGTGCGTTAGAAGTTTTGATTAGTATATGATTCATGTATTGCCAGTATCTTCCTCAATCCATTGAAGAACAGAATTCAATACTATTCAATTAAATCTACAGATAGGTATAGACTAATACAGGTAACAAATGCTGAGTATTGATTAACATTAAAGTCTTTCATAATGCAAATACTAAATAAAAATCGGTTTTTGTAAATAAGTGCTTATTTGGCACTCTAAAAACTATATAGTAAATGAATGCTATTTCCAATCAAGTTTTACATATTAAGTCATATAGCTGATGATAGGTAAACACTATTTTCAAATCTAGTAATATTACAAAAATCATTTTCTGTTGAGATCAACAGTTAAACTTTCTGTACATATTTTGATATAAGAGTACATGTACATGTACTCTTAATTGGTACTTGAATCATTACAAAGGTTATACTTATTTAACTAGGTTTGAATTATTTCTTATTGAAAGTAGAAGTTGGTGTTTCCTTCGGGCTCAATTCTTAAGAAAAAAATTCAAATTGCATTACATTTGAGCAAAATGACCTAAAATACAAACCGCATTCTTGTTAGGTCAGACCAGGGCTTATCAACAATAAAGTTACACATGTGTTTTGAGGATTAAGGAAATCACTGCTGGATAACCACATGTAATTACTGCAATCAATTAAACTACATCTACATAGCAATTTGAAAAAAATCTGTTGAAAATGTTGGTGAGCTTGGTTTAACGGCACCACTACACTATATGTTCAAAAGCGTCTGTAACGCTTTATAATTTGATAACGTATAATTTCAAAAATACAGAAATAATTTACAGGAATTTATACTTCAACATTTTTATTTGATGATTCGTTCTAAAATATGTTAATTTCACACAGTTAGAATAACCTTGTTTTTTTCTCACCTAAATCTGATTGTGAGCAAAACTTCGAGAGATATAGTATTATGACCTTTGACCCGAAATATGACAATGACCTTGAGCTAGTGCGCTTAAAACATGGATTTTGCATGATGTCTGTATGAATATTTGGCCAAAATTAAAATCGTCAATGCTTTAAACAGCCCAAAAGATATGAAGCTGAGATGAACTGAACGACCCTGTGAGACATTGACCTTGATCATGCAGGGTTGAAACATGAGTTCTGTACATTGTCTTGATGGGATGATCATCTGAGTTTCTTGAAAACATTCAAAGGTTTAAGCATGGCACAAATGATCCAAAAGAATGACAAACCATTTTTGAGTTCCTAATGAAAGTTGCATAAAACTCCAAGAGAAAATAAAAGCGAATTCGGTGCATAGGAATCATAACGAAATGGTTTTTTTTTTACAAAAGTAGCCATTTGAATTTCACCATGAAATTTGACATTGACTTGGTTCAGTGTGTTTGGACATGATGATTAGGTAAGCAGTAGTTAGATTAACAAACATCTAGTACAAACCTACTGACAAAAGTTAAACAAGTATGATGTCAATCTAATCATGATTTCGTTCAAAAAATGAGAATTTAGCGTTGAAGGTCTCTTAGAACATGAATGGTCAGTGTGGTTTCCGTTAGTTCTGATTATCTATACATTGCGTAACCTCGACACGTTTCGAAACTCCACTTGGTCAAGAAAGTAGCCCGCTACTTTGTATTTGAGTTCTGACACATGTGCATCTTCTTCATCATCCGAACATGACAGGAAGCGATTAACAGTTTCCAAAATCTGTTCCCCAAGATCGCTTGAGAAATCCACTGCCTTCCCATACAATGCGCCTCGCAGAATATCTATAACCCCCTCCTTTCCACCAAATTTGTTTAAAAACTCTTTTATACGTGGATTGACTTTTCCAAGTCCCTCCATCAATTCAACTGTGTCCATAATATTCTTATTTACTTCAGATCTATCCAGTTTACTCAAGTCACTCTCTCCTTTTGTAATGAAGTCGTTGAATTTTTTTAATAACGTGCAATCGACACTCTCCTCTTCGGCCAGACATACTCTTAATGTGTCAGTTATTGCCTCCCTCAGTGGAGAGTGTCCATCTTTATCTCTCTGGCTATCATTTACACCTCTCTGGAAGTCTACCATAGCATCTTCTAGTCTGTGAACATGTTTATTTCTTCCTCCGTCTTCCGACATCTCCAAGAGACAGTTCAATTCTGCTTCATTGAACCAAACTTCTCCTCGCTTACCGTCATTCATTTCAATATAATACAATAAGCTAAGAACCGGGTCGTTTTTCGCTTCATCTACACATTCTATTAACAATTCGAAATCCGTTGCCTCAAAGTCTACGAACAAATTACTTTGAACAAAATAATGTGACAGTTCTTTCTGAAGCAATTTCTCTCGCAGGAAGTCGAGTGCGGTCTGTAAGACATAGTGCAGAGACCGTTTGCCTTCCACCTCACACACGCTCTGTTCATTGAACCAGAATAGAAGAGTTTTGATATGATAGGTTTTGAGTTTCAGCTCTTTGCCCTTTTGTCTGTGATTTCGTTCAAAAATTCCCTTTACGAACGCTTTCAGTATCAAGAAGACCTGTCTTTGTGCATCGGATATCGATTTCATTAACTTTTGCTCCGCTAGATTAAAAGATAGACAAAAGTCCACTTCGGAATTTGGATTTATCGGTGATTCCCTTGCAACGACAAATATGTCTGTACTATAAATATCATTCACTTTTGACTGAGGCCAGTGTAACTCTTGTACTCGCTCTTTCCATTTGTTCATGCTATCTAATTTCCCGTTGATTACCAAAGCGGGAACAAAGTCTTTATATTGTTTTTCTGTGTAAGTTGCCTTTATACCAGTTTTAGTCTTCGTCTCCGACTTTAGATTTTCTAAATCAGAAGTAGGTTTAAAGTGTTCTTCGTCATTTCCACAATTTGTGTTTCCATCTGCACGGGAATCGCTCCCAACATCAGTTGCAGAGTCCATAGTTTGTTGATTGAGGACATCCTCAACGAACTGGGCAAAAAAGGCAATTCCGCCATTATTCTCTCTCTTGCCTTCTTGTTGAACTACTAACTTGAGTACTTTGTGGAGTCGTCTGTATAGTTTCTTGTCTTGATCGTGCACTTTAACATCTTGCCACCTGTTGGCAACGTCCCTCCTTTCTTGTTCTCTGATGTCATTGCTCACACGTGGCAAATGTCTTCTATGTTCAGCAATGTCGCTTTCAAACTCTAAGGACCTGTAATTTGTTAATTGCAGTCCAACCTTTGACGAAACCGATATCACTGTAATAGCTGCATCGCTTTCAGGCAATCTGTCTACTATAGCAGTGACCTGCGAATATATCGCACGTAACAAAGTAAATAGCTCTGGTCTTAACTCACGTAAAGTAATGGCTGAAAGATACTTGTCGTCAACAACTTTGAGTCCAGTATTTCTGCTCCTGTCATCTGCAAGAACTCGAACGTAACATGGCGTCTGGGAATTAAACTCTAAGTTTTCAGGGGATATATCTAACCTTCCTGAGACGACTAAGAAATCTGCATCACCATCATCTTTGGAATATGCCAGTTTAGACCGTTCACAGGTACTGCCAACGAGATATACCTTCTCTTTGCCAAACTTACTTATGAAGCAATTCACATACTTTACATATTTTTCGTATCTGATATCATTTTTACTTGGTTTTACACGTTCTTCTAACTGTTTAACACACTTTGCGAGTTGGATACACTCTTCAAATTGTACATCTTCGGTCGCCATAGTACATTCTGAAAAGTAAAAGAAATCAATGAGAAGGCAATAACAACGCCTGCAAAGTAATAAACGTGTCAGGAGAACTATGAATAAACCAGTTCAGCAATTTATCAGTGAAATATTATATGTTACTAGTAAGTTTGAAAATAAGATCCTAGGCCACAGTGTTATTGATTTATAAAGCGCTTTTCAATAGCAGATCCTTGTGACATGGACCCTTGACCCACTGACCCCGCCCCCCCCCCCCCAAAAAAAAAACAAACAACAACAACAACAACATTTGAAGTATGTCTAGCAAGTTTGAAGATCCTATGTTCAAACTTTCTATTAGTATTGACTAGAAACAGTGTTTCGACCAAAGGTCACAGTAACCCAAACTCAATAAACATGTGCTATATGGCAAGCATGTTTGAAGAGCATAGGCTAAAGCATTCTCGAGCTATTGAGCGGAAACGGTTATTTAACGAAAATACCTAAGACCTGGCTCTTTCTAAAGAACAAGGTCATGTCAAGTTATATGAAGTCAAGTCAAGTTATATCTTTTTACAAAATTGGGTTTAATATAATGACACATAAGCTCAAGATCTGGTGCTGTCATGCACACCATCTTGAAGATAAATACTTTCTGCGTCGATATACACTGGTAACACGTGTAAATGATGTTAAAAGGATAGAATACGAATTGAAAACATAGGCATGCACGTGATTTCAACTCGGCAAAGATTTATATCGTGTATACTATAATGCTATTTAGGGAACACTTTGAAATGCGAGAACATGTTTGAATAAAAACCAAACTTTATGTACGATTACTGTATGACCCTAGATGTAGTGTGGTGATACAATAATGCCGGCCAGCGGGATTGGCACCTGTCAATCAGGGGGTCACTTTCCATTTCGTTAGTGTGAGCAATAGAACAAGAACATTTAAAGTTCACTTGTTATTGTGCGGAAATTATTGTTTTTCAACCTTTATATTTGGCCTACTGACCCCGAAATCAATAGGAATCATCTACTGACTAATAGCAATAACAATCGAATTGAAGATCATAGGCAAAAGCGCCCTCCAGTTATTGGGCGTAAACTGTTTTTCATCCAAAGGTCCATGTGACCTTGGCTATTTGACCCTACTGACCCCGGTATTAATAGGGGTCATTTACTGACCACGAACAATATACAAAATGTAGTATTAACAAGCAAAATGTGAAGATCCGAAGCCAAAGCGTTATGTTGCAATAGAGCGGAAACGTAGTCGCTAACTGACATAAAGTCATAGATAATCAAAGCGCTGATGGCGCTAAAGGCCAATTGGCTATAGATGGCTTCGTGGAAATTAATTCCGCATTATCTTTTGACTTAATTGTGTTTCAATGTCTTTATTTTGTGACTTCCCTGTCGGGAATGTACGTAAATCATATATTATTTTTAAAAGATTTTTTTTATCTGATCTGAATATAAATGTGATCGTTCGTAAATAAGACAATTTTGAGTAAGATTACATGATAAATTTGTAAACCAAACTACAAACTCTTACAACATATATATCGAGTTCCGTACGTCCTGTAAATATTCGCACTATTCCGTGATATGCAATGCATATAATTATCTTCCGTAATCAGCGTAAGAGTAGACTCGTAAGATGACATTAAAGTAGTACACCCCTAATGCGCACTATCAACTTAATATATTCATTATCTACCTCTCTGTTAACTGACTAGTGCGCAAAATTTGAAGAAATTTCACCGTTTACTAAAAAGATATTTCGAGTGAGCAAGTTTGACACTAAGTACAATTACTTGAAAATAGTACAGTAGACCTTAATTATTTTTAAAAGACGAATAACTCAAAATGTTTACGGTAAAACATTATCTTTTTTCATATATTGCAGTTAATATATTACTACTAAACGTTCCATAATCAGTAGTGTTGCCCCTTCTCTAAATCTTTTGCTACACCCTTTTAATTTTATATGTGTGACATGTCTCGGGACAAAATAAGGAAAACTGTTTCCCTATGCTTTGACATAATTGCATATTTTTGTTATCCGTGTTAAACTCATAGACTTTTCATACATGTTTTGTAATTCTACATTGCAAGCAACATTTTGTGATTCTCTTAGAATAAAAACAAATATACATTAATATTTGCAAACTTTTAGGGTACTCTTAAATAAAGCCAGTATTTTAGTGGGGTAGGAACGATATAGCTACCGCTCAGTTTGTTAACACCATGATGAATTTTAACTCTTTGGCGAGCACTACCGTAAGAAATTCATTAAGTTAAATGTTTTAATTAGTTAAATTTCTTTGTCAAAGACGGTATCCCTTATTTATTTACATCTTAGAGTTATCAAATGAACATCACAGTAACCCGTTTCAAATGATAAAGCATTCAGAAAAAGTGACAAAAGAAATTAAACATGACAGCCTGAGAGAAAATATATCCCCTAGCGCATAATACATGTTGAATGTATCGATTTTGGAGTGGACTCGAAATAAAATTCTTCAATTGTGACCATCATGTGGTGAGGTTGGGACATATATCGTGTAGACTATGTCGTCTCGATGAGATTAACATTAAACCCAAGTTACAAAAATCTTTAATGCGTTAAGAAGACGTGACGTAAAAACAAAATGCAATGACTGAACGCTTGTATTAACACGTCCGCATTCGGCCAAGTAGGTGTTTCACTCTGAGTTTCGAGTTACATACGGCCTGAGTCTTATGGAAATTCTTGACATCGAGATTAGGTGGAGATTGACTAGTCTGAAAATAATCACATAGCTGCTGGAAACTGCGAATGTTCTGTAGTCATAGCCTGGTCAGTTGTACAGATATTTGAATTATATCCAAGCAATCGCTTTTAGAAATGAATATGTTTTGGAATCTGGCATCTCGAGTCTCGTAAATTGGAGAACATGTGCCATCAACTTTAATCATTTACAAATGATCACACGGTTCTGTGTTGTTTAACTGCTATAGTGTGCTTGGTGTATGAATGAATTCATCCAATACTTCATTTTTTTCAGCTTTGTCCTTGACCTTTAAGCGGGATGTTTATCTTACTCATATTTTATGAAAACCATGCAAGGGTTTCGTAGCTATCTTACGAACGAATGAACATATAGTTGCAAACAATTACTATGTGCATCTCCCAGATCAGATGAGCATTAAGCTAAGTTTGATAAAAAAAAGCTTGTGTTCCGTTGATACTGAACGGAGACAAAATACATAGATTGCACATTTAACCTTGAGAAAAAGCGGTTTTGATTATTAGTGACATTCTTAAATTCGTCATTTAATACTATAGTTTATCTGGGGTCATATTCCAGTAGCATCTTAAGTCAAATCTTAAGATTTTCCTTAAACTTGACAATTTCCTTAAAAAGATAATTTAAAAAGGAGAATGTGCATTGCAGCATGTTGAAAATTTATAAAATCTTCCGTGACCAATTTCTATAATGATGATGAAATTACACACAATCGATCACTTTTGAGAGAATTATAATAATTACAAAGTTTGGACTTAAGTTGAAATACTTAAGAAATCACTTAAGATGCTACTGGAATACGACCCCTGGTAAGATGGACAGTCCTTTCATTTTTAGCTCGACTTTTCGAAGAAAAGGGGAGCTATCCTACTCGCTGGTGTCACACCTTGGTTAAGTTTTTCGTACCACCCCACTTTATTCAAAACCATTAGAGGTATTGCTTTGAAACTTACCATACTTGTTAACCATTATAACCTCTATCTACAGACAAGTGTACATAACTCTGTCAAGATTTTTGTCAGAATTATGGCCCTTTTTAACTTAGAAAGTGTATTGAGTTTGGTCAAGTTTTTCGTACCACCAAACTTTATTTCAAAACCGTTACAGATATTGCTTTGAAACTTACAATACTTATTTACCATCATAACGTCCATCAACACACAAGAGTACATAACTCTGTCAATGTTTTTATCATAATTATGCCCCTTTTTGACTTAGAAAATACATCGAATATGGGTAAAATCCACTTATTGACTTTACCCTTTGAGATATTGCTTTGAAATTTTGAATGCTTGTTTGCATCATTATCCCCATCTGTAGGCAAGAGAAGGTAACTCTGTCAGGGATGTTTTTAAAACTTAAGGCCCTTTATCGACTTAGAATCTTGATTAAGTTTTTCGTACCACTCCACTGTTTTACTAAACTGTTTGAGATATTACTTTGAAAGTTGGAATACTCTTTTTACCATCATAACTCCCAAACACAGACAGGAGAAGGTAACTCTATCTAGGATTTCATTTGAATTATGGCCCTTTTCGATTTAGAAACTCAGTTAAAATTTTCATTCTTGTTCACTTGTTGACTTTTCCATTTGAGATATTACTTTGAAAGTTTGAATACTTATGTGCCATTATGGCACCTGTCTGTAAGCAAAAGAAGATAACCCTGTGAAAATGTTTCTTGATTTGTACTTAGAAATTCCTAGTTAAAGTCTTGTGTGCAACTGGCACTTTCATGCACATATATCATTAACCATTTGAAGTATCAATTAAAAACTTTGCTGTAGTATTCAGAGATATCAAGCAATTAAGTTTGATAACTCTTGACTTAATATCTTGCTACTAGTGGCCCTTGTTTATACAGATCCTTTGGGCTTTTTTACCGACAAAGTTTGTTTTATTGGCAAGCACTGAAAAAAGACGAGCGCGCTGTCCTACTGACAACTCTTGTTTTGATTATGAACAATTGATTACAAAGTCTTGAACATAGATTACATTTGTCTAAGAAATCCCATTGTAACGTATGGCAGTAAGGCTTCTCACCTTTTGAACATCACGATGAAAATCATTTTTTAATGAATGAGATATATACAAGCTCTTTTAATACAATACAACAATCGTCGATCCGCATTACAAAATTCCTACCATAACTATGACAAGTTATCAGTCCATAAAGGTATATAAATTCTGTAATACTAGTATTCAATGCTGATTGTTTTATAAAGAATATCACCATATATAGCTTGTTTTACAATTGAACACAATTTATTTAAAGTTTGCTGCAAACAATTTTGGTATGTTTACATCAAAATGTATTTCAGGCGTTTTCATTCATATTAGTATTTATAACAGATGCGGCGAAGCGTAGCTGGGATCCCACTGACGACCTAAATTACAACCTGTTGCTGTTTACATTTTCCGTAAATGCAAACTGTTTTAAAACAGTGACTGAGAGTTTTCGACATTTTTACCAGTATAAATCGCACACATTTCTGACCCTGAATCCTTCCGCTAGCGTTTAAACAATTGTGTCATCCAAATATAACTCAACTGGCGTTCGTATAAATGAATTTGATAATTATTTCCACTAACATTCAAGTTGTATATATAATATACTGGTAAAAATTCGGAAACTATCAGCCGCGGTTTCAAAATGGTTCGCATTTGGGCATTGAAATAACATTTTCAGAAAATATAAACACTTAGGCTATATATGCAATATCTTTTAATAAATATGCGTCATTCTAGATGAAGTTTGGTTGGTGCGTAAACATTGTTATTCTTACAGACATATATTCACTAGGCTATTTTAAAATAAGATGAAGTGTTTGGGTCCAAGCTACGCTGTTCTGCACCAGTTTACGGTTTGTAGCAGTTTATATAGCCAAATGTTTTTGCGACTTGTCCTTTTGACCTAAAAAAACATGAATATTTACTCTCTGAAATGGGGCATCATTGAAAACAAGACAACACATGACAAACGTTTCAAATAATTTAAGCTGAGCATACATTTGTGTTACTAGCTACCACTACGGATTGTCTCTGGTAAAATAGCAATGTGGACAACCGTGTCCATTACTTTCTGATTTATATAGTTTGCTCAGGTCAGATTCTCCTTTTGTAATAAGATCGTTGATCGTTTTGAATAAAGTGCAATCTAAATTACCATTTTCGGTCATAAACAGCTTTAATGTGTCAGTTATTGACGCTTTCAGTGGAGAATTTTCATCTTTTTGGCTTTCATTTACACCTCTCTAGAAGGCAACCATAGCATTTTCTAATCTGTGGACATGTTTATTTCTCCCCCCGTCTGCCGACATCTCAAAGAGGCAGTTCACTTCTTCTTCATTGGACCAAACTTCTCCTCGCTTTCCGTCATTCATTTCAAATATAATACTTTAAGCTAAGAACCGGGTTGGTTTTCACTTCATCAACACATGCTATCAACAATTCAAATTCAGTTGCCTGAAAGTCTACAAAATAATTACTCGGAGCAAAATAATGCAACAACTCTTTCTGAAGGAAATTCGCTCGTAGAAGGTCGAGCGCACTATCTAGCAAAGATTGGACAGGTACGTACTCCCCTCCTCGCAATCTCTCTGTCCATGAAGTCAAAATAGAAGAGATTTGATTTGGTACGTCTTGAGTTTCAGCTCAACGCCCTTTTGTCAGTTATTTCTTTCAAATTCTTCTTTTATGCCCGCTTTCAGTTTCAAGAATACCTTTCTTTGTACAATTTACATCAATTTCATTTACTTTTGCTCGGCCAGATTAAAAATTAGACAAAAGTCCATTTCGGTATTTGGCAAATATGTATGTACTAGAAATACCATTAACCTTTGATTGCGGCCAGCCTTACTCTTGTACTCGTTCTTTCCACTTTCTCATGCAGCCCATCTCCCCGTTGGTTATCAACGCTGGAACAAAATCTTTATAGTTTTTTTCTTTGTAAGTTGCTGTTATGCCAGTTTTAGTCTTCATTTCCGAATGTGTATTTTCTAAAAATAAAAATAATATCAAACAGGGAATGCCACGTACCAAAAACGCCCTCCCCAAAACACCGCTAAATCGCTTTGACCAGAAGTACGTTCAAAGTGTTCTTCGTCAATTCTACATTTTGTGTTACCATCTGCACTGGAATCGCTCTCAGCATCAGTTGTTAAATCCATAGTTTGTCGTTTTAGGACATCCTCAACGAACAGGGCGAAAAAAGCAATTTTACCGTCATTCTGTCTCCAGCCTTTTCGTTGAATTACTAACTTGAGTGCTTTGTAGAGTCGTCTGTATATTTTCTTATCTTGGTCATGCACCTTTACATTTCGCCATCTTTTGGCAACGTTTCTCCTGTCTTGTCCTCTGTCGACATTGCTAACACGTGGCAAATTTCTTCCTAGTTTAGCAATGTCACTGTCAACGTCTTGAACTTGTGAGTTGCAGTCCAACCTTTGACGGAATCGACACTACCGCAACAGCCTTACCTGTTTCAGGCAATTTGTCTACGCTAGCAGTGACCTGCAAATAACTCGCCCGTAACAAAGTAAATAGCTCTGGTCCTAATTCACGTAAGATGCTGGATGAAAGATACTTGTTGTCAACAACTTTGAGTCCACAATATTTGCTGCTGTCATCTTCGAACATAACAAGGTGTCTGGGAATTAAACTCTAAATTCCCAGGAGATATCTCGTATTTTCCTGAAACAATTAAGAAATCTGCATCACCACATATTTGAATTTGCCAGTTTAGACTGTTCATCCGTACTTCCATCGAGGTATAGTAGTAGTAGTAGTAGTTTTTGGAAATTGTACATGACATGCCATGTGATATAGATACAATATGTATAACAAATCATTTTAACATACATAAGTATTCGACAAAATATAAATATATAAGCCAGAGGCCCACCAATACCAGGATAACGAGGTATACCTTCTCTTTGCCAAACTTACTTATGAAGCAATTCACATACTTTACATATTTTTCGTATCTAATATCATTTTTACTTGGTTTTACACGTTCTTCAAACTGTTCAACACACTCTGCGAGTCCAAACTGAACAGCTGTGGTCGCCATAGTGCATTATGTAATGCAAACGAATGAAGTATACGAGTATTGCAAAAGTAAATGAATTAAAGACTGTAATGGAACTGCTTTGCTTCGGTCACCTACTCTACCACTGCCCATTGTAAACAACGACAAGAAAAAATACTCTTGTATGATGGGGAATATTCAACAACTAGCTTATTATTAAGTATGTATTCAAAATAATGGTTAATGCATTTTTAAGAACATTCGTGTATAGAAAAATGTCACGTTTGTACATAAAATGCAGACTTCTTTAGTAAATCGTTAGATCTATATCGTACACCCAAAATAACACGGAACGACAACAAGTCTTATTTTGCTAGCTTTACCGGTACATTTTAGAGTGATCAAATGAAAAGCAAAAATCCCAGAATTTCAAGCAATCCAAAACGACTAAACAAACAAAAAGACTGATCAGATTAATAATTTACAATATATATAACACTATTAGGGTTAACTATAAACTAAAATCAATTGGTGGAATTCCTTGTTCAACTCGCTTTAGTATTTTTGTTCCAGATAAAATGAAGACCTAACGCACACGATACATTTTTGAAATGCACACGATTAAGGTAACTTGTCCAAAACAAAATGGCCACCAGTAAAAAATTGACACTATTACTAAAATGTAGTCTGGTGGTCTTTTGACATAATACACAAACAAATTACTGTTATATAAGCTTTTAGAACATGTATTGGTGTGTTTTGTTGCAAATATTGTTAAAACATGTCATTTCAGTTCATGGTTTACTTACATGAAAAATATCCAATTTTTGTGCAAGTTTCCTGACAAAGTCAAATGATGAAATTATTCAAACTGGCACTTATTTACTAGTTCAATGTCTGCTCCAGATGCTCGACCATAGAAATAGTTGAACAGTTCTTTCAATCTTACACATCAACAGTTTATAACACACCACTAAATTTTGAAGTCCATGTGCTTGAGTTATGGTTTAAGGTAGAGCACTATTGTCTTTAGTGGGTGGAGTGCATGGTTATTTTCAATTCTTATATTTTCCTTTAATGTGAAAAGTGTTTCTTTTGGTCGGGATGTCATAATATTGTAGTATACTGACACTAATAATTCATGTAAAGAGAACTATAAATCAGTGAATTACTTTTGAAACGTATTCTTGCTAGTTGACAAAAAAGGACTCGGAGTGATAGATTCAGTGGAATAAAGAAACTAAAACATAGTTTATACCATTATCAACATACCCTTGTTGTAAAAAACTAATGTTTACCAATCCATATAAAATACTGTAAGACGCTCTCGTTGTTTTTACAGATAATTTTCAAATTATGCATTTGATACAGACAAATCGAACACAATGATGTTGATAATGGTGTTAATTATGTTTTAGTTAATTATTTTTACTGAATCTGTCACTTTGAGTCTTTGTTTGTCAAAACTAGCAAGAATATGTTTCAAAATGTATCCGTTCTTCATAATAATTCACTAATTTACAGTTCTCTTTACCTGAATTATTAGTGTCACTATACTTATGACATCCCGACCAAAAGAAACACTTTTTACATGAAAGGAAATACAAATGAAAAAGAAAACATGCACCCAACCCACTAAAGACAATAGTCCTCTACCTTAAACCATAACTCAAGCATGTGGACTTCACAATTTAGTGATGTGTAATAAACTGTGTAAGAACGAAAGAACTGTTCAACTATTTCTATGGTCGAGCATCTGGAGCAGACATTGAACTAGTAAATAAGTGCCAGTTTGAATAATTTCATCATTTGACTTTGTCAGGAAACTTGCACAAAAATTGGATATTTTTCATGTAAGTAACCCAAGAACTGAAATGACATGTTTTAATAAATTTTGCAACAAAACACACTAAAACAGGTTCTAAAAGCTTATATAACAGTAATTTGATTGTGTATTATGTCAAAAGACCACCAGACTACATTTTAGTAATAGCATCATTTTTTTACTGGTGGCCATTTTGTTTTGGACAAGTTACCTTAACAAAATATATCATTCTCCTGTCAGTTTTATACTTCATCATTAACATTCGTTAAATGATACTCTTTTTTGTGTTTAAAACAAAGATTCCAATCATTGCACAAGAATATCATTGATGCAAAGCATCAAAGGGCGCCGAAAATAGTTTCTATTTCAACATTTATTAGTTATACGGTTTTTGCATATCGCAATGTAGCCTGACAAAAACGTACAAATACTTGTAACTAACTCGCAACTATTCGTAACAACACGTTAACAGGTCGTAATTTACACGTAAAAGCTTTATTTAGATGAATCGTAACATTCCGTAACATACTCGTAGCAATCCATAAAAAGCTTGTATTGCTCGTATTTATCCGTGGTAACTCGGAAGCAATCGTAGATTTTTGCCGTAAATACATCGTAATAACTAATAAAAGTGACCAAATCGTAATGATCCGTGTACTTTTACGAATTTGTGCCATACGTAAGGATTCGTAAGACAAATCCGTGTGTGTGAAGGTAGCATTACTTTTATTCTCATGTTTAATCTGTAAAATTAATCAAAATTAATGCTTCTCAATTTTTATACGTTCTCAAGTAATGTACATGTGTGGCGAAATGCTAAAATTAGCTTTTTGATAAGCAATCATTATTAGTTTGATTTGGATGAAAAAAATTATGAATATTTGCAGAAAACATTTAAAATCATGGTGGTTTTAAAGCTGAAAAAAAAAACAGAAGAAAAATTATTTAAAAAAAAGGTTTGACCGGGATTTGAACTCCACTCGTAAAAGTAGGCGGTCATCAGCTTACCCACTACACCACGGAGACTGACTTTAAAGCACGTGGTAAAAAATAAGCTGATATTATAATTTTGCAAAACCGATAAGGGAGAAGTTGTTTTACGTTTTCGTATTTTTTCTAAAAGATACGAAAAGGAACACTATAATTAAACAATTACGTTTTAATGAAGGAAATGTGTATAATCAATATTTTAATGTCTATTTCGTATTATTTTAGCATACAGTTAAAACCATTTTTCTTCGCATTCTAATAACCGCTCCTACCATGTACTTCCGGAAAAACTATTCCATAATAGGCCGCCGCCGTCATCGGCGGCGCAAATAATACAAAACCCCTTTGTGACATATTGGCAGTTTCCCCACACTATGGACAGCAGCCAGAGCACACGACGATAACAAATATAACAGAAAATGACTTCATACATATTGATCAGGGAAAGAACCATACAATCGATTCAAGTCTGGGTTACCACCTTGGAACGATCATGTTGCTGTAATGTTCCGACAATAATGAATTAATGCAACAACAAAACACGTTAATGGTCCATAGAGAAATAGAATATAACGGTAACCTTAAGTAAAATAGCAATGTGAACATTGATAATAAATAATAAAACATTAACATACCTTGTCTGACAGACTGCAAGCACAAGCATGTCCAGCATTGTTCAGTTGACTGATCTGTATTGCTCATGTCGTTAGATTGCATGTAATAAAACTTGAAATGAACTGACGAGGTGCTCTCCATACATCGTGTAGAACCAATTCAGACAAGAGCTTTTTGACCGAAGTCATCATGTTGGTATCCTAGAAAGTTTGCTGCTCAAACTGTTAAGTCTAATTTTTTTATGAAGTTTACCTCAAAATGGCGACAACTAAAATCCTCTAAGGTTACCAGGGAGCAGGGAAGAGCGCGGTACTGCCAATAATAAAGCGGAAATTTGTGTTTTCGCATAAAGAACAGAACTAATGTAAGGAGTATTAAATATCACAAAGGGTACGACCGTATATTTAAACTAACGGTCAAGAGGTCACTTTATTGTTACAACATTTGTATTGAATATATCGGACAGGTTAAATTGATTATTATATTATGAGTAACAAATCCGTGACGATGTTAACAAATTATTGTAAAATTATACGCTAAATAAAAAAGTGAAAATAGTTAAATTCATTTACCTTTCAAGCTGTCATACTGTAAACTTATATATCTATACTATTAGATTTTCCAATATGCTTTGCACCAGAGCGTAAAACGACTGGCGAAATATTTGCAATGGTTACGACGAGCAATCATGAATAAAGGCTTAATGTATTGGAAAACCCGAAATGGTTTGTGAACAAGAAATAAAGACAGCACTTGGCAGATTCAGCTAGTTAGTTTTGTGTTAAATCTTTAGTGCACAGGAAGGCTAATCAAGTTTCAGGTAAGTTACTTACGTCTTATTATTCATGTCGGCTAGGGGTTTAAGGTGAAACAGTTTGCGTTTAAAAGCTTGTTGGACACGATATTAATGAAATCAAAATAAACATGGTAAACGAAAACTGTTTTATGAAGCATAAGTTGTATATGACATCTAAGTTGAGAATGTAATCTTCAACGCATGATGGAATCCAGAACTTTACAATATATACCAGCTAATGAATAATAAAGCAATGTAATGAAAATATAGAATCTTTTCTATTAATCGATTATAGCCACTTCCAGAAGCTAATAGTTTATGTTGAAATTGAAAACCTCTTCGATTAGACAAATAATTGATTGCTAGAATCTATGTGATTATGCGTATAATGCTATCGTAGTAAGATTAAGTTCGAAATATTTTTTGTGTTATATTCTAGCTTCAGGTACGTATAAATGTGAAAAGAACTGAAAACGAAAGTAATGATTTCTGTTTATTCAATAAATTAGGAGAGACATGCATATGGAACGCCAAATCTACATATACTCAAATATTTGAAGAGGTCTTTAAATATTTGGAGAGCTCTTCAAATAATATTAGAGGTCTCAATTTCATAGAGATATCTCCAAAAATTATAGCGCAAAAAATTGTAATGAGGGTCTTAAATTTGGAGCTCTCTAATTCATTATTGATATCAAAAATTGATTTAAAGCGCGCATAAATGAATTGAAGACCTCTCCAATTCAATTGAAGATATAAAAATAAGGTGTATTTCAGTGTTTTAGGAGCTCTGTATTGAATTGAAGAGGTCTCTAATGATTTGAAGACCTCTGTAATTGTTATAGCGCTACAAATAATTTATAGAGGTCTTGAATTCAATAGAGACCTCTCTAAATCTATTTGAGCGCGGTGAAATTCAATTTTAGACATCTTGAAATCGATGTTAATACTGTCAAATCTACTATCTGAAGTATTTAAAGGGTCTTTAAATATTTGGAGAGCTCTGAAAAATATTGGAGGGTCTACAAAATAAAGACATCAAAAAATTCGCTTGTAGCGCGGTTTAAATCCATTGATTTAGAGACACTATAATTAATTGAAGAGGTCTCCAATTGAATTAGAGACCTCTATATGTTTTCGCACCAAGAAATGAATTAAGTACAAAATTGATTTGAGAGGTCTCTTATTCATTTATACCGCCTTAATATAATCCATGTACAACCTTGAAATAGAGAGCTCTCAAAAAAACATTGAAGGCGGTCAATTCATTATAGACCTCTCAAAACATTTTTGATATCATTAATTCATTTCTTGCGCCTAAAAACATTATGAGGTTAAATTTAAATGGAGACCCTTCAATTGAATTATAGAGTCCCAAATTAATGGTTTAAACGCACTACAAACGAATTTTTGTATAAAATTGATTTATAGACCTCTCCAAATTTTTACAGGCTCTCCAATATTTGAAGACCTCTTCAAAATTGAGATATGTAAATTTGGTATGACTCAAGCCATCTAAAATTGATTTCACCGCGCTCAAATTGTTTGTGAGGTCTCTAATTAATCAGACCTCTAAAATAATTTGTACCTAAACTCAGGGTTCAACTTGAGACCTCTTCAATTCAATTACAGAGCTCTTAAAACAGCTGAACCCTATTTTTTCTTCAATTAATTAGGAGACCTCTCAGGACATGCAGAAGTAGTGAATGCAGTTTGTTTTATTTGTAAGAGAATTTTGTTTTTATGAAATTTAACAACCATTTACAATGTTGAGATCAAAGTGAAACAGTTTAACAATGATTCTCTGCGGGGTGGGGGCGGGGAGGGGGGCGTCAATGTGAGGATACTATTCAACTTTAGCTCGCCTGAGCATTGTTAGCTTTTATAATAGTTCTTTGTCCATCTTAATCCGAAAAAGAAAACGTAGGGGTGTTAGAATGTAATGTGTCCGATCACCAATCGTTCGTATTTTGTATTTTGCTTTTAACGACATCTCCACTTAAACCACTGCGCCAGGTTCAACTTAATTGTTTGGAATATTCCTAGCTGTGGTCCTCTAGAAAATTATTAAAAAAACTGCCATTCCATGCAATTCTTTAGAAGGGAATAAGTTTCATCTTAATGTTCAAAACTGCTTGGTCTACAATAGAGATGGTTTGTGTATCGAGTTTGTTCAAGTCATGTATCTAGGATCAAAATTGGATCTTCCCTGGGATCCACTTGTTGAAAGAATTAAAAGCGGAAAATAGAATAATTCTTCGATTGGGTTACCAGTATGGTGGCTGATTTCTGTCTTGGCCCCAGCACGATAATTCACCAGAACGACAAGCGCGCCAATACGACAAATGACGTATTTGTCGTTTTGGCGAGGGCGCCAATACGCCAGACCAGCACTTGTCGTTTTGGAGCCCCCGCCCTTTTCCTGTTGTCTCCTATCATGTGGATTTAAATGAAACCGTTTCTCAAAAAGTATTTAGCACGTTTCAATATTGGAGCCACATTTGATCTCAGGTGAGCGGTATAAGGAGAACATATGCAAGGAGTTGTTTTCATTTTTTTTAAATATGTGGCAAGATGGCATGTAACAATTGAAATAAAGATACATAAAAGGTATAAAAATTTAATATTTTACTTGCAGACGAGATGACTGATCAACTTCTTCTTAGCTACATACACAATCTCGAAGAACACGCTACACCGGGCACAAACGATGAGCGCCATATGAGCTATGTCAAGTACATCAATGCTTTTCTAAGTATGTTTGGAAAAGAGTGTGTATACTTGGTAGGAAGTACAGGAGAAAAGTTAAAGCTAAGAACATCTAAAGATGGCGGGGACGCCGACTTTCTTCTGTGTTCTGGCAGATTGGAAATTCCTATTGACAACATAGAGGAGCGCCAAGGGTTTCCATGTTACGTTAACATTCGTGTGGAAAATCTTAGGCCAGATGTCTGTGGGGATTTGATTGACGGGTATCTTTCTGCAGATATCCTGAGAGATGTTCGTCCAGAACTGTTTACAATTCTTAGAGCCATATACAATGAAAGTACAGCAACTTCTGACACAATTCCTGGACGTGAAAGTAGAGTGACAACAATCGGAGTTCCTATGAAAGTTGGTTTGGCAAGGACAGAATTTCGGAATTTAAAAGTTGAAGGGGAAATCCTACCTCCGAGGACATCCAATAAGCGTTTAAAACTTGACAGAGGAGCTAAAGTAACGGCCAGATTGAAGAAACGATGGCGTGGAGTACAAATCAATATGTCAGACATGCACATTTTTCATCGCATAATGAAAATAATACGGATGACTAAGGTCCCAGGAAGCAAAGGCAAAAACTTTGGACAACTAAATTATTTTGCAGATCTTCTAGACAATGTATTGAAGAGGATTCCTCTTGAGCAAGAAGAGAATGCTGATGATATCGACGTACCTAGTGATGACGACCCGGAAAGCTCTTTGGATACGGAACAAATTCCTAAGCGCGATGCAGAGCAGAAGATCAAAGGGACTTATACCGATATGACAAGTAAAGATTTTGTTCCAGCCTTGAAAATTATAGGAGATAGGAAACTGAGATGTATGGTTGAGTGGAAAAAGAGGGTCGAAAAGGCAAGCTGGCCTCCGAGAAATATTGTCGAGGAAATTTTCAATACCGACGTCTTTGTAGTTGCCAGGGATGCGCCGACAAATCCAGACAGACGTAAGGATTTCTGTCTGTCCTTCAACCTAGCAGAAATGAAACTAGGACAATGTCTGTCAACGGTACAACGTCAAGTATATCTGATCCTGAAGTCATATCTAAGCGGCATTTTTAAGAACAGGCATATGGCACTAACTCTGGAAATGAAACTGAAGACGTACTATTTGAAAACAGCGTTCTTTTGGGTCTGCGAACGTGAAAGCCATGCAATTTGGACCGAGCGTAGCACCATCGATGCCATCAAAACTGTTCTGAAGTTTCTTCTTCAATGCGTGCAGGAAAAGAAGCTGTCACATTATTTCGTCAATAGCAATCTGTTTTCCGAGCTTGACGATTTAGATTGTGATATCTTGCAACATTGCATTCGAGATGTATTGAACAATCCAGTCCACAGTATCAGCGAGTTTAAATTCATCAAAAAAGAAAGCAATAATGAGAGACATGAAATTTGGTTGACGGCTGATGAGGCAAGATGTCTAACAGAATTAAAGGAGGATGGTGGCAGGCTTCAGCATTTGGACAAACTTGAGGATGAGCTGATAGACATGCAAAGAGGTTTCAACGATGGTCCGAGAGATACAAATGGAAGAGCTCCGATAAAAGAAGCAATTCTTAAAGCTTTTGATATATTTTTAGAAGAAGACAGGCAGAAACAGATAGCAAAGGGGGCATCAAACATGTCCCTTGGAAGTACAGCCACGGGGAATACGATGCAATCCGAACCCAGAGGAAATGTTTCTCAGGCCACAGCAATAGCTGGTTTGCTCAGCAACTTTGTTACCGGTGGAGGAAGCCAGTCAATGAACAGTCGGGACGCCAATGATAGAATGAATCTTTTGCTTGGACTTGGCTCAATGATACCTGGAGGATCAGAATTCATTGCTAACATAGGTGGTCGTGATGGCGTTCAGACGGTTCTAGAACAGTCTACAAGTCAGGACACTGACCATGCAGCTGAACTGAGGACTGTCATCGATAGATTTTTGTCGTGTAGTGACGAAGAGGAGGACTCCGTGTCACTGGAACTGAAACAGAAGCTTGCTGCATACTTCATTGGAAGGAAAGAAAACTGAAATTAAAAGATAAAAACAAAAGCAAACGTACGACATGTAAATTTCACATATGTGATGTAAGTACTGTATGAAAAGCTAACATTGAAAACATACAAGTAGTGTATGGTGAAAGTGGTGTGTTTCATTATCCCTTATGTCTATGGATCTGCAACTTTATCCTTATCACTTTGTAAATTGTTGTGAAATGATACATGAATATAATATTGGACGATATGACAGTTTTCCATAAACAGCAACACTTGATATTTCACAATGCATGATGTAACTTAATACATATAAAACTCATATATGGAGAAAGTTGTTATACATATTGGATTCAAACGTAAATTTCAAAATAAATACATTGCATATTTTCATCTATGAAAAGATTTAAGGGTCTGACTAGCTTTGTGAGTCTAATCCATCCATTTGATATACCAGTACAAAACAGAGTCCTGCTATGATGATAACCCAGTCTGCCTGACGTATATACGTCTGTGCTCCGCTGTTATGTTAGATTGTTTTCTTAAATTAAGTCATCAAATTAAAGAATCATACATACTTTGTTTTCAATTTCAACTTTAAGTTCATGTGGTGCACCTAACGAATAGCCCTCGGTCTAACACAGATTTGCTGCTGGTTTTAATAACGGGTTTCATTTTTAAGATACCGCGTTCATCCATTAGAAGCTACGTGAACGCCTTAATAGTTAATGCTTTACGTTTCCTTTTCAACACTTATGTAAAATCGAGCAGCATAACCATTATTCTGAGAAATAACTAATGCTAGGTCCCTGTAACTACCGTACGATAGTCTTTGTGTGAAATAAAATCATATTAAATGATTCCGGCTTCCACGCAACCAGGCAAAGATTCGGAGCGGTCCTTGATGCCACACAGTGTCAATTTATATTTTGTTGTACTTGAATATTTTTCTTCGGTCAGTTTGTTGTAAAGGACATGCACGATGCTAACGCGGAAAGTCGAACGAAAAAAAGTAGAAACTACAATAGTGAAATCGAAACAACAATGATGAAAAGTCCAAACTACGACGATAATGAAACAACGATGGTGAAATATTAACACCACGATGGTGAAAAGTCGAAATCTCGATATTGAAAGTCGAAACCACGATGGTGAAAACTCAAAACCACAACGGTGAAAAGTCAAAACCACGACAATAATATAAAGTCTGAAAAATCTAAACTACGACGATTGAAGTACGAAATGATATAGCTTTTTCACTATCGTGGTTTCGTTGTTTTGAGTTTACACTGTCGTGGTATTTTAGTTTTCATCGTCGTGGTTTAAGTTTTCAATGTCGTGGTTTCGACTTTTTAACAACATCGTTGTTTCAACTTTTCAACATCGAAGTATCGTTTTTTCGTTGTTTCGATTTGACTTGGTGCGGCGATGGCCCTAATGGGACACCGTAGTTTGAAGTAAAAGTTTAATGACAGCTCACCCGGATAAATTGCTAACTTTGTAGATGCGATATCCGCTGTAGCTAAACGTCACTACGTGCCAGTCTCTCTAAGGAGTTGTTTTTTTTTGTAAATAGGTCAATTTAGAGTTTAAACAATTTTATACAATTTAAGAGAGAGTCAGCAAGTTGTTTTAATACCAGCTGTAAAAATTAATGTTGTAACAATTGAGATAAATAGCAAACGAATTCGATTTTATCTTATTGAAAAAAAAACTTTTACTAAATATAGTTTTAGTCTTAGACAATGGCTTCATAGACAGTAAATTAGTTTTAAAGATTATAAGATATATAAATGACACAAGTCAAGCTAGTACATGTATATGGATACAAGGATATGGTTAAACAATAAATTGATTTCTGTAAAAGGTAAATCGAAGTTTGCATTTTAATGTAGTTTTATAAAGCTGTGTCGTTGTTGGAATCATTCACGTCAGTCATAATGCATTAACAGATCATTTAAATTATTGTTGTTTATCTTTATCGAAGAGGTATCTAGTGTGTTTAGAAAGATCGAAATAGGTTCCAAATATATGTTGGTGTTTATCCAAACTGTCCTATTGAAAATAGAAAGATCAACAGGAGATTTTCTATTATTCATAGAACATGAATGGATATACGTTAAATAATTAGTGAGAATCCAATGAAACTGCCTTAATTTCTTATCTATCCGCTGCTGTCATAGACTATCCATGAAAGTTAGAAGAAAGAGTACAGTGATTTCATTGGAAGACAAATAAATCTGCCTTCTAATAGGAGTATAATGTGTTCGCTAGATAAAGTTTAGGATGTCAAATTGTTTCACAAGATGTCCGTTGTATATTTGAAGAAGTCAGAATAAAGCGGGATAATTTCTGTTGCAGAGCTTCTTCACTTATATTCTACAAGTCTCTTTCGTTTGTATCCCAACAAATCACACATAAAAACCTTAAATACCTTAAATCAATCTTCGAAATTAGTTATTTTTAGCCATTGTACTTTTATCATCGTTTTCACTGCACGGCTTTTAAGGCAAATGCACGAAAACGCGATCTGTTTTTCTCTACTGCATTATTTGCGTTCCGGACTTTCTTCTTGCATGCTTACAAATTTACGTAGCAACGTACAAAGGTGACAGTAACGTTATTGGGAACTAAATATTGCATCTTAGTTTAAAATAGCATCGTGGCTATATGTCATTAATGACCCAAACCCTGCATTTTAGTTCTAAATTGCCTTGTGACAATATGTCATTAAGCATAATAACATAAAGTCACAAGGCAATTTTTAACTAGGATGCAGGGTTTGGGTCCCCAGCAATTTAGCTTAAAGGTCCAATACTAAGGAAAGCAAAAATTAAAATATACTTTAAAAAGCACATAAATAAGTTATTTTTGATAAAAAATTAAAGTTGGTAAGTAGAAATTCTTAATAAATCACAGTACATGTACACTTCTTTTTCTATGCATTAAGAAGAAAGTTAAAAAGACCTGGGTGGTCATTTTGTCGATTCACTGAGATTTCAACATAATACACATACTTTTCTTTGTATTCCAAACACTTTTCGTAAATTTTAACCTGCCAATCTTCATTATTTAGTGTCTTGCATAAGGTAGTGTACTTGCCATTGAAATAACTGTCACTTAATTTTCGCTTAGTAGTGGACCTTTAATGACATATAGCCACAAGGCTATTTTTAACTAGGATGCAGGGTTATGGTCCCCAGCAAAAGCTTATTGACATATAGCCACAAGGCTATTTATAACTAGGATGCAGGGTTTGGGTCCCCAGCAATAGCTTAATGACATATAGCCACAAGGCTATTTTAACTAGGATGCAGGGTTTGGGCCAAGCTTTAGCTAAATGACATATAGTCACACGGCTTTTTTATCTAGGATGTAGAGTTTGGGTCCCAGCAATAGCTTAATGACATATAGCCACAAGGCTATTTTTACCAGGATGCAGGGTTGGAGCCCACGGCCTTTTTTATCTAGGATGTAGAGTTTGGGTACCAGCTTTAGCTTAATGACATATAGTCACAAGGCTATTTTATCTAGGACGCAGGGTTTGGGCCCAGCTTTAGCCTACTAGTAATCACTTATAGACACGAGACTAATTTCAACAAATTAAAATGCAATGTTTCGTTCTCAGCTACATTACTGTCATCTGTGCCAACGTGTTGTAAAACGAGTGTACGTAAATTTACCGAAATTAGTTACACAATGTTACTAAATTTGCAATTATGAAAAAATAAATATTTTGCACATGTTGTAGACATCATAGTAAGATTCAAAATAATTTCTTCTAGTTTCGACACACTCTCTCCATTGGTCCATTGTTTACTGCAGCCCTAGATGTTAGTGCTGTCTTTATATAATCCAATATTGCTTATTTTCATGATATCCTGCTGTACTCTTGTAATTTTATACATTGGAATATTTGAATAAGATTTCAGCAACGCCATTTATGTTTTTAAAGATAATATTTGATTTATTTTCATGCAGATATACATGCACGCCTCGCTATCTCCGAGATAAGTACGAGCCTTTAAATTATTCTCTGTGACCAGCATTGTGAACCTTATTTTTTATTGATTCTGTAAACGTATACGCTGTGTTCCATTGTAACATGTGTCTGTTTTTGTAAAGTATATAGCTCACCTTATATGAATGTTCACTTTTTTTCTTTCTCGAGTAGCAAATACTCTTCAACAACTATGGAAACTGTTGGCGAGGAGCATTATCTTAGATCGTCATTACTTCTACTCAAAGGTGGCACGTTCATAGCAAAGAAAGTACTCGTTCGAGAAGAACAAAAAGAGATACAGCAATCTGGACGTGATTTTGATGATCTTCTTAATGACAATAAGAGGCAACTTGAACACGAGTTCAGACATTATAAGCAAAGGGAAAAATTGTATCCAGCAGCTGGAAAAACCAAAATTGAGGACTGGGACATTTCCTTGTTGACTGGTGTACTACAGGTCGTATTTCGGTCTTCTTTATCGAAAAAAGAAAATCGAGCTGTGCGATCTATAAAACATCAAAGGATGTGTATGCCCCATGAGCTACAGCCGACCTTTCGTTAGCTAACTATACTGATATATGCGATGAGCTAATAGAAGCACTTGATAATTTAGCACCAGGTCTTGATTCTGAAATAAAAGAAGAATGTAGTTGTTTGGTGAGCAGATGCTTGTACGGACCTTTAGATGTAAAATCACACATTGAACATCTAAAGCGTGTGTCTTATACGGACGACATGTTTCTATTATTGGAGAAAATGATGCAAGTGGAAAGCAGACAATAAACGGTGTTAAGAATGCATTGAAACTAAACCTTTATGTTTAAAAAAAGATCTCACCAACAACAGATCAAACTCCAAAACCGAAATTTGCAGAACCATCAGATACACAATTAACCAGATAGGTGATGTACACTAATTTCAAATACAGTATCTGTCGACTTGCTTGAATACATAGTTATCATTATTGAAGTATTTTTATTTATCTAACTAAGCTGGCAGAAAGTGTCAGATTGACCGCTGACAGTCGGCGTCAGTCCACCATTTTCTTTCAACGACAGTTACTCTGAACCTACTTTGCCAATTCTGATGGAACTTCGTAGGCATATTTCTTGCATAAATTTCTGTTCCAAACCTGTTCAAAGAATCTGGTGAAAACTTAACAAATTATCTCTCCCCCAATAACCAATGCCTAAACCGATCCCACGGACTTTTTCTGCTAAAATTTCAGAAATTGTGTGATAACCGGTAGTTGTATCACCGGGCACGTTTTTATCTAATGAAACGCTGACAAAATTTGGTCAAGAGTCGCGAGTTTCACTAGTTATTTTAAAAAATTATAAAATGCATTGTAGGAAAAATTATTGATAGAGATATCTGTGAATCAAATGATAGCAGTATTCAGTGACATCAGAAGTTTGAAAATGTACAATTTCTGTACCCCCGCAATTGAAACATCAAGCACAAGGAAAATGATCACTTTGCTGCGTGAGATCGGTACCGTGTAAAGGCTAGATGTTTGGCTTGTTGCATCTCTTAAAGTCTTGTACAAATCATGCTTTTGTGATAACAATTGACCCCGCCGGGGATGGGGGCGGGGTCACATGATTTATATAGAAATATGTGAGTTATTTTTTCTTTTCAAAAACCGCGAGTCATAGAGCTACGATTACTCGTGTATAATATTTCATTGTGGAAATTTACCAATTTTGTTCAAATAATTTCCTAGATCAAAAGGGTATGTTTTTTACAAGTAATGCCACTTGAGCCTTTCCAAAGCCACTAAGCGTTTAGATTAGATTAATAACAGCCTTATGAAGTGGTCCTCTACCAAGTTTGTTCAAATTGTACGCCCCGTAAATTGGGCCCATAATGTTGGGCGTGAGTCACTTTGTTTAAAAAATATAGAAATCATTTAGAGATTCAACTACTAGTAACCTATGTTTTAATTAGAAGACCACTTGTTGCAAATATGTTGCACTTTACCCCCCCCCAAAAAAGATTTAGTTAAAACAAACGTCCACCGCAGCCTCCCAACACGGCTCACCATTCAGATTGCACACCACCAACACACACACACACCCCCCCCCCCCCCCCCCCCCCCCCCCCCCCCCCCCCCCCCCCCCCCCCCCCCCCCCCCCCCCCCCCCCCCCTACAAGCAACCAGTTAAAGGAAAACAGTAGGGCACCCCCTTGAAAAGGGAAAGGGAAAAAAACACCACGGGAGATTTAAACCCTTTTTATTACCCACCCCCCACCCCCACTCTTGTTTTATTGTTTGTCCATAAAATTAACCCTGCTAGGTATCTCTAACCCAACTCTTTTTTTTGTTTGTCCTTTTGTGTTTTCTAATCGTTAGTATTCTCTAATGATTAGCAAATCTTCATAAAGTGAAACCAATCGTTAATGTATGAGTTAAATGACAACTGTAGTGCAAACTGGAGTAGGACACTTGATCGCCCAACCTTGCTTGTCTGATACAGTAAAAAATAATCTGAAACAAAAATTGCTGTGGTTTATAGGCTTTTCTACTGCGTGTTTATACCCATATATATGAATATATAAAACTGTAACTGCTGATTTGATCTTTACAGATTTGACAACACTAAGCAGGCTTTACAAGAACAGCGACATATAAGAAAAGTAAAAGGTAATTATTGTAACACAAATACGAAACACAGTGTACTTTTTTCGACTTTGTGATTGCTTGATATTCGTCGCCATTTGTCAATAAATGTTTCAAACAGCATCTGCTAAACCACAGAACTGAGTTCAACCAAACTTTACAGGAATGCTGCTTGTATTATCCTCTTCACTTCACAAAAATAACTCCAATACTAAAACAGAAAAACCCTTTAACCGATATCTCCTCCTAAACCACAGAGCCAATTTCTTAGATAATTTTATTTATAGACCTTTTTAACCGTTCTGCTGGTCCTCAGCACATATTGGTCGCCGGAGATAAAATAAGAGAAAGACATATCTTCTTAAAATAACGGGGAATGCCAAGATATTATCATTATTGTGGTTACATCGTAGAAATACATGTATTGACATAAACCAATTCAGAGATTGTTCATACACTTGCATCACTTCTAAACCTTCATATCCTCCATGTGTTGACAAGAGTAAATAACTCTGTCGAGGTTTCTGACGGAATTCTTTAAAAATTCAGGTTATTTTATGGACATTATTAAATGTGATTGATTAAGATCTCTAACTTTTACCAGACTGGTGACTTTATATTTCCCTTTTGGACTTAAATACTCATCTTAAAGTTTCTCATGCAATTTTATAACTCAACAACCAATATAGGTACCGTTACTTCACAAATGTCTTGAGGTTCTTAATAAGTTAAGGCCAATGACGACTGGTAGCTCTTTTAACTGTGTTTTGACAAATTATCTCCATTTTTAGACTCAAAAAGTTCTCAATTTTTGTGTAATCATTGATCAGGATTTATAACTATTACATGTCAGATAAGTTTACCTGTCTCGTGACAAATTTATTTGATTTAGATGTATATGCTGTCAATTTCAGTTATCTAAGCGATGCAAATTGTCAAGTGCACTGTCATCGGATAGCTCTTGAAGATGTTCTCTGTTATCTAAGGGGAGCGACATAGGGTCATCATGTCCTTCTTGTTTGAATAAGTTAGTGGTTTCTTTTCAGATATTATAACCACAACATTTTAAATACATGACCAGCTATAAAGATAATACATATTAATACTAGTATATCTAGTATGAAAATTGAGTTTACAGCAATTTCAATTTCGCATATCTTAACCCACAGTCGTTGATTCGGAGCTGCAAGTAAGCGGTAAGCAGGAAGATCAACCGAATATTGAGCAGGCAGAACAAATGATCAAGACAGTAACTAATGAGGCAAGAAGAGGAACAGAGACTTCCGAAGATTTGATCGATATCAGGAATGCTGTGGAGGAAATATTGGACGAAATCTCAAGCAAGACTGGAGTCACAGCAGTTGAAGCTGAGATAGGTTGTGTTATCATCAGGTTTAACTGCTGCACGTACGAACAATTGTTAGGACTTCTCCGTTATCTTGAAAGCGAAGACATGAAACATCATTTGAATAAATTAGCAAGCGTACTAAGTCGTCACCTCAATATGAAAGAACATCTCCAATTGTCTGCGAACCTTTCCATAAAGGCATTACGTAGTATACTGGACGAATTAGGTAGGTTTATTGACTAAATGTACATTTGTGTATATGACAGGCATATATTTTAATATATATATTAAATAAAGGCATAGCGTTTAAAATTATCACGGAAGAGACTGGCCACGTTATTGGTTTTGATGTAACTTAAATATGAAAAAGAATAACTATATAAAGCATACTGATTGAGTAGCTACTAAAATACTTTTGAAAATATCTTTGAATTGAACATTTGATTTATTTTAATAAACTTTAAAATTATGACATAAATATCCAAGACAACAACATAATTAATATATTTTCAAGAAAAACTTAAAATGTTGATAATGATTCTAACAGTTGGTTGCTACTGATACAATAGTGCAAGGGCTGCTGATGCTAACATAAGCAGTTAGTATTTCTACAAGATCTACTACTTCTGCTTCAACCAAAACAACAACAGTACAAGCAACTACTGCTAATATGCTTCTACATATTTACCTCCTGTTTTCTATAGAAACGGATTCTCAAAAAGAGTACAAACGTTCGATCCAACTACCAATCCAGTTCGACTCTTTAGAAGGGATGGACCATGTATTGGATCTATTCGAGAACGGCGGATTAACAAACAGTTTAAATAAATTATCGAAAGCCGTGTCAGCGAAGACTGGGACGGATATAAAACTGAAGTCCTCAGTAGATGTTAATTAAAGACAGCTTTAGAGGAGTTGGGTAATGTTAAGTTTTAAAGAGTTTATTTCCCCCCCTTTTTAACGTATTCATTTTTCGAAAGATGGAACGTAGTTTTTATTTATTTTCCGAAAGGAAATATTACGTGTCTCTATTATATTTTCCTACTCTATTCTAAAGGCATTAGCAACATTTATTTAGTCAGTTCCTTGTATTATTGTATTATTTTACACAATATTACATGCCCTAGTAAGTCCAATGAATTTTTAAAGGCGTTGCACATGTTTCCGTGAAAATCATATTAATTTAAGCGATTTAAGAATGATTATTTTACTTCTTCTTCGACCTTTTGTGATTTTCCTTTAAGGTAGTGGGGGTCTAATGGACACTATTCCAAAACACATTAAACTTAATATTTATATAATCTACATCTATCAACCACTAGTGTGCAAAATTTAAGACATTTCACCGTTTAATTAAATTAATTCCGTTTTGTGTTGCCCTACGCCATTGAGAAATATGAAAAAACATTTATTTAGGAGTTGCAAGTATCTATTTACTTAAATTTTTCTGGTTTAAAAGGAGCAAGCAATGTGAATTAAAAACTGATTATGAATTCTACAAGAACATTGGTAACAAAAAACATGCATAATCCAAAAACTAGAGTTTACAATGCTTATTTTGCTACAGACATATCAATTACATATAGACTGTAGCAAATGAATCGGGTAGGACCATCACTATGTTAAAATTTATATGTAGTATTGAATTTGAAATATAAGAAAAATAAAAATGTTTATCGTCTATTTTTGAGATATTCAACTTTAAAAATACACGGTCAATTTTTATATTTTCAAGTAACTGTACAGCTTGATAAAATAAGAAATTAAGTACAGTTTTCAAATCTTGTAAAATGGATTAATTTGATAACTAAAAAAGAAAAATGGAAAAAAATTTGCTTCCTTCGGGGTTGTACTCAGACTTTTGTGATCTCAAAGCAGACGCTTTAACCACTGGCCACATACAAATAGTCGTTAAATCCAGTTTCAATGAAAACAGGAAGTACTCATTACACCCCCCCCCCCTAAGCATTATAATCTAATATATACACTTTTAACAATGCACTATTTATTTGAGTAAAGGGATAAGAAAATAGTTTCTTTTCCGGAAAAGGGAATAACGAACTAACTACATCGTCATTTCATCTTCAATGCTTCACATATTGTAGTTGGTTGTGTAAATAGACAGGCTTTCAGAGACATATACCTATGCGCGCATATAAATTAAAGAGCGACTTCATTTGTAGTATAATCATCGGATCTCTTTAGTTTTATAGGCTATGTAGAAACAGAAGTTTCTTTGTGGTTACGTTTGCTTTTATAAAGAGGCGTTAGTAGAAATATCATTTAAGTAAAACGTATTTGACAGTTTCATTTTGTTTTATAAATGGACAGGTACAACTGCAGAAGATTCGCCCATCGTATAGACAAATGTGATGCAGAAAACACTTTTGAAATGACATCTGGTGTAGGCAGGACAGGTTAAGTATCATTTTATGAATAACTTATACCGCTTTATATATAAATAGAATATGAGACATTTACATTCACTTTCTTCATATACTTCTTCAGGTTTCATACTGAGCTAGTTTACAGATATATGTTTACTTTAAAAAAATTTAAGACACTATATTAATGTTATAAAAATCAGCATGGAAAATTATGACATGATATCCGTTTCAGCGGTGTTCATCGTCTAATAAACGATGATCCGTAATTAACCACAGACGGGGCCTGGGGAAATGCGTATCAGGACGACAAGGTTTACACGAAACAACAGGGGATGTTATTTCGATTCTAACATGACCAGATATTACGAAAACTGAATAAATGCAAACTGTTATTATCCCCGCGGATATTTATTTAACGTCATGCGGCACAATATGCTGTCATTATTGTTACTTTGTTGCTGTTGGTTTAGTCCAAAACCCCCCCTTCCTGAACGGTGCAGTATCCAGAAGGACCTTACAACGGACCAGTCAACCCATTCCAAAACGTACCAAACGGACATTACCAGAACGGACCACGGCCCCTTTTTAGTTTCATCATATGAGAAATATAAAGTTATTGTCGCTAGTATATGTTTTATGTATTGGTTAGTTATCGTTTTAATCAAACTTCTTGTTTGTCAAAAAAGTTATATCGATATCATAAAAGATTCGCATTAGTATTTTATGGCACTGCAGGACATGCTTATCGCTTTTTTTAACAATTTTCTTTATATGGTCTGTATGTGATAAAGTGAAAATGTATTACTTATCTTTTTATAATATGTGTCATAACAAAAGATAACAATGATTATACATCCAAATGTTAGTCTATTACTAGGGCCGCTGGACTGGTCCGTTATCAAGGACCGATTTTGGTTTCGGGCCGATAAACCCATGTGTTATAGGGGTCCGGTTGATTCGTAAAAAGCATGGTCGGATTGGTGTTTTGTAGTTTTTATTAAATTCATGTAAAAATTATTGAAATGATTTCCTCATAAGCCGTTCACAATAAGTACTCAAATGACTATATTGTGAATCAAAGTGAACTTTGTCTTCGTAAAATGACATCTCGGTTCGGTTGAAGGTGACCGGGCGCTGCATGTGAATGAAAGCTCATCCATTCAAATGAGTGGTTTTTACTATTTAAAAAAACTGTGAGTAATTGACATTGAAGTCAATTTCTTAATACATGTATTTAATTGCAGGTAAGATGTCTAATCAACTTTTTCATAGATATGTAAAACAGCTCGAAGAACATGCTACACCAAGTACAAAATATGAGCGCCATATGAGCTATGTGAAATACATCAATGCTTTTCTCAGCATGTTTGGAAAAGAGAGAGTATGCTTAGTAGGAAGCGTCGGAGAAAAGCTACAGCTTAGAAGATCAAAAGATGGCGGGGATGCCGACTTTCTTCTGTGTTCCGGTGGATTGGAAATTCCCATTGACAACATTAAGGAGCGCCAAGGCTTTCCGTGTTACATTAACATTCGTGCGGACAATCTCAGTCCAGATGTCTGTGGTGATTTGCTTGATGGGTATCTTTCGGCAGATATCCTGAGAGATGTTCGTCCAGAACGGTTTACAATTCTGAGAGCCATATACACGGCATTTACAGCACCTCCTTACACCATTCCTGGACGTGAAAACAGTTTGACAACTATGAAGGTCCCGGCTACGACAGAACTTAAGAATATAAAAACTGAAGGGGACATCCTACCACTAAGAACGTCAACTAAGCAGTTAAAGTTTGACAGGAGTGCTGAAGTAACGGCCGAATTAAGTAAACGATGGTGTGGAGTACAGGTCAATATGTCTGACATGCACATACTGCAGCGTGTATTGAAAGTAGTACAGATGGTCACAGGAAGCAAAACCGAAATCCGTCGTCAGATAAATCTTCTTGAAAATGTATTGCAGAGAATCTCTCTTCAGCAAGAAAAGAATATCGTTGGTGTTGACGGCCCTACTGATAACGACGCTGAAATCGGGTTGGAGACGGAAACAACTCCAGAATCTAATGAAGAGCAGCAAACTAATACCTTTTCTCTCAATTTGACAAAAAAGAATTTTGTCCCAGCTTTGAGAATTAAAGGCGATAGGAAACTGAGATGTATGGTTGAGTGGAAGAAGAGGGTCGAAAGGACAAGCTGGCCTCCGAGAAAATCTGTCGAAGAGATTTTCAACACCGATGTCTTTCTAGTTGCTATGGATGGCCCAGGTATTCTAGACAGACGTAAGGCTTTCTGTCTGTCATTCAGCCTAGCAGAAATCAAACTAGGGCAATGTCTGTCAACAGTACAACGTCGAGTATATCTGATCTTGAAGTCATATCTATATGGTATTTTCCAGAAAAGGTATATGGAATTATATTCGGTAATGAAGCTGAAAACAGACTTTTTGAAAGCAGCATTCTTTTGGGTCTGCGAAAGTGGAAAGTCGGCAATGTGGACCGAGAATAACACCATCGATGCCGTCAAAACGGTTCTGAAATTTCTTCTTCTATGCATTCAAGAAAAGAAGCTGTCACATTATTTCATCAACAGCAATTTGCTTGCTGAGCTTGAAGATTTAGATGGTAGTATCTTGCAGCGTTGCATTAGGGAAGTGTTGAACAATCCAGTCAATAGTATCAGCGAGTTTCGGTTCATCAAAACAGACAGCAAAAATCACAAATGGAAATTTCTTTTGATGGCAGTTACAGAAAGGTATCACATAGAATCGGAGGATGGCGCCAGGCTTCAGCATTTGAATAACCTTGAAGATGGACTGATTGACGTGCTAAGGGGTTTCAATGATGGCCCAAGGGATGCTATTAGAAGAGCCCCAATAAAAGAGGCCATTCCGAAAGCTTTTGATATATTTCTAGAAGATGAAAGGCAGAAAGAGATCACAAATGGAGCGCCAAACGTATCGACTGGAGGTAAAGCAACTCGAAATACGACTAATTATGTACCCAGAGAAAATGTTACAGCAATAACCGGTGGTGGGTATTTGTCAGTGAATAGCCAGGAAGCCAATGATAGAATGAATTTATTGCTTGGATTTGGATCGATGATAGCCGGAGGATCAGAGTTCATTGCTAACATAGGTGGTCGTGAAGACGTTCAGGCGGTTCTAGAACAGTCTACAGGTCAGGACACTGATCATGCATCTGAACTGAGAAATGCAATCGACAGGTATTTGTCGTGTAATGATGACGAGGAGGACTCCATGGCACTAGAACTTAAACAGAAGCGTGCTGCATATTTCGTGGGAAGGAAAGAAAAATGAAAGTGAAAGATAATGAACAAGAGCAAATGTTTTAAGACGGCGTTCGTGTGTATGTGTGTGTGCGTGCGTGTGTATGTGCGTGTGTGTGCGTGTGTGTGTGAGTTACACTTATTTGGTACATACTGTAGTATACGATAATTAAAATAAATGGGTTTTTGTGGTGTTTTTTTTTTTGTGTTTGTTTTTTTTTTTTTTTTTTTTTTGTGTGTGTGTGTTTTTTTTTTTTTTTTTTGTGTTGTTTCGTCGAGTACTATTGGTAGTGGCTTCCCTGTTTGAAAACATTTCTTTTAAGTTCTCATTGTCCGCTTATCTGTATGGATCTATAACTTAATACAAAATGTACTTAACACGTATATGCTGTAAAATTTGATATTATATTGCCCAATATGACTGTTTTTCAAATGACATCAACAGCTGATATTTTACTGTTAATGCGACTGAGATATTTATATGAAAAAATGTGTTAAGCAGACGTGTATTGAAATGGAAATTCTCGAAATGAATACAGCGCATAGTTTTCATGCATGAACAAATTGCTATCGTTACTAAATAAGTTCCCAACTTACGTATTGTGTCCTAATTTGTCAATAATTCTCATTCATTTGTTATAAAAGTTAAAAACAACAATACAAAAAAGTGTTAATAAGTCCGTCTGCAGTACCAATATTTGCGTTGAGATACGCATCTGCAGTAGCTTTGCTCTCATCTTTAAGTTTTTCATCCTGATACTGAGACAAAAGTGCATTTCGTTATGCTTTTTCTACGCCTTGAAACTGTGCAAACATATCTAGCATCAGTTAAAGACCTGATGGGGCCAAATGTCTCATGTGATATCTTCTAAGATATGTGGATATTAAGTAATAATGACATGCCGATCTCGCTTTTAAGTTGCGTCGGGAAACTGATGGAACGAGTTGTTTACAAGTATATGTATAATCATCTTGTTAGAAACCTCATATACAATAACCAGTCAGGATTTTTAAGTGGACATTCAACGGTTTTACAACTTATTCACATATACAACTAAATAGTGCAGTCTTTCGACAAAAAATTATTTACGTGTATTATTTTTTGTGATATATCAAAAGCATTTGACCGTGTCTGGCACAGAGGACTTTTGTATAAATTACAACAAAATGGTATTAATGGCATTTTACTAAAATGGATAGGCAGCTATCTGGAACGTAGAAGTCAGACAGTCTTTGTCGGTTCCTCTCTCTCAGATTTACAAGTAATAAAAGCTGGTGTAACCCAAGGTTCAGTGCTAGGCCCCCTTTTCTTCCTAGTGTACGTAAATGATACAGTTGAAAATTTAATAAGTATAGCACGTTTGTTCGCAGATGACACTTCTCTATCATGTACAGCTTCTACTATACCTGATCTCGAAGGTATACTCAATCATGATTTAGCAATGATTGATAAATGGTCCAAGACTTGGCTTGTAGATTTTAATCCTAATAAAACTGAAGCGATTTTCTTTACTCTAAATACATGTGCGTTGAATCCAACTTTATCATTTTCTGGCACTCCAGTAGCTTTTGTGGAGCATCATAAACATCTTGGTTTAACTATAAGTAGGGACGGGAAATGGCATAAACATAGAGATCAAATAACAAATTCTGCATCAAAAGTCCTAGGAATTATAAGAAAATTGAAGTTTACATTAAAGCGAAAGTCCTTACATCAAATCTATGTTTCATTTCGTAGACCTATTCTAGAATACGCTTCCGTTGTCTGGGACAGGTGTACAATATATGAAAAAAAAATCTAGAAAAAATTCAAAATGAAGCTGCGCAAATAGTCACAGGATTAACGAGATCCGTTTCGCTATTAAATTTATATAAGGTAATAGGTTGGGTAAAATTATCTGAAAGAATTAAGTACGATGTACAAATTACACAATGGCACAGCTCCCGATTACCTAATTAGCCTGTTACCAAATCTTGTTCAAGACACAGTACCATACAACTTAAGAAGCCAAGATAGATACTTTATTTTAGATATGAGAACTCAAATTGACATTTCAGTACGGAACGCCCAAACGGTAAACGAATTTAAATCTTAAACTCCATAATGTCATGTTTTGAGCACAGAAAGTACCAGTATATTTTCTTTCCGGTAATCGTAAATTAGATGTGATGCATGCCAGATTAAGAAATTCGTGTAGTCATCCAAATTTTCATTTATTCGGTAATCACCTAAAAACTTATGTGGCTTGTACCTGCGGACATTGAACACTATTTTTCAGATGTCTTATATTTTCATTTCAAAGAAGAAAACTTTTAACTATGACACGACAATATCACCCATTTTGCGCTCGAACTCTACTGTTTGGTAAAGATAGCTAAAGCGACGACGAAAACGTACACTATCTTTTTTTCACTTTCGTGACACCGGACGTTTTAAGTATGTCGCAATCGTCGTAATGCCACGCAACTAACAGGAAACTTACATATAAGTATTTCATTGTTTCACAGGGACAAGAACTCATGTCTTCTCATTTTTTCTCTATTTTTTCTGTTTTCTATTCAACCATGTTCCTGATAATTAAAGACAATTTTTTGTAATAACTGTTTATATCATTTTCTCAAAATTAACTTTAATTTATAAAATACCGAATTTCAAATATTAAAATGATAAATACGTTTATTGCTGAACTGTTAATTTATATGTCACCAATTGTGTAAATACATCGTGTTTGGGGAGTGCCAATTTATAATGTTAATAGAACTTGTGGCCCAACCCTTTTGCAAACTTTGTAAATTTGTAATTTCTCATGAACATATACATTTTGAAATAAAATATGTTTAAATTAAGATATGTGGAGGGTCACGGTGAATATCACGGGAGTTGCGAACAAAATCGCAACACCGACTGACTACATATTCTTAATATCAAAACCTCTAGGTCATATGTCTAAAATATTTATTTCTGAATCATATGATGTACTTTAATGTTAGTCGTACCTATAAAACCATTTATTAATATTATATAAAGGCAAGGTTATGACACGGTAGCTCTTGAGAATACGTCAATTCTACTATCTTTTTATAAATAAAGGGACACAACACCTACACTAACTTCCACCAATCGGAACTCCTCGATGATGAAGGATGACGGAATTACCCGAGGAGTTCCGACTGTAATTTCCACCACGGGCAATGTTACTTGCTATTTTAATGGAGTTAATTTAAAATTCCACGACTGTCGGGCATTTCAGCTTATGAGTGAAATGTAGTTCAGATAAAATGAATTTTATTTTGATATGTTACTTGAACTGAATAATCAAGTAAGTTATATTCAAGTCAACTTCAGTTTCAAAGTTTAGATGGGGTCTGTGAACTGAATTAATCTCTGTGTGCAAAAAGAATAACCAAGAAAAATAAGCATATCATTCCATTATAAATATGGACAGTACCAGTGTTAATATCAAGAAACGTCCTAAATCTCCCTTTTAGTTAAACGCATTCAAAGTTTCAAATTTATCCACTATTATACACTGCTGGGTGTCATTATGCTTGACTTTCTTAAAATAATTATGAATTATACAGTTTAAAAAATGACATAGCTGCGCATAGTTCAGTACCTGTCATGAAAAAGCTAAAGTAACAGTTAAATGTTGCAAATCAGCTTTCCAGGAAAATATGGATAAAGTATAGAGTATAAAGATTATGTTTAAACTGAAAATGTATGATTTTTTATCAAAAACATATAGGATTTTGTTATGTTATATTTATCACATTGTGCACAACTCATTGTTTTTCTTACATTCTCGTCAACCTTTAGTTAATTTAATATAATAGACTGTCACCATCATTGTTATCTTAAGCGACATCTAAATCTTTTCATAGAATAGTCTAAAACAATTTAGCTATGACCTTTCATGACGTTAACATTTCTAAACATTTCTGAATTCCCAAACTTGAGATTTCATAATACAGGTTAGGTAACACAGCAACAATAGTATGTGTACTCATTTACAGACTAAATAGTTAACGAAATACAACTTAACATCTTCAACACATTAACACATAAGCATTTTTTTGCAAATTCAGAAAAAATGTTTTTTTCATAACCCTACATACAATGGCTACTGGAATGAAATCTGAGATAGCTTTTCCGGATTTGATGAATGTGATGTTTTCAAGACTGAAGAAAGTTTGAATGAGGTCAAGACGACAACAATGCATTTTAATTAAATTGCTATTTTTGCAAAATACAAACACTTTCCCAAATGAAAAGATATACTAAACTAGGCATGTAGATACTTCTTTAATTTGAATTTCCTCTTTTTTTAATTTTGCCCGTTTTCTTCCCAGACCATCGTCGGAACCCACGGTTAATTCCTGCCGCTTGTCTCCGTCATATTCAATTGGTGGGTTACCGAGGATGTTCCCAGACTTGCCATTACAGATCTTGTTTCAAGGTAACTAGCTCAAGAGATAAGTCTTGTCCTTTAAAATTCTTTGAATTATCTGTAGCAGTGGATTGCTTTTTCTTATCCTGTTACATATGTTCACATATTTCAACACCCACATATCCTTTTTCTGCATTATTTTGGGCTTTAAGGAACATAGCCACTGTTCTTCCCTCTTTAATCTTGGCGTTTTAACTCAGTTTTTCGATCAACGAAATGTTCTTGATACATCTATACAAAAGATAATATTGCATACATGCATAATGAGCTATTTAGATTGAATTGAATGTACAATAATTGTCCGTGACTTATATTCCCTGATCTTTCTGTGGTGGACATCTCAACAACACATGTTCTTTATAAAATAGTTTTATCACATTTCTGCATTTAATCAGGGTAGGAAGACATTTTTCCTGACCTGGTGAATGTGATTTATTTCAAAACTTGTCCTCAAACTTTTAACCCGATTGTTTATCATGTCCCCTCCATATTCAATAGGCCATGTATTTGTTGGCAGCGTGTTTTTGAGGGAACATCAAAACACTTTGCCTAAAAACAAAAGCGTGTTTTTGAGGGAACATCAAAACACTTTGCCTAAAAACAAAGTAAAAGGAGAAAAATATAAAAGGATAGGAAGGTTTCAAAATAAAGGAAATGATTTCAAATAAGGCGAAATGTAGGAATATATTAATGCAATAAAGCACTGTTTACAACTCCTTTTCCAGATATCTACAAACAAAAGCTCCAATTATAACATGACAAAAATAGCTATATTTTAAACATGTATTGATAATACTGTGTTAAAATTTCGGCCGGGTGGGGTGGGGGTGGGCGAGGGTGATTGTTGATGACAAACTTAAATTAAATACATGTATGGTTTATTTGGTTTATCGTGAGAACAGTTTGTTCAACAACTGTTATTTATAAACTTTACGATGCAAAGACTATAAAATTCAATCTCGCGTTTTATGAATTATTACTCTCTTAATACGTTTGACTGGAATATTCGAAATCATGTGACAAATGGTAAACGTGTACATTTCATAACTCATTACTCAGCGAAAAACCTGGTCTTCGTGATGAAATCGTCACGATTCTTTTTTTAAGTAACTTGATACTGGCACTTGATTTAACAGACACACAGTTATTTCGTAAGAGTCTTTTTCCCGTCCTAGATTTTGTAACGATCTCTGTATGTAGAATTTAGTCAAATATTAAAAATAGCCGGGCTAGGTCACCGTCTTTTTATCGATTTTCGTTAACGTCATGAACAACTTAAATATTTCACAGGTAAATATCCCCGAGATGTTTACTACAGCTTTGATCACGACATTAACGTAGAGCAGACGACCTAGAATAGTTGTAGTGGATTTTATTTTATTGACTATACCCCCACCGAGGTAGTTATTCGCCTTGTCATTTATACCAATAGCTTTACCTGCATTCCGACGCGGTATGTGAATACAAGGCACGCTATAATGACATAAACATAATTTTTACTACAGTGTATAGAACAAGAGTTTCATTCAAGAATTTCAATGTCTTGTTATGTGTTAAACGTCAGACCTTATGATTGTTTGGACTAATACTTTAAATGACAAGTGGAACACGGAGTGTGTTAATAATTACATATATTAATAACTGAAACTTTATAACGGAAGAGCGGACGGTCGGTGTTTTGTCAGTAGTACTGGTTGGTGATTTGAATTTAGACGAGTGCTCTCAAAGTGAAGGTGAGTTAAATAGGATGGTAGTAAGGAATGTTAAGTATGCGAGTCAGTACAGGTAAGTGTATGTAAAAGTATATCAATCCGGATGGCTTATGTAAACTTTATTCATTACATATGTAGATGTATGTGTTATATTTATGCGGTAATGAGGTTTCAGCTGTGTTTTGTATGCAGTTGTATACGTATGTAGGTCATGCTGATATAGATTAACCATGATGCATGATTATACTAGGGTCAAACTCATTGGACTAAAGTATATACACTGGTGTACATGTTAGTGGAACTACGAACATATGCATATAAAGCTGATAAAGGGGTTGCCGTCTGTTCGCAGGATTCAACCAGACGTCGGCGGAGTCTGTCTGATCAAGGTCACTACCGGTAAATAACAGTTTCCACATTTCTGTGCACCATTATTCATTACCGTTATTTTTGACATTCCGTAGCAAAATTCGTTTTCTTCTTTCTTATCAAAATTGCATGACATTTCTGTATAAATGGACCCATGGAAAAGATACACAACAGTGTTTATATATCATAGAAGTTTTACCACATGACTTTTCGGGGTCCAAACTTCATGTGACTGTGCCTTATACTATTGAAAAGGGGTTTGAGGTAAAAAATATTTATCTGAATATTGGTTGAATTTATACGTACACAGATATTTAAAAAAGATAATTCAGTCTCAGCAGACGTAATAAGATAGTAGCAGAACATTTGTAATTTCGTATAAAATTCAATCATAAAAAAACTACATTGCTTACACTTTATTACCGTGGTTGCTCCTGAGCCCTTAACAACCAGCCCCTGTCTGATGTTAGGTATTGTGATGCGCAATTTATTTTGATGAGACTGGGAAATCCCTGGCCGATGACCAAAAAGCGTAGCACATTGCTTTTAATAAATTGTTCATGGACATTAAAGAATTTCCTCTCAATTATATCTTCCAACTTCCTTGCTTCTTGCCCCTGTCTTCTAATTATTGAGGTTAGAAGTCCCTCCATATCCATGCAGGACTTCAATCCTTTTAAAATCGTGGCATTGATATCACCGACATTGTGTAACTTCCCGCAAACACGCCCGTCAGAGGACAATTGTACGGAATGTTAATTCTGATTGTATTTTTGTTTTGTTTTTTGCTCTGTCAAGCTGATATGTTAATTTGTTTTTTCTTTCAAGCTGGTATGGAGGAAATGGCTCTGTCAAACTGGTATGTTATCTTGTTAAGAGAGGAAGTTTCTCTGTCAAACTGTAATGTTATCTTGTTCAGAGGTGAAGTTTCTCTGTCAAGCTGATATGTTATCTTGTTAAGAGAGGAAGTTTCTCTGTCAAACTGTAATGTTACCTTGTTCAGAGGTGAAGTTTCTCTGTCAAGCTGATATGTTATCTTGTTAAGAGAGGAAGTGGCTCTGTCAAACTGTAATGTTACCTTGTTGAGAGGTGAAGTTTGTCTGTCAAGCTGATATGTTATCTTGTTAAGAGAGGAAGTTTCTCTGTTAAACTGTAATGTTACCTTGTTCAGAGGTGAAGTTTCTCTGTCAAGCTGATATGTTATCTTGTTAAGAGAGGAAGTTTCTCTGTTAAACTGTAATGTTACCTTGTTCAGAGGTGAAGTTTCTCTGTCAAGTGATTGTACTTGTAAGAGGGAAGTGGCCGCAACTGTAATGACCTCGGGTGAAGTTTCTCTGTCAAGCTGATATGTTATCTTGTTAAGAAAGGAAGTGGCTCTGTCAAACTGTAATGTTACCTTGTTCAGAGGTGAAGTTTGTCTGTCAAGCTGATATGTTATCTTGTTAAGAGAGGAAGTGGCTCTGTCGAACTGTAATGTTACCTTGTTCAGAGGTGAAGTTTGTCTGTCAAGCTGATATGTTATCGTGTTAAGAGAGGAAGTGGCTCTGTGAAACTGTAATGTTATCTTGTTCAGAGGTGAAGTTTGTCTGTCAAGCTGATATGTTATCTTGTTAAGAGAGGAAGTGGCTCTGTCAAACTGTAATGTTACCTTGTTGAGAGGTGAAGTTTCTCTGTCAAGCTGATATGTTATCTTGTTAAGAGAGGAAGTGGCTCTGTTAAACTGTAATGTTACCTTGTTGAGAGGTGAAGTTTCTCTGTCAAGCTGATATGTTATCTTGTTAAGAGAGGACGTGGCTCTGTTAAACTGTAATGTTATCTTGTTCAGAGGTGAAGTTTCTCTGTCAAGCTGATATGTTATCTTGTTAAGAGAAGAAGTGGCACTGTTAAACTGTAATGTTACCTTGTTCAGATGTGAAGTTTCTTTGTCAAGCTGATATGTTATCTTGTTAAGAGAGGAAATGGCTCTGTCAAACTGGTATCTTATCTTGTTAAGAGGTGAAGTTTCTCTGTCAAGCTGATATGTTATCTTGTTAAGAGAGGAAGTGGCTCTGTCAAACTGTAATGTTACCTTGTTCAGAGGTGAAGTTTCTCTGTCAAGCTGATATGTTATCTTGTTAAGAGAGGAAGTGGCTCTGTTAAACTGTAATGTTACCTTGTTCAGAGGTGAAGTTTCTCTGTCAAGCTGATATGTTATCTTGTTAAGAGAGGAAGTTTCTCTGTTAAACTGTAATGTTACCTTGTTCAGAGGTGAAGTTTCTCTGCCAGCAGCTGAGAGAGGTGAAGTTTCTCTGTCAAGCTGATATGTTATCTTGTTAAGAGAGGACGTGGCTCTGTTAAACTGTAATGTTACCTTGTTCAGAGGTGAAGTTTGTCTGTCAAGCTGATATGTTATCTTGTTAAGAGAGGAAGTGGCTCTGTCAAACTGTAATGTTACCTTGTTGAGAGGTGAAGTTTCTCTGTCAAGCTGATATGTTATCTTGTTAAGAGAGGAAGTGGCTCTGTTAAACTGTAATGTTACCTTGTTCAGAGGTGAAGTTTGTCTGTCAAGCTGATATGTTATCTTGTTAAGAGAGGAAGTTTCTCTGTTAAACTGTAATGTTACCTTGTTCAGAGGTGAAGTTTCTCTGTCAAGCTGATATGTTATCTTGTTAAGAGAGGACGTGGCTCTGTTAAACTGTAATGTTACCTTGTTCAGAGGTGAAGTTTGTCTGTCAAGCTGATATGTTATCTTGTTAAGAGAGGAAGTGGCTCTGTTAAACTGGTACGTTATATTGATAAGTGAGGAAGTTTTTCTTTCAAGTTGGTATTTTACCTTGTTCAGGGAGGAAGTTGCTTTGTCTTGTTTAGAGGGCAGTTTGCTCTGTCAAGCTGATACGTTATCTTGTTCAGCGAGGCAATGGCTCTGTTAAGCCGATATAATATCTTGTTCAGCGAGGAAATGGCTCAGTTAAGCTGATATGTTACCTTGTTCAGAGACAAACTAAATGTGCACAGCAGAGTGATTTACTTATGCAATCTTTTGAAAACTTTTCAAAGGTTATGAAGTAAAATGAGCTGAAAGGTCTTGAGGATTTGAGAGCCAGAGAAAACGACCCCTATATATTTTTTTTCGTGGAACAAGCAGTTACTTTCACGACATACAAATATGAGGACGACAGCAAAATAACGTAATGGTTATATTTTGTTCAGATTGTATTGGAGTTTAAGAATTTTTTATCATATAATATACGTTTGTTCTAAATAGGCGTGAGCTTCCTTTGCAGTTTCCTGTCATCGAAACACGAAATAGCACTAGCACATGATACCACGAAGGGTTTCTTGTTCATCATATGACGTATTAAACAGCCATATCAAATTACAAAACCCTAATACAATAACATTGACTATAGCTTAATAATGGATTAAGCTCGTGTAAAGTTGAGTTACAACAAACGTCTGCATGAAAGGGTTATGCGTATTACGTGGTGTTACGTAAAATCTATAAAATCAGCCTCAAACACGTGGCCTCTAGCTGCTTCGTTTAAAGCGGAAGCCGGAGACCAAAAGCAAAACGCTGATTGGTGTATTCAGACAGACTAATGAAAATAGGCTTTACCAACCAGATATTTGGTGGGGGCTACCCGGAACAGAAAAAGTAATAACAAGAGCTATCTTTAAAACAGATGGCGCAATTTTGAGTATATGAACGCAATTTGTAGCTAGATTTTATAGAAAAGAAATAATTTAAAAATAAGTGCACTTAGACTGGGTATCGAACCCACGGCACTTCACTTACATAGAAATGCAGTGACCAAGAAACATAACTCTGTGCAGGCCTTTTTAAAAATTATCTCCCATTATCAGTTTTATCATCTGAAATTATGTTTGTCGTGTCACTCTTTTTCATTTGAACCTGCGACGAATATAAGACTATTAATATCATTGCTCCAGTTTTAACTTATTTATTATAGGTGATGCGGTAGTCGAGTGGTTAACGCTCTTGACTATCAATCCGGAGGTCCCCGGTTCGATTCTCGGCCGGGGTACTGGAAATTTCAGAACCGCTATTCAGTGTTTCCCACCTATCTGAGATGAACTGGTTAGAAACCCAGAGGTAGAAATGGGTATTGACCTTTGCGCTCCAACTGCTATTATAAGTTGTAGATAAGAATGACTAGTGAGCTCTGAATATTAATAAAAACTTAAAATCGCTAATAGAATATCGACTTGTGAGCTCTGGAAATAAAACTTAGTATATGAGCTAGTATAGCTCATAGAATGTCGACCAGTGAGCTCTGGATATTTACTTATTATCGATCATAGCATTTCGACTAGTGAGCTTAGGATATTAGACTAGAAATTGAAGCTCTGGATATTTAGTTCTGAATATTTACTGTGTATCGATCACAGCATGTCGACTAGTGAGCTTCAGATGTTTAATAAGTATCGCCATAGCATATTGACTAATGAGCTCTGGATATCAACTTAGTATCGATCACAGCGTGTCGACTAGTGAGCTATGGATATTGACTTAGTTTGGATCACAGCATGCAAATTGGTGAGCTCTGGATATTTACATGGTATCGATCAGAGCGTGTCGACTAGTGGGCTATGGATATTGACTTAGTATCGATCACAGCATGCAAATTAGTGAGCTCTGGATATTTACTTAGTATCGATCACAGCGTGTCGACTAGTGAGCTCTGGATATTAACTTAGTATCGATCACAGCGTGTCGACTAGTGAGCTCTGGATATTTACTTAGTATCAATCACAGCGTGTCGACTAGTGAGCTCTGGATATTTACTTAGTATCGATCACAGCGTGTCGACTAGTGAGCTCTGGATATTTACTTAGTATCGATCACAGCGTGTCGACTAGTGAGCTCTGGGTATTTACTTAGTATCGATCACAGCGTGTCGACTAGTGAGCTCTGGGTATTTACTTAGTATCGATCACAGCGTGTCGACTAGTGAGCTCTGGATATTTACTTAGTATCGATCACAGCGTGTCGACTAGTGAGCTCTGGATATTTACTTAGTATCGATCACAGCGTGTCGACTAGTGAGCTCTGGGTATTTACTTAGTATCGATCACAGCGTGTCGACTAGTGAGCTCTGGGTATTTACTTAGTATCGATTACAGCGTGTCGACTAGTGAGCTCTGGGTATTTACTTAGTATCGATCACAGCGTGTCGACTAGTGAGCTCTGGGTATTCCTTAGTATCGATCACAGCGTGTCGACTAGTGAGCTCTGGATATTAACTTAGTATCGATCACAGCGTGTCGACTAGTGAGCTCTGGATATTTACTTAGTATCGATCACAGCGTGTCGACTAGTGAGCTCTGGGTATTTACTTAGTATCGATCACAGCGTGTCGACTAGTGAGCTCTGGGTATTTACTTAGTATCGATCACAGCGTGTCAACTAGTGAGCTCTGGATATTTACTTAGTATCGATCACAGCGTGTCGACTAGTGAGCTCTGGATATTAACTTAGTATCGATAACAGCATTTAAATTAGTGAGCTCTGGATATTTACTTAGTATCGATCACAGCAGGTCGGCGAGAGAGCTAGATCTACTGATATTGACTTAGTTTCTTTGACAGCATGTCGACAAGTGAGCTGCGGTTATTTACATAGTATCGATGATAGTATGTCAGCTCTGGATATTTACTTAGTATCGATCACAGCATGTCGAAGTTTGATATTGATGAGTCCATTGAATCTGATAGTATCGGTCGTAGATTTGAATCGATCAGGAAGCTCAATCTGCTCTTATCGGTCGTAGCTTGGAATCGATCAGTAAGCTCACTAAACTTGTATCGGTCGTAGCTTGGAATCGATCAGTAAACTCACTAAGCTTGTATCAGTCGTAGTTTGGAATCGATCAGTAAGCCCAGTAAGCTTGTGTCAGTCGTAGTTTGGAATCGATCAGGAAGCTCAATCTGCTCTAATCGGCCGTAGCTTGGAATTGATTAGTAAGCTCACTAAGCTTGTATCGGTCGTAGTTTGGAATCGATCAGTAAGCTCAATCTGCTCTTATCGGCCGTACCTTGAAATCGATCAGTAAGCTCACTAAACTTGTATCGGTCGTAGTTTGGAATCGATCAGTAAGCTCACTAAGCTTGTATCGGTCGTAGTTTGGAATCGATCAGTAAGCTCACTAAGCTTGTATCGGTCGAAGCTTGGAAACGATCAGTAAGCGCAATCTGCTCTTATCGGCCGTAGCTTGGAATCGATCAGTAAACTCACTAAGCTTATATCGGTCGAAGCTTGGAAACGATCAGTAAGCGCAATCTGCTCTTATCGGCCGTAGCTTGGAATCGATCAGTAAGCTCTCAAAGCTTGTATCGGTCGTAGTTTAAAATCGATCAGTAAGCTCAATCTTCTTGTATCGGCCGTAGCTTGTAATCGATCAGTAAGCGCAATCTGTTGATATCGGCCATCACTAAACTCAATCTGCTAGTTGCTTAACATCGATGAGTAAGCTCAATCTGCTCTTATCGGCCGTAGCTTGTAATCGATGAGTAAGCTTAATCTGCTAGTATCGGTCGTAGCTTGTAATCGGTGAGTAAGCTCAATCTGCTAGTATCGGTCGTAGCTTGTAATCGGTGAGTAAGCTCAATCTGCTAGTATCGGCCGTAGCTTGTAATCGATGAGTAAGCTCAATCTGCTAGTATCGGTCGTAGCTTGTAATCGATGAGTAAGCTCAATCTGCTAGTATCGGTCGTAGCTTGTAATCGGTGAGTAAGCTCAATCTGCTAGTATCGGCCGTAGCTTGTAATCGGTGAGTAAGCTCAATCTGCTAGTATCGGCCGTAGCTTGTAATCGGTGAGTAAGCTCAATCTGCTAGTATCGGTCGTAGCTTGTAATCGGTGAGTAAGCTCAATCTGCTAGTATCGGCCGTAGCTTGTAATCGGTGAGTAAGCTCAATCTGCTAGTATCGGCCGTAGCTTGTAATCGGTGAGTAAGCTCAATCTGCTAGTATCGGCCGTAGCTTGTAATCGATGAGTAAGCTCAATCTGCTAGTATCGGTCGTAGCTTGTAATCGGTGAGTAAGCTCAATCTGCTAGTATCGGTCGTAGCTTGTAATCGGTGAGTAAGCTCAATCTGGTAGTATCGGTCGTAGCTTGTAATCGATGAGTTAGCTCAATCTGCTAGTATCGGCCGTAGCTTGTAATCGGTGAGTAAGCTCAATCTGCTAGTATCGGCCGTAGCTTGTAATCGGTGAGTAAGCTCAATCTGCTAGTATCGGTCGTAGCTTGTAATCGATGAGTTAGCTCAATCTGCTAGTATCGGTCGTAGCTTGTAATCGGTGAGTAAGCTCAATCTGCTAGTATCGGCCGTAGCTTGTAATCGGTGAGTAAGCTCAATCTGCTAGTATCGGTCGTAGCTTGTAATCGATGAGTAAGCTCAATCTGGTAGTATCGGTCGTAGCTTGTAATCGATGAGTTAGCTCAATCTGCTAGTATCGGTCGTAGCTTGTAATCGATGAGTTAGCTCAATCTGCTAGTATCGGCCGTAGCTTGTAATCGATGAGTTAGCTCAATCTGCTAGTATCGGTCGTAGCTTTGATTCGATCAGTTAGCTCAATCTGCTAGTTGCTTATAATTGATCAGTCAGCTGAAAATCTATTTGTATCGGTCGTGGCTTAGAATCGGTTAGTACGTTGAATCTGCTAGTATCGGTCGTAGCTTGGAATCAAGCAGTAAGGATCGGTCGTAGCTTGGAATCAAGCAGTAAGGATCGCTCGTAGCTTGGAATCAAGCAGTAAGGATCGCTCGTAGCTTGGACTCGGGCAATAAGCTATATCTGCTGGAATCTGCCGTCGCTCGGAATAATCTGCTAGTATCTGTTGTACCTTTGAATCGGTCAACTAGGGTTAGGGTTAGTATCGGCTATGACTAGGGTTAGGGTTAGTATCGGCTATGACTGACCTACAGCACTTGTTCCGAAGATATCGCGACATTTAGTCTTAGATATAAAATATCCCACTATTTATAGTGAAGATACCCGAGATAGCGGGATGGGCATGTTCGATTTGTTTCGAAAAAAACCAGATTCATTCAACATCTTCTTTCACATCTCCCTGCAACAGCTGGAGTAGAGTTCAATTGGGTTTCTTAATATTCCCGAGCTTCTAGAGTATCATATTTCATATTATATAAAACTTTGCATTTTGGACTGAGAATATATACGTGACGGCATTTTTTTCACCCTAATGAACCAGCTGACATTTCATTGTCGCAGAACCTTGGTTTAGTTTACAACTAGATTAGGCTAAACTTGTTGCATCCTCATGTGAAAATAAACCATCGTTGTAGCCTTTTCTCCTTATGTAACATATAAGTGCTGAACAACAACTTCAAAAGTCGGCAGTTCATATATCTCTATGTTTCAATGTCATTTAGGATGAAAGTTACATAATTATTTGTCAGTATTTTATCGCTTAGTTTTGCAAGGATACGCGCCTGGTATATCGTTGTGTAAAAGACTATAGAACAATTATTTTCCTTTCAGAATCGAGTTGAGTTATACAGAAATCAGAATAAAGCTATAAAAGCTAATTGAAGAAACAAAGATGAAGAAATACGTTGTTTGCAAGGTAAGTGTACTTTGAGCATAGATATCAGATTACTTGTTTCTTACAATTTCTCATAATAGAACTACAAGTTTGCCATTCGTCCGGCTGTCTTATAAAAACATAATCTTGATTTTCAAACCGATTTAACTGGTCGCAGAGTGCAACACATTATACTAGGACTGTGTTGCCATAGTTTCTAACAAGTGATAAATGTATTCAAATATCTAAACATTAGCACTTCTGGGTCTAAAAAGTGCTATTAGTGCTTGACGTCATTGACTGGTTAAATACACGTCATCATCGTATCATTTTGTCAGTAACGGGTCGTACCGCTATATACCTCGGACGAGGACGGTGGACCCAAAAAGCGCATCTACAAGCAAAAATCATTTTGTCAGTATTCTAATCTTGTTGATATGGATAGGAGCGGATCAATGGTCCAGTGGTTAACGTGCTGGACTTGTAATCAAGGGATCGCAGGCTCGATCCATCACTAACATAACTAATGGTCTTTCGGGTGAGACCTAAAACCGAGGTCTGATGTACCGGTGCTGTACACCGGGCATGTTAAAGAACCACGGGTGTCTCTGAAACGGGACACGTTCTGTATCTTGCACTATCCCCCGAAACCTAAAACAACTAAACTCTTCTGGGGGCGTTGGATTATCCGGTACCAACGATAAAACTCTACAATACGCACGCACGCACATGTTGATATGGCAACTCCTTTTTTGGAGAAATTTGGCAATGCCTTTTGGAGGCAAAGGGTTTTGTTGTACTTTTTCACTCGGGGGAACGGTGGCTTCAGTCTTCATTACTAATAGGGCAATATAAGACACACGAAAAAAGGGCGATTTTTAACATTGTTATACAGAAGTAAGTTATCCATATTTTCATGGCCTTGTTCCCCGTGCTACAACATGACTAAAAATTTATTACAACAAAGATATTGCTACAATAAATTGCGCTAAACATTTACAAAATTTTACAACTCTGAATAAAAATAAACATTACTTATGCTAAGTATTACACATCCTGATTGCCCGTACTATCGAGATGGGTTTTTGTTTTGTTTTTTACAACCTCCGTAAGATGAAGAAGCACGACCATTCGTAACGCAACAAAAACAATTATTAGAGAGGTGATAATAGACTAAACGAAACTTCTAACGCACCACCTGCCCTTTTTCCTTCTTTATTTAATTATAAAGCCAGCTTATTTTTAGCTATCGGTGAACAGAAGCTGTCATGTCTAGCATTTATGAAGACACTGGGTAGATACTTCCATTACATGAATTTTTCAAAATGATCGAGTGGTACAAATCATATGGCAGAGAATTTTAATTAAACGTTTAAACATTCGTAGACTTAACATGGTAGCACGGGGAACAAGGCCATGAAAATATGGATAACTTACTTCTGTATAACAAAGTTAAAAATCACCCTTTTTTCGTGTGTCTTATATTGCCCCATTAGTAATGAAGACTGAAGCCACCGTTCCCCCGAGTGAAAAAGTACAACAAAACTTCGTGTGCAGACGGGATGACCGTTCAAGTTAAAGACTCCTTGGTACTTTTCCGTAATCCTGCTCATTTGACACTTAGCAGGAAGGGTACACTGTTGCTGCATTGCTTGCTTAGCCGTGTCTTTAAAAATTAGGTTCTTCGTGATCTCGCTTCGGAAAAGTTATTGAGTATACGGGTTGTCCTCAAAACACCTTAACATATAACATATATGGGGGGAAATATATATCATTTTAGAAGGGGAATGGGGCCGAATTTCTGTCCCAAATCGGTCTGAAAAAAATCACTGGACGGATGCAACTTCTGGGCGTTATTGGCGCTGTGTTGAATATGTTTTAATTTTGTACCATGGGGTTGCATAATCGAATAGGGAGTAGCCAACATTATTATTGTAAATAAATACTATATGTATTATATTTGAACAAACTCCCTGTAATGAATAAATAAATAGTATTAACTGATTACAATCAATGCTATACCAAATGCATACGTCTTCGGCCGTTATTTCAAAACTTTCGACATATTCATAGGATATTTAATAACTTTTCCACAAACTTGTAGGTTACGGGTTTTTATAGCATTGTTTACGGACCCTACGACCAGATTCATCAAAGCTCAGAAAAACGTCTCGATAGTTGTTTTGCTAACTTTAAACATTTTGAAGTTTAAATACATATGTCGTCAACGTGAATAATCAATGAAAACCCATTTTAATTATTACTTATTAAAGTATAATGTAGGCATTGTAAAAAAGACCGTTCACCTAACTAAGCAATACACGGGGTCTTAATGAAAGTTATGTAAAGCATCGCAAACAACTGACCAATAGTAAAGACAAAATTAATCACGTGGATTTCGTCTGCTTGAGTGCGCGCAGAAACCAACAACTGTCAGGACTTGACCCCTAGTATCTTCATGCTTTATTATCAATGATGTCAGCCCAGATGTTTCTTACTTGATGGTAAAGATTTTTCTAGATAACAACACAAGAGAGTCCGTATATAAAATTCAATGAATATAACATAATATTCTACCCGGAAAACGAATTAATATAAGTTTTCATTGAAAGCTTGTTTTCAGATTCCAATTATATTGTTACACCTTTGTACTATGTATGTATATGTATATGTATGTATTTTCGAGAATAAATATGCTTAAACTAACATATATAAAAGAATATATCAGATTTATCCATGGAAACTATGTATTTACATGTTAATAATATAATAATAATAATAATAATAATAATAATAATAATAAAATTCTTTATTTAAAGAAGGTAACTCAATAAGTCCAAGGACTTATCTTCCTCGAGGCCTTCCTATAAACATTGCATTCATAATACAAAAACAGTTAAACATAAAGAATCATGAACACTAAAACACATACATGCAGTACATTAATGAGAAATAATACATGAATTACAGTAATGAGCAAAAGTATTGAAATAACAGAGATCAGTTACCGATTAAGAAGATACTGTCTGTACTTGATACGAAAGGAAGCAAGAGTAGATGCGTTTCTAATATCAGAAGGAATGTAATTCCATACTACCATACCAGCATGTTGAAAAGTTAGTTTAGTATATTTCGATTTGAATGTTGGGTGCCGAATATCTTTTTTATCATAAAAGAATTATGTCTTACCAGTACCCTGTTTATTTCAAAAATGTACTCTTCCACCTATCAATTAGGACAGTATTATTAATAATTTACCGAGGTATTCAGTGAAAATACATTAACCTAGTATCTAACAGTGCAGATCATGATTAGACTGCATGGATATGCAAGCTGATCATGATCTACACTGGTTACAAAGACAGGATCATTTGCAGCAAGTATGGTAAGGGTTTAATTAATTGTAACAGAAATAAACATTTAACATTTACATAAAAATGAATCTGAACAATATGAAAAATTTCTTGTTTCATTTTCTGCTCACTTGTATACTGATATTCTAAAATGCCTCTGCTTCCTTTAAATCATGTTTCAAAAACATGCGCAGCGCCTTTGATGCTTTGCATCAAAATTCGTCTTGGACTGTAACAGGCTGCATTTCAAGGGACGTCAATCGTGGACAAGAACGATTTGTATTTTTTGAGTTGCTCCCCTTATATTTTCGCCGAATCATGTTTCCGATAAATGAAATATGGCATTGAAATACTCTGAATGAAAATAGCATTATTAATTAAGTCAGTTCTTTTAATACAAACTGGGTAAAACATGTTTTAATGCTACATTGCCGTTCAAAATTTCCATGATCAATTATGGTCAAAAATGAGGCTTACAATATCGTAGATGCTTTGAAAACATGTAAGAAATGAGTTCTACTAAATGATTTATCTTATTGACAGATTTAAACGTAAAATTTACGTAGCAGAAATTTTTGACTAGAATTGCCAAAAAAGTTTTTTATATAGATTTCCTCTGCATTCAATATGAATGAAACTGTTACAGAGACTCGTATACAATTTGTATTTTGTTCATAACTATGGAGATGACCATTATTCTAAGGCATATATATCCGTGATAAAAGTCTTTCTCAAAACTATGAGGGTCACTTCGAACGGTAATATCACGTTAAATAAATAATTAGCATGTAGGAAAAACAATATTACATAAAGCTCTTCAATTATTAGCTAGTTAACTAGGATAGTCAAAACAAAAAGATTGTTTTATATTCAGTTGAAATAAAAATAGATTTATATATTTTAGTTATAACTGCGGTAATAGCCAGCTCTTAATGCCTTTCGTATTTAATCATGACGGCCGCTTTACTTTATACTAATTTATTTTGGTTCGATTTTGAAGAAAGCTTGCAGCTTATCGAGTCACTCTCGAGTCCGCTTCCTGAAAAAGTACTGGTGACATGTGAGAAGGTCACGGAGGTAACCCTTGGGCTCGAACCCGCAACCTCCGGGATGAGCGGCAGACACCTTAACCTCTACATCATCGCATTATTGTTAACGCGTTTCTTGTCGTCTTGTCATATAATAATAATAAAAATAATAATAAAAGCTTGACATATATAGACATATGAACACATATAATCTAATTTTCAATATGGCCGTCAAAATTAAGAAACAAAAGAAAAAGCATTATACTTAAAATTTAATCATCTGGCAAAGTTAACACTGAAAAGACACACACATAAGACTTTTAAGCATTCTGTTAATAAATGCATACATACATGTACATTCACTGACATACACTCAAAGGAAATGAATTTAAATTAGACATATAAATATGTTCAAGAAAAATGTAGATTAACTTATCATTCACACAATAAATAATGCTTTATAATTTCCTCTAAACGTTTTCAGAGTTTTCGAAGTACGTATATTTAAAGGAATGTCATTCCATATACTTTTGCTATAATTTCTGAATGATGTTGCCATAGATTTAGTACGAGGAGTTTTTTGTAAGTCAAGATCCTTGTTTGATACTGGTCTTAACTGGTATGATTAAATTTTATTGTCAGAAAACGTTACAATATCTGCCATATATGATGGCGCCTTGTTATTCATAATTTTATCAATCAGAACAGCACAGTGGCACTTGCAGCGTTCTGAAAAAATCAGACATTTTTATCGCCTCCAAAAGAAACCCCTAGGGGGTGGGGGCATTAGGGGGGTTAAATAGACAATTATCAAACAAGCGGCTTAAACCATACTTGCGGAAATCACTATGTTTTTAAGAAACATGTCCCTAATGAAAATAGGTCGGCGAATATTTTATACTAGTTGTTCTTCTCGGCATGCTGATATCACGTAATAGTAAAAAGGATAGTAAACTGTTTAAAAGCACCGGTTTGGTGATGATCCGTTCATTAAACGTTTTCTATATAATTATACAGTTTTACTCTAGGGTCCGTACCGTGACGGCGGTTTGGTGAGTCTACAGCCATTTTAAAACGGTTCCTCTATTTTTGATGATCCATAGCATATTGTTGACAGAAGCGTTGTTGCAGAGAAATACAAAGCCGCTGGATGCTGAACTGAGTTGTCTTTTGGATTTTTTTTCGTTCTGCTGTCAGATAAATCAGATTTCATTGTTTGTGACTTTTGCCTTCAGACCATCAACACTAGTTGAGCTTATATTCCGAAATTGTTCTGAGTCGGACCCATCGCGGAATGTGTGTAGGTCCGTGTTTCTATTTGACCTCAGTTAAAAAACTAAAATGAAAAAAGAGAGCCACGGACAGATTAGTCTATCAGATAAATTAACACATCATCATTTATTAAATATATGATTATAACGGATTGTATTACAACAGATCGAGGGTCTCATCCACGAAGAAAAAGCTAATATATTTGCTCTCATGGACGGACCTTTATAAAATTCACTTCAAATCAAAATTACAACAGATCGAACATCTATGATCTATGTCTCAATAGGTGATGGGGACAGTTTAATTTGACAGAATCATATACAATATAAAAACATGAACCAATAAAACCACACTATCAAATCACGGTGATTTTGCTGCATTAGCGAAAAATACAAGAGGGACAAGTAAAAATCATTCAATCTAACTGAGACGTTATTTTCTAAATACAAGCCTCAGAGGTGATAATATTGTCACCTATTTTGAAAGAAAAAATAGTTTAAAATGTCCTCTTTACCTCCTATCACCATGTAAAGTTTTATAAATCTGCTAAATAAACTCTTTTAACTTTTTCAGTTTACAGTCAGAAAATTTCATTCATAATTCTACCTTATAACCCCGTAGTATTTTGTTTACTACGAATAATCGTAAATAACTTCTGCGCATGCGATATAACGTCACTAATTGGCACACTGTCCAATGAAAAAGATTTATGTAAATAACCTTGTAGCGTCATGACAACATTGCCTTATATGGAAGATCATGTGATCAATGATGGTCGTTCCGATTGATCAAAATGAAGTCATGTTACTATCAATAGTAACAGTGACTCATGCTAGTGGATAAGTCACTTTGTATAAAAGTAATGTAGGTATATTCCTGTTTCAAAATCAAGTGACTCACCGAAGGAAAGAGATTCCCAAAATTACAAAAAATACGGGTATAAGACAGTGTTTTTAAACGGACAGTGTTAACTTTATAATAAAAGGAATTATCTGCAAATATGTATACAGAAATGGAGGGAGAATCTAAATATCACGTGGCGAATATCCTGTCAACTTTGTCTAATGGCGGACATGCGGGTGTTCAAGTAAGCGCAGTAAGATTTTTGTTTTTCAGTGTTATTCATTGCGTAGAAATTAACTCTTTTTCCGTATTTAATGGTGGTTCAAATAAAGGTCCTTAAAATGACAACTAAATAAAGGTGAATCGAGTTTAATTCACGCTAATTGGTTTTTCGCTAGTGTCCTTTGTTCTGGACGTCGGCTTTTCTTTGAAGTTTTAGCGAAGACAGTGTACCGTAATTGTTTACGTCAAAGTAGGTCAGTTAAGTGTATCTGCTTGAGTAGGCAGGAGGGGGATGACATCACCCTTCATGTATACAGCTTGACTAACTACTGGGACATGTAAATTAAAGCTCATTTCGTTCGCATGTTCTCTGATGAGAAGACTGGTCAAACATTTTGTTTAAATAATTCAGAGTTACTTAATATTATTTTAATTATTTATGGGATTTATTTTGAAAACATAAATCATGATGTGGAATTACTCATGCAGGGTCAGTTTGTTATTTCTAGAACCTCTCTAGGAATTAATGTATAATTCATTTCTTTCACAGGTTCATTTATTGAAAGTTCATTTAAACTAAAATTTAAAAAAAATGATATAAGTTTGCATATGGTTGAACCATAGTGAGTGTGATCCAGCTTAGCAGTCACATTAATCTTAAACACCAACACAAAATTTTAATGTCTATTTTTCTGTTTTCAGTATGCAACTCCAGCGTTCTCAAGTGGTATCGCGGCAAGCAGCACAGCATCACTCACGCCGACAACACTGAGCACCCTGGAACAGACTTTCATTGAGTTACAGTCAGTACCTAGCCGTACTGTGCCCAATCCAATCACACAAAGTGGCTTCGTACCACCAATTGTACACTCTGCCATGCAGTCAGACAATGATCTTTACAGTGACAGCAGCAGTGGTGCAGAAGATTACTTACCATCAGCGCCAAAGAAGGTCAGAATCGGGGATAAAACTACCACCATCATGTCTAAATACGAGATAGAGAATCCTCAGAGGAAGACACACAGAAGGCAGATCCGAGATGAAGAAGTAAGTTTATTACAGTTGCTATATTTTGCATTAAATGGCACTGCCAGCATTCATGAAACTTTTGCAGAATGAAATATTTACAAAATAATTTACTCAGGACTTGCAATAAAATATAGCAAGAAATAAATTATTTAACCAGTTCAACAGTTGTTTGGAAATAAAATGAGATTATTACTCCTTTGCAAATGAAATAAATGGATAAATGCTTGAACTGGCTTATTACTTGTAGAACCTCAAACACTTTTAAGTAGCTATTAATATATTATAAATTCTTGGCATATTTGTGATGTGGTCACTGATTAATCAATCAGCTATGTCACCGCATAATGTGCATACCTTAATATGCATCAAACCATTAATTCTGCAACTTTATGGAAAACTCTTTCACATCAAACAAGATTTGCATTTATAAACTTCTGACAGATGCGGCATTTTTCTAGATATAAATGTATTCGGGCATGAACATTTTTGTTAATTTAGAATTTTGAATATATTGTCAACTCTAGCAATTTTACCTGTATGAGTCATACAATACATTGCGGTTAAATCTGGCAGGGTTTAAAATAATCTGTCCTTTACCTAGTCTATAGCTGTTTGCTAGCTTGATGTAATGTTGCTAAAAATAAACTTATCCAGGTAAAATATTTACCGTCTAACACACACTATTGATCACTCGATATTGTAAATTGAAATAGGTAGAGCTACTGCAAAATATGAAATCTTAAACATTACCGCTTTAAAATGTGTTTGTTTTTTTTCTGTCAGATTACACTTACCTGTTGCTGGAGTGCTAGGATAAATTAATGAACTGGCTTTAAGTTTATTGAACATGTATTTAATGTGTTTTTATTCTTCTATTAAGGTGTCACCAGAAGAGGCAGCACGCAGAAACGTCCGCCGTGAGCGAAATAAGGTGGCTGCAGCTAAATGTCGTCAACGGAGAGTTGATCACACAAACAGGTTATTGAATGTAAGTGTTGGTACTTGACAAACCATACTTGACCCGTATCACATGAGCTTTGTAAGATAACTGATAAATCTACGCACACTTGTTTGTTCATCCTGACAGCTGTCCTGTATATAAGATACTTGTTTCACCAGATTTGTATGTTCTTAAAGTAGATTGATCATTTCAGACTTGATTAAATTGATAAAACTAACAGTCTTTTGTTGGTGAGATAATAAATGATTTTTTGTTCTTTTCATCTTTCATGATGTAGATGATGCTTGGTTTGAAAATATACACTAGATGATAAATGTCTAACCACACTGTATTTTAATATCTTCAGGAAACTGACAAGCTGGAAGGAGAAGGTCAGTCCATAGAGCAGGAAATTCAAGCTTTGCAACAAGAGAAGGACCAGCTTGAATTCATTCTTCAGGCACATAATCCTATCTGCAAACTCGGTGGCAACCATGGCAACCATTCGGTTATCAAGGTAAAAAACGAGCACGACAGAGATCAGCCTCAGAACTTAACTGTGTCAGTTTCCAATGGATCAACAATGTCTGTATCGAGTCAGTCGAAGAAAGAGATACCCGCTCTCACTTCGCGACCATCAACTTTGTCACTTCTGAAGCGGGATTTGAAAAATGAACTAGCATCAGCTGGGGTTTCCATAACAACACCATCAAGTGGATTTTACAGCATAACTCTTGACACTATGGTAGATCACACAGGTTTGACTCCCTTAACTGGAAGTTTGGGACATACAGGGCTTACGCCCCTTACCAGCATGCCACAGACTTGCAGTAGTGAAGTTTCCAAAAAACAATCAACATCTAGTGAAAGCTCTGATGGAATGAAATCACCATCAAATCTCATCACATTATAGACTTAAGCAAATGGTTTAAACTGCTATAAGTATTAAATTGAATGTGTAAGCCTTTTTCATTACCTATGTTGCCTCCTGGTCCATGGAATGGTTCCAGTTGCTAACTTAATTAGAATCATCTTTGCGGCTTTTTTTGCGACAAAAATATTTAAAAAAAAACAGGGCATTTTTTAAAAAAAGACAGCTTGAATATGTTAGTAGATACAAACTTGTCCACTGACAAATCTGACCATGAAAGATCTGAGACTTTTGCATTTTGTTCGATTTAAAGTTTTCATGCTGACCAGACACTTTTACAACATGATTAATTTTTGTATTTTAATTTTCAGATGTAAATATATTACGTTAAGTGTTGAAACATTGCTTCGTCATTTATCATTGTATATTAATGTCATGAATTAGGCTTATGTACATGTATACCTCTCATGTTCCTGCTTCATTTATAATTTACTGCTGGTCAGTGTATTAATGTTGTTTTCCTTTGAATTTTGTTCTATTAATAGTGCTATTGTATTGCTATGTACATTGTATGCAGTGTATATGAAATGTGTTGACCGTGTTATTGTTGCTCTGCTCATAGCGCAATAGCTGTAGAATATATATACATGTACAGGTATCATAGGGGGTACTGCTTAAGATGAATATTTTCCTGCTGTTTGTAATTTGTGCCAGAAAATGCCAGTATCTTTGTGTTTTGTAAATTGTATCAGGTTGACAATATTGTGTTTTTGTTCATTGAATGATGTCACCTGAGGGAAACAAATCAAGTCTGCGCTCAGTTTTAGTACCATTTATTGTTGTAATTGCTATAGTGACTTCCAATGTTCAAGTGCTAAATATTGCCTATACGAATAGTTATGACTTCATCATTTTGTATAACTACTATTGTGTATCTTGAATGTTGTCTTACAAGCTCCGAAGAAAACGTAAAAATTCAGGTAATTGTGTAAACTGTCTTCCTTTGTGTTAGAAGAGAATTGTGGCAATAATTTGTGTAGATGAAACACTTCCATGTTTTACTGTGTTCTCCATAGATTTTAGTCTGTATAATAGAGTACAACAAATGCTCCAAGATCAGAACTGAGGTATATTTCCAGGACTTTACAACATGCTAAGTAAATCAATGAGCAAACAAAAATCATTTATTTTTTGTTCAAAACTAGTCAGAAATACATTGTAAAGATTGAAATATAAAGTGAAGGGACAAATTCAGTAGGCATACCACTTTAATTGTATGTACAAGTTAGGATAATGTGTTTCCCCAATGGCTGTGCCAGGGTTATCTACATAATGTGAAACATTCTAACCTTGCTTTATGTATATTACTTTGAAGTTCTTTGAAGTAGTCTTGTTTTATATATAAAAGTAAATTACTTGCTGTAAAATTACTTGCTGTAATCATTTCTGTGTAGGTGTGTTTAAGCGAACGTAGTTTGTGACGCATATGAAAACTGCTTGAAAACTTTGTGGTCATAATGTTGTTTATTGGTTGATTAACAACTACCCTGCTAGACTTTTAGAATGGACTTGTCCATCTTGCAGTTGGGCAATTCCATTGATTGTTGAAAGGGTGACAAGTGAGACATTATCAAGTGTTGTGTAGATCATGACCAGATTGCTTAATGTCTTCACTGGTTACCAGGTTACAAATACTACCTGTCAGTAGGGTACGAGTTAATAAGCCATTTTTTTTTGTGAATCAGTAAATTACAAAGTATTTAGAACATTTTATTTACCTATTCAGTCTTTAAAAAATAAAATTAATACAAATTTAGGGTTAAATTAGTAATTAAGTATTTGTTTTGATCATTAAAATATTGGAGAAAAGGGTAATACTCATTTTTCAGAAGGAACATGTATGGATAGAATCATTCAGAAGGAACATGTATGGATAGAATCATTCAGAAGGAACATGTATGGATAGAATCATTCAGAAGGAACATGTATGGATAGAATCATTCAGAAGGAACATGTATGGATAGAATCATTCAGAAGGAACATGTATGGATAGAATCATTCAGAAGGAACATGTATGGATAGAATCATTCAGAAGGAACATGTATGGATAGAATCATTCAAATGTTTTGTCCAGTAAGTTTTTGTATCCGATGTAAAAGTATGTGTCAGCAGTTGATTCACTCTGTAATTATGTTAAATCGGTGCTATTTCCCAGACTTACAGCATGATTGTTCATGATTATAATTGTACATTGTGATGTTTGTCTTTAATGTATAGACAATGTTGGTTTCAGAAAATAAACTTCAGGAAAAGTTGGTGAAAATGAAAACACAATAATCCCACGAAGTCTTAACTAAATATGGCAATACATGTAAAATGTTCATGAATATTTTGTTATCTTTTTATGAAATAAAAGTACAAAACATCTATACTTAAGTTTTACTTTTGTTACTTTGAAGTTTCAGTATGTTTAATGATTGAAATGTGTACGGTAATTATAATCAAATGAGGAGTATTTGATGAAAACAGATATATTTTACAAGAAATCACAAAACTTAGTCTTGAGATGCGGTGTTGATACTGCAGCCACGGCACAAGGTGACCGCAGACCCTGACCCTGTATTTGGTTGCTGGCATCGGATGCTCAAGATGCTGGTCGTTCTGAATTATAGTATGAAGTAAGTGATGCTGAGGTTTTAATAGTCGTGTCGTGTGCCGGTGGGGACTTAAATCTGTTGAGATAACATATTATGCATGTAGTTGTCTCCTTTGTAGGATAATTTCCCTACGCAAAAGGTGACACACACACTTGTGTATACCTGCACATATCTTTCAGTATCAGTTTGAGAGATATCAAAATCATATCTCTTTGGTGCTGGAATTTTCTCCGTACATTTGTATCATAGGAGCTCAAGGTCGGGATTATGCCTTTTCCGGCTTTGTTTTGTCTTTTTACATTTATTTAAGAACCAAGCTAACAAAATATGATATTATTTTCCCCGCATCTTAACTTTAATATTTTGAAGTAATCCGGGTACTTCAGTGGTAAAATACAAAACAAATCCTGAAAAGGTATAATCTCGAGCTCCTATGATGTGTATGTGTAGGCGATTTTGGGCTTATGCCTTTCTATAAAGGGGAATTTGTCCCCCGCACCCTTTGCAAGTTCAAGTAGGGGACTTTGTCCGCCTATGCCAATTTTTCGTAGGGGATTTTGACCGATTAACAGGTTTCGTACTGTTACTCCCAACTACCAGTAACCAAAGCCATCATCGGACAGTTGCCGGTTTCACATCGTGCAACTTTTCACGAAATTTGGGTCTTTAGTAAAGGTTACATGGTTACCCCCATTAATTAAACTATTAATTAAGTCTACAAACGAAAAAAAACTAGAATTAATACAAGTGAATGTTTTACGTCTATATAATGTACTTTTAGTCACTTTGCTTTACTGAGTGTACACTAACAGTACTACAGGTAATGACTGCATTAGACAGGAATTCTTGGGGGTTGCATATAATGTCTTGAAACCAAAGTGCAGAACTAGTCATACGTAATTGCATAATATGAATGTGAATGTACGGACATTGAGCTGAAAACAGTACATGGATATACAACAAGTTTTCAAAAGTGTGAGAGTTTCTTGATAGTTAAACTTTTTCAATAGCTCTGGAGTCATAAATCATTTTTTAAATAGTATTTTAAACAGAATTTTTCGAGGTGTTAGTCTGAACATGCAAGCATTACTGAAATTCATACCAATTCACTGATACTGTTTTATTGTAATTTCGATCATAACCAACACGGATATTTCTAAATATAGTTTATATGTATCATGAAAATATTGTCTATCCCCGAAAATCAGATACAATTGTACTTAGTTTCACATTCAGTTTTGGTCTACGTTTTGTTTAAAAATAAACGTTATACATTGTAACATCATGTGTAGCAACTTTTTACTAAATATGTGTACCTTGTATGTAAGAGGGTTAATTCAACTTGTAATTCTACAAACAACAGACTATCAGAGCCACAGTATTATCTATATTATGCGAGTAACAAATAAATGAAGGTCACGGCTAACTGTAGAACATGCAGTTATGGCATGTGCTCTTGTGACTTTATGAACTTTGATATAACCGTCACACGAATCGGACGCCAGAGTCAGAGTCACTTGAATTCGTCAGTCGTGCAACTCGGTGCCTTATACTCTACATACACGTATATAGTTCTTTGCTAGTACTTTATTAGAACTATCACCACATTTCCGAGCTATGACTGTAACGAGTTGAGATGAGCTTTAGTAGATTTTTTTTCTTAGAACTTACAGAAATTCTTTTTTAAAAGTCACCTCATTCTCAATATACTTTGTAAGTCTAGAATGCACCACGTGTGTTTTACATAGGCAAGTTCGACGCCGGGGGAATATCAGGGTCGGCCTGGACTATAAAGATTTAAATCTAAATTTTGCATACACGCTAAAGGTTGGAAATGTTGATTTGGCGGGGAGTGAAATAATGACACATAGGTCGTCGGAACGAAAGTGGTAGAAAATGAGCCATCATACGCATGCCGACTGAAACCAAGGTACATCGGCATGTCCCAGAGACGATTTCCCTATATATGGTCAGATGTCTGCGCATCATGAGGTGTAACACGATCGGAGACGAAGGGCCACAGGGAAACGTGCCAAGCCTTATAATAGCAGTCTTGTAAAACAATGAAATACTTATCTCCATTGTTACAAACTTAAGAAGCTGAATCCGTGCTGTTTGAAATAATAAATTCAGGTCGCTGATTTCTCACTCCTTTGTATTGTGAATGAAATGACTTATTTTTTTAAAGTGCATTTTTCTATTGATAAGCAGAAAATTAATTTCCTCTTTTTTGAAGTCTACTTGATGTTCAATGTCACGATATAATTATAAAAAAACAAGGGATAAAGTAGGTGAAACAGACTGCGGCATATTATTGCTACTTAAGACAATTTGCCGGTACAAATAAGTTATTTTTCAAAAGTCTAGAGAAAGTCTTCTATCGAAGTTCATCAAGAATCAGAGATGTGATAAGCATTTTAGAAGTTTTGCTTAAGAAAACATTGCCGTACGTAAGGTGAATTTTTTTAATTGCACTAACTACGTACCAGAACAGCCCAGCCTCGTCCAGCCTCCGCCCCCTCCCCGACAAAGCTGTCTTACAGCTAGTATAGTGACCGTCGGTGACTGAGCACCACAGGTGATCACTGCCACTTTGTGTCAACAAAGGAGCTATCTATATGTAGGATGGGTGCTTATACCATTGGCACTGCCTTATAAGAGTGCTCTGGATATTGAAGGCCGCCCTAATATTACTCTGCACTGTATTGTGCTTTCGAGCGAATCCGTGCTGTCATGTGACCAATATTTTGTCTGTCTTATACTTTTGCATTATATCAAACGTTTGAAGATTCCAGACAAAGGCCGTGATCGAGTGGATAAAGTGGATATAGTGGATAGAGTGGCTGGCTTGGAATAAGTGTAACGTCTCATAGATTGAGGGTCCCTGCTACTGAACATTTCTATTTATGCGAGAAAGTTGACAGTTTCTTTCTGTTTTTCCCCCAGGGACGACCTGCTTGCCGGCAGTTAGGTAAACTGCGCCTGTGAAAATGAACGACGTGCGCCAAACCCAAACTCATCATACAACAACAGCAAAGGAGTCTTAGGACTTGGCCTTAGATTAAACTAACATTCATGAACAGTTTGCTTCTATTTACGTGGGTAAAATAAAATGTACAAGATGTATCTTTGTTCTCGTATGATATAGAAACTACATGTATAATATACGCTATGGTAAAATTTCATAAAAATGACAGTGTTCCGATGAAATAAAAGAACTGAGTTTTTAATTATCCTATCCTCGAACGAAACTACCAAAAGTGTAGGCAAAGTCGGAAATATGGTAAGAGATGACACAAATTCTGCTTAAAATTAAATTTATACAGTTCTTTCTTCGCAAGTACACAGTATGAAAACGATACAGTACGCGGATGTTTTAGCTGACCAATGCAATCACTGTCACAAATCTCTGAAATATGAAACGAATTTCAGGAAGTTATGTTCATTCATAATTGCTTTAAAGAAATTTACCCTTAACTTAAAAGGTTACAAATAACTTGCGGTGAAATAACCGCGGCTAAAAATAACCGAAACGCCGACTATCTATACGTTTAAAGCGTTGTATACAGTAATACGTGCAATAGATAAGTCAAATGTAATCTGAATTCGATCTTGAGAAATTCTGCGTAAACAAGCGCCCACCAGGTATGAGACGCCTAAATCGGTGAAAACCGGAAGCAGGTTATTTTGTCTAGGGAACATGCAGACCTACACTATGTGTTTGATTGCTGATTGGCTGAAACTAAGTGGATGCATACAAGAAAAATTAGTTTGAAATAATCGCTGCATGATAGATCACAAATGAAATATGAAGAGAAAAATCTGGATATAAATTATAATCAAAATATTTGGTATTTGAAAATACTGACATATTTGGTCGGTGACCACTAAAACTGCCACAAAAATGGGGGTGGTGTCATTGAGCTCCAAATTACTGGCATAAAGTATTGGATCACATGTATAAATTTTGTTATTTTTATGTGGGACTAGGATGATTCTACAAAATAAAGTTCATTTCAGCAGTCGGTGAGATTTTGGGTAGTCGCACCGGAAGAAATCCTTATAATGTAAGTCTATGGAAATGTATTTAGGCGTCTCATACCACCAGGTGACACTCTGTTTTCGCGAAAAAGGATTGCAATTCGTCGTCGACGTAAACAAGGACATTCAACGAACATAGCGGCACGGGAGGTATACCTAACTACATGCCCATATGTTCACGGATGACACGGGCACGGTTCATATGGACCAGTAAGTATACATACGGCCTGTACCGCAGCTACAGTATATAGCTTCTTATCATGGCAATGAAGCTTGATTTAAAATGCATACCAACTGCCAGATTGAGTAAACATTTTGCTAAGCTCTAAAATAACCTAGCAGTTTCGGGCCTCGTTCCCTGTAAATACACTTTTGTATCCTTAAATAATATCCAGTGATTGGATGGTGACTATTTCACTGATTCATTAATATCAAACCAGACTCTGGATTCTTTAACAAGAGGACTATAGCAGGGGTTTTGACCCATACTTGGCCTAGAGCCAGATAAAGCCCTTTCCTTCGAGTTGTTTTTGAAAACAAAATCGACTATAAACATTGTATCATCATTTTGGTAGTCGTATGTTCTTTTGAAAAACAAACTCGAATAATTTGAACAATCTCATCTTGATATTAGTAGTCATTAAAACCATTTCAGTGAAGTTATTTCAAAACTCAGGCCAGCGGTCCATAAGCTGTCGTTTTAACAGAAGTTTTTGTTTCCCTTTTCCGTTCAAACAAAAGCAAACTCCAGAGAAATTTACTGAAATACGGCTAAAGCAATTTGTATCGTTATATGTAATAATGAATTTAAGGAATTGTGTTCTATTTAATTTATAACAATGTTGACATATACATTTTTTCCACATGATTGTGTCTTCTTTTCTAAAAGAAAACTTTGCCAGAAAGCTTTTCTTAACCAATACTTACATTAAATATATAATATTATATATTTTGATATTATTGTTTATCATGTTCTTTCGATTGAAAAAGCATTGTTTTAATTGTTTTCGTACATATAACTGTCAGTCGCCGTTAAGAATATTTTCTTGGTGTATATAAGAGTTGCAAGTAAAATATTACATCCAAAGTGATCATGGGACTTTAAAGAAATTTATGCTACACTTAACTTGTCTATTATTTTTAACAAAATGTTAATTAAATAGTACAAAACCATTTGTGCGATTCATGGATGAATCCTGTGAATTTTAGTGAATTTGGCTCCGATCAGTGAGCATGATGTTGTTTTTAATTTCAAAAGCAACATTTTTATATAGCTCCCGGTGGCTAAACTACGTGCACCGACCATCTTTAGAATATGACGTCTAAATGATCATTCTTGTGAAGATGTCATTTGAGACAAAAATGACGGCGGCGGCTCAACGTGAACACAATGTATATGGTGCCACCTTGAACTGTTGCGACTAAACTAGAAAATAACGACCGTTTAACTGAACTGTCATGCAAAAATTATGTATTCAAAATTCTCCACCCTCAGATGTTGGTGAAAATAAGGTTCTTAATGAACATGTTAATGAACGAATCATCAAATAAAAAGGTATAAATTCTGTAAAATATTTCTGTATTTTTAATATTATAGGATACCAAATTATTTAGCCTTGTAAACGCTTTTGAAATCCTAAACTTTAACCATTTCAATAGAGTTACTCAAATGCTATGTTGATTTTCACGTATGTTGTTGCTTCTAGCATTTATTCTTTTTACCTTTTACGTTTTAATACTCGTACATGTATATTAGTCCTGAGAAATTGAAAACTGTGGATGAGCTAGACAATATATGCGTCGTTTATTTGACGTGACAATAGTTGCAACACCAAAGTTTATAGAAACACTGCCAACATTGGTGATGCATTTTGCGCATCAGTATGGAAAAGTACATATCTTGCATTAGTCAGTGACCGAAGTTGCCAATTGGAAATATTCGATAACGGGTAAGCTATACTGGCGGGCTGATATCTTTTTTTCTTTAAATCATTTAAATATACATGAATGTTCGGGTGACTAATATCACGATCCAACTTTTTAAAACATATTTTCCTGAAACTGAAACTGTGTCACGATGTTACAATTTATCACAGAAGCGAGTAAAAATAGACGAATCACTTAGCATGACACCCACACAGTATGAGTAACGTAAAGGGAAGTAAATAGATTTATAATTGTAGTGAGACGAAGGTGAATCAGCTAGTCACGGTCCACAAATGCCGAGACATTAGATATGTTTCGCTTAATATACAAGCATGAACTTAAACGAACCAGATTAATTAAAAATGAGGCCATTTTTGAACGAAAGGGATTATTCACTGTCGCTTAAAAGAGAAACAATTACAAATCTCTCTGATCATACATTTGTCACGCGAAATCTGATTGGATGTGCAAAACATATAGAAAAAATATAAAGTATTTAAAATAATTTCGGAATTTTACATTCAGATGTCTATTTATCGCGACGTTAGTGCCTTGAAGTTCTTAAACAAAAGGATCATGAATTACGATCACATGAGTGCCATTGCGGGTTCTGTGATAATTAATCATCTAGCCCCTCTCATGATTTTGACCAATCAGCACCGGTTAGGCATTTTGCTAGAGAGTCATTTTTTTGAAATTTTTTTAAGAGCTGATAAGCTGTTTTCTGAGGAGAGGAGTTGATAAAGTTTTCTGTATACACGTATAGGGAAAACAACATTTTTATAAATTAAAATATGTTTAACAATCTTGGTTGTAGGTCATAGATATCTAGATATAATAAGAATTATGTGTGTGAATGTTTTTGAATATGTGACGAATGGTTTCATAGACAAGATATTTACAAAATAGTCAAATTCGGAAAACTACCCCCACCTCCGCAAGTGGAAATGTTTTTGACGAATCTACATTGATTCAGAAGAGAATTTCCGAAAAAGACACACAGGGCCCCTGAAAACTAGTTCCGCTACATGGCGAATCAACATTGCTTGAATAATCTTAGTTATTAAAGAGTCCACAAAGAAAGATTTGTTTGAAAATATTTGAATTTCAAGTTCCTCCTATATAAGTCTATTATAAAATAAATGATCCCAATTTGCGCCGAGTCAAATCATATATGTAAATTACAGACTCGGATACATTCATGGCAAACAATTGTATTTTGAGTGAAGTTGGACGGTAGTAAGCTAAATATACACACAGAGTGATAGGAACTGTATGTAATGGGAAAACTTCTAGTCCAAACATATAGATTCCTGCTTTGACAGGGTTTGCCCAGACTTTAGCAAAAACATGTTTCTGCATATACGTAAATGAAGTTTCAAACTATGAAAGTGAATCAGAAAGGTCACCCAAATTTTCAACAAAATCTTAATTATTAAAGGTCCAATACTAATGAAAGCGAAAATTCAAATATATTTTAAAAAGCACATAAATAAGTTATTTTTGATATAAAATCAACATTGATATGTAGATATTCTAAAAAAATCACAGTACATGTACAATTATTTTTCTATGTATTATGAAGAAAGTTAAAAAGACCTGGGTGGTCATTTTGTCGATTCACTGAAATTTCAACATAATACACATACTTTTCTTCGTGTTCCAAACACTTTTTGTAAATTCTAACATGCCAATCTTCATTATTTAGTGTCTTGCATAAGGTAATGTACTTGCCATTGAAATAAGTGTCACTTAATTTTCGCTTAGTAGTGGACCTTTAAGCTAATGAACAAATTATGTGACTGTAACTGTTAGCAACCTGTCAGCATGTCAGTCGGTTTTACATAATCTAAAAAAATATAAAAAAAACACTTATTACATGAAGATATCGGTCTATGAGATGATTGATAGCAAGATGACTGCCGTCTGCTGAATCTGCTGAATCTTACAGGCAAAATTACCAATTTATATGAGACAGGCTATTATAGCTTCGGCATATCTGCAGATTTTATCAGTGCCGACATTTTTTTTCTTGCGTACCAGTTTATCTTTCTCTCAAGATACCACCAAAACAGTTATCCTCGAGCCGGTAATGCAGTCAATGATATATTCATTTTCTTGCATACCATATGTGCATATTCAACAAACAATAGGAGCAATAAAATAAAACTAACAAGAAAAGTATTGATGCAAATCATCAAAGCTTTCAATGAGCAAAATAATAAAACCGAGAGCTACATTAATGGTATGGTGTGAGAATGCTCACGTCCTTTCCCGACTATAGTTCAACATATCTGGTGGCAGTAGACCTACAGTATTTATTCAAAACAATAATACATCTTTATACATGTATATGAAACAATTTGCAAACTATGACCACTTTATTATTTATTAATGCGTTGAAGACGTGATCTTTTTCTCTCTCACTGTACAGGGTACACACACAGTTGTGCCTATTTTTGGATATATCATATTTAAATCAAATTAACTTGAACTGCATTTATGGATAATGTTGGCGATGGATTTTCTTGAAATAGACATACTCTCAAGCAGAGAATTCAACCCTTCCAAAGCATGTAAAAGAATCTTACGTGGATACGTTTGCTTGCACCTCTAAATCGGCATTTAGCCTTGTTTACCATCAGTACGAGAAAGCATAATGTGTCAATATTCAGTAACCATTATAACAGTTTAACATAATTTTGGTAATAAAGTATTCGGTATACACTGTAAAGTTACAGTTACAACGTATTTAGTATTTGAATTCCACCAACTAATGGGAAAACTAAATCTACTTTCTTCTTATTCAATTCACCTTAAACTAGCAACGGTTGTGTGCAGAAAAAGTATAGAAAAAGTTATATATTTCTTCTCAACAATACTTTATCTAATCATCATGCAGTAAAAGTTTCGTAAAACATGTTTGAAAAAACATTAACAGATCAAGTAAACTTTGAAAGAAATTTAAAACGTGTTGGCCGGGAAGTCACCCAAATTGTTGTGATCGAATGTCTGCCGATAAAACACGTGATTACTGAAAGGTCAAGAATAATTTCCGCTTTCACGGTCATTATCATTACATCTATGAACAAGACAAATCTCAAAGTTTTCGATAAAATTTATTCATTCGAAAACGACATATAAATAATCGTTACAACGTGTGTATATTTATCACATCATTAAGTATTGCACTTTAAAGCATTCCCATGATATTGAATATTGTATGTATTCAATTAACATGTCATAAACTGTAATCTCATATGGCATATAATTTTTATAAATAAATCTTATGTGGTACATCAAAGCATTATAATAGTACAAATGTACCATGTAACTTGGGTGTGGTATTCTCTGGTATAAAAACCCTTCAAGTTAAGAAGAACACATCAGACAATACAATCTTGTAAACGGGTATCATATAAACAACATGTTTGCTTATCTAAAATGCAGTCGCTATTATAAATTGACTACAAATAAGACTTCTTCTGAAAACACTTTTTTTCAAAACTCTTCTCATATATGTTTTTTCAAAGTTTCAAATTTTGTCCATCTCCTTGAAGTACAACTCGAGCAGTCTACAAATATCTGGTACAGGGTACTTTGTGAAATCAGCCACCGCCATATGCCTGAAATATATTGTGAACGTATTTAAGAATGTTGTGATATAACTATATGTTTATACACATAAAACCATGCAAATAAGGCACCCTATATGTTTTAAGATCTTAAAAACAAACATGTAGTTTGATTCTCGCTTTCAGTGGTATAATTATTTATCATTTATTTTTTATTTTTATTTTAACAATTGCCGATGTGTTGTAGTATCAAAAGTTAGTAAAAATCTTTTTTGAAAAAAAAAAGATGACGCAAAACTCATTTTAGGATGCAAGTCTTGCTTATCTTGGCTGCAAAACCTCAAACAGTTTGTGTGACCCTGACATCGATCAGAACATCTGAAAGCTTTAGATATTTTCTGAACTACCGTGTTATTTAAGTAATATTAAAAGGTTGTTTCTTTTTGCTGGGGTTGGGGCAAAATTGTATTCATCTTTAAAATTAAACAGATATTTAATTATTAAATACATTAATACAATTAGCTTTCAATAGAAGAAGTGATATTTCAAAGTTCAAAACAATCCGATAATAACTAAGTGGCTTTCAGAAAGTGTTTGGCTTTCATATCGTTCTTGAACGTGTTACAAAAATATACTCTGAACAACTTATAACTGTTTGACGACCAGAAAAATACAACTTCGATATTGAACTTACCTTTGTTTCCTATACTTGCTCTGGAGCTCCCCCTGGTGATCTTGAGAGAGTTTGTAATCGTCATATAGACTTCTTAGACTTCCCAGAAAGTCTTCCAACTCATAACCAGATCTTTCAAGCAACTGTTTTGTCTGCAAAGGAGGAGATGGCAACTGACAGTCTTTCAGGGACTGACCTCCAACAACCAAAGTATTTCAAAGTAGTTTACTGATACAAAACAAGTTTACGCTTGAACTAAACGCCTTTCTTTGAGACACAAATTTGATTTGCAACTGTTACCTTGCATCTCATGTCTAACACAGTCACATCTTAATTACCATCAATATATCTTCAATGTAGTCACAACATAGAGAAATGTCTTCCATTCAAGTGAGTATTATTTTATTCAGCAGACGCCTGTCTTATAATTTAACGGAACTCCAATAATGTCATTCAAAGCAACTTAAATGTATGCAAGATATAGTGTTAATAAAATTGGTATTTCAGAATCATCAAATCTAGCAAAGGATTTAATCATGACATAATTATTTACAACACAAGATTCGCATATTTCAAGCCATTTATAATAATTGCCCTTCTGAAATTCAGGGATCTGCAATTGTATAACACTTAATGGCATATTGGAGAAACCATTCAAATGCTGAGACTTTTTCTATCTTGAAAAGTGAGAATGCCTGATAGCCGATGCCACGAAAAGTGAATGAAAAATAATAATTGAGAAAACCTACCCAAGGTGGAAGTCCAAGACTATATCTGGCAATACATAGTGCTGCTGCGGCTACCTGACTTGGTCGGTAATTTAAATAACGCGTTCCCAACGTCGTTAGTTCGACCAGGTACTGAAATGTAGTGACAATACGTTTGATTAAAAAAAGTCAATTGCTAGTGTTTAGATTATTCAGACAAACTGACCAATAGAAAATAACCTAATAACTTTTAATGAAAGGCTTACTCTAATATTCTTATGAGAATGTATTGTGAGAATGCAATTTAAGACTTTAAATTAAAAAAAGAGATCAAAGTAAATACACGCGTTTAAAACAAAAGATGATCATTTAGTTAAGTAAAATACAAGAGAATAACAGGTTTGATTATGTGATTTCAATTTAATATGAAAATAAGAGCACTGAAAAAGGACAATTTGTAAAACCTACCTTCGTCAAAGCTCGCAGTGTATCATCAGCACTACAGACATCGAGCAATTCTTCACAAAACCATGCCGCAGTAGGCACGTGAAGATTAAAATCTAACGTGGTCAGAATGAGCTTCTCCATTCCAATGACTTGTTGTTTTGTGTAAGTGTGTCTTATTGTTAATAGCCACACATCAATACTGTTGTAACACATCACCTCGAACTTCCTGAAATCAGTTAATTACAACATAATAAAGCCTTCAACTTCAAGTGGCATGTACCTTTGTCATGTAATTAATATTTGCTTGACTTCAAAGATGGCTGTTTCTTAAACTAAGTAACCTTCAAAGACATATATATATCATAAAGTGTGGTACAATCTGCCGAGTTTCAATGGATTTGTCACATAAAAGTAAACGTTGAACAAACTGATATTTATGAAAAACCCGTACGAACACTTTTCTAGTGAAATTCAAATATCAAATTACGAGGAACAGAAGTAATAGATCTAGTAACAGAAAAAGCTAAAAGAACACGAACTATTCTGGAATTATGATGTAGAATTTAGGCAATGTATACAATACTTACGCGACGCTGAACATACATGTCACGGCTACAAGCTTCATCATCTCCTTCTGTACACTATAACGGGAAAGAAATCGGTCCATCAAGTTGACAGCCAGTAGTAGGAATGATGTATGATAGCCTGCCATTTCAACTATATGCATCATCCAGTTAACCTCAAGTTGTCTTCGGCCTATGGTGATGTCTGTTTGCCTTCTCATGTATTCCGGATCTGCTCGATGCTTATTCTGAAATAATAGTTTACATGGTCAGAAATAGGTATGCTTATTCTGAAATAATAGTTTACATGGTCAGAAATAGGTATGCTTATTCTGAAATAATAGTTTACATGGTCAGAAATTGGTATGCTTATTCTTAAATAACAGTTTACATGGTCAGAAATAGGTATGCTTATTCAGAAATAACAGTTTACATGGTCAGAAATTGGTATTCTTATTCTGAAATAACAGTTTACATGGTCAGAAATTGGTATTCTTATTTTGAAATAACAGTTTACATGGTCAGAAATTGGTATGCTTATTCTGAAATAACAGTTTACATGGTCATAAATTGGTATGCTTATTCTTAAATAACAGTTTACATGGTCATAAATTGGTATTCTTATTCTAAAATAACAGTTTACATGGTTAGAAATTGGTATGCTTATTCTTAAATAACAGTTTACATGGTCAGAAATTGGTATGCTTATTCGGAAATAACAGTTTACATGGTCAGAAATTGGTATGCTTATTCTCAAATAATAGTTTACATGGTCAGAAATCGGTATGCTTATTCTGAAATAACAGTTTACATGGTCAGAAATTGTTATGCTTATTCTGAAATAACAGTTTACATGGCCAGAAATTATTATATGCATTTGTTTAACGTACTGTGTTTATACTCGTATCTAGATAATATCAACTAGAACAAAATTGATATTCGATTATTTAAAGTATTTGATGATAATACTGTTTATACTGTACCGTATTATTATATAGAAATTAAGCTATAAACAACACAGATGCTTATACGTGTATTTAAAGCCAGTAAAATCGTGTTGTTAAAGGAAATAGTAAACAATGAAGCAAGACGTACATAGAACTCTTAAAATATTAAACAAACAAACCAAAACAACCAGGCGTTAATGACCATTATTTCCACATAATTATTTGAAGGTGAGAGTATAATAATGAAGTACCTCAGTATCACGCATTATTTTATATGTTTCAGCATTGTAGCCCTCAAATGAGTTTCTCGTTGTCTTGGCTATATAGAATGGTCGGGATTTTGTGTTAAGATTGTATGCCAGGGGTGTGTATTGATCTCCGAGGCAATAGTATCTCCATCTTCTACTACCACTCCTGGAAGGGGAGACAAACTCTGATGCACCAAACTCTTTGCATTTCTCCTCTAACACGGATATGTCCTGTTCTGGATATTTTAAAGTATTGGCTATCTCTAGGTACCTGGTTATGATGAAAAGAGCAAGAATTATAATCTATACTAGTATTCGCATTTTAAGTCTTAAGCTATTACAGAAGTTTAAGATAATAAACGAAATTGTTAAATTGATCACTTTTCTTTTCTTTACAGATTAATAATTTCTATAACATCTTACTTTGCTGCGCTATGTTTCTATAACATCTTACTTTGCTGCACTATATTTCTATATCATCTTACTTTGCTGCACTATATTTCTATATCATCTTACTTTGCTGCACTATATTTCTATATCATCTTACTTTGCTGCACTATATTTCTATATCATCTTACTTTGCTGCACTATATTTCTATAACATCTTACTTTGCTGCACTATATTTCTATATCATCTTACTTTGCTGCACTATATTTCTATAACATCTTACTTTGCTGCACTATATTTCTATATCATCTTACTTTGCTGCACTATATTTCTATAACATCTTACTGTGCTGCACTATATTTTTATAACATCTTACTTTGCTGCACAATATTTCTATCACATCTTACTTTGCTGCACTATATTTCTATCACATCTTACTTTGTTGCACTATATTTCTATAACATCTTACTTTGCTGCACTATATTTCTATAATATTTTACTTTGCTGCACTATATTTCTATAATATCTTACTTTGTTGCACTATATTTCTATAACATCTTACTTTGTTGCGCTATATTTCTATAATATCTTACTTTGCTGCACTATATTTCTTCAGAATGCCCTGCCTACTCTGGTCCTCGGTACTTTGGTAGAAAGCGTGTGACTTAGTAATACATTTAATGCAAGGCAAGAGGTCTTCAGGGAGGTAGTGTGATCTTTCCCATAATTCCAGCGTCTACACAAGATAAGAAGATTTTCTTTTAACATTCAATAAAATGTAAAACTGGCAAAGTTGAAATGCAATGAAAAGATTTAGGGTTATTAGTTATCAAAGTGTTTTTTTAATGTTTAAAAAGTATAGAGAGTATTACAATAACTCTCTTATTTATATATACATGTACTACATATATTAAATAATATACCTACCCATACAGGAAGTCCTAAATTATGTCTGGCTAGACATAGTGAAGCTGCTGCTATTATACTAGGGTTTACACTGAGGTAGGATACATCAAGCATTGTCATTTCTGCTAAGTACTGCAAAAAACAATAGATGTAACTGGTTACCTATCATTCTTTTATATGGGCAAGTCATGTCAATAATGCTGTAAGTATATACAAATCGTATGTATAAGTATATACTTAAAGTCGAAGCATGGCTGCAAATTTTATTCATTCAAATTTATATCACATTAGAGGCAGGTACCGCAAGACTTAAGATTTGGCTGTCGAAAAAATGGAAACAATCTTACCATTGTCATGTATTGAAGTTTCTCGTCTGCTTCACAGACGCTCAGCAACTCTCTGCAGAACCATGCTGCAGTAGGGACAAACATATGGAATTGTAGTTTCTTCAGAATCAGTTTCTCCAAACCAAATATTTGGTCACTGATGTAGGTACCAGCTGTAAGATACACAAAGTCATCTGCTGCTGCAGCTTCATCGCCCTTTTCAACCTTCCTGTAACCATAAATTATACATTTAATATTAATGATACTATCGTATTTTGACAGTATCTCTTTATAAATTATAGACCTTTGCTCAATAATAGTTTTCTCTTTGCACATTGAACATTTTGTACAATGTATAATAGTTGTCCATGAAAATCATCCCATTTATTTAAAGATCTTATTGGTGATTCTAATGAAGCATTTAGTAGCAACTAGATTATTTCAATGCAAATGTATCAATGGTCACTTTACTATCAGTACAGTTCGATATAAAATTATAGTACTAATAAAAAACTTTGATTCCCAAAATAAACACTACATCCCAAACTCCATGTAGTGTAAAGTTAAGTATAAACAAATGTATTTATGTATCAGTATGGTATTTACCCTGCAATAAACATACAAGTTACGGCCACCAACTGTAGGTTGTTCTTCGTGACGAGACATTGTGACAAAAACCTATCAAAAAAGTTTAGGGACAGGAACAAACTTGTATGTGACATCTCGACGTAGTCGGCAATTTCCGCCATCCAGGATAATGTTGCGCCTCGCATCTCACTGGTTATGTAACTCTGACGTTCTAGGTAGCATGGGTCAGCTTTGTATTTATTCTGCGAAGTCATATTTAAAATGTCAAGTAGTTCATGGCTAAATAAGTGAATGGGTCCAATACAAAGTACACACTAATTACAATAGTTTGAATATTCAAGTAGTAAGTTATTATTCATTTGCAATGTTTTGCAGCAAATCAAAAGAAATATGAGATATTCGTTCGTGCATAAGCTATCATTGATAAATTACCTCATTTTGTCGAAATATCTGGAACGTCTCTTTGTCATATCCTTCTCGGTTTCTTTGTAATCGAGCTGCAATGCGTAGTCTTTGACACTCGCTACTTTCCGGCTGGGTGTCTGTGCTGCATTCCACTACACATTCCTTGACGTCTGCTACTGGGGAACAGCCTAAAAATGCCGCTATGTAGTCGTCATCATTCTCTGTGTGAACATGTGGTTTCTCGTTTATTCTTTCTGTACAATGTGGTACTAAACTGCTTCCACAAGTAGCTACAGCTGCAGCTCGTTCATGGATATCATTGGTGATGAGATCTTCGGAAGTAGAAAACATTGGAAGCCTTGCGTCATCTGCTACTTGACCCAACATAGACATGTTTTCATCGTGGGCATTGCAAGAAGAACTGGTCACTGGGACATGGTTTCTGTTTCTTTCGAACATTGGCATAAACCTGCTTCCACATGTTGTCATTGCATCTTCTTGCCTGGCGCCAGTTTTGGTGTCATTGTCAAATCCGTCATGATTCTGACTTGGATATACTGCATTCATTTGCATCATCTTGCCTTCATATTTTGTAAGAGTAACCATATGCTGTGGAGGTTGATAACTGACAGGTAGGCCTCTATTGAATAAAACCGTGTGTGTTTTCTTGTTTCCTTCTGGTGTTGTACTAGTAACTATTGTCTGATCTTGTGCGAATCCAACATATACTTGGCTTGCGTATGGCAGAAACATTGACAGGATATTCATCTGTTGTGCGCTTACTCCACTTCCGACGATCATTCTTTGCTTGGACGGCAATCGCAATGACTGTCGAATCTGCATTTGTATCGTACAATATAAGCTTGGCATTGAGTATCCTGAACACATCGGCATCATACCACATACATATGATAGTGTCATTCTACGATCTGGTTGAAGTAAGCTAGCTTCTGGTATCACACGCGCTAAATATATGAACACCATATGCCTATCAAGTGAAACATCGGTGAAATATTCTAAGTGTAGTGCAAAGACTGCTGAACATCCGTGTGATGAACACATGGAAATCATTCTGTCGTATTTTGCAGTTTCCCTATGTGAGATAGCAAATACACTGAATACCGGATGTACATGCGCTGAGCATACTGCCATCATAAGACTGTCATGACTTGCAGCAAAACTGTACAAGAGGTCATTTAGTTTGACATGTAGTAAAACTTGCCTCCAATCCCGATAACTACGAGTTATCTCACGAGTGGTGTTGAAGAGAAGAGAAGAGAAGGCAGTAATGACCACACCCGGTGCTGCTACTTCTGACCGCCTTAGATTGCTTGTAATTATAACAGATGCAATAACCACAGGTGACATCAAAGTTGGTAACACACGTCTCGCTGAAGAAGACCGAGCGAGCGGCGCGACTTCATACTGCGATACTGTAGTTGGCACCTGTGCAAAATCTGCGTATACAAGTGACCTTCTCATCGCTGGCTGTTTCGCAGTAAACATCTTCGGCCTTGCTTCGGACAGCATTGTGAGTAACCTTGTTTTGTTTGGCAGCAATATTGACAATAAGCTAGCGGTGGACATGAGAGCTGATAACTCAGAAACATTTGACGTTGTGACAGATGTAAATCCTGCAGCTGTAGGCCGTGACTGATATAGAGACTTCACGGATGCAAAGAATGGCAAGGCAGAAAACAATTGCACTGTTGATTCCCTTGTCGAAGATCTCCCAACTGATACTGGCGCTGACCTAGCTTTACACATCAGTGTTTGTGTATCATTCAACGTTACTGTTAGATCTGACGATGCTACGGACGCGAAGACAAATCCGGCTGCATATATCTGCATGGGTGATCTTGATTTCAATGACGACATTGCAGGTTGTAACAACTGCCTTGCTGCTGACATCGAGGTTGGTGTGTTTACCATCCATCTGCACGCAACGGTGGATCTAACTGAATTGATAAATGATTCTACTGCTGAACTCGTGAATACTGATGTAAGTGAAAGATCTCTTGGAAAGCTTATCCTGATAGATGGAATCACAGCTGCTGTTGTGGCAATTTCATATGGAGACACCTTGCAACACACAAGACCAGCGGTTGGTGTGATAATCGGCAGGTTCTGTCTGCTACAAAATGAGCTGAGGGCTGCTGCTGCTGCTGGAAACATCACGCTCAATGACACTGTCACTGCTGGCGGAATCTTTGGAAACACTTTACAGCTTTCAATACTGACTGGCATCTGGGTCTTGGCCATGACCGGTTCAACTGGAGTTGCATGTTCCACGTCTGTGGAATCTGGGAAGAATGCGCACCAGATAGAGAAATCCGTCTGAATGACTGGTTTGGTCCGAGTAGCACATACCACATCTGTAGAATGCGGGAAGAATGTGCACCAGATTGATAAATCCGACGGAGTCAGCACACGTGGTGACGGCAGATAAGGCTCATATCCACCTGAAAATGCAGCGTTATATTGCTGATCTTGAAGACATGAATAAAGAGATAGATGGTTCTTCAATGTTATTTGAATCAATAAGTAAATTACTTTAAAAATGACTTACAAAAAACTTACATATTATTAAATTTTGTCGTCAAAGAGCATCAGGGTAATGGATATTTTACCTAAGGATATTAACAGACAGCTGACAAGTATAAGATACTGCCATACAATACAAAGTACGCTACCGGCTTGAAATATACATAATATACTACAAGTGCATTTGTATATATTAAGACATGTCATATGTATGTACACAAAATCAGTCTGAGGTGTTTTAAAGTGGTGTACATTATATGATGGCATTGAATTTAAATTATGTAAAGCACCAGTGTAAATAGTATTGTAAAAGAATCTGACAATTTTGTTGCTGGTTGTTGTGTTGCTGGTTTTCAGCTTGGAATATAGTACTGAGGAATCTGAACAGTTATCGGATGCTAGTCAGATAAGTAGATCGGGCACTGTGAACTAGTTATCATTAGTAATAGAAAGGTCAAGGATGGCACCAACCATCATTATAGAGACATGTTTGCCTAAAATCAAATGCTATCAATCAAAGTAAAAGGGTTTGAGCCAGAAGTGTGATCTTGCCTCGGAAATAGCTTCATGCGTGTGGCGCATTTCACACTATTGTGGTAACGACACAAACTGTGTGAAGTCATTCGAAAGTTGATACATGTATATAAATTACATCCCGAACATAAAATATTTCTATATAGCACTACCGTTATATAAGAAGTTCTGAGTCCTAAGTGTGACATTGACCTAGAATGCAGCTGCCTTGGTCGGGTTCAGGGCATAACAAACATGAGTTTTTGGGTTGTGGTCAACAAAACAAATGAGTGAAGATACTTGAAATTGGCCCATGCATGTAGAAGTTACAACCCGGACACGAAAGTGCAGTCGGATTGACGGGCGGACGGATGTACAGACATATTAAACCTATTGTGATGGAGAGTGCTGTCACGATTAAACTTTTTAAATATCGTAACGCTGAAATATAATAATTATTTTGCACAGTATATTGATATCTAGTTATAGGGTCACAGAAGTGCATATAGTGATTTTAACTTCCGACGAGCTTTGGTTCTTAAATCTAAATGGTTTAAACTTGTACTTTTCAATAGCAGGCAAATATGAAAAACATGTCAAAGAATTATATGTTTATTATCCAGGTTTTCCGAAGGAAAACTCCTGATTATTAGATTGAGGGTGGGCGGGCGTAAACAATTTCTTCTGTGCGCAACTCCTCCTACATTTCTCAACGGATTTCAACCAAACTTTCACAGAAGTATTGTCATGAAGTGTCCTGGCGCATATTGTCGGGGTTTTGTGATTTGGTCATTTTTGACAGAATTATGGCCCTTTGTTTTTTTTCACATATGTAATTCTTCTGTGCGCAACTCCTTCTACACTTCTCAAGGGATTTCAACCAAACTTTCACAGAATTATTGTCACCAAGTGCCCTGGCGCATATTGTCGGGGTTTTGTGATTTGGTCATTTTTGACAGAATTATGGGCCTTTGTTTTTTTCCACATAATGTAATATATACAGAGAAATACTCTTCTGTGTGCAACTCCTACATTTCTCAAGGGATTTCAACCAAACTTTCACAGAACTATAATTGTGAACTAAAGAATTTTGAATATATAATGTTCTGCCCCTGGTCGTCCGTCCGTCCGTCCATTAGCATTTTTGTGTCTCCTTATTTAAGTATATATAAAAGGGAGAATACTCTGTTATTATAAAAGGGAGAATACTCTGTTATTACTGTCTATTTTTAGAATAGATTACCAGTCCTGTATACTTTGGAGTATTCTGTTACAGTAAGATGACAAAATTTCTCATGAGACCAGCGGTTCAAACCCCACACAGAGCAAGTTGTTTTTTTTTTGTTTTTTTTTTTCTTTCTTTTTTTTTAAAATAATTTTTGCCTGAATTATGGCCCTTTGCTTTTTTTCCACATATGTTATATATAGAAGAATACTGTCACGTGCCCACTTCCTCCTACATTTCTCAAGATATTTAAACATTTGCGCTCGGCCAGCAGACTGGAAAATGAAAACCTGGTTTTATGATAATTTCCTGTCACTTCTTTATCATTGGCTAAACTGTTACTGGGACTGAACCGGACTTTACTGAAAACCGAATTAATATGAATAATTTCGGCAAAGCATTTAAAATGTCTTCGTTCCATTGAAGGGGCAGAAGCATGGCTGACCCTAACCCTAATCTGTTGTTGTCCGTATTGGATATAATGGAGGTTGATTCCATCTGGAATGAGTCTGTCTCGAAAGCGATTAATCTAAGTTGTGAGAATGTCTTTCGCCATCGAGGATAAATAAATTAGTATAAATTAAAATAAATATGGTGGACATTAATTTCACAAGATGGCATTTTAACTCCTTAAGGGCCTTAAACAGAAACAGGCTAAAATTAAATCTTGGCCTTAAATATTTCTTTGACCTTGAATCAAGGTGGTTAAAAAATTCATATCGCCAAGTTTTGATAAACCACTTACATATTTATGCCGAACTATTCCAAATCTATCAAGCGAGGCTATATACGCAGCATCTGGGAATGTATACAGATAGTCCTCGTAGGACAGTAGCTGACGTTCATAGCATCAAGCAAACCACCTAGCAATACGAGCGCTGACACAGCAAACTATTCCTATAATTTTTATGCATTTCAAATATCAAAATAACCTTTACTTCACATTTCTGCAACAATACATGTGCCCGGTATGCAGATGGCAGGCACACGGCAGAGAACTTTTGAAAACATTTCGGTGTTGGTATAAAGCTACGTATAATTCTACATAAATAAGGTATCTTACCTTTCAAGCTGTTTCTTGGTTTGTTCGTCTGTACTAACTTTGAGTAGCTAGCCTTTTTGTCCAAACTGGGTGGTTCTGTGCTCTCCAGACGACTAATGTTTCCACCGAAATCTTGGTGCACTCGCTCGTGGAGACGTTCCCACTGTTAAAATAAAAGGGGTGTGATAAGTTTTCCATAAGGCAATAATCAAAACAGAATTGATTGCCTACATGTAATTCAAAACTATTTATTAGCAATTGGAAGGAATTTTAAAGTCAAGATCTTTCACAACATTCTATACAAAATCAACAAAATTAATGTGCACACTATGTGCTGTCCGCTTTTTCTTTCAGCTCCCGCCCTACCACCAAACAATCTCTATATGAAATTATAGAAGTAAATTCCTAAAGCTGAAGCTTAAGTCAAAGTTTTTCAAGATTTTTTCATTCGAAGTTCTAAAGTAAGAACTGTTTCGTACGAGTTGGCGTAATTATGCGCTAAACGGTGGTAAAGGGGAAATGGTAGATAATAAAATCAGAAAAAAGGAAAGAAATGAAAAACAAAGTTAATTCCAAATTAACGCTATTGATTCTGTTCTTAACATTTCTAACCATATAATAAAATGGTATTATCAACCCATCACAGACATATATGACCTTTCAGTAAATGACAAGAGCAAGTCATTTATATGTAGAACCAAAAGCACATATTGTAGTATGAGATATGTACGTTCAACCGTATGTCATTTAGAATAAGGCACAAAATCGTCAACTTTCTGCGGTAAGATGTTTAGGAATGTGTCCGTAAAACGGGAGAGAGAGAGAGAGAGAGAGAGAGAGAGAGAGAGAGAGAGAGAGAGAGAGACAGAGGGGAACAGGGAGAGGGAGAGAGATTCTTCTAGTCCCAGTGGGGGCAGTTGTTTTGAAGCTGTCGACTGTATTTGCACACACAACACTGTCTTCCAATATATCCCCGTCTATTGTAGTTTTTGGAAAAAAATGATTTTTATGTAATTTATGGTCTTACACTGCACTGGCACAAAACACTTAACTGATTGTCTTTCATTTATGTTATCTAAGCGAAAGTCACTGAATGGCTTAGGGTTACTCTACGTTTATTTGGGCGAACATGTTTTAAATATTAATGGCATGGCAGGGCTGGCACCAGCCACTCGACCACCTTGTAGAAGAATATCAAGCGATTCGCCTTCCTTCTGACCTGCAGGGATGGGAGCTTTAGGTCGGAGAGCATCTGGGTGACGCAGCCGGTAGACTTGGCTGAGTAGTCTCCGGTGATGAATCTGGCTGCCTCTGTACTTTATCTAGCCTATCTATGTCTTTTGGTGATAGGGATCCCAGACTATAGCACTGTATTCTAAGGTCGGGCGTACAAATGAAAGGTATGCTGTTCTTCTGCAGTACTGTGGGCAGTGCTTTAAATTTCTGCGAGATGTATTCCTGTAGACGTGTACATGTATTTAGTAACTTAAGTGTACTGTCGCGGACAGAGAAAGGTTGTCAGTAACTGTTGCCCCGTTGAAAGATTAGATATAGAACTTTCTTGTTTAGATATGCTCAATTATCTAAACACAGATACACAAAAAATACAGAAACTTACAGTACCAAGGGGTATGGTGCATGTATGTATACGGAATTTGGAGACAAAAGATCATAAATTCGTCTTAGAAATTGACAAAAGTGAAATCAATCAAATTCGCGATCCTGACTGAAAAAAAAATAGGATGCAAGTTCAAGATCCATAAGTTCTAACACACTACTGGACTTGCTTATGGGTACCATATGTAAAATCAGGTCCAGTCCTGTCACATGTGGTAGAGCTCTAGTTTTTATCTATTAGATATGGCAACTTCTTTTCATAATTCTTTACAGATTATAAAAAAATTACCAGATGAGTCATGCGGTATTTGCAATTATTGTTTCCTGTTCTAATTTTATCAACAATAAAAGTTAACGACGTGATTTTTCTGAAAGCAACAGCGCCCGGGTACTTAAGCTAGATGTAGTTCGTTGTGAGTGGCGCACCAAAATCACATTTTTTTCTCTAGCCAAATTTCTAAGTTTTAAAAATAAAATATCTAAGTAGATCTATAACTAGTTAACTAATAAACTAACTGTATCGTGCTACACCTGCGCACCATACCGTGCCACAGTCGTCAACTATTAGAAATTACAAAATAATATTTTTTATGGTTTAGAGCTAGACACATGCACAAAATTCAGATTAAGGTCTACTGTATCGCGGATGTTACAGATTAAAGAATAATATTTAACTTACCCTTTTGTTTGCAGACTCTCTCAGGAGAACAAACCATGTAAAACATGAAGAAGATTCGCTATCCATTTATATAAATTTCCTTCATTTTGCTCGCTAAATAATTATGTAGCTCGCTTTGCGGTTGCTAATGAATTGTTTGACGTTATCGTCACGTCTTTGAACGTCATTGACGTCACGGTAATATTCCGTATAATTTTTCTGATTGTTGAAGTAGGGAGGTTCCGTACAAATATGAATAGTGTACCTCCATAAACCAATGTTCATGCACTTGTTCAAGGTAAAGCACATAGAACGTGGGCCAGATCTGTAACAATATCTAAAAATTAACTAATGGGAGGTAACTCGTTCTTTTTAATACGCATGAAAAAAAATTCGTTTAAAAGAACGTATGCAGTTCTATTATTTTATTCAACCCGCATGTCTCTCATTTCCGCCATTTTGCGATATCGTGGCGTGCTTTCCATTTACAATCACTTTTATTACATTCTACTTAAATAAATATATGCGCTGTTACATTTAGAACAACTCCATAAAGTTGAACCATGAGTGAGCTTGATCCAAACAAGCTTGACAAGCTCAAAGTTGCGGAACTTCAAAAAGAACTTGGGGCGCGTGGCTTGGACACAAAAGGAAAGAAATCTCTACTGATTGCAAGATTGAAGAAAGCTTTGATTGGTAATTCCTTGTGTAACATTTGTTTAACCAGTAATGTTTTTCTGGTAATCTCAACAGATGAAGTATAAACATTGCGTGAAGGAAAATGCATTTGGACTCTGGCATGTTGCAACTTCCGGAGAGATCAAATTATAGGTGGGAAAGTAACGGAAATTATACTCAATATTTTGAGTATAGTAGTGTCTGCTCATATCGCGGGTTAACTGGTATTGCGGTAATCTCCCTTATCTATTTTTCTTTGCCGATCGTACCAAGCACTAACAAAGGTAGCACTATATCCGTATGCTACGACCGGATGTAAACATTATGTACACACAGAGCATGTGCGGGCGTTTAACCCAACCCATATATTCAAATTTATTTGTTATGTTTTTGAATCAGTCGTATGTCTTTAACCTGTTCTCACAGTGCGCAGGTATTTGTTAATAATAGAGGTGTGAGAGTATGACCAGATAAATAATTTTTTTCCAAATCCAGCGGGGATTCGATCTCTGATCTCCCGCGTGGTAAGAGGGGATACATAGTACTGCGCTATCGAGGCTTTATGTATTGTAAGCGTATAACTTCGTTATTCACCTATGACCTACAGTCATTTGTTTTTAAATGGTGGTACAAATTTATGTAAACAAACAAATTTAACTTCCCAGACACTTTAAATAAGAAGTGGACACATCATAAACTTGGTAGTTTCGTAAAGTATATTGAAATATTTCAAAGTCAGTTTAAAAGGCTATCTTAAGCCGCTACCCGGTGACAGAATCTCAGTCGCTCCGATGAATTTCTGAACTTTATAACGCTCGTAAACTATCAATCATAGGTCAATTTTTATGATATTTCCTTTATTTTATTTATCATTCAATATTCAATCAGAAACCAACTTTTCTTACATTGAAGAAAACTGTTAAACGTGGCCAGCTTTGCAAACGGACATGTGTCGATTTCCAACGCGCAATAGCGCGCTTACGGTAATTCTAATATGGCGGTTCATTTACATAATTTATTCATAAACGCAGGAGCATAGAACTTTGTTAGTGCCGAGGCTGACGCTGCAGTGACACCTAAACGCTAACAGGAACTTATTAGGTCACGTGGCATTAAATAATGTAATATTATATTGTACATGGGAAGATAAGGTACTTTCAGATACTTTATTACTGCACAGGTTGGTGGTTGTAACACCCGATAATTTGTGTATAATTGAATGTTGTGACATCAAATTCTTTTATCATGTTATTCGCTTTAAATGATGCTTTTAATTTGCAAAAAGTGACCTGAAAGCGTATTTGATGATTATTTATAGGCTTATGAACACTTGCTTTTTTCGGGTTCATCTAAAAACTTGCTGCCAAAGTTTTAAATTGTTCCATCAGTTTGAACAATCAGAGGCTGTTGGCAGAGAGGTAACTGAAAATTGGCATGTTTTAAATTATTTTAGTGCTGTTTTTCCCCGACTGTTAACAAATTAAAGAGACATAATTACTACACATGTTTTAATTGTTTATGTAATGAAAAATAAATGCAGCGAAGTGACTTGAAAATTATTGCGTTTGTCGTTTAGTGACCTCTAACTTGTCCCACCATTTACATGTTAAAGAGATATAATCACCTTTTACAAGGCTTTGCTTGCTTTTTAGCTGGAGTTGATGAAAGTGAAAAGATACCAGATGCAGACCTCTCTGTAAATTCTGCATTTGACACATCACAAGATACCTCGGGAAACCTTGATGAAAGTTCACAAGAGGCTTCCCAAGATTCTGTAGCTGAAAATGAAAAAGAGGAGGTGAAGGAAGTTGGACCTGAGCCAGTGGAGGAGCCTGAACAAGTTGAGGAGCACGAGTCAGTGGAGGAGCCCGAGCCAGTGGAGGAACCTGAGCCAGTGGAGGAACCTGAACCTGTTGAAGAACCTGAACCTGTTAAAGAACCAGAGCCTGTTAAAGAACCAGAGCCTGTTAATGAGCCAGAGCCTGAGGTACAGCCATTTATCTCATTGCTCTGTTCTATTAAAAATCATCCCACAAGGAATGCATGTATTAACTGCACTTGTCTATCATAAGTTTAAGACTGTTTATTGGAATTCAGTCAGTCTCATTTTAATTGTAAAGAATAATAGAGAGGTGTTCTGCTCAAACAGAAGCCTCAAACAATCTTTGCTGAGTTAAAAGGTCTAGTTCATAGTTTTTGTTTTAAAGTTGAGATTGTGTCTCTGCCATAACCTTTTACTTCAGTATAAATTCAACTTCACAGAATTTAGCTGTAACCATAGGCAGCAGAACTGGTGTCCCTGGTCACTCTTTGTCACTTTGTCAATAACCCTCATTAAGTTCAAGTAATCCCATTCAATACCAGTTTTGGTACATTTGCCTTTAAAGATATGGAAAGTTGATATTGTTGTTGAAATATACTTTCATAGAGTAGCTTAGCTGCAAATTCAATGTTTCTTACATATGGTATCAACTTTTTATGCAGCCAGAAGCAGAGACTGAGCCAGAACCTGTTACTCAGCCACAGGAAAAAGAAGTTGAGAAATATGAAGAGGAACCAGAGCAAATGGAACAAGAGGTGAAAGAGGAACCAGATGTTAAAACTGAGGCTGCAGAGGAAGCAGAAAGTGCTGGGGATGAGAACAAGCAAGAATCTGCTGAAGATGAGGTCAAGCAAGAAGCTATGGATGGTGTGAAAGAAGAGGTATGCAATCATAGTATTGAATGACTAACATTGCAAAAAAGACTACATAGTCTCTTGCATTTCCTAAGTTTCCCAGTAGGTTAAACCTCAGTGATAGTTGCTCCAGAAAGTTCAGTATTACAAACAACTCTGAGGAAATCCTTCAGTTTAAAGGCATCTAGCATCATACCATATAGGAGGGTGACAGTAGCCACAGTTTTAATATGGTAAATGTGTTTTTTATTCAAGATAAAGGAAGAAAAAGTGAATGGAGAGCAAATGGAAGATGACTCTGGCAATAAAGAGGAGAATGAAGATGACAAAGATGACAGTCAAGGGCATGGTATGCATTATTTACACTATAACTTTATTCTAAAAATGTGTGAAAGTTACTAGAAAAAGTGTCAGTAACTCAGAGAAAGTCTGATTGCACTTACATTTTGAGGCAAAATTGGATTGAAAAATGTGGAACTTGTACATTAATGACTGATGTTGGTATCAAGTATCTGTAAGGTAGATACAATGAACAGGGTATACCTCTGTGTTGAATTATACACTTGTTACAGTACATAGTTATGACATGTTAAATAATTAGTAGATTGTTAGATAATCAGTTTTTGCTATTTTAACTGTACTACATGTATGTTGCAGATCGTGGAGATAAGAGAAAACGATCACACTCTAGGTCTAGATCAAGGTCACGATCAAGGGATAGAGGACATCGCAGATCTTCAGGTGGAAGAGAAAGAGAACGCGAGAGGAAACCCCAACAGGAGCCTCCCAAACCAAAAAGAAGACCGTGAGTATCTTACTGTAATTCTAATTATGAACATGTGATGTAACATCAGTGATTGTTGTTTCATTTCTTAAGACATTATTGCGCCGGTTATTGGCGTAAAGTTGCTCTAAATAGTCCTCCTTTTGCAGTTCTGTGAATTACTTTATTTCCAGGCAACTGAGGAGTAAGGATGGATTGTTTTTACTTATAAGACTTTAAAATAGGAGAAGTTAAAACTGCTCCTGGACTTTTGCTTGATGTTTTATCACACTAGATTTTTGCCTTGAAATTGACTATAGATGTATCAAAGCTAAGCAGGTCAATATTGTAATGAAATGCAATGACTTGCAGAGTTAAGTTTCAATAACTGTGCTAAGTATAGTTTCCATTTAAAGGTGACGCTAAAGCATTTGGTAAATTTCCTTTTCTTACAGACGTTCCCCTATTGAACCTGAGGATGATGAATGGAAGTCCCTCACAACTGTCATTCTTGATAAATGTAAGTTGTACATAGGACCATTTGTGCTAAAATCTTGAAATTGTATTTCCTTCTCAAATGCATTATCTATATCTCTCGTAGTTTCAATAAGTGAGCTAAGTATCATTCTAGACTGCTGAAAAGGTCAAGGTGCCATCAAAAAGGGGTATGTGGCACTTGGTAAGGGGAAGGGCTGTTTTTTTTATGTTCATACTCTTTTAGAATCAGAAAATATCCTTTTAAAAATGAAAACTGTTCTTTTAAAAAGATCTGATAAACTTATATAAGTGAAATCCCCTTAAAATGCCCAGAAGTGCTTCTATATGCTTTTTGAAAGGTTTCTGTACTTTTTATCTGTGGGTCAAAACAAAAGGATAGTGTGGAACCTTGGTAAACCGCAGGTTTTTCATGGACAGCTTAAATTGATCAACTTTTGGGTGAAATCTAAACATACTGCTTCTTGTCTAAATTTTAGTATTAATGGAGTAAAAATAAACATGTTCTGTTTTTGGTCTGTAGATTTATTGGGCGTTCAGTTGAAAAAGAATTAGAAAGTTTGTGCTTAAAATGCAATACTTGAACAGAAAGTTTTAATGAAGATAAACTTCTATGCATGCCATGTAAATTGTAAAAGAGCAGACAAATTTTTTGAAAAAAGGCGGTATTGCCGAAGTAATGATAGTAAAAAGTTTAAAATATGCTGTAAATGATTTAAACTAAGTGAACATATTTCTTACTATATAATTGAATTATGAATGACTGAGCCAGGAAAAATTAAAACTGTAGTGAGACTGCTTTCAGATATATACCAATGCATTTATTACTGACAGCATCCCAAATAATATCTATGGCTGGTCATAAAATTGTGTATGTAGAACATAAAACAATCATAAGTTGGTATTCTGCTTTTTCTAGATAACAGTGAACTGTATCTCAAAATAAGCAAGGATGGCTTATCAGCTAAACCTTGGTCAGATGATGGTTTTGCCATGGTCTGGGCTGGGGCCAGAGGAACTTACGGAGTCAAAGCTGGCAAAGTAGCATTTGAGATCAAGGTAAGGTTTGAGACATTGCTTTTAACGTAACCATAACACTGTTGACTTGCTTTAAGAATGGAAAATCTACTTGAGTTATAAGATCTGCCGGTCACAGTTACATTTTTCTTTCTTTCATTATTTAGTCATATAAAGGTAGGAGGCATATTAACAATAAAAAAGCAACAGTACTGATTTTGATATGTCTGTTTGAAACAGATCTTTTAAACTTCCGTGCCACAAATAAAAAATGCTAGGACACTTGGACTTTATACGCAGCACATAGTAGTTATACTTTCATATACTTCACTAAAGCAGTCATGTCCTTAATATAGTACATGCTAGGAAAACTGTAAATTACAATTGACGGAATAAAATCTATTAAAATGAAAATACAAAGAAAACTATTGACTGCATTACTGGAAGTTAAATTAACTAATAGTTTATATGATTGTTTCGAATAAATATTGTGTTTGCTATTCCAGTTGATAGAGAACTTACCAGTGGAACATCTTGGGCCTGATGAGACCAACCCACATGTTCTCAGACTCGGCTTTTCGACGGATGACAACAATCTTCTCCTTGGTATGTTACTTCATTATTTACCATCGCTGTGGTCAAGTAGTTCTGGCCATTAACTTGTAAACTACCATACAAGAAACTGCTCACTCTCTTTAATGCAGTCAACTCAAGTGCGAGACTAAAGTGATGAACCCACAATAAGTTCCGATACCTTAAATGTTATACCCTCTATAATTTATAATAAACGTATGTATATCTAGACCATATTAGGGATGTAATCGATTCCAACGATATCAATATATCAGCGATTAAACATTTTCGATACGATATCGATTGCCGTTTTGAAAAATCGTATATCAAGTAATGTCATACAGTGCCATGATCTACAGTTTCACGTTTGAAAATTCCATCAAAACTCAACCAAAATATAAACAATCACTCTACCCAGAGTTCCGTGTTTTACTAACGAATGATAATTTGATGAAATATGGTCTC